>CM060918.1:826537038-827737038 GCA_030737875.1 Allium sativum
CAACTTGTATGGACGAAGGTCTGACAGAGTATATCCAATGGATCGCGTAAGTTGATCTGTTCAAACGTATTCACGTGGGTGGCGGAGGAATTCGTTTCTCTTAGCTGTATACCCGTGTTATTTTTGGATAAGTCAATTTGTGATTTGGCGGGTATGACGATGTGACATTTCTAAGTGAATGAAGATGGATGTCTGACATAGTATTTCCAGACGGTCACGTACATTGATTTCTTCAACAGTACCAAGAGTGGAAGCGGAGAAGGAAACTTCTTTTAGCTGACACGTAATGTATGGTTGTAGACATCAATTAGTGATTTTCGATGGATCTAAAAATGTGGCATTCGAAGTGAATCTGATGTGATGATAAAGCGTAGCTTCTAGCCTCATCAACCGGTAAATGACAGAAATCAGGTAGGCAGCATGGCTAAGTCGGTCGCACCGAAGTAGGGTGTAAAATCACCTATCTAGAGAATATTTATTTGTTTCTTAAATCTATCAATGTTGTTCCATATATATACGGGAACGGTTGTTGATCCCAACCGTTGGTGATGTACATTCGATACACTCAAGCGAAATGAGTGGTCGGTCATGTGTGGCTGAGTTGCAAGATGTTCTTGTTGAACTTCAGTGTATCGTTCCTAGAGTACACTGATCGGAAGGTGGTTCCATACCTTGTCATAGTTGGAAATCCAATCATCCAATACGTGCTTGCGATTTTGATTGTATACTATATATGTAGTAACGTGAGATGCAAGCGTTTCTGCAAGATTGATATTTATTTGTACTTAGACATTATTATAATATCAGAATGATATTGCTTTGAAAAGTTATTTGGATTCTCATAAGGGAAAAACCCGTTCCGTATTCACGGCATGGTCTTATGAGATATCATATACCTGTTTAAATGATTTGAGTTTATTCACACCAGTCACATGACTGACCCGGAGTTTATTTTGTTTTCCCTAAACTCTTGGGTGCCTAAATTTGTACGGGCAGTCAAGTAGTCAGGATTTACAGGTATATTTAAAGAGCTTGGAGCAGGAGGCTTCAGCAGTCGATAGCTATTATTTATTCCGCCGTGATGTATATGTTGTACTCTGAAAATGGTATGTATAAACAGTTATAACTTTGTATTTCAAAAGTTATGTTATATTTTATTCGTTCCGCTGTGAGATTCGTGTTACTCTGATGATGTTGTATGTTCTTCTTCTTCTTCTATTCTAAGTTTCTACCTTATCTATTCTCACCCTCTAATTTCTTTCAATAATTACCAGGATTTTTCGATGTTTTGGTTATCGACGTCGAGCTTACGTCGATAACCAAAGTCGCTCAAAATCCGGGTCACTACAGTTGGTATCAGAGCATTGGTTTAGTTATTACCTTGGCTCTGTGGCGTGATTTAGTAGAGATGGGATTAGTAATATCCTAGACTGAGTTTGAGTGTATATATACGAGTGAACGTATTTGTTAGTTATAATAAAATGATTTTATATTGTGGAGTTTTATTGGTTGAGTTGTTTGTGAATTCTGGTCGATCGGTTTGATCCACTGTATCGATAGGGGTTACCCAACACTCGAATACGATGAACCGTCATGGTATGTTTTGAAAGAGGGTAAATGGAATAATTTTACCCAAATATATTTGATATAGTATATTGGTTGTGTTGGTTGTTATTATAATCGAGTAAGATTATAAAAAGGTAAAATGATTATAAATGACTAATCAGAATTCATATAAGTAAAGTATATGACATAAAATGAAGAAAAATCTGAATTTAAATCAGAATGGAATTAAAATAAGGAAATTTTAAGTTCTTGGGAGATTTTGAAAACGTTTTTCAAACTGAAGGTGATATAGTATTGAACTCACTTCGATAGCTGGAAAATAGATTCTGATGATGAATCGCGACATCATCAGTGTTCATTTTCGAGTTCTAAGTGACGGACTACTACCAAAGGTTTTGTTTTTGAATTGTTTTGAGAAAACAAGTTGTTTAGAAATTCAAAGGTTTTGAATTGGCATTGTAATTTCAAATTGATTTGAAATAGACCCAGGAAATTAAGTTTCGGAATTTAATTTTAACTTATGAAGTTAAATAGAATAAGATAGTAGAAATAAATTGAAATATTAACTTGAACTGAGTTAAATAGAATTGAATTGGATTAGAGAATAATCTGTTATGGAATTGGGTTGATGAGTTAAGAATTTGAAATTTGATATTCGGGTTCGAATGAAATTCGATTTGGTTTTGAGGATATAAACTAATTGGCATTTGATGGAAATAACACTGGTATATGCTGAGTTGATAGCATATGGAAATGATAGAGTTGATATTCCCGACAAAAAGGTACCAGTTTATATTATATATGGATATGAGATTTATGAGCCGAATTGGCAAGCCGCTTGGCTGTTTGATTTTCTTTTGGGTTAAAGAAGGCCTAGAGAGGCGAGTTGGAGTTTGAGATATTGACCAGTACAAAGGAGGTGCTGGCGAAATTTTTTCGAAAAGTTAAGGTGTTAGAAAATTTTCAGAATTTTTGAAAATTTAGTTAGTCGAAATAAATTAATATTTTAGTCGATATTAATTGGTTCAGTTGAAACCGGAGACAAGGGGTAAACAGATAAATTTTTACCCAGAAGATAGGGTCGTCCCCTAGCTTAGCAATTTCGAGGACGAAATTTTATTAAGGGGGGAAGATTGTAGTAACCCGCATTTTAGCTGTTGAATAATTAATTAATTTAATTATTAAATATTGATTTATCGATACCGAGAACGTGAATTAAATAATATTGAATATTTAATTAATAATTATAATATAATAAAATATATTATAATGTCGAAATAATAAAAAATATTGGAAATCACAATATTCTGTGAATGGGGTCATCCCAAAGATGTAATTCAACTTAGAGTTGGATTATATTGACAAATATATTCAATCGACGTCAGTTTGAAACGTAGAATTATAATATAATTAAATTCGAGCGCGTAACGACGCGGCAGTTCGCTATTTGGCGATTTGAACTTCAACTGAATGTACAAGATTCGTTTTAAGCCGGATTTCTGTGAAACAAGAAACGTGTGGAGCTGGTGGAGTATATCTTTCTAGTGGAAGAGAAAAATCGGGATTTTGTCGTGTAGATTTTGATGTACGTCCAAATCAAATTTCAGAAAAGTCGCTGTAGAATTCCTTTATATTTTGCAACGCTTTATATACGATATAAAAGAGATTTTCAATATAAACTGAATATCGAGATAATCTGAATCTGAAATATCAAGCTGTAAATTCTGATATTCTGGAGCTGGACGATATCATATGTGAAGATATACGATAATATTTATTTATAAATATTTAATTTAATTATATTTAAATATATTTATATATTTAAATGGGTCATTCGGAGCTTTAAAAATAGCCAGTTTTTCATACGACCTCAGAATTCGACGAAACCAGTTTCGTTGGGACCGTAATATCAAAGTGTAGCTGCATGTCCAGTTTCGTGATTTTTGGGTATCGTATGTAATCACACGAAATTTTAAAAGACAAAAATGAATATAAATGAAAATATCCTAGCAAATATCTCCACCCATTTTACTATAAATACCCCATTAAGACCTTATAACCTAATTCCCTTCTACAAATCGAAATCAGGCCGCCACTTCTTTCTCTTCCTCTTCAAGGAACGTGAGAAAACAAAAATCCACAAGAAATACAAATCAAATTCTATAAATCATTTCATGTATATAGTGAGAATACTTGAAGGACCCTCTTCCTTCCGATGTGTTTTCTTGTGGGCTCGATCATATGAGCAGCAAACTAGGGCTGGCACCCGGAGCCAACTTCGACGTCGCTAGGGGGTATAACATGAAGGAGAAACAAAGGCGGAAGGGAGGGCGACCTGAGGACGGTGGTGAGGTCGGACTCGACGGTCCATGGCGATGGTGTTTGCAGCTCAAAGTTCTTCAGTTCGGGATGGTTTACAGACGACCTGGGGTTCGATTTTTGGCGTCCTGATGTTGTTCTGAGTGACGGTAGGAGGGTGCGAGGGGTAGAGGATGGGCGGTTGCACTGGAGTGAACGATTGTGTTTGGGTTTGCGTTGAAACCTGGGTGACGCATTTTGGGAGGATGGTGCGAGCTACTAGTTTTTAGGATGAGGAGATGGAGGTTTTGATGAGGAAGCTAATGGAAGTTGTTTGGGTTTGAATCGGGAAGCATTGAGGAGATGGCAGAGAAACGAAGGGGCGGAATGGTGGTTTGTGGTACAGGAAGCCACCGCGTTTTGTTTGGGAAGAAGCATTTCGGTCTTGGGCTTTTGAAGTGGAGTTTGGGCCGGTGTAAAAAGGGTGAGGCCCAATAACGTATTTAATTATATTAAACTTTGTAAATATATATTATAACTTGTAAATTTAATATCGGTGTCATACGAAATCAGAATTTCGAACGGTCAGATCCGTTGGGATCGTATGGACGGTGGCTACAACATGGAACTGACTGGAAGTCCTTCGGAGCTAGTTACAATTTATGGCAAAATAAATTGTCCGTCGCAGTCAAATAAACGCAAACCGTTATTTAACGGCTAACGCGCAAATGTGAGTAAATCTCACCAACTCTAAACAGTTTATAATTTCATGTTGTATCTTTAGAACTGTTAGAAATTGTCTGATTTACTATGTGTTGATTGTTTGATTGAACTGCTAGTCAGTTAGTTAAATTTCTATATTGATTCTGTTTAACAGAATATATCATATGGAACTGAAAGTGATGTTATCTATATTGTCTAACATCTGTGATGCAGGGAAACAGGTTGGAGGAATCCGACTGGATTCCTCAACATTTATTTTACTGTTATTTGTATATTGTGATATATACTGTGATATATAATCTTTAATTGATTGTATATGTTTGGATGATATTGATCATTGACAAATGGTTGTTTAAAAACAAAAGAAAACACTGAAAATGTAGAAAAGGGGATTTTCAATATTTATATTGAAAATGAATCTATTTATAAAATCGAAGGATTTTATAAAAGGATATTTATTTAGAAATAAATAAATAAAATAAAGGAATATTTATTTAGATTAAATAAATAGAATAAAGGATATTTAATTAGGGATTAAATAATTAGAGTTATAAAGGAAAATCTATTTAGGAAAATAAATAGATTATACAAAAGGAAATCTATTTAGGAAATAAATAGAAGTTAAAATAAATAGAAATAAAAGAAAAGTTAGTTAGTCGGATATAAATATTCGAACCAAGTTAGTTAAGTGGTCAAACCAAGCTAGTCGAACCAAACTAGTCAAGCTAGTCGAACCCAACCGAGTCGAAATGGTCGAGTCGAACCAATCGAGCCCAAAATGGTCGAGTCGAACCAATTGAGTCAAGATGGTCGAGTCAAACCAACCGAGTCGAGCTGGTCGAGTCAAACCAATCGAGTCAAGATGGTCGAGTCAAACCAACCGAGTCGAGCTGGTCGAGTCGAACCAATCGAGTCAAGCTAGTCAAGTTAGTCGAACCTGGTCAGTCGAGTCGAGTAAATCAAACTTAGTTAATCGAAAGGAGTTTATCGATTTAGTTAATCGATAGGAGTTAATTGATTTAGTCAATCGAGATGAGTTAATCGGTTTTAATGAATCAAGAGGAGTTAGTCGAATATGGTATTCGAACCAAATGGTCAAACCAAGTGGTCGAACCAAGTAGTCAAGCCCAGTGGTCAAACCAAATGGGTCAGGTTAGCCAAACATGGTCAATCAAAACCAAATGGGTCAGATTAGCCAAACCTAGTCAGTCAAACCAAATGGGTCAGGTTAGCCAAACCTGGTCAATCAAACCAAATGGGTCAGGTTAGTCAAACCTGGTCGGTCGAACCAAGTTAGTCGAGTTAGCCGAATAAGGTTAGTCAAATAGAATTAATCGATTAGGGTTAAACCATAGAACTAATCGATTAGAGTTAAACCAATAGAGTTAGTCGAGTCAAGTTAATCGAGTCGAATTAGTCGAGTTGAGTTAGTCGAATATAGTTATTCGAGATAGAGTTAGAACAAACAAAGTTAATCAGGATAAGTGCCATTTAGCACGACTGCTAGCGTAATTCGCAGGGCTGCAGATAGCCTACGGCGATCGGATGTTTCCTGAGGGAATCAGGCGTAACCATTGTGATCGCTGCGATCTAGAGTCAAGCGAATGGAGTTAAATCGAATATTAGTTATTCGATAGGAGTAAACCAGTCGGGTTAACCAGTCGGGTTAAGTAAGTCAAGTTAACCCGTTAGAGTAAATTAGTTAGGGTTGACTAGTTAGAGTTGATCAGTTAGAGTTAACCCAAGTGACTTAATCAGTTAGAGATGAACAGTTAGAGTAACCCAAAGGAGTTAAATAGATAGGGTTGACCAGTTAGAGTTAGAGTTAACCAGTTAGAGTTAGAGTTGACCAGTTAGAGTTATTCAAATAGAGTCAATCGAGTGGAGTTATCGAATATCACTTATTCGAAGTAGAGTTATCGAATATAGTGTATTCGAAGAGAAGAGTAATCGAATATAGTTTATTCGAGAAGAGTTATCGAATCTAGTTATTCGAAAGGAGTTATCGAATATAGTTATTCGAAAGAAAAGTTAAGTAAGGAATTTAGTCGAAGAAATATAAAGTGAACTTTTCCTATTTCAAGGTTAGAAGTGTTGTTCAGTTAAGGTTTGAGAGGTAGTTCTACCCCAACATGATTGGCTTCGTTTTTAACTGAGGAATGGTTAAGGTTCGGCAGTAAGGATGGTAAAGTGAATTTAGTAATTAAAGGAAATGGTTGAGTTGGCATAGCGATGTTTTATCTAAACATCCGTTTAAGTCCACCGTAGAAGTTTTGGAAATGTTTTCCAAACAAGAATTAGAAATGTTTCTAATACAGAAACAAGGAATGGAAATGTTTCCAGTGTTAATAACGTATATTTTCTAAATATAGAAAATAGCAAATGTTGAATATAGGGAAACAGGAGATGTAAAATGAACTAAAGAGATAAATGTTAAATGATGTTTGTTCGATATAATTTCCATCTGGAAATAATATCGTTGTTTGCACACTTGTTTTTCTTTGATAGTTAACTCACAGACTATCGAAGTTTTTGACCATTTTAACGTTGTTAATATGGAGAGACCGGTTGGATTATTATCCAAAGAACCACTCTGTATTGGCATAAGCGTCGCGAATCATATATGCCAAAGATAATTGAAGACGGAGTAAAATGCAAGGCTATCCTGTTTACAGAATAGTGCCTTCGGTTTGTCCAGTCCCAGGGAAACTTGTATGGACGAAGGTCTGACAGAGTATATCCAATGGATCGCGTAACTTGATCTGTTCAAACGTATTCACGTCGGTGGCGGAGGAATTCGTTTCTCTTAGCTGTATACCCGTGTTATTTTTAGATAAGTCAATTTGTGATTTGGCGGGTATGACGATGTGACATTTCTAAGTGAATGAAGATGGATGTCTGACATAGTATTTCCAGATGGTCACGTACATTGATTTCTTCAACCGTACCAAGAGTGGAAGCGGAGAAGGAAACTTCTTTTAGCTGACACGTAATGTATGGTTGTAGACATCAATTAGTGATTTTCGATGGATCTAACAATGTGGCATTCGAAGTGAATCTGATGTGATGATAAAGCGTAGCTTCTAGCCTCATCAACCGGTAAATGACAGAAATCGGGCAGGCAGCATGGCTAAGTCGGTCGCACCGAAGTAGGGTGTATAATCACCTATCTAGACAATATTCATTTGTTTCTTAAATCTATCAATGTTGTTCCATATATATACGGGAACGACTGCTGATCCCAACCGTTGGTGATGTACATTCGATACACTCAAGCGAAATGAGTGGTCGGTCATGTGTGGCTGAGTTGCAAGATGTTCTTGTTGAACTTCAGTGTATCGTTCCTAGAGTACACTGATCGGAAGGTGGTTCCATACCTTGTCATAGTTGGAAATCCAATCATCCAATACGTGCTTGCGATTTTGATTGTATACTATATATGTAGTAACGTGAGATGCAAGCGTTTGTGCTAGATTGATATTTATTTGTACTTAGACATTATTATAATATCAGAATGATATTGCTTTGAAAAGTTATTTGGATTCTCATAAGGGAAAAACTCGTTCCATATTCACGGCGTGGTCTTATGAGATATCATATACCTGTTTAAATGATTTGAGTTTATTCACACCAGTCACATGACTGACCCGGAGTTTATTTTGTTTTCCCTAAACTCTTGGGTGCCTAAATTTGTACGGGCAGTCAAGTAGTCAGGATTTACAGGTATATTTGAAGAGCTTGGAGCAGGAGGCTTCAGCAGTCGATAGCTATTATTTATTCCGCTGTGATGTATATGTTGTACTCTGAAAATGGTATGTATAAACAGTTATAACTTTGTATTTCAAAAGTTATGTTATATTTTATTCGTTCCGCTGTGAGATTCGTGTTACTCTGATGATGCTGTATGTTCTTCTTCTTCTTCTATTCTAAGTTTCTACCTTATCTATTCTAACCCTCTAATTTCTTTCAATAATTTCCAGGATTTTTCGATGTTTTGGTTATCGACGTCGAGCTTACGTCGATAACTAAAGTCGCTCAAAATCCGGGTCACTACATGGATTGTATGTCTGACATTGTATTTTGCGTTGTGTTTGTTGATCTTTGCCAAATATATATTTGTTTGGTGGCGGAGAATTTATTCTCTTGCTTAACACCCTTCTCTGATATATATGAGCTTAGAGGTTGTATATTGGCGAAAATCAATGGTATGATATGCATTGACAATGTGGCATTCAGAGTTGCAATGATCCAAGCTTTTGTTGAAAAGCAGAGCTTGGTGGATGATGATCAAAGCATAACTTTAATATAGCTCAGCTTTTGTAGTGTTAATTCACGAGCCTCACACACCGGTATAATGGCAAACTTATGGTTAGATCAGTATATTATCGAGATGAGAATGAGCAACCTTCGGGTTTAGATTTGATAACTTTTAGGGTTGTCATGGATTCGGTCGACCGAGATGTGCTGGTTGTGGTCGCTCCACACCTACTAGGGTAAGGGCTTATACCTGATTCTCAAAAGGATAGAGTAATCAGTTTTTCCCAATGACCTCGACGTAAGCCGTAGTGATACTCGATATCCTGGATATAATGCAAATGTGTATTACAGTGTTTTCCAATGACCTAGACGTAAGCCGTTGAGTATTACACTACATGATCGATCTTTCGAATCAGTAGCCATTATGATGGAAATCCAACTTCCAAATACAAGTTTATGGTTTTAGTTGTAAACCTATATGGCTACATAGTAGGATGGGGTACTATACCGTTTATGATTGACACATTTATATTTGAAGTTAATTTCTTCATTATGCACTAATAATAATGAAAGACAAATTTCGCGTATCAAGCAAATTTGGCCATTATAAGGTAAAACTCTATCCTCTGGTTTGTGTTTGCACTATGTGATGGGACCTGAGTCTTATAATGGCTTCATTTTCCTTTATTAGCATTGCGTTGTTTGCTTTATGATATTTTTAGGAGAAAAACCGCTCCGTGTTATATAGCTTGGTCTCTTGATTTACTCAACATTAAAATGAAGATAATAACTGTTTTAGTTTTCACACCAGTCCCATGACTGACTCAGAGTTTATTTATTTTCACCTAAACTCTGGGTGCCCATATATTCCACACAGGCTGCTGGTAGTTTTGGTTTTCGCAGATATTTCTTTTCACAGGATCCTAGATTATGGCTGGAGCTATATTCGGAATGCTTTATATCCGTGTTTTTCTTTCAGTTGTGGTAGTTGATGTTTTTCGCTGTAATTATATTTATGTGTATATATATATATATTTTCATTGTTTTGTAATTTAAAATCTCTGATATTTTCCATTATATATTATTTATTTGTATTCTAATATCTTGTACTCTGATGTAAATTTTTGTTATAGTAATGAAATGTTCTTTTTTGTTTTGTTCTGATGTGTCATATTACCATAACAATCCGAGAATTTCTGACTTTTGAATCGAACCTATGTGCTTTATAGTTGATTTGAAGGGTGGCGATTTTCGGGTAGCTACATGTGGTATCAAAGCTTTGGTTTACAAATATCGAGAGCAAGACACATTAGAACTAAATGAAAGAATTCATCAAAGATAAGATTAGTAATATCATATAAGAATAACTCGTTAGAGATAGGGTTAGTAATAGCCCAGAATGAGTTTGAAGAGTATTATTTTTAAAAACGAATTTAGTTTTGAAAATTATATCTTATTATATGTATTTGTGTATTTTATGTTATACTAATTTTTGGACTATCGAGTATAAGAAGATTTTGAATATACGTCTGATCCACATGTATATGAAGTCTCAAATATGCTGGGTAGATATAGAATCACATTCTAGTCACTTGGAGATGATTCTGGTGATAGTCTATACATCATCAGAATTTATGTTCGAGTTTCGAAAGTGGGATACCTATATGGTTCCAATTGACTGGTGTGAGAACCAAAACATAGTTAGAGTTTATTGTTTGTGATTTGGTATTGAAAATATGATTTTTAGGGTATATAAAAGTTATGCATTTGGGCATTTAATTAACAAATTGATTGCTGGTTGTGTTGTGTTATTATTAGTTTAACAAATAAAAATATTGGAGTAATAAAACTAATATGAAAATGAATGATAAATGAAGCCAAATCAAATATAATGTAGAAATAAATTGAAATTAGTTAGAATTGGATTTATGTTTATGTATATATACATATATTTGTTAAGCAGGTTATGGATTTACTGTTGAGTAGAGAAATAAATTTGCATGCCCGACAAACAGGTGCACCTTAATGAGTTGGTTATGCATTTTTATTTATTATTAAACTACTTTGAGTGATTTATATGCACTATGATAGTAGTTCTACGTGAAATTAAAACATACGCCATAGGATAGTAACAAATAAATTATAGACTACACCGCATAAAATACATCATGAAAAACAGCATATCATATTCCATATAAGCATTTGGTGCTTATATGACGAGGTTCGGATTAACATACAAGCAAAATACTTGTATGGCGAAGACTTAATTACAGGTTGAACGGAAGACTGATTATGGACTTAATAACATATAAAGGAAAATAGCAGGATTGAATAACAAACCTTACATGGGTCAGGAGATGACAAAAACGTACATGTCTCTCTTGTTTTAGATACGACACATG
This sequence comes from Allium sativum, assembly GCA_030737875.1. Taxonomy (NCBI): domain Eukaryota; kingdom Viridiplantae; phylum Streptophyta; class Magnoliopsida; order Asparagales; family Amaryllidaceae; genus Allium; species Allium sativum. Next base: position 826,548,285 of record CM060918.1, read on the forward strand.
GATTATGATTAATTCCCATCACTGGGTCAAGGAATTATTTTTTACGCATCCCCCTTGAGCATAGATAACTCACATTTGATTTGTATGCAATATATACATTTATTGGGTGCCTAATACGGCCCAATAAATTTGTTCAGATCAACCCGTACAAAGGAGTTTATGGCAAAAAAATTCAGAAATTTAGGGTGTAAGCCAAATTTCAGAGAATTTTGAAAGTTCTTAGAATTGAAAAGTTGAAGAACTAGAGCCAGAATGAAAGTTGAGTTGGTTAGTTAAACAACTTTCAACTCTATTCCTTTTTCGTGGACGAAAAAGTTTTAAGTGCGGGAGATTGTAACAACCCGTATTTTTGGAACCAATTTAAAATTTATTTTTAATTGATTTTAATAGAACTTAAATATATTTAACAATTTATTTTTAGAATTAACGATTTAAATTTTATTTAAATCAAAATTTAAACAATAAATTTAAAATTTATTTAAAATGAACTCGAAATAACGCAGTAGTTTGAAAATTTGGTTTGGAACTTTAATTGATTATACAGAATTCAATATAAGTCGGACTTTAGTAAAATGAGAAACGTTAGAATCTGTTTAATTATATCTTTCTAACGAATGTGAAAATTTTAGATTTTACTTTATATATTGTAAGTTCTGTCTAGATTAAAATTTAAAATAGTCGCTAGAGAGTTTATATATATATATATATATATATATTTATATATATATATTTATATATATATATATTTTAATAACATATAATCCCATAAAAATAGCCATTTGCAAATGACCTCCATTTTCAACGAAACCACTTTTGTTGGATCCTGAACGTCAAATTATTGATAGGTTTAAAATTTCAAGCTATTTGGAATTAGTATGTAAGCGAAGTAAATTTAAACGCGTTTTCAATTTTATTTTAAATTTAATAAGCTAGTTAAAAGGCCATTTTTCAAACAGTCTCCAAATTCGACGAAATTAGTTTTGTTAGGACCATATCATCAAATTATAGCTAGACTTCAATTTTCGTCATTTTTGGAGTTAGTATGTGGCCATGGCAAATTAAAATATACGTTTAAATTCAATATTTGAAGTTATATTTTGATTTTGATAAAAAAACTGATCGAAACTATCGAACTGGCTTATGAAACATATCCCATTATGTCCGGAATTGGGATATTTGGCTAAAGGCGACAGTCGTTGGGATTTGTTTGGAGTTCGGATCGTTAAACAAATAATTAATGAATTAATTAATATTGTAATATACTCCCTCCGGTTCATAATCTAAGATGTTTTAAGTTTTTTGATTTGTTTTAGAATACAAGATGTTCAAGCATGTTATCACTATTTTATTCTTGATCTATAATAAATGTTAGAGGCTCAATGGTTGTCTTTTATCCATGAAAAGAGGAGTGATAAGTAGACTGCACATAAAAAGAAAACTTAACTTATGGGACCTACTTATTTAAGTGTGGACTAAAGTGTCAATAAAACTTTTCCTTAATTCTCGTGTGAATTTGTAAAACATCTTATATTATGAACCGGAGGTAGTATATAAATACATGATACCATTGGTCAAAACCCTTAAAATTTTCACTACGTGGTCATTTTTTTTGGAGCTGCCACTAAACCAAATCAAAGGCAACCGTGCTCCATGTTTCTCGCTCCTCTAACACCAAATCCACACAATAATCAACAAAACTTTCTACTGCAAATAGGTAGAGGGTACTGAGATCTTCTAGTTGAACGGTGGTGATGTTGTTTGGGGGCATGGCGACTGGATTTCGGCCTCAAAGGGGTGTCGTTCGATCAGTGATTGTGGGGACAAGGGGGCTTCGAGTTCCACCATACACTCGGCGTTAGAAGGCATGGCAAAGGCAGTCAAGGAGGTGACGTCAGATCATCGGCCGGTGGAGTGGTTAGGTTGCGATGGTGAGCCCTGGGACATCGGCGTGGGTTTTCTCGTGTTGCAGGCAAATAAGAAGAAAATGATGAAAGGGTAGTGGGACTAAGGCAAAGTTATGGAATTTAATTTGTAATTATATATAATTAGCTTATTAATGTAATTAAATATTTGAACCTCCATAATTTGTTCAAACAGCGATAAAATCGAGCGAAACAAAGTTCGTTGAAACCGTGATGACGATGTCTACAACATGGAACTGACCAAAATGGAAACGGAGCAAGTTAATTTTTGGGCTAAATTAAACTTTTGTTTAATTTAGTTTAAAAATAAATTCTCTGTTAAAGACTGACGAAGTGGAAACCAAATGTGAGAAATCTCTCACTCAAATATTTTGTGCACTTATTTATTTTTATAACTGAATTTGTATTGATTGACTATGATTGCAATATTTGTTTGGTGGTTGATGGTCATTTATAATTTTAATGTTATCATTATTAAACCGTGAAAATATTATATGAATTCACATGGATTGTGATGTAAACCCCACACGGGTATTAGGACGATAATTTTACACATCACCCAAGTATACAAATAATTATATTTGTTTGATGGATTGAAAACCCCACAAAGGTTTGGGGATAATAATTAATTCACATCTCCCTTGGATTTAAATATATGTCGACTGATAGATTGACAGACTGTTACAAGCATTATTTAATTATTTAATGCTTGTACAATTATAAATTGCACTTTGGATGTGAATTGAATGTTTAATAGTTGTTTTTCACTATTTTTGAATACATGCGATGTATGGAGTCCATATAAATAAAATGATATGCTAATTGATTGAATCTGATTCCAATTCAGAAAAAACGAATATTTAAAATAATATTCAGTGAAAAATCAAAATAGGATTTTGATGCCCGATTTTGGATGGACACGAAAATATTGAAATATGTGAAGCCGAGTTAAGTAAATACACACCATTTTAGCTCGAACGGAATTTTCTGTCTATTTGATTTCAAAATCCGATATTATTAAAATATTATCATTTCAATATTATAATGATGTGGAATATTCAATTTTGATTTAAAATTGAAATGGAAGTTGGAACTGTTTTTAAAAAGAATTTATAAACGTTTTATAAAATATTTTTTAAAAGGAAATCGATGAAATATATTTAATGTTTTTGAATTGCATGAATAGAACATTTCACACAGTGACCGTTCGCGAATTTCAGCCATTGAATTTGAATGGAAGTAACGGGAGATCCGACCGTCGGATTCTCCTAAAACTAGAATCGTTGGGTTCGTACCGAAAAGAGATTTCGAATGATTATAAAAGATTTGAAATCTAATGGTTATGTTTTAAGATATGTTCAAATCAGTTTTGGAAAAGGTCGCTATGGATGCAGTTTGGTGGCCGGTATTGGAAACCGACTGTAAGGGCCTTATTAAAATTAATAAAAATATGAATAATTTATGTAAAATCATAATAAATGATTTGAAACAATTTGAAATGATTTTGGATGAAATATTCAAAGTTTGTAAAGATAAAAGATATTTTTATCAAAATAAGTTGGTTACCAATTTAAGTAAAGAATTGAAATGGTTTTAATATAACCAAAATTTACAAATATATGAATTGGATTGGGATGGAAATAATTCTCAGAATATTTCGATATTGGATTCCGTAATTATACAGATGTTGTTGAGGAATTTAGAAGATATTGATATCGCTAATCCCAATACGATATCCATTGGTTTTCGAATTTGATAGATGAAGTTGTTGTTGCATAGATGGTCTACCACTTCCTCAAGTGCTTTGGAGCTTTCGGGTCCCAGGAAGCGGCGTTTCTGCTTGACTGTGGTATTGTAGGATTGATACTTAGATAATGGCAAGCAACCGCGGGGTCGTTGCCTCTCACGTCGGAGTGAGTCCATGCGAACACGTCTAGGTTAGCCTTCAAGAAATTCACAAGATCTCCTTTAACTGCGAGATGGAGTAGCGATCCTATCTTTAACACCCTTGATGGATTGTCGTGGTTGATTGGAACATCCACTATAGGTTTAACCGGAGTAGCCCTCTCGTATTCGGGCTCTTCGTCCTTCCTTGGATCGAGGTCGTCAGAAAGACGGCAGTGGCGCCTAAGCCAAAGCCCAGATATCGTTGATTTCTTGCGGGAGCAGTCTTGGCGCACTAAGGCGTGGGTATGGTCTTACCCTTGTCTTTATTGCATGCGTTCTTCCACTCTATTGCTTAGCATTCCCTAGCGTTTGCTTGGTCGCTCTAATTGTTCTAATCCCATTCTCTGTCAGGAATATCATTAGGAGGGACCATGGTGACATGCAGATCCGGAATTCTAAGAGAAAAGGACGTCCAAAGAAGGAGTTGTAAGAGGAAATGGTGTCGATAACCACGAAGGTGAGGACTCAAACCCGGCTCCGATCCCCCTTGCCAAGTTCTACATGTAAGTCGATCATTCCCACTGGGTGACTGGAAGCTCCGTTGAAGCCATGGATCGTGGCCCGACATGGTTTTAAGTCTTATTTTTTCAATTTCATCTAGTCGTAAGCAGCTTTGAAAATGATGTTGACCGAGCTTCTCGAGTCAATCAATACTCTTCGAACGGAAGCAGCACCGACTTGAGCTGTGATGACTAGAGGATCGGTGGTCGGAATTTCAATTCCCGTAGAATCTCTTTCGTGGGAGACAATGTCGTCCCGTATGGATTTTTGAAGCTTGGCTGGGGCGAATTCATCTGGAGTGGAGCAGGCCACATAAGTAGCATGCTTTATGGAACTCACATAGTCTTCCATTTTCCGAAAGTTGTCGTGCGTAGGATATGGTCTACCACAAATAATGTTGATCAAGATTCCCCGCCTCGGGTTAAACGTACCATCGTATGCCTTGGCGAGTGCCGGGAGTGCTGGCGCCAGAGGTTTTGAATTTTCTTCGGGTGGAAAGGGTTCTTCGACGTATTTCTCGAGTCGTTTCTCACAGATAAGCTTCTCGATTGCATCCTTAAGCTGGTGACATTCATTGGTATTATGACCGTACACGTTGTGGTATCGACAGTACCTACCAGATTTTTCTCGAAGTCAGTAGATTCCCTGGTACGCGGCTTCTTGTATGGCAATGTGTTGCATGTATCCAAGTAAATTGTTTCTAAGTATTCATTCAGCGGAGTGTAGGTCTCGAAAGCGCGGTAAAGTTCGGGTTTTCGTGGCTCATTCGGGGCCTGACCGTTGTTTCGGTCGCCTTGCCTACCGCTATTTGGCCTTTGCCTGTAGGGACATGCCCCCTTATTCTGATCGACAGGATCTCCAAATTGTTTTCGTTTGAAACTATTATTTGTGGTATCCGTAGGCGGATTGTTAGGGTGACTATCTTCGGTGAGCCGGTTTCGTCTTGCTTCCTCATGTCATAAGTACTGGCCTATCTTTTCGTAGAAAGCATCAAGGCTTTTAGGTTGCTTCCGGATCATCCACGCCCCGAACTCGGATGTAGGGAGGACACCTTTTGCTAGTTAAAAAAATATGGTGCAAGGATCCAGGTCTTCGAACTCGGCGAGGGAGGTGCTGAACCAGGAAAGGTATCTTTTGAGCAACTTAATGGGCCAATGGTATAAGTAATACAGAGTGAGGGCGTTCTTTGGAGTCGGGATACGTACCCTGAATTGCTTGACCAATTCTATCGCTAGTTGGTCGAAGTTGTTGATGGAATCAAGTAGGAGGCAAGAGAACCAGAGTAAAGCGGTCTAGCGTAGGAAGACTGGGAAGTACTTGCATGTGACTGGGTCATTGCCTCGGCTCAAGTCCATTTTCCATTCATATCGATTCAGGAAGGAATAGGGATCGGTGGTGCCATCATAGAGTGGCATCTGCAGCATGCTGAAACGTCATGGCCATTTGGCTTCGTTTACCCTTCTTGTGAAGGGGTTACGCCTAATGTGGGTCTTCCATGAATCATGCACGTTCCCTCACATTTCCATTATGATCCTTCAGACCATTTCGGGAAGAAAAGTTGGAATGGGATCCGACATTGGGATCCACAGGTTTTAGCGAGGTTCTGGAGTTTTGTTGTGAGGATATCTCCTTTGATGAATGTCCGGGTCGTCTTCTTCCATTCCATATCCTTGACATCTATGATTGGGTTTGGTGTGGACGATGAGGCAGAGCGGGTTGATATGGATCTGCAACTGGAAGAGCGCGGGCTGCTGGAATAGTAGGTCCATCAGCCCGATTGGCGACCGTTGGGTTTTGTCGAGGAAGGGGTTAGTTGGTCGGACCTTGTCCGTCATTGATGATCAAGCGAGAGCGATCACGGTAATGTGCCCCCTCACTCTATGTGATTGTAGTTCGGTCATCGTTGCCATTTCCATTGCCATTGGCGTAGCCGTTCTCATTGTCCCGGGCGTTGGTGCGAACAGCGACATTATGGATGAGACTAAACCTTTTCTTTGATGCGGGCCCCTCGACTCGGAAGAGGAAGTTTCCAAGACGGTTGGTCGAGGTTGAGCGTTGTTCTGAGCCAGCTAAAGTCGATCGCGATGCGCTGACTTTCTTGAAGTTGTCGCATTAGGTTGATGTTATTCTTTAATGCCTAATTGAGCTCGACGGCTATGTTCACATATTTTTCACTAAGCCTGCAGATCTGTGCTTGTGTTGTTGGTGCTTCGAGGTCCACAGGAGGAGCGGTTTCCGTAGCAGCTGGGATATCCGCCGGTTGGGGCTGTTGGGATGTTCCGGCTTTGGCTGAAGAGCCGACGATTGCGTTCTTTGGCTGCTTTGCCATCGTGAATAGGCTTGGGGGAAGGTTTAGCAAAGGAACCTAAACCTCGTCGAAGTCAAGATGATAATGTGCGACAAGGGCACAAATCCGAGTTTTCTTAGTGAAAGCACCAAATGTTGACAGCTAAAAATGTCATAAACACCCAAGTTCCAATTACTAGGAATAATTGTTTTGGTCGTGTAAATAAGGGCAGAAAGCGGTAAATAACATGAAAGATTTACAGTGGTTCGGCCTCGAGAAAGGCCTACGTTCACTTTGAAGTGTCGTTGGAATATTATTTATCATCAAGGATTACAAAGTTGAGACTATCTCATGACATCTCATTACATTCGTTTCCAAGTCATATGGAGTCATAATTATCATATGTAAAGTATTCAGGAAAAAAGACAATATTGTCCTTCTTCTTCTTCCTCAAAGAGGAGATGCCATTAAGTAGGATCTTGAAGCTCTCTAGAGGTTCCAAGTGATAGAATTCCAACCCCTTTGATGTATAAGTCCAAGGGATATTTGTAGGTGAGAGGTCAGGTAGGAGTAGAAAGAAATAAGGGACCACACTCGGAATTCTGAACCCACTGTTGCCGGCCTTCGGAATTTCGAACCCCCCTTTGGCCACACGCAAACATAAGTTTCGTACCCCTCCTAGGGGTACAAATTTCATACCTCGTGAGGTACAAAATACGTACCCCATTGAGGTACTAAATTTGTACCCTGAGATGTTCGAATTTCGTACCCCGTTGGGTACGAATTTCGCACCCTATTGGGTATGAATTTCGAACCCCTTTAGGGTACGAAATTCGAACCCTAAGGGGTACGGAATCTTGCTTCAGCCAACATTTCCCTGAAGGGTACGAAGACCAAATGTGACGGGCCGCCCCGCACCAGCCGACATTTCCCTAAAATGCATTGTACCGACGTTTAACCAGCATGGGACGGTCGTCATATGAAAGAAAAAAGGAAGGGATTTGAAACTTGAATCATCAAAGAACCTGTAGTATATCTCGCTGTGCATGGAACAAAATATAATAATAACATAACTTGATATAAAACAGACGAGACAGTGCATAAGCTAAAAATTAAACCATCGTAGCAACGGTAAGATTCAAAATACAGCTTATGATCTAAACCATCATTATTACAACTTTTAAAACTGTCTCTAAAGAAAAATAGGAAGGTACACTACTAATGCCCAAAGTAGTAACCAGCAACAACATAAGGAGAATATGTGGGGACAATACGTGTAAGCCTCCTGCTCGTCTCCAGACAGTTACTCGTGCATAACCAGCTAACCTGTCTCTAGTCTGTTTGTTTAGGAGCACCCAGAGTAGTAAGAAGAGAAATAAAACTCTAGGTCAGACGAAAGTCTGGTATGAGCGATAAGCAACAAAAATAGAACAATAACAGGTATACATAACCATACCTGAACCTGGACCTGCAACCAAAGAGTTAGCACAACAGGATGTACAATACTCTAAGGTGACACTAACACATGGTGTGAAAATAATGGGGCGGGGGTGTGCATGTCATGGTGATAGCAAACATCAAACATAGCAACCATCCTTACATCTCTCACTCAGTGCGTAAAGTATACGATATCCACCACTTTGATCACCTAATTCTTTGTTACGATCACTCTACCCATGGAGCCATGACAGCTCCACTGCACTGATCCGTAACGACTAATACTTTGTTATGTCCACTTTGCCCCCATGGAGTCATTACAACCCCACTGCACTGGCTCATAGCCCAGCTACGATCACTTTGCCCTCATGGAATTATGACAACTCCACTGCACTGAACCATAGCCAATATCCGTCTCCCAGTGGTTAGTCAAAGCTATAGACATCGATGACCCGTTTGAACACGTCCCACAGCAAAGTCCAACTCATGAAGTTAACTCGTTGGTTCCCATCTGGATCCTAAGTTCTAACTTCTCACTTAGACTTCCTTTGCATCTCGGGTTTTAGTCGAATACATCATCCCCAGGCTTCCCGTTCGGTTCGGTGTTACACTTCAGGTCAGTTCGGTTCGGTCGTTTTCCTCTGGTTCGGTTCGGATGGTGCTCCAACCTTGGTTCGGTTTGGCGCTCCATTGCCTCCAGATCCTGGTTCGATCCCGCTCCTTAGCTCTAATCCGATCCGATCCCCATGCCAAGCTCCGATACGATACCAATTCCAATTCAACGCAGGTGGCCTTCCTTTTTTCCATGCACGAAACTTGCCACTACTCCGGTTATGTTCAGATATGTCTGATCCGATCCCCTATCCCGATCCGATCCAAAATCCTGGCACTTATCCAGCAAGCTATTTACGCCATACGACGGCGTTTTCGACCAATCTAACTTCACTAAGCAACCACAAAACACTGCAAACAGTAATAGCAACAAAGAGAGTCGACCATAAACACCAAGACATCAATCTAACATGTTAATATGGATCAAACATACCCGAAACCCATGGTTTTCCCGTTAATCATGTTTAACCACAACTAATGATAAGATTAGCAAAACATATCCATATTAACCTAAATTTCTATCAGAGCCCTAAAATAATATTTAAGAATTTATACATATTTTTCTAGAATTTTAACATTCATAATTTCGCTAATTAACATAATCACTCCTAATTAGCCGTAATTAGTGAAAAAATAATGCAAATCACTCACCTTAGCCACAAATGAATTATAGATTTGAACTTTTCTACTGTTATGGGTCAAATTCCTATGAAACACATCAGCTCCAACTCTGATTTGATGTTAATCTTCCTTGATTTGACGTAGATTTGGCTAATAAGTGATTAGAAAGTGATTTGGGAGTGATTTAGAAGGTGGAGGCCATTACTAGGGTTAGAGAAATATTTTAAGCGGCTGAGAAAATGAAATAAGATCGTTTCCTAACTGATTTCAGCCTCTCCATAACCCTAATCCCGAAATGGGTTATGGGCCCATATGCTAATTATCCTAATTAGTCCCAGTTAAGCTATTTTTCACCTTCTAAACCTTATTTCAGCCATATCTCCCAAACGGTTTGTCCGTTTGATCGATATAACCGCTCTACGGAAAGGTAAACCATCATCCAAATCCAATGGAAGTGGTTTCAAGCCAAAAATCCTTACCAATCAAAAGTTAGGGACGAAACAAGAATCGCCAGGGGTAAAACGGTCATTTAAAAATCGGCAAAAATCATGAACATGGGAAATGACCCCAATAGTCGTTCCCCAAAGTTACACGACTATAAGACCTCCTATGATAATAAAACAAATATTCTACGATCCTCCGAAGTATAGAATGCGGGTCGTTACATTCTCCCCCCCCCCCCCCTTAAGAAACTTCATCCCCGAAATTCGTTAACTAAGAAGCAACAATGGGTCCCGCAAGCCTATCAACCATTTACAAACAACCAAACATACATAGCAAAATAACAAGCCTATCCTAGCATACAGTTTACTAACAAGGGGATAACTAAATGGTCATTAAAATCTTACCAGGCAAAGAGTTATGGATACAACTTCCTTATGCTCTCCTCTGTTTCCCATGTACAGTCGTTCTCGTTATCACCCCACTGGACCTTGACTATTTGCACTGTCTTCCTTCGAAGTTGCTTTGTATCGTACTCGACAATACAGATCGGCCTGCGGTTCCCAACTGCCTCGGGTTCTACTTCGATATCATCCAACTGATTCGGTGCAATAGTCATATCAGGTTCGTGTACAAACTTCCTTAATTAGGAAACATGAAATACGTTGTGAACTCCTGCCATCTTGTCAGGTAATCCAACCTTATATGCTAAATTCCCAACTTGTTCGAGAACTAGGAATGGACCAACAAACCTTGGTGCTAGCTTGCCTCTCCTACCAAATCGAATCACGCTCTTTAAAGGAGAAATCTTGACAAACACCAAGACGCCAATGGAGAATTTCAATTCTTTCCGTCTCTTATCGGCATAACTCTTCTGCCTATCTTGGGCAGCTGTCATTCACGGTTGGATAAGCTTGATCTTATTTAAGGCTTCTCTTATCACATCTGGCCCAAGCACAAATTTCTCACCGGTTTCTAACCAACATGATGGTGACTTGCACAGTCTTCCATACAATGCTTCAAATGGAGCCATACCAATACTGGATTGATAACTATTATTATATGCAAACCCCACTAGATGCAAACGGTCATCCCATGATCCTCCAAAATCCAATATACAAGATCTCAAGAGATCCTCTAATATGTGATTCACCCTCTCTGTCTGACAATCTGTTTGAGGATGGTACGTGGTACTGAGATGTAATTCTGACCCTAAAGCCTCTTGTAAGCTCTTTCAAAACCCACTAGTAAACAACGGATCTCGGTCACTCACAATGCTTTTGAGTACTCCATGAAATCTCATTACCCACTTCGTATACAGATCTGCTAATTTAGCTGTCGTTTTGTTTGACTTGACTGGTATAAACCTTGCACTCTTGGTCAATCGATCCACAATCACCCAAATACTATCATGGCCCGATCTAGTCCTGGGTAAACCATCAATGAAATCCATTGAGACCTATTCCCATTTCCATTTGGGAATTTCTAATGGTTGAAACAAACCGGTAGGCTTCTTTGTTCAGCTTTAACTAGCTGGAAGTTCATGCATTTAGATATAAACTTCCCAATGTCTCTTTTCATTCCTTCCCAGTAGTAGGTCTGCTTCATGTCTCGATACATTTTGTTACTACCAGGATGTATTGCCAGTTTTGAGTGATGACATTCTCTAAGCACTTCATCTCTCAATCCATTGACATTTGGCACAACTAGTCCTCCATTCTTTCTAAGCCATCCATCTCAATCAAGCCCATACTTGTTCATCTCCTCGTCGATTCCCATTTCTAACTTGGAGATGATTTCTAGTACATTAGGATTGTCCCACTCACTGGAACTAATTCGCTCAATCAAGGTGGGTCTAACTGTCAAACTTGCTAATATTTTTGGATCTAATTCGCACTTTAGTCTGAAATCATACCCGGCGATGTACTCCAGTTGCTTCCATTCCAGAAACATAGCCCCTAAACTGGCATGTCTCCTACTCAATGCATCAGCTACCACACTCACCTTCATGGACATTAGTTAGCACTTGGTTGGCATCACCATGGGCTACGCACCTGAGTAATGGGATAGAGAAGCCTCTACAGTAGAGCACTCTGTCCATTAGGAGGTAGTGAGCTGATTGGCAAGTGAGCCCCCGTCTTTCCCTGTAGCTCCTCAGAAGGGTCCCATGTTGCAGATAATTCTTAATCGGGGTAACAAAGATTCAGGTTCGGTTTCGGCATTCTTGACCACCTTGGTTTGCATCTGCTTAATGCTCGACGAATTGTACACTTCGCTTGGGAGAACCCCATAAGCTATGAATCCTCGGAGCTTGCCAATTTGGCTAACGAATCCGCCCTTTCATGTCCTCGAGGAATGTGAATGATTACAAAGTAGTCGAAATTGACGAGAAACTCCCGAACCTGGGTTAGATATAGTGCGAGTCGTGTCCCCAAGGCTTGGAATTATCCCTGCACCTGGCACACGATAAGCTGAGAGTTGGAAGAGACCTGAATGGGTTTTAAATTAAGTCCAGTTGCGATTTTGAGCCCGGCTATTAGGGCTTCGTTTTCTGCGTCGTTGTTGGTAGCAAGGAAATTAAGTTTTAATGCATAGTATATCAGGTGTTCCTCGGGGTGATGAGCACGACTCCGGCCCCAGAACATTTTCTATTGGAGGACTCGTCCACGAATAATTTCCATTGAGTGTCGGGAGCTTCGATGTTCTCCGTAGGAGTCTCCTCAAGAGTAGTGAATTCTACTATGAAATCAATGAGATCTCATCCGAGGATGGCTCGGCGGGGGATGAAAGTTATCTCGAACGGACTCAGCTCTATGCTCCATTTTAGTAACCACCCCGATGCTTTAGGGCGTTGCAAGATAGGCCGGAGTGATTGGTAGGTGAATACCTTTATGGGGTGAGACTGGAAATACGGTCACAATTTCTGGGAAGATACTAGTAAATAGTATACCGATTTCTCGAGCTTTGGACAGTTCTTTCTGCAACCGTCAATCTTTTGCTGATGTAGTAGACAGGCCATTGGACACGGTTTTTGATGCGCACCAGTGTTGAGCTAATTTCTTGCATGGAAACAACCAAACAAACATATAAGTCCTCATGGCCCATGGGCTTGGATAAGATAGGTGGTCGTCTAAGTGGTTCAGAAGGTCCTCGAATGCGGTGATGCATTTCGGTGTGCACTTAAATTTGCATTTCCCCTTTCGAAGTAAATCGAAGAAAGGAATGCACTTGTCAGTGGCCTTTGAGATTAATCAACTTAAAGCGACGACTTTCCATTTAAACTTTGGACATCTTTGGTGTTCTGAGGGACTTGGATATCTCGAATAGGTTGGATATTTTCTAGATTGGATTCAATGCCCCGGGAGTTAACAATGAAACTCAAGAATTTTCCTAAGGCGACTCCGAAGGAGCACTTCAAGGGATTGAGTTTCATGTCATATTGGCGAAGGACATCGAACATTTTAGTGAGGTCGTGGACGTGGTCGCTTGACACTTTAGATTTTAGCAGCATATCGTCCATGTATTCCTCCATAGATTTCCCAATCTAGTTTTTATAAAGATGACTAACCATTCATTGATAAGTGGTGCTGGCATTCTTGAGGCCAAAAGGCATAACACGATAGCAGTAAAGTCCAAGGTCGGTTATGAAAGAGGCATGATACTAGTCGTGAAGATTCATCAGAGTATGATTGTAACCCGAATAGGCGTCCATAAAATATAATAGCCGGTATCCGTGGTTGAATCAATAAGTCGGTCGATCTTCGATAGTGGAAAGCTATCCTTGGGACATGGCTTGTTTACATCGGAGAAGTCGATGCAAGTTCGCCATTTACCGTTAGCTTTTTTGACCAGAACTGGATTGGAGACTCATTCGGGGCAGTCGGCTTCGTGGATGAAGTTGTTATTGAGTAGACAGTCTACCTCTTCCTCGAGTGCTTTGGACCTTTTTGGGTTCTAGGAAGCGGTGTTTCTGCTTGACGGGGGCACTGTAGGATCGATACTTAGATTATGGCAAGCAACCACGGGGTCGATGCCTCTCATATCGGAGTGAGTCCATGCGAACATCTCTAGGTTAGCCTTCAAGAAATTCACAAGATCTTCTTTTACTGCGAGATGGAGTTGCGATCCTATCTTTGCACCCTTGATGGATCATCGGTGTAGATCGGAACGTCCACTATAGGTTCAACTAGAGTAGCCCTCTCGTATTCGGGCTCTTCATCCTTCCTTAGATCGAGGTCGTCAGAAAGACGACAGTGGCGCCCGAGCCAAGGCCCAGACACCACTTAATGCTATGTGGAAATAGTCTTAGCGCATGAAGGTGTGGGTATGGTCCTACCCTTGTCCTTATTGCACGCGTTCTTTCACTCTAAGGCACGGGTAGTTCTACATGTAAGTCGATCATTCCCACTGGGAGACAAAAGCTCCATTGAAGTCATGGATTGTGGCATGACATGGTTTTAAGTAAAAAAAATTCAATTCCATCTGCTCATAAGTAGCTTTGAAAATGATGTTGACCGAACTTCTCGGGTCAATCAATACTCTACGGACGGAAGCGGCACCAATTTGAGCTGTGATGACTAGAGGATCGGTGGTCCGAATTTCAATTCCCATAGAATCTCTTTCGTGGAAGACAATGTCGTCCCACATGGATTTTTGAAGCTTGGCTGGGACAAATTCATCTGGAGCGGAGCGGGCCTCTTAAGTAGCATGCTTTATGGAACTCACATAGTCTTCCATTTTCCGAAAGCTGTCGTGTGTGGGATATGGTACACTATAAATAGTGTTGATCACGATTCCCCGCCTTGGGTTAGACAGACCCGGGGCCGCCTTGGCGGGTGCCGGGAGTGCTAGAGCCGGAGGTTTTGAAATTTCTTCAGGTGGAAAGGGTTCTTGGACGTATTGCTCGAGTCGTTTCTCATGGATAAGCTTCTCGATTGCGCCCTTAAGCTGGCAACATTCATTGGTATTATGCTCGTACATGTCGTGGTATCGACAGTACTTGCCATTATTTTTCTCGAAGTCAGTAGATTCCCCAGTGCGTGGCTTCTTGTATGGCAACGTTTTGCATGTCTCCAAGTAAATCGTTTCTAAGTCTTCATTCAATAGAGTGTAGGTCTCGAAAGCGCGGTAAGGTCCAGGTTTTCGTGGCTCAGTAGGGACCTGACCATTGTTTCGGTCGCCTTGCCTACCACTATTTGGCCTTTTCCTGTAAGGATCTACCCCTTGTTCTGATCGAACGGCTCTCTGACTTGTTTCCATTTGACGCTATTATTTGCGATATCCATAGGCAAATAGATTATTGGGGTGACTTGCTTCGGTGAGCCGGTTTCGTCTTGCTTCCTCTTGGCACAAGTACTGCCCTGCCTTTCCATAGAAAGTGTCGATGCTTTTAGGTTGTGTAACACCTCATGTTCGTTAATGTCATTCACAAAGCGAATGCATTAACTTCCATGAAGCATTGTAAGTAAATAGAACAGAATATTACAAGACAGATATGTAAAGTAGTACTTAAAAGTTTTATAACTTTATTACAGCAAAAACAGAAATAAGTTTGGTTACATCCTTAAAATCACAATACCAAAAACCAAGTAAAAAATATCAGTCTTATGCCAAAATCCTTCAGAATGCATAATTTTAAAACCATAATCCCCAACATAAACTGCCATAAGAATGTAGAGTGAAAGCCAAGCAATACTTCAAGCAAAGAGAACATGAATCAAGCTCCTATGTTTCCACCCTGAGCACCTAGGGGGAAACGGAAAGAAAAAGAGGTGAAAACAAATGAGGTCAGACATAAAGTCTGGCGAGTCCAGTAACTTTCAGCATATAAACAAATAGTAGTATCATGACATGTAAATAATGTTGTATGAGAGATCACAGCTACAGGATTAGCAGCTTTGCTTAAGTTGAACAGAAGAATCAGAATGATATGGACCAAGATATGCTTCTTACCTATATCTTACTTCTCTGCACTAATACTTAGTATAACAGGATTAGGTGTTACCCTAATGTCTAAACTGTAATAGAAACGGAAACAGAATAATCTCTACAGAAACAGAATGCTAGTAATGATCCTTTACCACCCCAACTATTGGTCCTCTACCACTCACAAAGAGACAGAAGGTACAGAAAGAGAATGCTAATAATGGGCCTTTACCACCCCAACTAATGGTCCTTTACCACCCCAACAGAGATAGAAGGTATACCAATAGAAACAGACAGAACTAGGTGTACCTTAAATTCTACCCCAAGCGATCGTCTCCCTAATACATAAATAGTCTGTGTCGGCCCCACAGAAGGGTGTATCATTCCCTAAAGTGGCAACCTATAGACACAGACCTATTTACAGATGTCACGGTGTCTTACATTGTCAGAGCAGACCGGATCCATGCACACACATGACCTAGTTGGGATGCGCCATCAACACCCCTCGCCACTATCAGAGTGAACCTCTTACAATTAGTTCAGTAAGCGTGTCCAGACCCCTCCTTGTGTTAGGTCATAGTTTTGACACCAGAAAAGGGTTATTGACTAATATGGGCCCCACACAACAAATGACACAAGTAATTACCCTTTTAACCTTGTGTCCCTAGACTAACAGATTTCAGATTAACTTGCTTACAGATTTTAGATGTACAAAGTTCAGATTAACTAGTTCTCAGATCAGACATACAGGTTTTCAGACTAACGGATCAGATACACAGATTTACAGATTGTTTTACCTAACCTTATATTGGGCCCACAGATTGACGAAACGGGTTTATTAGATTCATCCGCCCAGTTGATTTAACCTTTTCCACCCAACACATTTTAGGCATCATATTTATCCTAGATTTGCATTAATTAATTACTAATGCACAGACCTCTCACATTAGGTCGGTAGCTTGTGGCTGCTGGATGTGCCGTGCGGTTCCGGGAAGACTTCTGCCGCAAGCCAGACCTAACCTCATGTATAAGCTTCTTTTAGTTATGCGTATGACCTCTCACATTAGACTGACAGTTTGCGGTTGCTGGTAAAGTAGGTTGGGTCCGGGCAGGCTTCTATCACAAACAGAGTCTAACCTCATCTCTCAACATTCTTATTTTTAGCTAAAATATTCATTCACAAATTATTCCAATATTAGACTAATTATGCCAATTCAACAAATTAAACTTCTTTACAAGTTACAGAAGATTATTCAAAGTTCTATTAACTTGTTTTGCTCAATTTTAGATCGAGCCTACGGATTTTCATACCCCAAATTTACCGTATTCAGATTCAACAGATTCAGCATATTAGGCAATTTAACAAATTTAATCATAAAATTAAGCCTAATTTTACATGCCCAAATTATGGTCATAATTCACAATATAACATATGCCCCAAATTTTAGTTAAATTTACACAGTAAAGAATATTCTCCAAAAACCCCAAATCATGATATACAATACGAATTATGCCAAATTATAGCCTTTTATTTCAGCGTATGCCTAATATCCAAAATCCCCATTTAGGCGTATTCACATTTAATAGTTATCCTATATAATATAGATCTTTGCTCGTAAGTCATATACACAATAATTCTCCTTCTTCCAAATCACAGACTATCATATATAGTATGCCCAGATCTAGATCTTAAATTACAACTATGTTCTTTTCTCAAATTAGTCACAAATCAGTCCTGACTAATTATGCATCATTCAGTATTTTCCCCAAATATAGCGTTCGTGCGTCAATCTCTTATGAGATTTGGCTCAGTCTCGTGGTAGCCTGGCTATAGAACAGAAGGAAGGAAGAGATACAAAATAGTTACTATAATATTAATAAGATAGATCTACATAGAAAAACAGATCTGATAAACAAGAATATGCATAATCTCAAATTCAGATTTATAACCATGTAAAGATCATAATTAAATTTCATATCTGAAAATAATTGTACTCACCTTGGTTGGATTCTGAAAGAAAAAGGGTTGTTATTGTTCTCTTTTAATCCTATTCAGATTGGAAGAAGACGAAGCACTAGTTCTAGCTTAGGTTTTAGCAGAGTAGAGATGCCATTGATTTATTTAAGTTAGAATTGAGGCAGCATAGGATTATAATGGTTTGGTGTGGAGAGAAAGTGGGGTTTGGGGGTGTTTAAATAGCTTAGGAGCCAAAGAATCTGTTCAGAAAACAAGTTCAGATACAAAAATCTGAATCTGCCTCGGATCTGAAACAGGTCGACTTATAGGGGGAGGTTGACCCCCTGGTCGACCTGTATAGGGTAGGTCGACCCCCAGGTCAACCCCCTGGTCGACCTGGCCCCTAGGCGGGAAAAATTCCGGCCACCCTGTTCTGCGTTTGAATTCGAATTTTTAATTTAGAACTGAGCTGTTCTAATTAATTTAAATTTTCTGAAACTTCTGAAGGCCATAGCTTTTTCATACGGAGTCCGATTTTTGCAAACTCGGACTTTATCTTAAGCAGAATTCCGAGACGAACGCAACGGCGTAACCTGTTTCCCTTAATTCTACTTTTAAAAATTAAGTATAGTTTGTTTTGTTACTTTTATGTTTACAGAAAATACGGGTGTTACATTCCCCCTACTTAAAGGATTTCGTCCCCGGATTCTTCAAGATAAGAAGAATATGTCCTACCATCCAAGCACCCATCTACTCAACCATCATCCACAAGCATCCATTGTCCTTAGAAAACTTCTAATGTTGTATGAACATATGCAAAAGTGTGTGTATATGTCTCTTACCTAATGCAATGATCAGGCGATCTACTGATTCAGTTGACCTCCTCAATGCGAATTATGTTAGTGCCATGAGTCCAATTATGTATGAAAGAAATCCTATTTGATACACATCATTTCTATATGAGTGCATAACCATTCATCCAACGCAACATCCATGTGATGAGTCAATCATTTTGCATCCACAAAAATTGAAAAATGCACACACATCCATATGTAGTATGAGAGTGTTTTTGAGCCGATCTAGTGCCTAGTGTGTGTATATGCATCCACGAGCAACCACTTGCATCCACTTCCAACCATCAAACATAACATGTCTCAAACGCATGTTTACACCCATTAGTTTCTACCTAAAGGTCGAAGACTCGATCGATAGGATACAGCCGAGTGATAGAAGAAAGTACAATTAAAACAAAAGTTTTGTTCCTATTAGACATTGGTCAAGAGAATAAATCTCTAAGTATCAACCCCGAAGACCGAAATCAACATCAGATTGACACTCAGAGAATTACTCCCATTAAACAATGTCAAACTAGAAATCTACTTCACGCTTCGGGTAAAAAACCCTATCCTTTTTAGAAATATTCAGATACTTACAGACTACTGGTACAGATCAGATTATCAAATGATTCTTAGAAAACTATGCATGATAAAACCCCACCATATCCCACAAAACCCAGAATGTATGCATCATAGTCAACTTAACGCCCAACACAGATACCCTCAAACCCCAACCTATCACAAACATATGAGTCGTAACCCTTGTGGGGTTTGAGACTATAGCGGGATTAGAAACAAGACTAGTATTAAAGTGCAGAATCTCAATTACAGAATCAAAATGCCAGAATCAAAAAGAGTTTTAACTCAATAATCAGATATGGAAATTAAACCTTCTATAGAAATTTTCCTATCTCTATCTTATCCACCAGCCACGAGAGCATTCACTTACCCTTCAGAAGTAGGTCCCGTCCTCTGTCCTTGCCCTCATTTCTTCGGGCAGTCCCTAGTGAAGTGTCCTACCTCACCACAGTTGAAGCAAGTGCCCTTCCTCTTTCTGCAATCCTTGTTCAGATGAGTCAAGCTTCCACAAGAAAAGCACCTTTTCTCCTTCTATCTTCGGACTTTTCATCCTTCTTTTGTGTTTCCTTTTTAGGCCATGCTTTCTTGCTCTGTGGTCCTTCGAGCTTTTCATCTTTTTTCTCACTTTTGGCTTCCTCTTCATGCATCAATGCCATATCAACCAATTTCTCGAAGGTAGCCCTATAGGAATGTGTGTCATAGCCAACCCATATGGAGGCTCATTCAAACCTTTAACGAATCTTAGGGCCTTCTTATCAGGTGTGTTCACCAAGTCTAAGCCGAATCTTGCCAACTGGTTGAACTTGTTATCGTATTCTTTCACTGATAAATTCCCCTGCTTCAACGCCAAGAATCTTTCCACGTATAAATTCTCTTCTGCTCGTGAGAAAAAATTCGTCTCGAACCTATGCCTTAAATCCATCCAAGACTCCACTGCTCGTTCTCCATTCGTGACCTCCCACCAGAATGAGGCTTCGTCCTTAAGTAACCATATAGCCACTGTATCTTCTGCCTATCATCCACTTCGAAGATAACGAACAAATCTTCTGTTTCCTTGAGCAAGTTTCTTGCTTCCACGAATGATTCAGTCCTATTAAAGTTCTTTCCGCCAATAGCTCGAAAGTGTCTACATGTCTTCGGGAAAGTATTCACGTGCGGAGGAGGAGGAGCGATGGGTACTGCGGGAGGAATGTTTCCTTGGACTTCGGCGGGTGCCGTGGCCTCTAAATATCTACGGAACCATCTTGGTATGCTATGGGATACAAGGGATGTTTTGTTCTCCAGACATGCTGAAACGAAAGAAAAGAGATTCAAAAACGGAGAATCGAGAGGCAGATATATGGCTTTTGGGAATAATGTTTTTTTCTTCAAAATAAATTTTACTTTTGAAAATACTTCCTTTTTAAAATCTTTTTGAAAATAGTTTTCAAAAACTTTTTATCAAATCTGGTAACCTTCAGCTCTGATACCAAGTGTAACACCCCATGTCCGTTAATATCATTCACAAAGGGAATGCATTAACTTCCATGAAGCATTATAAGTAAACAGAACAGAATATTACAAGACAGATACATAAAGTAGTACTTGAAAATTTTATAACTTTATTACAGCAGAAATAAGTTTGGTTACATCCTTCAAAATCACAATACCAAAACCCAAGTACACAAGTATCAGTCTTATACCAAAATTCTTCAGAATGCATAATTTTAAAACCATAATCCCCAACATAAACTGCCATAAGAAGGTAGAGTCAAAGCCAAGCAATACTTCAAGCACTTCAAGCAGAGAGAATATGAATCAAGCTCCTATGTTTCCACCCTGAGCACTTGGGGGACGGAAAAAAAAAGAGGCGAAAACAAACAAGATCAGGCATAAAGTCTGGCGAGTCCAGTAACTTTCAGAATATAAATAGATAGTACTATCATGACATGTAAATAAAGCTGGATGAGAGATTATGGCAACAAGAGTAGCAGGTATGCTTAAGTTAAACAGAAGAAACAGAATGATATAGACCAAGATATGCTTCTTACCTATATCTTACTTCTCTGCAGTAATACTTAGTATATCAGGATTAGGTGTTACTCTAATGTCTAAAGTGAAACATAAACGGAAACAGAATAATCTCTACAGAAACAGAATGCTAGTAATGGGTCTTTACCACCCAATTAATGGGCCTTTTCCACCCCAACAGAGACAGAAGGTACTGAAACAGAATGCTAATATTGGCCCTTTACCACCCCAACTATTGGGCCTTTACCAACCCAACAAAGAGAGAAGGTATACCAACGGAAATAGACAGAACTAGGTGTACCTTAAATTCTAACCCAAGCGATCAACTCCCTAATACATAAATACCCTGTGTCGTCCCCATAGAAGGGTGTATCATTCCCTAAAGTGGCAACCTATAGACAGAGACCTATTTACAGATATCATAGTGTCTTACATCCTCAGAGTAGACTGGATCCATGCACGCACATAACCCGGTTGGTATGCGCCATCAACACCCCTCGCCATTATCAGAGTGAACCTCTTACAATTAGTTCAATAAGCGTGCCCGGACCCCTCCTAGTGTTGAGTCATAGTTTTGATACCAGAAAAGGGTTATTGACTAATATGGGTCCCACATAATAGATAACATAAGTAATTACCCCTTTTAACCTTGTGTCCCCAGGGTATTTACAGATTTTAGATGTACAAAATTCATATTAACTAGTTCCCAGATCAGACATATAGGTTTTCAGACTAACGGATCAGATATACAGATTAACAAACTTACAGATTATTTCACCTAACCTTGTAGTGGGCCTATAGATTTACAAAACGGGTTTATTAGATTCATCTGCCCTGTTGATTTAACCTTATCCACCCAACACGTTTTAGGCATCATATATATATCCTAGATTTGCATTAATTAATTACTAATGCACAGACCTCTCACATTAGGTCAGTAGCTTATGGCCACTGGATGTGCCATGAGGTTCCGGGCAAACTTCTGCCGCAAGCCAGACCTAACCTCATGTCTA
Source organism: Allium sativum (assembly GCA_030737875.1). NCBI lineage: Eukaryota > Viridiplantae > Streptophyta > Magnoliopsida > Asparagales > Amaryllidaceae > Allium > Allium sativum. Next base: position 826,570,373 of record CM060918.1, read on the forward strand.
AGCATCTTTTAGTTATGCTTACGACCTCTCACATTAGACTGATAGTTTGCGGTTGCTGGTTAAGCCGGTTGGGTCCGGGCAGGCTTCTACCGCAAACAGAGTCTAACCTCGTATCTCAGCATTCTTATTTTAAGCTAAAGTATTCATTCACAGATTATGCCAATATAAGACTAATTATTCCGGTTCAACAAATTAAACTTCTTTACAAGTTACAGCAGATTATTCAAAGTTCTATTAACTTGTTTTGCTCAATGTTAGATCGAGTCTACGATTTTCATACCCCAAATTTATCGTATTCAGTTTCCTCAGATTCAGCAGATTAGGCAATTTAACAGATTTAATCATAAAATTAAGCCTAATTTTACATGCCCAAATTATGGTCATAATTCACAATATAACATATGCCCCAAATTTTAGTTAAATTTACACAGTACATAATATTCTCCAAAATCCCCAAGTCATGATATACAATACGAATTATGCCAAATTATAGTCTTTCATTTCAGCGTATGCCTAATAACCAAAATCCCCATTTAGGCGTATTGACATTTAATAGTTATCCTATTATAATATAGATCTTTGCGCCTAAGTCATATATGCAATAATTCTCCTTCTTCCAAATCACAGACTATCATATATAGTATGCCCAGATTTAGATCTTAAACTACAACATATGTTCTTTTCTCAAATTAGTCAAAAATCAATCATGTCTAATTATGCATTCGTGTGTCAATCTCTTATGAGATTTGGCTCAAGCTCGTGGTAGCCTGGCTATAGAGCAGAAGGAAGGAAGAGATACAGAATAGTTACTATAATATTAATAAGAAAGATCTACACAGAAAAACAGATTTGATAAACAAGAATATGCATAATCTCAAATTCAGATTTATAACCATGTCAAGATCATAATTAAATTTCATATCTGAAAATAACTATACTTACCTTGGTTGGATTCCAAAAGAAAAAAGGGTTGTAGTTGTTCTCTTTTAATCCTATTCAGATTGGAAGAAGAAGAAGCACTAGTTCTAGCTTAGGTTTCAGCAGAGTAGAGACGCCACTGATTACAATGGTTTGGTGTGGAGAGAAAGTGGGGTTTGGGGGTGTTTAAATAGCTTAGGAGCCAAAGAATCTGTCCAGAAAACAAGTCCAGATACAAAAATCTGAATCTGCCTCGGATCTGAAATAGGTCGACGTGTAGTGGGGAGGTCGACCCCCTGGTCGACCTTATGGGGTAGGTCGACCCCTAGGTTGACCCCCTTGTCGACCTGACCCTTATGTTGGAAAAATCCCGCACACCTTGTTCTGCGTTTGAATTTTTTGAATTTAGAACTGAGCTGTTTTAATTAATTTAAAATTTCTGAAACTTCTAAAGGCCATAACTTCTTCATACGTAGTCCGATTTATGCAAACTCGGACTCTATCTTAAGCAGAATTCTTAGACGAATGAAATGACATAATTTGTTTCCCTTAATTCTTCTTTTAAAAATTAAGTATATTTTGTTTTGTTACTTTTATGTTCACAGAAAATACGGGGTGTTACAGGTTGCTTCTGGTCGATCCACGACCCGAACTCAGAAGTAGGGAGGACATCTTTTGCTAGTTGAAAAAGTACGATGCGAGGATCTGGGTCTTCGATCTCGGTGAGGGCAGTGTTGAACTAGGAAAGGTAGCTTTTGAGCGACTCAGCGGGCCCTTGGTATAAGTTAGACAGTGTGAGGGCATTCTTTGGAGTTGGGATATGTACCCTGAATAGCTTGACAAATTCTAACTCTAGTTGGCCAAAGTTGTTGATGGAATTTAGTGGGAGGCGAGAGAACCAGATTAAAGTGGTCTCGGATAGGAAGACAGGGAAGCACTTGCAAGTGACTGAGTCATTGCCTCGGATCGAGTCCATTTTCCATTCATATCGATTCAGGAAGGCACAAGGATCGATGGAGCCGTCATAGAGTGGCATCTGCAGCATGATGAAACGTCACAGCCATTCAGCTTCGTTTACCCTTCTTGTGCAGAGGTTACGCCTAACGTGAGCCTCCCATGAATCATGCACATTCTCTCGCATTTCCCTCATGATCCTTTGGACCATGTCAGGAAGATAAGTTGGATGGGGATCCGCCATCGGGATCCATGGATTTTGGTGAGGTTCCAGAGTTCTATTGCAAGAGCGTCTCCTATGATGAATGTTTGGGTCATCTTCTTCCATATCCTCAACATCTATGATCGGATCGCAGTGTGGACGATGAGCCGGAGCGGGTTGATGCGGATCCTGATTAGGAAGAGCGCGGGCTGCTAGAATAGTTAGTCCATCATCCTGATTGGCGACCGTTGGGTTTTGTCGAGGAAGGGGTTGGTTGGTCGGACCTGGTCCGTCATTGATGATCAAGTGAGAGCAATCTCGATATTATGCCCCCTCGCTATATGTGACTGTAGTTCGGTCGTCGTTGTCGTTTCCATTGTCGTTGCCATTACCCAGGGTGTTGGTGCGAACGGTGACGTTGTGGATGAGATTAAACCTCCTTCTTTGATGCGGGCCCCTCGACTCGGAAGAGGAAGTATCCCGAGGCAGTTGGTCAAGGTCGAGCGTTGTTCCGAGCTAGCTGAAGTCGAGCGACGATGCACTGAATTTCTTGAAGCTATCGCATAAGGTCGATGTTTTTCCTTAATGCCTAATTGAGCTTGACAGTTGTGTTCTCATATTTTCACTAAGCGCGTGGATTTGTGCTAGTGTTGCCCGCGCTTCGGGGTCTACAATAGGAGCGCTTTGCATAGTAGCCAGGATGTCCGCCGGTTGAGGCTGTTGGGCTGTTCCGTCTTCGATTGTGACCGAAGAGCCGACGATTGCATTCTTTGGTCGCTTTACCATCGTGAACGGACTCAGTGGCAGGTTTAGAAAAGGAACCTAAAGCTCATCGAAGTCGATATGACAATGTGCGACAAAGGCGCAAATTCGAGTTTTCTTAGTGAAAGCAACAAAAGTTGACAACAAAAAATGTTGTAAACACCCAAGATTCCAATTACTAGGAATTATTGTTTTGGTTGTGTAAACAAGTGCAGAAAACGGTAAATAACACGAGAGATTTATAGTGGTTCAGCTTCGAGAGAGGCCTACGTCCACTTTGAAGAGTCATTGGAACATTATTTATCACCAAGGATTACAAAGTTGAGATTATCTCATGACATCTCATTGCATTCATTTCCGAGTCATATGGAGTCATAATTATCATATGCAAAGTATTAGGGAAAAAGGCAATTTAGTTTTTCTTCTTCTTCAAAGCGGAGATGCCACTAAAGAGGCTCTTGAAGCTCTCTAGAGGTTCCAAGTGATAGAATTCTAACACTTTTGAAGTGTGAGGCCATTGGGTATTTATAGGAGAGAGGTTAGGTAGGAGTAGGCAGGAGTAGGCAGAAATAGGGGACCACACCCGGAATTTCGAGCCCCCTTCTGCCGACCTTTGGAAGTTCGAACCCCCCTTCGGGCACATGCAAACATAAGTTTCGTACCCCTCCCTGGGGTACGAAACTCCTACCCCAGGAGGTATGAAATACGTAACCCTTAGGGGTACAAAATTCGTACAATGTTGGGTACGAAATTCATACCCTGTGGGGAACGAATTTTCGAACACTTGGGTACAAATTTTGTACCCCGAGGGGTACGAAATCCACGCCCCGAGGGGTACCAAGACCATGTAATCGCGTGCCCGGTGGTTCGAGGCTTGGGATCACGACTCCTAGAGATTCGAGCCCTTGGTTTGGAAATATGCTAGGGAAGTCGTGAGGTTTTCGTTAGCACGATCCCTCTTCGACCTGTTTCCTTCGCTCCTGGGTGACTGTTTTAGCCTCAGCTTCACGCAATACATTGAGTCGAGAGCGTCTCGTGTACTTTTGGGAACCAGACCAAAAAGCCAGTTAACAATGATAGAAATATGGCAAATAATGTGCACCCACCATAGAATCCAGTCAAGGGTTGCGACCAAACTGAAAACACCCACTGAAATGACAATAAGTACGAAAGGTATAAACTTTAAACATTTGAAAATGATACAATGACTGGATGACACATTAAATAAGTGGCATATTAAGTTTCAAAACCTGGTCATGCATCGAAAGCAATACATATGGGAAATAAACTAATGAATCAATGTCACTTTAGTGTGAAGGTATTCAAAAGAAAATGTTTTCAATAACTTACAATTTCTTTTACGTGAATGGCATGGACTCTGAGAGCAACTTTCACATAAAAAATCTCCAAGTATAGTTCACACCTGATAGTAAGACATAAAGAGATCGCTAGTGCAGAACCATTGCTTAAAAGCGCTCTTATGAAGGAAATATTAGAATTTTTATAAACTTAAACAAATCATAGACATATAATTTAAGTTTTGTATTTATGAAATTTTTAAACACCTCCTCAAACCATAATGCCAGTATGAAAGAAATGCCTACTGAAATCCATGGACAGTATGTAATTCAAGGGTATAGAATAATGTCATTTCTCATTAAAATATATAGTATAAAAAAAATTATCATATGACATACCATTAGTTGGTTTTTTGAGATATTTTTACATGATATCTTCAATACTCTAGTGTAGTCAAAAAGCACTTTTTACGGGTGAACTCCTCCTAATTTGTACAATTTGTTTATGCTTAATTTATATCATAAGAAAACAGCAAATCAAACTACCTCTTCATAATCTAGCACTCTCTCCTCCTCTGCCATTTAGTAAATAGTAAAATTCAACTTAAAACTAGTAAGTCTAATCCAATTTCTGGGTTCATTCTAATTATTATGCTTAATTATTAAGTTTAGTTCTCTGTAGTTCTAACAGTTGTATACCTTAGAATATATGTATGTTATTTATAATTAATTCTCCTGCTGTTTTTTATGCTAATGTATATCATAAGTATAGGTTTGAACCAATGACACGGACAATATTTAACTCGGCTTACTATAGCACCAAAAAATTCCATAGGTTTCACCAAGGCTGAGGATATTTAATTGGAAGTTAGTATAAAAGTGAATAAAAGCAATATGTTATTTTTTGATAGATACCAATAAATATAGTGTACCTATGCTTAGTAATCACATTCATCCGCTAAAGGAAAATTTTTATCAGTCTCAGAGCAACAGAACCTTAGTTTTATTTACAAATTAGGATTTTCACAATAACCCAAACAATAAAAACAAATTATCTTGCCTTACCATATAATAACAACAAAATGAAAAAATTACTTCAAGAAAATGAAAAAAGCTAAAATAGTAAATCAAAGAACATTTTAAATATGTCACATTTTTTATTTGATATAATGACGATACTAATGCCTTAAAGTAGAATTTGGTATATAAAAATAATGTGAGGAAAAGAAAATACTAAAAGTGTTATCTCTTCCATATATAATCATTCCTCTATAGGCTTAGCATCTCTCAAAAAAGAACTGGTTTTGATTCAATATTCATTATCACAAACTCTATCATTCAACTAACAAGCATAATAAAAAAGCTAATATTTATAATACCTATTAATCAAAGCTACTTCTCCACGTCCATTATCAGTAACAAGAAATAAGATAGACGAATAAGTTATCTCTACATCATAAATATCACTGTGGTGGAAGATGATGGTGGAGGGGGCGATCGACTTCATTTTGGATGCGGTCATGGCTTCGTATTTTTTATTTATGTCCATTACCCATTTATAGAATTTGAGGGTACTAAGGCGGCGACTGATTCGTGATTGAATCGATCTAATCTTTAGTAAAGAATCGTGTAGTAATCAATAATGGAGCGATTTAAGGAAAAAAGATTCAAAGTGAGAAGGGATTAAAGAGGAGATTCGTGAGTTAGGGATTTTGGAAGTGAAAGTAAAAAGAGGAATCTGGCAACCTACAAAGATAAAGGGGGAATTTTTTTGTATTTCACTGGCAATTTTTTCTTTTTCTTAACTACAACACGAAATGAAGTTTGTCATTTCACCTAAATGATCATTAACTACTTAATTATAGTAAGACAAGTTTTCATGCAATCCTTGTTGCTATCATTGTATCATTTTCTTGTAATGGACCCAAGTATTTGTCCAAGCCCATATGACAAACTCATCGTTATTCTGATAAGAAGTCTCGACATATGAATGAGCATACTTCGATAAAGCTTCGAAGTCAGAAACATACTCCACCACTGGTCGACCATTTTGCTTAAGCTCCACAAACATCTTAAACAGAATAGACTTCTGAATGGTAGAAACAAACTTCGTCTAAAATTTGACTTGGAATAGCTCCCATGAAATCTCATCTTCTGGAGTCTCTAGAGTGACAGAGTTCCACCAATCCATAGCTCTTCCTATGCAAGCTTCCTCTTAGTCGCATCATCAATTTCCAAGTTCATAAAGATCCGAATAAAAGTATCAAGCTACCCTTGAATCTCTACAATCGGTTCCGCACGACGACTTTTCTCCTAGAGTAGTGAAGTCTTTGTATAGCTTCGCGAAGTCCACAACCCTAAGCACTTACGCAAGAACCCCTACATCTACCACGGTTGTCCTTGGAGCGGGCACCCTCCTCATGATCGCTGCCATCATGGCCTCGAACATAGCTGGGTAATTTGGTGTACTGTTATTACCCTCTCCAGGAACAGTCTCCTCCCTTGTAGTATGTCTTGATGTTCTACGACTCATTCTAAATCTGAAAAATAGAATGATTAGTCCACACATGAGAAAACTGCAAATGGAACTCAAATGCTATTATACTATACACTAATATATAGTATACATCAATCAGAAATCTACAAATACATCTCTTATACGTTATTACATGTTCGAACTTTGGCTAAAAATCAATAACCAGAGCTCTGATACCAAATGTGACGACCGCCCATAACTCCTGTACGTAACAAAGGGAATAATGCGCCGAAGGGTATACCAGGAAGCCATGGACGATCATCGAGATAAGATAACACAAGCGGAACCTGTCGTATAACTCACAGCACAAGGATAAATTATAATATTACATATACAACAGGCAATAATAGTAAAGCATAATTGCATAGAATTTTAAGCTTCCATATCATCAAGGAATATCCATAACATCGCTGGAATACATCATCAAACTCTATACAAAGGGCCTTACTACAACACTCAGAGAGTACATAAAACCACGGAAAACATCATAATATGTATAGTAAAAAACCGGTACACAAGCCTCCAGTTCGCCATCGATCTACAACATCATCTACTAAGATCTACTACTTGTTACCTGCTACTCTGTCTGCCCATCCACACAATGGATGAACAACCCAAGGTAATAAAAGGGAAACATAAAACCTTGAGTCAGACAACATTCTTAGTGAGCGATAAAATATCTTTATAACATCATCAATAAAGTATATAAGAATAGGCAGATTAATCAACCAATCTACCAGCTCACCAGAGAAGAACCCAAACTCGTCTTCCCCATACCGACAGTGATAGCTTTTACAACAAACAATTTGAAACTACAGTACATTCATGGCAATCAATTATTAAGTGTAGACCATCCTAATCAATATTGATAATCTACATAATACGATACAAGAAAACAATCATTCATCCATGACTCTAGCTATCACTGCCAATCCTGCTTCGAAACCATCGTTAATCATATGACTGGCTAAACACCTTTCCATCGACTGTCAAGGGCTAATGGTAAACCTCAGTTCTTGAAAAACTTCATACGACAAAACGTATCTAGGCCTATCGAGCTGCCCAGAGTACTCAACCAGTCACTTCTAAACTTTTAGGTGACTCTACTATACCCTGCTTTGAGTCCGCTAGAACCTACGACAACGATAATCCACCAGCTTTCAATAACTCTAGCCATCCAACCCGATGACTGTTCATAAGCTCAAGCCCCTTCTCGAGCAACCATTATCCAAGAGTTCACCACCTTTAGTCGTCTTCACTTCGTTTCATTATGGCGATCACCGAACACTTCACAACACTTCGAACATTCCTACTTGAATTCGCTTCATTTGGTCAATATTAGACCCATAGTGTTTCAGCCCAACTTATCAGGTCAAAAAACGACCCGACTCCCTAGGTCACCAAAGACCTGACTCACTGGGTCACCAACAACCTGACTCCCTCGGTCACCAACGACCTAACTCCTTGGGTCACCAACGACCCGACTCTGTGGGTCACCAACGACCTAACTCTCTGGGTTACCAACGACCTAACTCCTTAGGTCACCAATGACCCAACTCAATGGGCCACCAACGACCCGACTCAATGGGTAACCAATGACCTAACTCCTTGGGTCACCAACGACCTAGCTCCTTGGGTCCCCAACGACCTGAAGCTCTTTAATGACCCGACCTTCATTTCTTGGAGCACAAGCCAACGACCTATCTAGTAACGACCCGACTCCAGATCTGACCAATTTAGCTCGTATCTCGACAAAATCATCACCAAACGACAACATCGATGCAACTAACTCATCCAAATCACCCAATTCAACCATCAATACTTTATGAAATCATCAATAATATTAAAATGACAATTATTCATCAATAATCAAATAGAATTCACCAAATCATGATAGATCAAAGAATAAACGAAATAATGGATCTAAACTTGCATAAACATATGAATTAACATAAGAATTTAACAATTTATGTTGTTAGAATAAGTCCTATGGTGATTCAAATGAAAATATACTTACCATGACGTAGATCTTGGTGAAAACAACTCACTATGATGAAAATAAGATAAAACAACCCATATATACTCAATTGAATCCATGTGAGAGATGCTTATCACTCACCAATTCTTTGAATTAACTCGAAATCACTAAATTCCCAATCGGGACAGCGAAGATCTATCTCTTAATCCCTTGATTCGATGTGATCTAGCTTCTCTAGATGTAGATATAGCTTCGCTTGATGTAGGTCTTCAATCCCTCTTCGTAAATCTAGAATTTTAATGGTGGAAAGATGTATGAAACGACCCGAACTTCCCCGGTAAGGAAAGCCTGGATTGAGTTGAGAACAAGCTACATCAAAACACAAACAGAACAACATTTCATTGTATATTACAACAATTTCATCAGATTACAAGAATATACAGAGTATGAATAAATATTACACAGAAAATATCAGAGATTTAAATTACATTTAAATACATCACAACGGAAAATAATACAAAACACAACTAGAAGTAGTACACAGATACAGAGCTTTCCGAGTATCGTTCCAGCTTTAAATCAGGATCCTGTGAATATAAATCTGCAAAATCAAAACTACTAGCTGCCCGTGTCAAAAATAAGGGCACCCAGAGTTTTGGTTAAAACAATAAACTCCAGGTCAGTCATGTGACTGGTGTGAGAACTAAAACAGTTATTAATCTTTATTTTAAAGTTAGGTAAATCAAGGGACCACGCCGTATAACACGGAACGGGTTTCCTCCCAAGAATACCAGTGCATAAAACAACAGTGCAATGCTAAATAAAGAATAGTGAAGCTATTATAAGACCTAGGTCCCATCACACAATGCAACGCAAGCTGGAGGATAGGGTTTTACCTTATAATAGCCAAAGAATGTTTGATATGCTAAATTTCATGTTTTAATATTACTATAAGTGTATAGTGTTAAAACAATTTCAATCATAAATATCAATCATAGACGGCATGGTTACCATATATCATGTCGCCATACTAGGCTCTACAATCAAAACCGCAAATGTCACGTATTTGTAAGTTGGATTTCCATCTATGAACCGAGGCAAAAGATAGTCCTCTACCGATTCGAGACGCTCTAGTCCGTGTCTCAGGAAAAGAACGCATCATCCCTTGGAGCGACAGGGCCGATCCACCGATGTGGATTAAAATGCCTGAACGCTGCGTTTACCCACCCTTTGGGGTGTCAATTAAAAAAAATGACTCCATCGGCTTCACATAGTCACTGATATATCCGAGGAGCCTCGCAACAGCAACAACCACATAAGTCAAACTCATCAGGGCGTGTAAAATCACTGATTCCACTTCTAACTAGAAAGAAACGCATGTCCTCCCTGAGGTCCTCTCCCATTTTTGGTTCACCACCGGGGTGTGAGGCTCGCGAATCAACGCTACACAAAGCTATGCCACACAGGCCGTGCTTTGATCATCAACCACAAAATTCTGCTTTTCAACAGAAGCCTTGATCATTTGCATCTTAGCATGCCACACAGGCAAACCACTCCATGCAACCGATATCCATCAATCACATAGAATGATATCCAATGTCAGACACACAGTCCATTTACAAGTCCGTTCTGGGTCTGAACGAAACCGAAGGCATCTTGTACCTCGCATATCCATCGATCTCCAAGTACGTCTGGACGATCACCAACTGATTCCCTCCTCTTGGGTGTACGGCCCAATCAAGATCATCAGTAATTATCCAAATGACGTGAAGATCTCTGGTCTTCTACCACCATCTTCATCTTCGACTCATCGTCGAATCAGTTATTCAGAATGGGATAAACTCGGTCTTTCTGAATAACTCGCGTATATAATAAACAAGTGTTACACAAACACAACATACGCCTCATTCCAATTCACCAGTCACTAACCGTAAATTAGTAAGAGAACAATTCCCCAAATATTAACCCCGAAGGCCGAAACCAACATCAGATCAATACACAGGAAGCCATTCATCTTAACTAATCTTCAGTTAGTTGTTAAATTTGACATTCTTAGGGAGAGGTTCCCATTAATTTTATCAAAGATAAATTCCTTAAATTTATTCTTTAATCTTCTTTTGAATATCAATTCAACTAGTCGGGATTAGCGAACCACACCGAAGTAATCATTTATTTTATTTCCCGATCCCAACCTATTCATCCCATGAAGTAAAACTGGTCATACTTCATATCTAACACCGCAGTGTTATCGATAAATTCAATTACCATTTCACGTTCAAATATAATTAAAGATTTAACTATCGCCTGGAGCAAAACTAGTGATACTCCATTCTCGATCTTTTCAATCTAATTAAATATTCATGAGTTTTAATCTTTAACTGGGTTAAAGAACCAATGTCATTTAAAACACGGTTCGCGATAAACCCAAAATCACATTCCATTCTATCAGCCTTTAACCGTAAAATAGTAAGTGAGCAATTCTCTAAATATTAACCCCAAAAGCCGAAACCAACATCAGATCAATACCCAAGAAACCATTCAACTTAACTAATCTCCAGTTAATTTCTGATTTTCTTAACTCAGTTGGGTCTAAGAACAGTATTATTGAAGTTACCATTCACGACAACCCAAAATCACATTTGATATTAAATACAAGGCTCTGAATAGAAAATATATCGGCTTATATTCAATATCAAATTCTACGACCAACAAATATCGTATTGGAAATAAAGATATATATATCTTTCAAATTTCCATAACAATATCTGTATAATCATGAAAACCAACATCGAAATATTCCAAAGACAATTTCGATTCAAATCCATTCCAATTCAATTATTGAAGATTCTGGTTATTTTCAAAACCATTTCAAATCCACTTTATTTATTTTAAAAATAAATAGAATTATAATTCTAGTTCAAAACTATTTCATTTCAATAAAAGTCTATTTTTATCCTTTCAAATATGGAGTTTTTTCATCCCAATTCTTCACAAATCATTTCTTATGATTTTATACTAATTATTAATATTTTTAATAATTTTATCAAGGCCCGTACAGTCGATTTCCATCAACGGCCATCGAACTGCACTTACAGCGACCTTTTCCTAATTTGATTTGGACATAATTCCAAATCCAACTGTTAGATTTCAAATCTCTAATATTCATTAGAAAGCCCTTTTCGATAGAACCCAACGGTTCCGATTTTAGGAGAATCCGATGGTCGGATCTCCCGCAATGTCCACTCGAAGTCAATGGACGAAATTCACGAACTACCACGGCGCGGCGCGTTCTATTCACGCCATTCTATATATATAATATATATAATATATATTTTTTGCCGATTTCCTTTCAAAACGTTTTTTATAAATCGTTTAAATTCGTTTTCAAAACGATTTCAACTTCCTTTTCAAATTCAAATCAAGATTGAATTTTTCAATATAAATTCGTTTTAATTTCATTTCAAATCGATTTCAATTCAATTTCAATTTAATTTGAATTTCAATTCATTTCAATTTAATTCCAATTTCAATTCATTTCAGTTTAATTCGAACTTCAATTTAATTCGAATTTCAATTCATTTCAATTTAATTTGAATTTCAATTCATTTCAATTTAATTCGAATTTCAATTCATTTCAATTTAATTCGAATTTCAATTCATTTCAATTTAATTCGAATTTCAATTCATTTCAATTTAACTTGAATTTTGAAATCACTTTCAGTATTCATTGAAAAATGAATAAAATCGATATAAAAATCGTTCACGTCAAAATGGTGTCAATCTAATCAACATGGCTTTTATTCAACACATGAATATTTATTCTATTCAACACATGAATACATCTTCTATTCAACACATGAATATATATTTTCAATTCAACACATGAATTTATTTTCTAAATTGGAATGAGGCCCAATCAATTACCATATAACGTTAATTATACAGATTCCCTACAACATATGTATATAACAGCAACGATAAATCAACAACCATCATCCAGAGTGCACCACACAACTGCACAAGCATTAAATATAACTAATTAATGTTTACACAGTCTGTGAATCCATCGATTGACATACAACTAAACAATCGGGATTAGTGTACGTCAAATCTCATCCCAATACCCGTGTGGGGTTTTCAAATCAACAAACATAGATTTTATTTGTGTAGTTGGACGATGTGTAAAATTTATCATCCCAATCAATATCAGTCAAATCAGTGTATATAAACAAATCATCTTATTTGTTTATATATATTTATTTTATATACACGTTAAAAAATATATTTTTAACTATAAAATATTTTCCACTATAAAATATTTTATTTCATTCCACATCACACAATTAAATTTCACAACACAGCAACAAAACAAAAATGTAATCCATGGTCTGTGGACGACGGGTGTCGGGTGCTACTAAACACCGTATGCATCCTAGTATATATTTCAACTAGAAATTAATTAAAGGTGAGGAGTTCTCACCGATTAGCTAAACCAACCGCCACGAATCTTCATATGTTGAAATCTTCGTCGTGCTCGCCTTTTGTCACTTTCATTGCCCGTATTCACTACATCTATAAAAATCACATTTTTATATCAGCGCTACATATATAAAAATCGTATTTTTATTTCGCTACATATATAAAAATCATATTTTTATGTTCTCTACATATAAAAAAAATCATATTTTTATATTCTCTATTATATAAAAATTCTATTTTTAATCCACTACCATATAAAAATCTAATCTTTAAAAAGTTAAAAATCAATTCTTTATAAAGTTAAAAAATCAAATCTTTATGTTGTTTTTCATATGATAAAACTTTTTTCTTTACAACGCTTTAAAAATATTACCTTTTTCATTTCAAAAATCTAAGCTTTTATAAAACAAAAATCCCAACTTTCTTATGTAAAAACCATATTTTTACTATGTATTTTGTTTTTAACAAATCACTTCTTTTCTTTTTTTTAAAAAAATCAGTTCTTTATGTCATTAAAAATCTGAATTTCATCACTATTTATTTATATTAAGCTACTCCTATAGAAATTTAAATAAATTAAATTAAAATGAAAATAAAAACTTACTTTCAGCGAAGGGGGAGGTGTTCACCATCGTCACGGGTCGGGGGGGCTAAGATGGTCGGCGCGGTGGGGTCAGGAGGGGGGTAGGGTAGCGCTGGCCTGCGTCAGGGAGAGGGCACGGGTTTTCAGAAGAGGGGGGGATGAGTCGATTAAGAAGAGGGGGAGGAGGAGGGAAGGTGGAGCAGGTGGAGGAGGGGGATGAAGAGGAAGCGGCGGCGACGGATGGAGGGGCGCGGTCGCGCCTGGCGGCGGCTAGGGTTCTGAGCACGTTTTTTTTCTTTCTTTTGATTTTAATTGGGGAGAGAGAGTGCTGAGGGGTGAGGGTTATTATATATATTTAATTATTTATTTTAATTTCAAAAAGTTACTTTTTATTTCGAACTCGAAATCGAGCCGACCGACTGTCGTCCATAGCTAATTACCCCCATTCCGAACACAATGGGATATGTATCGTAGGCTGATTCAACTGTTTCGATCAGTTTTCGTCAAAATGAAAATATAACTCTATATATTGAATTTAAACACGTATTACAATTTACCGGAGCCACATATGGACTCTAAAAATCCCTAAAAAGTATTTTCTAGCTTCGTATTGACGATACGGTCCAAACAAAACTAATTTCGTCAAATTCTAAGACCGTTTGAAAAATGGCCATTTTCCAGTCGATCAAAATCAACTGAAACTGATCAAACGCGTTTTCCTTTGCCACGCTCACATATTGATTCAGAAAATTACGAATTTTGAAATCTAGCAATAACTTGATCCAACAAAAGTGGTTTCGTCGTAAACCAAGGTCGTTTGCAAAATTCCCATTTTTAAGGGCTAAAATTCCATGGTGACTATTCTGAATTTTCAACTGGGCATATCTTTTGATTCCCGCTATGAAATTTTGATTTTTCAGATTCGTTGGAAAGATATTGTCAAATGGATTCAAATATTTTTGGCTTCACTAAAATCCGGTTTATTTTGCACCCGGTACATTCATTTGAATTTTGAAATTGAATTATCGAACTACCGCGCCATTTTCAACTCCTTTTATAATTTAGAATAAATATTTATATTCTAACAACGATTCAAATAAATATATACGTCCTATTTCTATTCGAAATAAATTTCTCATCGTTATTATTTAAAATAATTCGTTGTAAATAATCAAAATTCACTAAAATTGCCAAAATAAAAATTTTAAATTAGCTCAGATTTCTGGGTTATTACAATGTAGGTGGTTCACGAGCTCAACCAAATGAGAGAATGAAGAAAATAAACTATTCTCCATGCCTCTAACACCATATTTATAGCCTCTTACCATCCCACTAATGGGCAACACCAAATCATCCCATCAATGGCCTATAAAACCTGAACAAAAATTGTGAAACACTAAAACAGCGATTCCTCTCAAACCGCTGAACTAAATCTTTAATGTGACCACTCTACGGAATTGGCAATACCATTTCCTTTCCAATGAAATCGATCTCAACACCTGATTCAATCCTAGTCAAAAGTTAGGCCCTATACAAAACTAACGAGGGAAAAATGATCATAAATAAAATTGGTAAAAATTATGGGCATGTCTCACATCCCCATAACCCATATATCAAAAGATAAGAATGATCCAACCCTCAGGGAATTAAATAAAAATATTTTACGATCCTCCATTACGTAAAATGCGGGTTGTTACAGTTATATATTAACAAACACCGATTATATTTTGTGAATTGACAACGTGGCACGCTAAGTGCTGAGATGGTCAAATATTTTTATTGAAAAGCAGAGCTTTGTGGTTGATGGTCAAAGCATGGTTGATGTAGCGTAGCTTTATGTTGAAATGTGACTTTAAAGCCTCACAACCCATGATGGTCGAAAACAGGATGATGGACAATACAGATAAGGACATATGTTCCCTTTTGGTGATGCCATGGTATGGAGTCCAGGTAATTTACTTATATGGATGATAGATCAAAGCACCGCGGAAGACCGTCAAATACGACCGGGGACGTTGTGTTCAGGAAAGATTCTAATCAGCATTTTAGTGTTGGTTGGCTCTAGCAATACGAAGGATCACATAAGTGTGAGTCCTGGAACATCTTGCTAGAGGTGTTACGAACGGTTAAGAAAGATACTTTTCATTGGTCATTGTTGGAATCCAACTTCCAATACGAACTTATGTTTTCATTTGTAACCTGATCGCCAACATAATGGGATGAGGCATTATGCGAGCTAAAATTGATACATTTACTTCCAAAAATGAATTTCACAATTTGATATTAATAATAACATCAAAATAATTGTTTTAAGAATATCAAGCATGTTTGGTTATTATAAAGTAAAACCTTATCCTCCGGTATGTGTTGCATTGTGTGATAGGACTTGAGTCTTATAATAGCTTCATTTTACAAAAGCGTGAATTTCGAAACTTTTAAAACAGTGTCAATGATTTTATGATATGAGTAAGGGTTAATCTAGTTCTAAAACTGATTAATCCAAGCCAAACCCGAGTGTTTGTCGCTCGCGTCAGATCCGAATGTGTTTCAGGTCTAAACAGGTGGATGAGGAGCTCCCAATTGGTTTTGAAAAGAAAGAGTTCTTCATTAGATGGCAGGGCATATTATAATATATATATACTTGGATGTTTATGGATTATCAAGGGCATATTATATTATAATATATGTAATTATTTTCCGCTGAAAAAATTTCCGTTGTAAAGATATATATTGAATATTATATTTTCTTTCTGCTCCGCTGTGTTTTCTCTGATAAAACTTCGATCAATTGAGTTTGCAACATTTGATTTTGCGATACATGAAGACAATGGATGTGTTAAGTATCGATTATCAAAGGTCTGAAATTTGGTTTATAGCAGGACCTTCCATTGAAGCTTACTTTCTAGTCTGGACTTGTGTGGTTTATAGTTGGTTCAGAAGGCAAGTGGATTTGGGTCGTCTTAGCATTTTTTCTTTGTAATTAATTATGTTGTATAGTATCAGTTTTTATTTTATTGTTGTGTGTTCAATATATGTATGTTATATCTTCCTTTTTTTTTGGGTACCAGTCATTAGTTATATTGGCATAAGTTCTCAATCATATATTTTGTATGTAGTTGTAGGGTATCAGCTTAAAAACCACATTTGTAGCAATTTTGTTTCAGTGTGTTATTGTTTACAACGAAAAGGTATCATTTTTGAACACACATTGGTATTAGTTTCATTATTTTGTTTGTATTGATCTTACTAACAATTTATCAGTTTTGTATCCATATTGGTATCAATTTTTATTATCATTTTAAACTACCAAGTTAGTGAAGATACATACAAAAAATGATGAAGTTTATATAATGTGACACCCCGTAATTCTAAGAACACTAAAATGATAAACCAAATAATACTTAATTATATATTTGGAATTAAGTAAAATGGACTGCACCATTGTGTTCGTCTCAGAATTCTACTTAAGATAGACACCAAGTTTGCGTAAAATGGACATCGTATGAGAAAGTTATTAAGGTTAGAAGTTTATAAACGCATAAGAGAAATATATGTAAATAAACATTATCCAGAATTCAAAATAGTCCGAAAACTAGAGGCGGGGAGGTACGAGAATTCAGCTCGTTGGGTGTCGACCTCGTGCCCTATGGGTGTCGACCCATGGGTCAACCCCATAACAGGGGTGTCGACCCCTACGTCGACCCCGGGGTCAACCCCCGGGATGAATATGGACCTTCTATGTGTCCTGATTCGTTAGCTGATGGCAATATAAAGGACCTTAATCCCATTGCTTTATTCATCCAAAAATAATGGCGACAGTAAGGAGCTGCCCCAACTCAGTTTGATCTAGCCTATTCTTCTTCAATAGCAAGTTATACATATTCAAGGATTTGTGCTTCGGCATTTACAATCAATTCTCTGTTATTTAGATCCAATCACAGTAAGTTTATGTTGCTTTTAGATGTAAACGCCTAAAATGTAGTCTGGACATGTTCATAAGTTTGGATCTAAGCCTATGCCTATTAATAATCTTTATCACAACAAATGCACCATTACTTGTACACCTAATTTACTGCTTAGATCTCATATGCATGTTCATGATATCCCTATTCTGTTAGTTTGCATAAATATGTCATTATATGCCTATTCTGTTAGGTTGCCAATTCTATGATCTTATGCCAGTTTTATTTACTATGCCTATTCTTGTTCTCTTCTCTCCCTTTTTTCCTTTTTGTTTTTATAACCAGGCTACCTTCGAGCCTAGGCCTATCACTAAAATACACGAACGCATAAAATTGGGAATGATTAATTTGGGGCATAATTCATATTGTAAATCATGATTGGGAATTTTGGGCATAATTTTTACCTTAAGCCAAAACTTGGGATTGGGGGCAAAATCTATATCTTGATCTAAACCTTAATTTGGGTCATAACTTGTATCTTGGATCGAACGGGGATTTGGGGCATAATAAACATGAAAATATGTTAGTAATGAAAATACCTAGATTTACAGTAATTAGAAACTATAACCGCGCTTAGACACGAGGTTAGATTGCACTTGTGGTAGAAAATACCTAGATTTACAGTAATTAGAAACTATAACCTCGCTTAGACACGAGGTTAGATTGCACTTGTGGTAGAATCCTACCCAGAACCGCCCGACATATCCAACATCCACAAGTGGTAAATCTAATGTGAGGGGTCTAAGTGCACAAACAGGTAACGGTGCTAAGACACAAGGTTAAGACCGACTTGTGGAAGAAATCTACCTGGACCCAACCGGCATATCCAGCATCCACAAGTGGTAGACTTAATGTGGGAGCCTAGCGCATTAATAACCATAAATGAATGAATGGTGAAAAACTTGTAATGCTTAAGCTGTTTGAATCCATAAGGATTACATGAACCTATCAACTTGAGTAGGGGTTAAGTAAATTGCTTGAATTAGTGGGAGGGTTAAGTTAATCTTGTTAAATATGTGGGGGCAGGTTATACATATAAACCTGACAAACTTAACCTGTTGGGGTTATGCAATCTTGTTAAACTAGTAGGCATAACCTGTTGAAATCCTAGTAGTAGGGATGCAAACCTAGGGGGAAGCTTGTATCATTTGGAGTGTAGGACCTATATCAGTCAGTAACCTATATTGGTATCAAACGGAGAACCACGAACTAGGTCGGGGTCAGGGTACGCTTACTGAGTTAGTTGTAAGAGGTCTATCTAAGGGATGGTGTGGGCAGCGCATTCCGATGGGGTCATGTGCGTGCATGGGTCTAGTCCAAGGTGGTTAAGACGTCGTGACACTTGTAGATATGGTTTGTGAACATCTTGTAAACAAAGGGTTACCACTTTAGGAAGTGATACATCCTACTGTAGGGCCAGCACAGGGTATCTACGTGCTAGAGAGCTGATCGATTGGGGTAGTAATTAGGGTACATCTAGTCTTGCGTGTTTAGGAGACCGTTATTATTGTTGGGGGTTAACACCTGTCAGTTCTATTGGGCTACCTATTATTGTATAGGGTAAAACCTCTCAATAGAAGTACACCTAAGCCAACCATCTTGTACTTGTTGTGATCAAGTGTTCTTGTTATACTAGTATTGGTGCAGAGAAAAGTATTAGAGAAGCGCAATGCATGTTTTGTTCAGTTTATCATGTTTACCTTGTTATACCTGCCTTATGACACTGTTATCTCTCTCCAACTTATATGCCTGTCATGATGGTTTTTACTTATTTGTATGCTAAAAGTAACTAGACTCGCTAGACTTTATGTCTGACCCATTTTGTTTCCTCTTCTTTCTCTTCCATTGCCCCCACCCCCGGTTCTCAGGGTGGGAATACTCGAGCTTGATCAGGATACTTCTTTCCTTCTGCTTGGAGCTGCTTAGATGTATTGCTCGATTTCATATCTTCTCTACTATGGCTATATTTTGGGGATTATGCTCTTTTAATGTATTATTGTACCTCTGATGATGATTTTTGTACAAGGCAGAAATTTTTTATTTTCAGTATTCCAGACTTATTATGTAATTGGGTTTGAACCATGAAGCTTTTCTATTTGATAAAGTTTTAGTTTCGCTATTATTTTATATCTGTCTTTTAATGTTTTTGTTTCTGTTTACGTATAATACTTAACGAAACTTAATGCATTCTGATAAAGAGTGACATTAACGGATGTGGGGTGTCACATTTGGTATCAGAGCCGAAGGTTACCAGATCGGATTTCAAAAAGGTTTTAAAAGAAAGAATTTTCAAAATTAAAGTCTGTTTTGAAAAACATATTCCCCAAACCCTTATGAAATATCTTTCGATTCTCTATTTGAATCCCTTTTTCCTCTTCTTTTCAGCATGTCTAGGGAACCTAATATTCCTTAGGGCATTCAGATACCGGCTTGGTTTCATAGGTATCTGGAGGCTACGGAACCTACCGAGGTCCAAGCAGACGCCCCTCCCTTAGCTTTAGCCATTGTTCCTCCTCCTCCTCCGCGTGCTGATAATTTCTCTAAGATATGAAAAGATTTCTGTGCTATGGGAGGGAACCCATTCCGAGGAACTGAGACTTTCGTAGAGGCAAGGAATTGGGTTAAAGAGACGGAGCATTTGTTTGGAATTTTCGAATTTGACGATCGTAGGAAGATTCAGTTAGTAGTTTGGCAACTGAAAGATGAGGCTTTATTTTGGGGGGAAGTGACTCTAGCAGGGCATCCAGTGGAGACTTGGGATGATTTTGCAAATGGAAAGGTTTTTGGTTCTTAAGCAAGGAGACATGTCTGTTAGAGTGTATGTTAATAAGTTTAATCAATTATTGAGATTCGGTTTGGAACTATTGATAACACGCACAAGAAAGCTTTGAGGTTTGCTAGAGGATTGAATGAACCCCTCCATGGGTTGGCTATGTCTCATATTCCGATGGGAGCAACTTTTGAGAAACTCATTGATATGGCATTAATGCACGAGGATGATAAATGTGAAAATAAAGAGGCTAAGGTTGAGGAAACACAAAACAAGAAAGTGTGACCCAAGAAAGAACAACAACAACAAAAGAAGGGCGGTAAGAATGGAAAAGCTCGAGATAAGAGGAAATTTCATTATTGCAGACGCGAGGGTCATGTGATCAAGGATTGCAAGAAAGGAAAGAACGCTTGTTTCCATTGTGGAGAAGTCGGAGATCATGTTAAGGATTTCCCGAAGAAGCAAGGGCAGGGTCAAAGGGTAGGATTTTCTGAAGGGCAGGTGCATGCTCTCGTGGCCAGTGTGCCAGATAGAGGTAAGAAAGTTTCTGTCGTAGGTTTGATTTTTCTTTCCAATCATCCAATTAGAACTCTTTTTGGTTCTGGCGCTTCGCATTCTTTTATATCTGATTATGTGGATGAGTCTCTGCACCTAAGTACTAGTATGGATTTGGATCCCATTGTTGTCTCAAACCCCATCGGGGCCACGACTCATCTGTCTATGATTTGTCGGGGTTTGAGAATATTTTTGTTAGGCAACAAGTATGAATGCCACGCATACATGCTTGGTTTCATGGGCTTTATTTTGATTCTAGGAATGGATTGGCTAGCCATGTTTGGTGCCATTCCGGATTGTGAGAGGAGGGTCGTTAGACATTTGACTTGCCATGGGAGACCCTCGAGATCTCTTGTGACCCTAAGGGGTCTGTTATGCTTAGTTTCCTAGAGTCAATTGATGCATCTATCGATGATTTACGATATATACCAGTAGTTTGTGAGTATCATGATGTTTTTGAGCAGGTTCGAGGCTTACCTCTCAGGCGCGATATTGATTTCCGTATATACTTGGTGGACAATGCAAAGCTAGTTGCATTGCCTGCGCGCCTATGGCTCCAAGAAAAAGGAGGAAGCTCAGCAAGCAAGTAGGGGAGCTACTTGAGAAAGGGTTTATTAGGCGAATCATATTTGAATGGGGTGCTCCGGTGGTATTCACCACTAAGGCAGATGATTCGCTTCGCTTATGTGTGGATTATAGAGAGTTGAATAAACTCACTGAGAAGAATAGGCACCCATTTCCAAGGATAGATGATCTGTTTGACCAGCTTATTGGTGCATCTATTTTCTCTCAGTTAGACTTGGCCATGGGATTTCATCAGTGAAGGGTGATCGAGGACAGTATAGACAAGACCGCTTTTAGAACTCCAGATGGTTTCTTCGAGTGGCTCGTCATGCCTTTTGGGTTAATGAATGCACCCGCCTATTTTGTTGATCTGATGAGTAGGGTGTTTTAGGAGTTTCTAAATAAGTTCATTGTGGTCTTTATTGATGACATCTTGATTTTCTCGAAGAATGAGGAAGAGCATGCCTTACATTTGAGGTAGGTTATGAAAACTATCCATGTGCACCAGCTTAAGGCGAAATTCTCCAAATGTCATTTTTGGAGAAAAGAAGTGAGATTTCTATGACATGTGGTCTCTAAAGATGGGATAGCAGTAGATCCCACGAAGGTAGTTGCAGTTCAAGATTGGAAGATCCCAAAGAATGCAACGGAGGTGAGGGGTTTTCTTGGATTAGTGGGCTATTATAGGAAGTTCATTAAGGACTTCGCAAAGTTATCAGCTCCACTCACTAGACTGACGAAGAAGAATCTGACATTTTCTTGGAATATAGATTGTGACGATGCTTTTCAGCGATTGAATAGGGCTTTGATAACAGCCCCAGTCTTAACATTGCCTGACAGGACCAAAGTGTTCACAGTATACACTGATGCATTTGGTACAGGGCTTGGTGCGGTTCTGATGCAAGAGGGAAGGGTAGTATGTTATGGAGGTAGACAGCTAAGAGTTGATGATAAGAACTACCTTACCTATGACTTAGAGTTAGCTGCCATAGTATTCGCACTTAAGACTTGGTGCCATTATCTACTAGGAGAGAAGTTCTAGTTGTACACCAATCAAAAATCTCTCAAGTACTTGTTCTTGCAGAAGGATCTTAGTTTAAGGCAACAAAGATGGATGGAGTTCCTAGCATCCTTTGACTTTGAGATTGCTTATACCCCTGGTAAGGGTAATGTGGTGGAAGAGGCATTGAGTAGGCAAAGGATGACATTTAGTCCTTTGTTTGTAGAGAGGAAAATCTTGGAGTTTATATCGACTATTGATTTTAGACCCTCCACCGAGATTACACCTGGTTTATTGGCACCATTCGAGGTGCAACGTGACACCCCACGTCCGTTAATGTCACTCTTTAATAGAATGCATTAAGTTTCATGAAGCGTTATAAGTAATCAGAAACAGAAACATTACAAGACAGATTTTGAATAGTAGCAGAATTTGAAACTTTTGTTAAACGGAAAACATCGTGGTTAAAAACATAGTTACATCATAAGTCTGAAATGCATAAAACCTAGTACATCAATTTAGAACTTCTATCTTGTACTAAAATCATCAGAGTACAATAAACATGAAAAAAGCATAATCCTAAAAACATAGTCATAGTAGAGAAGATACAAAATCAAGCAATACATCTAAGCAGCTCCAAGCAGAATGAAAGAAGAATTCTAATCAAGCTTGAATATTCCCACCTTGAGAACCTAGGGGGAACGGAAGAGAAAGAAGAGGAAACAAAATGGGTCAGGCATAAGTCTGGCAAGTCCAGTAACTTTTAGCATATAAATAAGTAAAAGAATTATGACAAGCATATAAAATGGGTAAGAGAGAAATACAACATACAAGGCTAGTATGACAAGATAAACAGGATAGAATAAATAATGCTTCCCTAACACTTTTCTTTCTCTGCACCATTACTAGTACACTAGACAAGATGATCCCCAACAAGTACAAGATGGTAGACTTAGGTGTACTTCTAGTGAGAGGTTTTACCCCATACAATAACAGGCTTCCCAACTGAACACACCGGTGTTACCCCTAAGAATAATAAATGGATCCTAAACAAATGAGACTTAATGTACCCTAATTACTACCCCAATCGATCGGCTCCCTACTCCGTAGATACCATGTGCTGGCCCCACAGTAGGTTGTATCACTTCCTAAAGTGGCAACCCTTTATTTTTAGGATGTGCACAACCATATCTACCGATGTCATAGCGTCTTAGACTCTCTACTCTGGACCCATGCATGCACATGACCCCGTCGGAATGCGCCACCCACACCGTCCCCTCTTTTGGATCTCTTACAATCAGCTCAGTAAGCGTACCCCGACTTTGACCTAGTTCAGAGTACTCGTTGGATATCTATATAGGTTACTGATTGAAACAGGTCCCACACACAAGATGATACAAGCTTCTCCCTAGGCTTGCATCCCTACTACTAGGATTTCCACAGGTTTTGCCCTACCAGAGTAACAAGATTGCATAACCCCAATAGGTTAAGTTTGTGGGCCTATATAAACATTACCCACCTCCTCAAGATATACTTAACCCTCCTATTGTTTAAAGCAAGTTTACTTAACCCCTACTCAAATTAACATGTTCATGTAGTCCCTATGGATTCAAACAGGTTAAGTATTAAAGTTCATTGCCATTCATTCATTTGTGGTTATAATGCGCTTACCTCCCACATTAAGCCTACAACTTGTGGATGCTAGACACGTCGAGCTGTTCCGGCAGGCTTCTTCCACAGGTCCAACTTAACCTCATGTCTTAGCACGCTACGTGTTTAGGCACTTAGACCCCTCACATTAGATTTACCACTTGTGGACGCTGGATTTGTCAGTCGATTCCGAGAAGACTTCTATCATAAGTGTAATTTAACTTTGTGTCTAAGCACGGTTACAATTTCTAATTATTGTTAATCTAGGCATGTTCATTCTTTAACAATTATTCCTATTTCATTATAAGTTTTCATGCTGCTTTCCCAAGTCATCTTCATCATGTACCATATGCCCCAAGTTAAGGTCTTTAATCACATTTTGGTTTATGTCCAAATCCATATTCATGTATTCAATCCAAGTTGTACCCAATTTTAACGCTTTCCCCTCATTCCCAATTTCACGCGTTCGCATATTTCAGCGGTATGCCTAGGCTCGAAGGTAGCTCGGCTATAAAATAAAAAGGGAAAAGAAGAAGGAAAGATAACAGAAATAAGCATAATACAAGATAGACATATGATGGCAGAAATAGGCCTGGCAACTGAATAAGTATATAGTGACAGAATTGGGCATAATGACATAATTAGGAAACTAGCATAATAGGAATAAGGTGACAGAATTGATCATATTAATAGAATAGGAATAGTGACATGATGAGGCAACCTAACATAATAGGGATATCATAAACAGGCATGATGAGATCTAAACAGTAAATTAGATACACAAGTTATAGCAGATCTGATATGATTCAAATAGTCACGGTCTTAGATCCAATTCATAGACATGTCAAGATAACTTTTAAATGTTTATATCTAAAAATAACGTAGACTCACAGAGAATGGATCTAAGAACAAGGAATTGATTGAAAAATAGATCTCTGAATTTGCCTAACTCTTCTTGCTGAAGAAAAATAGGAATTTTTACATAGGCAGAGGCAGCATCTAGTTATCCATTGTTTTAGAATGAATAAAAAATGAGAGTGAGGTCTTATTTATATCCTAGGGTCACGAATCTAGTCAGAAAACAAGTCCACATACACAGGAATGTATAAGGCTCGGATCTTGCGGGTGTCGACATGGGTGTCGACATCCTCTTATGGTGTCGACCCATGGGTCGACACCCTTAGGGTGTGTTGACCCCCAAAGGGTCAATTTCCCCCCAGACTTCCCACTTCTGTTTTTCGAATTATTTTGAACGGTTTTGACTTAGTTATGTATATATATACCATATGCGTATACAAACTTCAAACCTTAATATCTTCTTCATACGATGTCCATTTTACGCAAACTTGGTGTCTATCTTAAGCAGAATTCCAAGACGAACGCAATGGCTCAGTCTACTTTACTTAATTCCAAATGTTTAATTAAGTATTCTTCAATTTATCATTATACTGTCTTATAAAATTACGAGGAGTTACATGTGACCTACTCTGTTGGACCAGATAGGGACTTCGCAGCGAGAGGACCCACATCTAGAAGATATCTTGGATAGGCTTAGTAGAGGGGATACTTCTAGTCACCTTAGTAGATATTCCACAGACGATAGAGGGTGGTTGCAACGAGATGGAAGACTTTGTGTTCCCCGAATTGGAAGTTTGTTGAAGACAGTCCTTGAGGAAGCCCATCATTCTAAGATGACTATTCATCCTGGTGGTGATAAGATGTATAAGGATATAAAGAGGGTTTTCTTTTGGGCTGGAATGAAGAAAGATGTAGCAGAATTTGTTTCTCGATGTGTTATTTGTCAGTAAGTCAAAGCTGAGCAAAGGAAGCTCGGTGGTTTACTTCATCCTTTGGAAGTTCCATAGTGGAGTGGGAGAGTGTCTCTTGGATTTCATTGATGGTTTCCCTATATCAAGGAAAGGAAACGCCAGTATTTGGGTTATAGTTGACAGGCTTATTAAGAGCGCTCATATCATCCCTGTTAAGAGTAAGAGGACAGTAGCATGGTTGGCAGCAGTTTATCTTCATGAGATAGTATGTCTGCATGGAGTACCTTCCAGTATTGTGAGTGATCGTGACCCCATATTCATGAGTTTTGGAGGAGCTTGTAAGAAGCATTAGGTACACAGTTGGGTTTGAGCACTGCTTATCACCCTCATACCAATGGACAGACGGAGAGGGTGAATAAAGTCCTTGAGGATCGTTTAAGACAGTGTATCCTAGACTTCGGAGGGACTGGGGAAGAGCATCTTCCTTTAGTAGAGTTCGCCTACAACAAAAGTTACCGGGCTAGTATTGGCATGGCACTCTTTGAAGCATTGTACGGACGACCATGTGGATCACTGACTTATTGGTGGGAGCCTACAAAAAGGCTTCTACTTGGACCTGAGATGGTTAGAGAAACTTCAAAAAAGATTGAACTTATCCGCAGGCGCATGAAGATTGCTCAGGATAGGCAGAAGTCCTACGTAGACAGGAGAAGGAATGACATTAGTTTTCATCAAGGAATCACCTTTGAGGAATTTAGTTTGTTTTGGATCTATAGGGAAATTGGCACCAAGGTTTGTAGGGCCATTTCCCATAACAGAAAGGATTGACCGAATGGCCTATACTGTAAAGCTACTAGAGTGACTGTCCGGCGTTCATGATGTTTTCCACGTTTCTCATTTACGGAAGTGCTTGCATGATACCGTAGAAGTAGTTGAGCAGAGTATGCTTGAGGAAGTAGAGGTGGAATGGGAGACGACGGTTAGACGAGTTCCTACCCGTATTCTTGAATGAGAGGTTAAGAAGTTGCGCCATCGAGAGGTCAAGTTGATGAAAGTACAGTGGGGAGATAACCAAAAGGATGCAACTTGGGAGACTAAAGACAAGATTTGTGCTTCGTACCCTTTGCTTTTCAACGGTATGCTCTTAACTTCCTTTCCAAAGCTTTATTCATGCTAGTTTCTATCGTTTAAGTATATCCTATCGATCGAATCTTTGACCTTTAGGTAGGAATCCCATGGATGTAAACATGTGTTTGAGACATGTTATGTTTGGTGGATGCAAGTGTTTGCTAGTGATTGCTCGTGGATGCATGTACACACACTTTATACACTATGTCAACTCTCTCATATTGCATATGAATGTGTGTGCTTTTTTCTTCTTTTAACGGATGAAAGTGGGTGTATCATCATATGGATGTTGCATTTGGATGAATGATTGCGCACACATATAGAACTTACATGCTATAATAAGATTATTAGCATACATGTTGGATTCATAGCACTAACATACATTGCATTAATGATGTCAACTGAATCAGTAGACCGCCTGATATTTCGAATTAGTATAGGGACATATACACACATCGTTGCATATGTTCATATAAGCATTAGAAATCTTTTAAGGACAATGGATGCCTGTGATTAATGGATGAGTAGATGGGTGATGGATGTTAGGATATACATTCTTCTTAACTTAGAGATTTTAGGGACAAAATCATTTAAGTATGGGAGAATGTAACACCCCGTAATTCTAAGAATACCAAAATGATAAACTAAGAATACTTAATTAAATATTTGGAATTAAATAAAACGGACTGTGTCATTGCGTTCGTCTCGGAATTATGCTTAATATGGACACCAAGTTTGTGTAAAATGGACATCATATGAGAAAGTTATTAAGGTTAAAAGCTTGTATACACATAAGAGAAATATATGTAAATAAACATTATCCAGAATTCAAAATACTTTGAAAACCAAAGGTGGGGAGGCGGGGGAATTCAGCACGTTGGGGGTCGACCCCGTGTCCTACGGGTGTCGACCCATGGGTCGACCCCACAACAGGGATGTCGACCACGAGGTTGCCCTCTCCCCTCCCGGACGAATCTGGACCTGCTGTGTGTCCTGGTTCGTTGAATGATGGCTATATAAAGGACCTTATTCCCATTGTTTTGTTCATCTAAAAATAATGAAGACAACGAGGTGCTGCCCTAACTTAGTTTGATCTAGCCTGTTCTTCTTCAACAACAAGTTATACATATTCAAGGATTTGTGCTCTGGCATCTACGATCAATTCTCCGTTCTTTAGATCCAATCACAGTGAGTTTATGTTGCTTTTAAACATAAACATCTAAAATGTAGTATTGACATGTTCATAAGTTTGGTTCTAATCCTATGCCTATTAGTAATCTGAATCACAATAGATCTTCCATTACTTGTACACCTAATTTAATACTTAGATGTCATATGCATGTTCATGATATCCCTATTCTGTTAGTTTTCTTAACTATGTCACTGTATGCCTATTCTATTAGTTTGCCAATTCTATCATCTTGTGCCACTTTTATTTACTGTGCCTATTCTTTTTCTCTTCTCTCCCTTTTCCCCTTTTTGTTTTTATATCCAGGCTACCTTTGAGCCTAGTTTTATCGCAGAAATGCATGAAATTGGGAACAATTGCGAATGATATATTTGGGGTATAAATCATATAGTAAAACATGATTGGGAATTTTGGGCATAATTTGTACCTTTAGCCAAAACTTGGGATTTGGGGGAATAATCTATAGCTTGATCTAAACCTTAATCTGGGGCACAACTTGTATCGTGGATTAGACAGAGATTTAGGGCATAATAAATGTGAAAATCGGTTAGTAATGAAAAAGCTTTGATTTGCAGTAATTAGAAACTATAACCGCGCTTAGACACAAGGTTAGATTACACTTATGGTAAAAGCTTGCCCGGAACCGCTTGGCATATCCAGCATCCACAAGTGGTTAATCTAATATGAGGGGTCTAAGTGCACAAACACGTAACGATGCTAAGACATGAGGTTAAGTCCAACTTGTGGAAGAAGTATGCCTGGACCCAACCGGCTTATCCAGCATCCACAAGTGGTAGATTTAATGTGGGAGGTCTAGAGCATTAATAACCACAAATGAATGAATGGTGATAAATTTGTAATACTTAACCTATTTGAGTCCATAAAAATTACATGAACCTGTTAACTTGAGGAGGGGTTAAGTAAACTTGCTTGAATAAATGGGATGGTTAAGTTAATCTTGTTAAATATGTGGAGACGAGTTATACATATAAACCCGACAAACTTAACCTGTTGGGGTTATGCAATCTTGTTAAACTAGTAGACATAACCTGTTGAAATCCTAGTAGTGGGGATGCAAGCCTAAGGGGAAGCTTGTATCACCCGGAGTGTGGGTCCTGTATTAGTCAGTAACCTATATTGTTATCAAACAGAGAACCTCGAACTAGGTCAGGGCACACTTATTGAGTTGGTTGTAAGAGGTCCATCTAAGGGACGGTGTGGGTGGCGCATTCCGACGGGGTCATGTGCGCGCATGGTTCCGTTCCAGGGAGGTTAAGACGCCGTGACAATTGTAGATATGGTTTGTGCACATCTTGTAAACAAAGGGTTGCCCCTTTAGGAAGTGATACATCCTACTATGGGGCCAGCATATGGTATATACGAGTTAGGGAGCCGATCGATTGGGCGTAGTAATTAGGGTACATCTAATCTTGCTTGTGTAGGAGCCCGTTATTGTCGTTGGGTGCTAACACCTTTCAGTTCTGTTGGCCTACCTGTTATTGTATGGGGTAAAACATCACACTAGAAGTACAACTAAGCCTACCATCTTGTACTTGTTGGGATCAGCTTGTTCTTGTTACACTAGTATTGGTGCAGAGAAAAGTATTAGAGAAGTGCAATGCATATTCTGTTTATCCTGTTTACCTTGTTATATCTGCCTTATGACATTGTTATCTCTCTCCAACTTATATGCCTGTCATGATGCATTTACTTATTTATATGCTAAAAGTAACTGTACTCGCTAGACTTTATGTCTAACCCATTTTGTTTCCTCTTCTTTCTCTTCTGTTCCCCCTCCCTCCCCCCCCTCCAAAGGTTCTCAGGGTTGGAATACTCAAGCTTGATCAGGATTCTTCTTTCCTTCTGCTTGGAGTTGCTTAGGCGTATTGCTCGATTTCGTATCTGCTCCACTATGGCTATATTTTGGGGATTATACTCTTTTTAACTGTTATTGTACCTCTGATGATGATTTTTGTAACAAATTTTATGTTTTCAGTATTAAAGACTTATTATGTAATTGGGTTTGAAACACGAAGCTTTTCTATTTAATAAAGTTTTAATTCCGCTGTTATTTTATATCTGTCTTGTAATGTTTCTGTTTACCTATAACGCTTCACGAAACTTAATGCATTCTGATAAAGAGTGACATTATCGGACGTGGGGTGTCACATATTATACAGAATGAGATAGAAAATAAGTAAAACACAAAAAATTCTGCTAAAGGGGTGAATATAACCTTATGAATGAAATGATGAATTGAAAAGCAAGCATCACAACTCATTTTCCAAAATATTTATGATACAACTATTGAATGACTGTAAAGTGAAGCAGTTTTAGATACCCTCATTAGTTATAGCATTTTTCGGTTTTCTTCTTGATTCTTTGTGATAGTTTATTTTAAAATGGCTTAATCAAGTTCGTAATTTGTAAAATTAATCAAAATTTATAGGTAAGATATGCATGCAAAAAATTTGCTAATTTAATATACGCATTCATTGGTAAAATATGAAATAAATTAATGCTCAAAAAATAAAATATTTTAAACTACTGGTTTTTTACTGATCGAGAAATAAGAATTTAATTCCAAATATTTCTAATTTATTTAAATAATTAAAGAAGTAGAGACAAGTACATGAAACGATGAGCAATTTGTAATATACAAAAAGAATAAACTTGCTTATGTAAAAAAGAACCACGTGACGTAGGTGACATAAACATTGATTAGAAGACTACCAAAAGTCGTCGATTCCTTTTTGTAATATGTATTGAATATATTCGTTAAATGATAGTGGAAAGAAGGAAATTCGAAGACTCCCAATGTATGTGATATTTTTCCTCTCACTTTATTTCTTTCATGATATTTTACTTAAGACATATTTACAACTTGCGATTTGTAAAATTAGTGTGACGAGAAGGAATTTCGCTCGGTCCGAACCAGTCGCTAAACCGATCCAGACCGTTCGAAAACGCCCTATCGTTTGAGAACACGACAAATCAGAACGTAGACGGAAGAACATTTCATTGTACATTACAACAATGCATCAGATTACAAGAATATACAGAGTACAAATGAATATTACACAGAAATATCAGAGATTTAAATTACATTTAAATACATAGCAGCGGAAAATAATACAATACCCAACTAGAAGAGATATACGGATACAAAGCTTTCCGGATATCATTCCAGCTGTAAACCAGGATCCTGTGAATATAAATCTGCAAAACCAAAACTACTAGCTGCCCGTGTCAAAATAAGGGCACCCAGAGTTTAGGTTAAAACAATAAACTCCAGGTCAGTCATGTGACTGGTGTGAGAACTAAAACAGTTATTAATCTTTGTTTTAAAGTTAGGTAAATCCAGGGACCACGCCGTATAACACGGAACGGGTTTCCTCCCAAGAATACCAGTGCATAAAACAAATAGCGCAATGCTAAATAAAGAAAAATGAAGCTGTTATAAGACCCAGGTCCCATCACACAATGCAACGCAGCCGAGGATAGGGTTTTCCCTTATAACAGCCAAAGAATGCTTGATACGGTTAAAACAAATCGTTTGATACTATTATAAGTGCATAGTGTATAAAACAACTTCAAATCATAAGTATCAATCATAGGCGGCATAAGCGCCCCATCCCACTATGTCCCCATACTAGGTTCTACAAATAAAACCGCAAATGTCACGTATTTGGAAATTGGATTTCCGTCTATGAACCGAGGCAAAAGATAGTCCTCAACCGATTTGAGACACTCTAGCCCGCCCCTCAGGAACAGCCGCAACTGCCCCTTGGATCGTCAGGGCCGGTCCACCGATGTGGATTATTATGCCTGAACACTACGTTTCCCCACCCTATGGGGTGTAAGTCTGGTTCGTCCGCCGACCAGAATGCGTCGGCCGAAACCGATATAACCGAGGCGCCTCGCAACAGCAACAACCACATAAGTCAAACTCGTCAGGGCGTGTAAAACCACTGACGCCACTTCTAACTAGAAAGAAACGCAAGTCCTCCCTGAGGTCCGTCTCCCGTTTTTGGTTCATACCGGGTGTGAAACTCACGAATTCACGTTACACAAAGCTGTGCCACACAGGCTGTGCTTTGATCATCACCACAAGACTTTGCTTTTCAACAAAAGCCTCGATCTATTGCCACTTAGGCATGCCACACAGGCAATTCACTCTATGTGTTTGATATCCATCAGTATATAACCCCTGAGCTCGTACGTCTCAGAGAAGGGCGTTAAGCAAGAGAATAAATTCTCCGCCGCCAAATAGATATATATTTAATAGAGATCAATCACACGGACTAAAATCCAATGTCAGACACACAGTCCATTTACAAGTCCGTTCTGGGTCTGAACGAAACCGGAGGCACCTAGTACCCCGCATATCCATCGATCTCCAAGTACGTCTGGACGATCACCAACTGTTTCCATCTTCTTGGGTGTACAGCCCAATCAAGATCATCAGTAATCACCCAAACGACGTGAAGACTTCTGGTCTTCGACAACTGTCTTCATCTTCGACTTATCGTCGTATCAGTTATTCAGAATGGGATAAACCCGGTCTTTCCGAATAACTCGCGTATATTTTAAATAAGTGTTACACAAACACAACATACGCCTCATTCCAATTCATTAGTCACAAACCGTAAATTAATCAAGAGAATAATTCCCCAAATATTAACCCCGAAGGCCGAAACCAACATCAGATCAATATTCAGAAAACCATTCTGCTTGGCTAACCGACAGTTAGTTTCTAAATTTCACATTCATAGGGAAAGATTCCCATTAATTTTATCAAAGATAAATTCCTTGAATTTATTCTTTAATCTACTTTTGAATATCAATTCAAAACTAGTCGGGATTAACGAACCTTACCG
Source organism: Allium sativum (assembly GCA_030737875.1). Classification (NCBI taxonomy): domain Eukaryota; kingdom Viridiplantae; phylum Streptophyta; class Magnoliopsida; order Asparagales; family Amaryllidaceae; genus Allium; species Allium sativum. Next base: position 826,603,550 of record CM060918.1, read on the forward strand.
AAGTAATCATTTGTTTTAATTTCCCAATCCCAACCTATTCATCCCATGAAGTAAAACTGGTTATACTTCATATCTAACACCACGGTGTTATCGGTAAATTCAATTACCATTTCACGTTCAAATCTAATTAAAGATTTAACTATCGCCTGGAGCAAAACTGGTGATACTCCATTTCTATTATTTCAATCTAATTAAAGATTCATTAAAACTCCACTTAGTTTTAATCGTTAACTGGGTTAAAGAATCCGTGTCATTTAAAACACGGTTCACGATAAACCCTAAGTCACATTCATTAATTATCGGGTTAAAGAACAAGTGTTGTTTAAAACACTGTTCACGATAAACCCAAAAATCAATATCAATTCAATCCCAATTAAATATTATTTAATTGGTACACTTCATTAAATCTAAATAAAAAGATTTAATCTTTTCTCAACTGGGTTCAAGAACAGTGTTAGTGAAGACACCATTCACGACAAACCCAAATCACATTTGATATTCAATATAAGGCTCTGAATAGAAAATATATCGGCTTATATTCAATATCAAATTCTACGATTAACAAATGTCGTATTGGAAATAACGATATAAATATATATCTTTCAAATTTCCATAACCACATCTGTATAATCACGAATTCCAACATCGAAATATTCCGAAGACAATTTCGATTCAAATCCACTCCAATGCAATCATTGGAGATTCTGGTTATTTTTAAAACCCTTTTCAAATTCAATTTATTTATTTAAAAATAAATAGAATTATAATTCTAGTTCAAAACTAGTTCATTTCGATAAAAATCTATTTTTATCTTTTCAAATATGGAGTTTTTCATCCCAATTCTTCTCAAATCATTTCTTATGATTTTACACAAATTATTATTATTTTTAATAATTTTATCAAGGCCCGTACAGTCGATTTCCATCAACGGCCATCGAACTGCACTTATAGCGACCTTTTTCAAATTTGATTTGGACATAATTCCAAATCCAACCGTTAGATTTCAAATTTCTAATATTCGTTAGAAAGCTCTTTTCGATACGAACCCAACGGTTCCGGTTTTAGGAGAATCCGACGGTCGGATCTCCCGTAATGTCCGTTTGAAATAAATGGTCGAAATTCACGAACTGCCGCGGCGCGGCGCGTTCTATTCAGGCCATTATATTATATATAATACATATATAATATATTCTTCGTCGATTTCTATTTAAAACGAATTATATAAATAGTTTTAAAATTCATTACTATTCAATTAAAATCAAAATTGAATTCTTCTTTATAAATTCGTTTTAAATATTCATTTCTATTCAATTCAAATTTCAATTCAATTTGAATTCATATTCAATTCAATTCATTTCGAAATCGTTTTCAATTCAATTCATTTCGAAATCGTTTTCAATTCAATTCATTTCGAAATCGTTTTCAATTCAATTCATTTCGAAATCGTTTTCAATTCAATTCATTTCGAAATCGTTTTCAATTCAATTCATTTCGAAATCGTTTTCAATTCAATTCATTTCGAAATCGTTTTCAATTCAATTCATTTCGAAATCGTTTTCAATTCAATTCATTTCGAAATATTCGATTTCAAAATTACTTTTTAATTCATTTTAAAATGAATAAAATCGATATAAATATCGTTCACGTCAAAATGGCGTCAATCTAATCAACACGGCTTCATATATTGATATTTTCAAATATTCCATTTCGAACATTTCTATTTCAAATGTTTCTATTTCAAATATTTCTATTTTAAAACTGGAATGAGGCCCAATCAATTACCATATAAAGTTAATTATATGGATTTTCATACAACACATGTATAATAGCATTGAAAAATAATCAACCATCAACCAAAGTGCACTACACTGTATAAGCATCAAATATAGATATCTAACGCTTATGACAGCTTGTCAATTAATCGATCGACATATTTAATCAATCAGGATGAGTGAACTTCAAATTTCATCCCAACACCCGTGTGGGGTTTCAAACAATCAAACACAGATTTTATTTTTGCAGTTGGGCGATGTGTAAAATTTATCGACCCAATCAATATCCTTCAAATAGGTGTACATAAACAAACCGTCTGGTTTGTAAATGAATATTTATTTTATTCACTTCACGTTAAAAATTATATTTTTAACGATAAAACATTTTATTTTATCATATGAATTTCTATTCAGTTCATTCTTTAAATAAAATGATATTTTTATTTTTCTAACATATTTTAGAAAATTTCGGCGGCATAACGGCACGATACTAGAAACGGGATAAGGCATAGCCTTGTCCCCGGTCTAATAATGGCCACCGCCATACCCATATCAATCAAATCACTTTCGTTATGCAAACCACAAAATTTGGAGTAAGAGTCTAACCTAGCCTTACTCCTTCGCCTTATAACGGCGCACGTCTAATCCTAACCAATTTATCGATTCGATTTTTCACACCACAAACCACATTCAAACCAATATCGCAATCAATAACCAAACAGCCAAACAAACAAGTCCATGGTCTGTGGACGATTGTGTCGGGTGCTACTAAACACCGTCTGCATCCTAGTATATATATATATAACTAGAAAAGAAATTGAAAGGTGAGAAATTCTCATAGATAGCTATCCTAGCTCCACGGCACTTCATTGATAGAAATCTTCATCGCTATCGCATCTTCGTCATCTTCGTTTCCCGCTTTCACTACCTATGTAAAAATCGAATTTTTACTACGCTATTCAATATATAAAAATCATATTTTTTTTTTTATTTCGAAGTTCAATATATAAAAATCATATTTTTATTTCGAAGTTCAATATATAAAAACTATATTTTTATTTCGAAGTTCAATATATAAAAACTATATTTTTAATTCGAAGTTCAATATATAAAAATCATATTTTTATTTCGAAGTTCAATATACAAAAATCATATTTTTAATTCGAAGTTCAATATATAAAAATCATATTTTTATTTCGAAGTTCAATATATAAAAATCATATTTTTAATTCGAATTTCAATATATAAAAATCATATTTTTAATTCGAAGTTCAATATATAAAAATTATATTTTTATTCGAAGTTCAATATATAAAAACTATATTTTTATTACTACTAGATATAGATAAAAACCATATTTTTATCTGATTAAAAATCCTATCGCTATACTATTAAAAATCACATTTCTATCTAGCTATCGTATATATAAAAATCGAATTTTTATTTTAAAGCTTCCTACATAGAAATCAAAAATAATTTTTTTTTATTTTAAAATCTTTAAGACTGATTTCAAAGAAATAAATAAATAAATTTGAAATTGAATTTACCGTTGTTTCCAAAGGGTGCGGGAGGAGCTCGTGCTCGCAGGAGGTGGTCCGGGCTGTGCTCACTGGTCAGCGTTTAGGGATTTGATGGTGGCGGGTTTTCAATTGGGGGGGCGTCGGTTTCAGAACAGGGCGTAAGGGGTTTCGGTGTTGGCTGAATGGAGGTGTGGAGGAGAGAGAGGGAACGAGGGGGGGTCGGTGTAGGCGGGGCTGGTCTGAGCGACGACCATCAGAGCTAGGGTTTGTGGACTCTACGATTTGGGACCTCGTCTGAGGACTGGAGAAGAGGGAGAGGCGCGACAGGAGGGGAGCCATCGGGAGCGGGCGACGCATCTAGATCGACGATGGGAGGGTGGTCAGCCGGCAACTGCGGCAACGAACCAGAACTACGGAATTTTTTTTTTATTTCTTTAAATCTGACGGGAAGGAGAACAAAGGGGGGGGCTAAGAGAAAAAGGGAGTTGACTAAAATAATTAAATATATTTTAATATTATATTTAATTCCAATAGTAATTTTTTATTTCGAACTCGAAATCGAACCCACCGACTGTCGTCCATAGTATATTACTCCCATTCCGAACACAATGGGATATGTATCGCTAGCTGATTTGATCGTTTGAATCAGTTCCCGTTAAATTTACATTTAAATCACTTTTTTGAATTTTAAAACGTACATTTCAAATTACCGGGGTCACATACTAACTAGAAAAATTCTAGAAAAATATTTTCTAGCTTCGTATTGACGATACGGTCCTAATAAAACTAGTTTCGTCAAATTCTGAGATCGTTGGAAAAATGGCCAATTTTCAGTCGATTAAAATCAACTGAAACTGGTCAAACGTGTTTTCCTTCGCCACGCTCACATATTGATTCGAAAAATTACGAAATTTGAAACCTAGCAATAATTTGACACTGCGGATCCAACAAAAGTGGTTTCGTCGAAATCCGAGGTCGTTTGCAAAATGTCTATTTTTAAGGGCCTGAATTCCATAGCGACTATTCAGAATTTTCAACTGGACATATCTTTTGATTCCCGCTACGAAATCTTGATTTTTCAGATTCGTTGGAAAGATATCATCAATTAGATCCTATTATTTTTGGTTTCACTAAAATCCGGATTGTTTTGCACCCGGTACATTCAATTGAAGTTTGAAATCGAATTATCGAACTACCGCGCCTTTTTCAATTCTATTTATAATTATATAATTATTTATATTCTAACGACGGCGTATATAATATATACGTTCTAATATATTCAAAATAAATTTCTCGTCGATATTATTTAAAATAATCTATTTTAAATATTCAAAATTCGCTAAAATTGCCAAAATAAAAATTTTAAACTGGCCCAGATTTTCGGGTTGTTACAATCTCCCCCACTTAAAACTTTTCGTCCCCGAAAAGGAACAAAGTCGAAAGTGGTTTGATTAATCAACTCTACGTTCGATCTGGCTTCCATTCTCCAACTCTTTAGTGTCTGAGAATTTTCAAAACTTCAAAAATTTGGCTAACACCCTAAATTTTTGAAAAATTTCGCCATAACCCCCCCTGCACCGGGAGCATCGGGGAATTTCAAATAGCTTCCCCGGTCCTTCAGAGCTCAAAAAGAAAAAGAACAAGCCAAGCGGCTAGCCAATAGGCTCACAAAATCATCATCACCCAAACAAAACAGGAAATTATGTAGTAAACATGTACCTATTTGTCGGGCAAACAAATTTTATTCTCTGCTCTAGCCTCCTTGCTATGACCTGTTCAATGATATATATGTATATGCAAACAAATGCGACCAATTTTCAATATAGTTCAATATTTGATACAATTAGGCTAAATGGTTTAAAATTATCAAACAATTAAACAAACAACACAAACATCAATCAATTAGTTGATTAGCTTTTCAAATGCATAACTTTGATATATAGTCAAAAATCAGATTTTTGGTGCCAAATCACAACAATAAGCCCTATCTAATTTTGGTTCTCACACCAGTCAATAGGAAATATATAGAAAATCACACCTTCGAAACACGAACATAAATACTGATGATGTCATGACAATCATCAGTACCATCTTCGGGCGACTAAAGTGTGACGCTATATCTATCCAATATATTAAAACTTCGAATACACGCGGATCAGACGTATACGCAAAATCTATATATACTGGATTGTCCAACTCAATATAAATAGATAATCAAATACGAATAATTGATTTAAATTTTCAAAACAAAAATTTGTTTTCACTTTCAAAAATATACTCTTCACACTCGTTCTAGGATACTACTGATCCCATCTCTAACAAGTCATTCCCGTTGGAAATTACTAATCCAATATCTGATGAATTCTTCCATATGGTTCTAATGTGTCTTGTTCTCTAGCTTTGTAAACCAAAGCTCTGATACCAAATGTGACGAGAAGGAATTTCGCTCGGTCCGAACCAGTCGCTAAACCGATCCAGACCATTCGAAAACGCCCTATCGTTTGAGAACACGACAAATCAGAACGCAGACGGAAGAACATTTCATTGTATATTACAACAATGCATCAGATTACAAGAATATACAGAGTACAAATGAATATTACACAGAAATATCAGAGATTTAAATTACATTTAAATACTAGCAGCGGAAAATAATACAATACCCAACTAGAAGAGATATACGGATACAAAGCTTTCCGGATATCATTCCAGCTGTAAACCAGGATCCTGTGAATATAAATCTGCAAAACCAAAACTACTAGCTGCCCGTGTCAAAATAAGGGCACCCAGAGTTTAGGTTAAAACAATAAACTCCAGGTCAGTCATGTGACTGGTGTGAGAACTAAAACAGTTATTAATCTTTGTTTTAAAGTTAGGTAAATCCAGGGACCACGCCGTATAACACGGAACGGGTTTCCTCCCAAGAATACCAGTGCATAAAACAAACAGCGCAATGCTAAATAAAGAAAAATGAAGCTGTTATAAGACCCAGGTCCCATCACACAATGCAACGCAGCCGAGGATAGGGTTTTCCCTTATAACAGCCAAAGAATGCTTGATACGGTTAAAACAAATCGTTTGATACTATTATAAGTGCATAGTGTATAAAACAACTTCAAATCATAAGTATCAATCTTAGGCGGCATAAGCGCCCCATCCCACTATGTCACCATACTAGGTTCTACAAATAAAACCGCAAATGTCACGTATTTGGAAATTGGATTTCTGTCTATGAACCGAGGCAAAAGATAGTCCTCAACCGATTCGAGACGCTCTAGCCCGCCCCTCAGGAACAGCCGCAACTGCCCCTTGGATCGTCAGGGCCGGTCCACCGATGTGGATTATTATGCCTGAACACTACGTTTCCCCACCCTATGGGGTGTAAGTCTGGTCCGTCCGCCGACCAGAATGCGTCGGTCGAAACCGATATAACCGAGGCGCCTCGCAACAGCAACAACCACATAAGTCAAACTCGTCAGGGCGTGTAAAACCACTGACGCCACTTCTAACTAGAAAGAAACGCAAGTCCTCCCTGAGGTCCGTCTCCCGTTTTTGGTTCATACCGGGTGTGAAACTCGCGAATTCACGTTACACAAAGCTGTGCCACACAGGCTGTGCTTTGATCATCACCACAAGACTTTGCTTTTCAACAGAAGTCTCGATCTATTGCCACTTAGGCATGCCACACAGGCAATTCACTCTATGTGTTTGATATCCATCAGTATATAACCCCTAAGCTCGTACGTCTCAGAGAAGGGCGTTAAGCAAGAGAATAAATTCTCCGCCGCCAAACAGATATATATTTAATAGAGATCAATCACACGGACTAAAATCCAATGTCAGACACACAGTCCATTTACAAGTCCATTCTGGGTCTGAACGAAACCGGAGGCACCTAGTACCCCGCATATCCATCGATCTCCAAGTACGTCTGGACGATCACCAACTGTTTCCATCTTCTTGGGTGTACAGCCCAATCAAGATCATCAGTAATCACCCAAACGACGTGAAGACTTCTGGTCTTCGACCACTGTCTTCATCTTCGACTTATCGTCATATCAGTTATTCAGAATGGGATAAACCCGGTCTTTCCGAATAACTCGCGTATATTTTAAATAAGTGTTACACAAACACAACATACGCCTCATTCCAATTCATTAGTCACTAAACGTAAATTAATCAAGAGAATAATTCCCCAAATATTAACCCCGAAGGCCGAAACCAACATCAGATCAATATTCAGAAAACCATTCTGCTTGGCTAACCGACAGTTAGTTTCTAAATTTCACATTCATAGGGAAAGATTCCCATTAATTTTATCAAAGATAAATTCCTTGAATTTATTCTTTAATCTACTTTTGAATATCAATTCAAAACTAGTCGGGATTAACGAACCTTACCGAAGTAATCATTTGTTTTAATTTCCCAATCCCAACCTATTCATCCCATGAAGTAAAACTGGTTATACTTCATATCTAACACCACGGTGTTATCGGTAAATTCAATTACCATTTCACGTTCAAATCTAATTAAAGATTTAACTATCGCCTGGAGCAAAACTGGTGATACTCCATTTCGATTATTTCAATCTAATTAAAGATTCATTAAAACTCCACTTAGTTTTAATCGTTAACTGGGTTAAAGAATCCGTGTCATTTAAAACACGGTTCACGATAAACCCTAAGTCACATTCATTAATTATCGGGTTAAAGAACAAGTGTTGTTTAAAACACTGTTCACGATAAACCCAAAAATCAATATCAATTCAATCCCAATTAAATATTATTTAATTGGTACACTTCATTAAATCTAAATAAAAAGATTTAATCTTTTCTCAACTGGGTTCAAGAACAGTGTTAGTGAAGACACCATTCACGACAAACCCAAATCACATTTGATATTCAATATAAGGCTCTGAATAGAAAATATATCGGCTTATATTCAATATCAAATTCTACGATTAACAAATGTCGTATTGGAAATAACGATATAAATATATATCTTTCAAATTTCCATAACCACATCTGTATAATTACGAATTCCAACATCGAAATATTCCGAAGACAATTTCGATTCAAATCCACTCCAATGCAATCATTGGAGATTCTGGTTATTTTTAAAACCCTTTTCAAATTCAATTTATTTATTTAAAAATAAACAAAATTATAATTCTAGTTCAAAACTAGTTCATTTCGATAAAAATCTATTTTTATCTTTTCAAATATGGAGTTTTTCATCCCAATTCTTCTCAAATCATTTCTTATGATTTTACACAAATTATTATTATTTTTAATAATTTTATCAAGGCCCATACAGTCGATTTCCATCAACGGCCATCGAACTGCACTTATAGCGACCTTTTTCAAATTTGATTTGGACATAATTCCAAATCCAACCGTTAGATTTCAAATTTCTAATATTCGTTAGAAAGCTCTTTTCGATACAAACCCAACGGTTCCGGTTTTAGGAGAATCCGACGGTCGGATCTCCCGTAATGTCCGTTTGAAATAAATGGTCGAAATTCACGAACTGCCGCGGCGCAGCGCGTTCTATTCAGGCCATTATATTATATATATAATATATATAATATATTCTTCGTCGATTTCTATTTAAAAAGAATTATATAAATAGTTTTAAAATTCATTTCTATTCAATTCAAATCAAAATTGAATTCTTCTTTATAAATTCGTTTTAAATATTCATTTCTATTCAATTCAAATTTCAATTCAATTTGAATTCATATTCAATTCAATTCATTTCGAAATCGTTTTCAATTCAATTCATTTCGAAATCGTTTTCAATTCAATTCATTTCGAAATCGTTTTCAATTCAATTCATTTCGAAATCGTTTTCAATTCAATTCATTTCGAAATCGTTTTCAATTCAATTCATTTCGAAATCGTTTTCAATTCAATTCATTTCGAAATCGTTTTCAATTCAATTCATTTCGAAATCGTTTTCAATTCAATTCATTTCGAAATCGTTTTCAATTCAATTCATTTCGAAATCGTTTTCAATTCAATTCATTTCGAAATCGTTTTCAATTCAATTCATTTCGAAATATTCGATTTCAAAACTACTTTTTAATTCATTTTAAAATGAATAAAATCGATATAAATATCGTTTACGTCAAAATGGCGTCAATCTAATCAACACGGCTTCATATATTGATATTTTCAAATATTCCATTTCGAACATTTCTATTTCAAATGTTTCTATTTCAAATATTTCTATTTTAAAACTGGAATGAGGCCCAATCAATTACCATATAAAGTTAATTATATGGATTTTCATACAACACATGTATAATAGCATTGAAAAATAATCAACCATCAACCAAAGTGCACTACACTGTATAAGCATCAAATATAGATATCTAACGCTTATGACAGCCTGTCAATTAATCGATCGACATATTTAATCAATCAGGATGAGTGAACTTCAAATTTCATCCCAACACCCGTGTGGGGTTTCAAACAATCAAACACAGATTTTATTTTTGCAGTTGGGCGATGTGTAAAATTTATCGACCCAATCAATATCCTTCAAATAGGTGTACATAAACAAACCGTCTGGTTTGTAAATGAATATTTATTTTATTCACTTCACGTTAAAAATTATATTTTTAACGATAAAACATTTTATTTTATCATATGAATTTCTATTCAGTTCATTCTTTAAATAAAATGATATTTTTATTTTTCTAACATATTTTAGAAAATTTCGGCGGCATAACGACACGATACTAGAAACGGGATAAGGCCTAGCCTTGTCCCCGGTCTAATAATGGCCACCGCCATACCCATATCAATCAAATCACTTTCGTTATGCAAACCACAAAATTTGGAGTAAGAGTCTAACCTAGCCTTACTCCTTCGCCTTATAACGGCGCACGTCTAATCCTAACCAATTTATCGATTCGATTTTTCACACCACAAACCACATTCAAACCAATATCGCAATCAATAACCAAACAGCCAAACAAACAAGTCCATGGTCTGTGGACGATTGTGTCGGGTGCTACTAAACACCGTCTGCATCCTAGTATATATATATATAACTAGAAAAGAAATTGAAAGGTGAGAAATTCTCACAGATAGCTATCCTAGCTCCACGGCACTTCATTGATAGAAATCTTCATCGCTATCGCATCTTCGTCATCTTCGTTTCCCGCTTTCACTACCTATGTAAAAATCGAATTTTTACTACGCTATTCAATATATAAAAATCATATTTTTTTTATTTCGAAGTTCAATATATAAAAATCATATTTTTATTTCGAAGTTCAATATATAAAAACTATATTTTTATTTCGAAGTTCAATATATAAAAACTATATTTTTAATTCGAAGTTCAATATATAAAAATCATATTTTTATTTCGAAGTTCAATATACAAAAATCATATTTTTAATTCGAAGTTTAATATATAAAAATCATATTTTTATTTCGAAGTTCAATATATAAAAATCATATTTTTAATTCGAAGTTCAATATATAAAAATCATATTTTTAATTCGAAGTTCAATATATAAAAACTATATTTTTATTCGAAGTTCAATATATAAAAACTATATTTTTATTACTACTAGATATAGATAAAAACCATATTTTTATCTGATTAAAAATCCTATCGCTATACTATTAAAAATCACATTTCTATCTAGCTATCGTATATATAAAAATCGAATTTTTATTTTAAAGCTTCCTACATAGAAATCAAAAATATTTTGTTTTTATTTTAAAATCTTTAAGACTGATTTCAAAGAAATAAATAAATAAATTTGAAATTGAATTTACCGTTGTTTCCAAAGGGTGCGGGAGGAGCTCGTGCTCGCAGGAGGTGGTCCGGGCTGTGCTCACTGGTCAGCGTTTAGGGATTTGATGGTGGCGGGTTTTCAATGGGGGGCGTCGGTTTCAGAACAGGGCGTAAGGGGTTTCGGTGTTGGCTGAATGGAGGTGTGGAGGAGAGAGAGGGAACGAGGGGGGTCGGTGTAGGCGGGGCTGGTCTGAGCGACGACCATCAGAGCTAGGGTTTGTGGACTCTGCGATTTGGGACCTCGTCTGAGGATTGGAGAAGAGGGAGAGGCGCGACAGGAGGGGAGCCATCGGGAGCGAGCGGCGCATCTAGATCGACGATGGGAGGGTGGTCCGCCGACAACTGCGGCAACGAACCAGAACTACGGAATTTTTTTTTTTATTTCTTTAAATCTGACGGGAAGGAGAACAAAGGGGGGGGGGCTAAGAGAAAAAGGGAGTTGACTAAAATAATTAAATATATTTTAATATTATATTTAATTCCAATAGTAATTTTTTATTTCGAACTCGAAATCGAACCCACCGACTGTCGTCCATAGCATATTACTCCCATTCCGAACACAATGGGATATCGCTAGCTGATTTGATCGTTTGAATCAGTTCCCGTTAAATTTACATTTAAATCACTTTTTTGAATTTTAAAACGTACATTTCAAATTACCGGGGTCACATACTAACTAGAAAAATTCTAGAAAAATATTTTATAGCTTCGTATTGACGATACGGTCCTAATAAAACTAGTTTCGTCAAATTCTGAGATCGTTGGAAAAATGGCCAATTTTCAGTCGATTAAAATCAACTGAAACTGGTCAAACGCGTTTTCCTTCGTCACGCTCACATATTGATTCGAAAAATTACGAAATTTGAAACCTAGCAATAATTTGACACTGCGGATCCAACAAAAGTGGTTTCGTCAAAATCCGAGGTCGTTTGCAAAATGTCTATTTTTAAGGGCCTGAATTCCATAGCGACTATTCAGAATTTTCAACTGGACATATCTTTTGATTCCCGCTACGAAATCTTGATTTTTCGGATTCGTTGGAAAGATATCATCAATTAGATCCTATTATTTTTGGTTTCACTAAAATCCGGATTGTTTTGCACCCGGTACATTCAATTGAAGTTTGAAATCGAATTATCGAACTGCCGCGCCTTTTTCAATTCTATTTATAATTATATAATTATTTATATTCTAACGACGGCGTATATAATATATACGTTCTAATATATTCAAAATAAATTTCTCGTCGATATTATTTAAAATAATCTATTTTAAATATTCAAAATTCGCTAAAATTGCCAAAATAAAAATTTTAAACTGGCCCAGATTTTCGGGTTGTTACAATTAGTCACACTTTTTAATTAAATCTTGTCGAATGCTTTACACTAAAACTAATTAAATGCTCAGAAGTCAAACTACAACATAAACACAATTAGCCAAAATTTCATAATTCTTAATTAACAATCATAAAAGTAATTATTTCAAAACAAATACCACATTTGTATTGAGAGCAAAATGCAAAATATAAAAGAAAACTATATATATCGCAAAAATAAATTATTCATGTATTACTAGAAAAATGAACGAAAAAAGTTGAGTTAGGTAACATTAATGATTTTTATAAGGTTGCGACAACTTTGAACTTCACAAAGCAAGTAGTTAAATGTAAAGAAGATCGATACAAGTGAGTCAATAACTAATTACCATAAGGCTAAAATTATATGTCCTTGGGTCCGAGATGAATTTTAGTACGAAGTGACTATAACGTTTGTCTCTTATCCCGCGAGTTTATGAGTTAGAGATGAAACTCAACTAAATATAGTATAACCAAAAAAGTTGGAGGAAAAACAAGTTACATTATATAAAGAGAGGTTTACCATAGGGCATTGTTTTTTACACTCTAAATATTGTTAAGGGGTCAAATTTTAAAAACACTACAATCATAAAAAGAATGTTAAGGGGGTCACGTACTTAATTTTTTTTACGTTCTCTTTTTACCCTGGTAATAACATCAGTTACCATCCGAAATCTTAATTAATTTCAAATGCAAAAAAAAAACAAATCCCTAAATTATTTGCAAAAAAAAATATCGTTTAGGGAGAAATAATGGTGCCAACAAAGAACGTGAAACGCTCCTCCTAATATCCTAAAATGATGGAGAAGCGGTTGACAAGGTATATGAAATTGATTGTATGATGGCCTAGAAACATGAAGGATAATGATGAAGGTTAGGGTTTCTGTTATGTCAGTCTCGAGAGCCGAATGTCATTATGTCAAATTTTGTTCGGTGGAAGATGATCATTTTTTTTCTATTTTTCATCGCTGAAAAAGGTGATTTACTACGTAACGACATTAACGGCGTAGATCTGTTGTATTATATACTTTTGTCTAACAATGTTCGTCGTATTCGAAAAAATTCATCGTTTTCGAGTTGTCGAAGTGGGGAAATGGGACGTATCGTCAAATTCAGCGGTGGGATACCATATAAAACAAATTTGTTTGATATATGCATATCGATTTCCTATGAGTGATATATTTTCATCTGATCTGATGTATATCGACAAATGAGATTATTGATAATTTGGTATAAAGATCTGATGCAATTCGACTAATACACCAAATATTTTTTTAATTAAGAACTAAAAAAAGTATTATTGTAAAGAAGGCTAATTTTGTAAATAAACTTTATTTATTAAGGGGGTGCTCTCTGCATTGATACTCTCCTTAACAAAATATTTTTTCTTTCTAAACTGACCTCCTCTTAATAATACTTTGAGTGTCAATAACAATCCCCTTCCCAAAACAAAGCAAGGGAGTTGCTAACCAATGCCAATAGTTTAAAAGTGTAATTACAAACTAAACTTATTAAGAGAAAGAATAATAAATTTATTATGAAGTACATTGTAGATGAGGAAAAATAAGCATTTGCATTAATAATGGCATAAAACATCATGGTAAGAAGTATTCGAGAAAATGGGCTAGTCCTATCTTTTGAACAAATGTAACAACCCACTATTTTGTGCTATTCAAATCGACAATAAACCACACATGTCTAACTTGAATTGCTCAAAATAAAAAATTATTAATAACAATTGGAGTAGATACAAATCATATCACAGAATTTCAGACATAGAAAAGCAGAATAACTCGCGGCGGAAATAAATAAAGCCATAGTAGTTCATGGAGCTACTACATAAACATAGTCTCCAAAACAAAATCCATAGTGTCAAATCACTGGGACAAGTACAATGGAAATCTCAAATATATAAGTCTGTTAAAAGATGAACAGAAACAACAACAACAACCATCTAACATAGATAGGACAGAAGGACAAATAAATAGGTGGCTAAAGCAAGCTCCGAATGGTCTCTAACTCCCAGAAAATCTCCAACGGCTGTGGTACTCAAGCTGACCCAAGCATCATGCAAAACAAAACCACTCGAATCAGGACTAATATTCTTTTGCAAGTAAATTAACTCAAATGAAATGTCATGGAGATGCACAAGTAATTTAAAGAATGTTTGGGATTCCATTCTTTAAGGATCCGTTAAAATAAATATCATATAATACGCTATTATAATAGTGTCTACGGTAAATATACTATTGAAAATAGCGTAAGCGGGATTACATTTTTACCCTTGCATAGTTTATAAACATTGTCTTAAACATTACATATGAAACTCCGGTAACAGTCTGTGGATAGGGATGCGCCGCTATACGATAACGTCAAATAAAAATCGTAGGGGGCTCGATCAGGATAATATGACAAGGCACACGAGGAATACCCACGGTAGGATTCTACCGATGCACGCCCGGACCGGTGGTAACGCATAGTCGCGACTACTACCTCCTTGGAACACACTCCAAAATCAAAGGTGCGCACCAATCGAATCACAAAGTAATAGATATGGATTCGAAGAAGTGTGTCCGATGGAGGTGTGACCTTATTTAATCACGGTATAGCACTTGTTTTAGTCATTTTAATTATGACACGAAGGTCAAGGCGATCCATTAATGTTCTCTTTCTTCAATCTAGTAATCTCCACCAAACCATCCTTCTTCATTCTAGAACTCCACAGCCTACACAGTTGTTAAAGTGGTTTTTGGTATTGGCAGAGAGTATGACAATATTCGACCCCGGTCTCTTTAACAACCAAACATACCATGACCATTTTAATAAAATCATATCTTGAAATAAATTACAAATTTCAAAATCATAAATTTAAGAATACATTCATTTACAAAAACATCTATTATATGTTAGGTTTCAAAAGTCTAAGTTGCACATCTAATTTTAACGTACTCATAATATTTTTTATATTTTAAAATAAATTTTAGAAACATACATATATATACTAAGTTAAAATTTATTAAAATAAAATAATTTCTAAACTACTTAAAATCTTATAGCTTTGCTATTATTAAAATATCATGAAAAATAAATAAATTACTTTACGACAATATTAGATTTGAATAAACTAATATTAAATACATTCTTAAAATACATAGCATAAATTAAACTTTTTATTTAAATTTACATAACGTATAATTAGGTCTAAAATCCAAAATAATCTAAGTCAAAATATTTAATAGCTTTTAGAAATATTTCAAAATAGACCAATGGTGTCCGTATAATATTTTCTACCTAGGACAAGTAGTACGGATGTATATCATTTCAATCCATCAAGTTTCAAATCCCGGGTGTGTATCATTTCAACCCACATCCCAAATCAATTCAGTTTTGTTCCTAAACTATACAGTGATTCAGATGTATATCATTTCAACCCATCATGATTTTCTAAGCTACAGGGAACTTGCAGTGTAAATTTCAGCAATTAAATAAGCATATAACAACATAAACAATTAAGTCAACATATTTCATTTCAATTCATGTGCGGTGTCGGTGTGTCCTATTTGAATATACAGTGCTAACATATCAATAACATTTCAAATACAGTTATTTCACTTCCAATAAAATATAGTCAAATGTGAGTTGAACTCACCTTCCGCGGTACCGAAATAGAGATGAAAATGGATAGAAGCAAAAACCAATGATCTCGAATTTCAACGAACTGGATAAACAGATTACGGTCAACGATCAACATATGTAAAATTAGAACGAAGTTTGAAAAAAAAATATTAAAGTTCCGTTGCTTTTTTTCTTCTTTTAAAGGCTCAAAAGGTGTGCGATAAAATGGACAAAATGTTTCAAGAATTTAGATGGCAATTTGCAACCTGCATGTTACAGGTACACGCATGGAATCATGCATGCAAGTTGCATGCAAGCATGCATGAGTAAAAACGCATGGTCTTTTCTCTTTTTTTTCTTCTTCTTTGTACAATAAGAATCTCAGCCTAATTTAACATATTATAATCCCAACGTGGCAAACACCATACCCAGTTTGGATTCTCCACCCTTTTTTTCTTTTCTTTTAAAAAAAAACGCAAATGCTAGGCTAAAAGTTTGATTCCAAAAAGAAAACATTTATTATTATACATAAAAAATAAAAGATGCACGGCAAGAATTATATTTTCACATTACAGCATGGCAAGAATTCTTTTTGAACATGTGCTTAGTTACAACTTCCACGCTACAACAACTAGCAAAAGAATTATATTCTCATGCTATAATCAACCTTTGACAATTTTTTTTTTTTTTTCATTACTTGCCAAAATAGAAATGGACATGGCAACATGCATACGCATTCTATACCTATTTAAAACATTTACTGGGAGCTTCTTTTTGTAAGTGATAGAACGCATGACAAAACACAATGGTCCCTCCTTCTTTAGAAGTTCACACGCATATGTATCTAATTTATTCCCCTTTTTTTCACATAACCTTACCCTTCAAAATTAAACAAATCCAAACTCATTTTTGTTCCACTTTTACCATTTCTAAGGACCTCAGCACAGCCTATATTTGCCAAGCAAATGCGCAGTATACATGTTATGCTATAAGAAAGGATATACCTATTACTATATATGTGCTCTTTACGTATACAAAGTAAAACTAACATGGTTTTACTTTCAACTTATAAGCCACTAGTTTCAGCAAGCTAGAACAAAAAATGGTTTCATAACTACAGTTTAGAACAAAATATGCATTGCAGTAATCAAGGCTATACACAACTTATCCTTCCCAAACTATGCAATACGTTATATATATATATGTGTGTGTGTGTGTGTGTGTGTGTGTGTGTGTGTGTGTGTATGTATATGATCGTCACTTTCCTATGAATTAGAAAAGCGCGATTTATGAAATAATACTGCAAGCGTACAGGTTGCATAATATGCAGGTCGAATCACAGGGAGGTGTTTTAAATCTTATTATTTATCCATTTTTAGGCGAGTTAGGCAAAATCTGGAGATGTTTTTGAATTAATGTATTGAATTTACTATTGATCTGAATCTAATCAGATCAATATCAAATTCAACAATTGAAATGAAAAGAACCAATTAGAAAAAGAAAATAACAACTAGAACAATAACATAAAATTAAAAGTAGGACTGTCGTTGAATCTAATCAACGATCAATTGCTAACATGCAGTAATAAAAGAAAATAACAATATGTGTTCTACCAAAACTAATTGCGTAGACACACAAATTGTTATGAAATAAAAAGACAATCAACTAAAATGAAGAAGAACTTTGTTATTCATAAGCGAGAATACAGAATTAAAAAATGGCATGAACATTTACAATGAGTACAATGTATATTTATAGGTGGGATAGGCCAAACCCTAATCAGATCTATGAATGAATGGGCCTCTTTTCCTAAGAATTCTTATCATATCTCATGCCTTTTTTGACCAAGCTTATTTGGAAATAATCTTTAATAATATCTGAGCATATCATGGTGAATATCTTCCATATCTTCCAAATCTTTCATGTGGCTAATTGATTGACAAAAGATTTGCATGTGATTAATTCTTCCAAACATGGACTCTCATTAGACTCCAAAAGTGCATAAAATCTTCAAATCTTCCATGTGGCTAATTGATTGGTAATCATATTATAATAATTAATTCCTCCAAACATGGATTCTGATTAGACTCCAAAAGCACATGAGATAAAATCTTCGAAGTTGATCTTTTTCTTGTGTAATATCTTGCTTTTCGGGGTGCATGAGGATTGATGAATGGCCTGTGAAAATATACGAAAAATGCCTAATGTAAAATTTAATTATTTACAATAAAGATAAGATAGAGCATAAAAATTAACAGTTTTACATGTTAATCAAATATCCCCACACTTATCTTTTACTCGTACTCGAGTGCAAAGAAGGAAAAATAAAAAAACGAAAAGCTAAACTAGGTAGGTCACACTTTCGTAGGAAACACGATTGCATTGAGCGTATGCAACAAGCCGTTAAACCTCTAGGTGTACCTAGTAGGACGAGTGGTGTCTCTTGAGGGTTTTTAGCGGATACTACCCACAAAATCCAAATCCAGTATGTGTGGATCTAATGCAACTACATGAATGCAATGGATATATACAAAAACACAAAAACAAAAATGACAACACGACTTGTTTCAGAAAAACGGTACAACAAATTAAGTTAACGATTTCTAATCAGTTGATTTTATTTTAGATACCTCAACTTGTCATAAATTTTCAATATAATTCAAGTTTTCAAATGTTAAATTCCATCTTGGCCAGTTGGTTTGGTTGATAACACAGTGCAACCATGAAATAGATTCTTAGTTTGCTTGGCACAGTTTACAAAGTGGTATTATTATTTTCTCATGTATGGCTAGTCAAATCAATAAGGTCAAGAAGTGTTTGGGCATCATCGCTTATTCTCTATTCTATAAAATTTTAAAATTTATGATTAATTACATACACCTAACTTAAAAGACCAAGGTATACCACTCATACACTGCCTTGCGGACTGACGGAGAGTTAGGACAGAGCTTGGCAGATTGTGCAGACCGACGCTGACTTTGTCAACAAAATGTCGGTAATCCTTTGGGGTCCAATCTCATAAAATGATAACAAGATATTCCAACGCTGACTTTGTCAACAATATGTCGGATAGAGCTTGGCGGGTTTGCACACCAACGCTTGATATACAAGCAATGTTGGATACCCTTGGATTACTATTATTATTTTTGAAAATATAAGCACAAAAGAGAGTTACGCGAATTCAACTTAACACAACTTAGTTTTAAAGATTCGAAAAGCCAATATAAGTAATTAAAGTCCTCCACTTATTTAAAAAAGACCACAATATAGAATAGATTTCATGGCCATCACCTAAGAATCTCCCTATGTGCCAGTTACACTATTATCCCTCAAAATTAAACTTTTCATTATATTTCTTATTCGATCTAAGTTGAGAGAAAAAAATACTATCAACTGACTAAAAATGTAAACTTATTTCGTGGTATCACTCTAAAATTAATCATGTGTGTTTGTGTGTGAGTGTTTTTTTGTTGATGATGTGATGCAAACTTGACTCCCCCACACTATTTTGAGACAGTGTCCCAACTGTCTAAGGTATGCAGACAAAAATAGATGGAAAAAATGAAAAAATAACAGAAAAACAATGTGTACCACCTGATTTCATGGTGGATGATCAGGCTCATGAAGATCGATAAGATCATCGTCTTCGTGTTGCTCGAATTCCAAAAATGGTTTCAGTTGCTGATCGTTTACTTTGAAGACTTTTCCATCCTTAGGATTTTCAATTTCAATTGCTCCATGAGGATATAGTGTTTTCACAACATAAGGTCCAGTCCATCGAGATCTGAGTTTTCCTGGAAACAAGTGAAGTCTAGAGTCGTATAAAAGAACTTTTTGTCCTACATTGAATTCCTTACAAAGTATGTTCTTGTCGTGTTGGGCTTTGGTTCTTTCTTTAAAGATTTCCGCATTTTCATATGCTTCATTTCTTAATTCCTCCTGTTCTGAGATTTGTAACTTTCTATGTACGTCGGCCTTCTCTAAGTCAAAATTCAAAAGTTTAATTGCTCAAAGAGCACGATGCTCTAATTCAAGAGGTAAGTGACAGGCCTTCCCAAAGACTAACCGATATGGTGACATTCCTAGATTGGTTTTGCAAGCAGTGCAAAATGCCCAAAGTGCATCAATCAGTTTTAAGGACCAATCTTTTCTATTGGAATTCATGGTTTTCTCAAGAATTTGTTTGATTTGTCTATTGGAAACTTCTACTTGTCCACTAGTTTGTGGATGGTAAGGGGTTGATAGCTTGTGTGTGATTGAATATTTCTTGAGCAAGGACTCAAAAGCACGATTACAAAAGTGAATGTCATTATCGCTAATGATAGCTCGAGGTGTGCCAAAGCATGAAAAGATGTTTTCTTTGAGGAATTTGATAACAACCTTGTTATCGTTGGTTTTGGTCGGGATGGCTTCAACACATTTTGAGACATAGTCTACCGCAAGCAAGTAGTAAAGATTCCCAAACGAGTTAGGGAATGGTCCCATGAAATCGATGCCCCAAACATCAAATAACTCAATCACTAAAATGGGGTTGAGAGGCATCATGTTTCTCTTAGTGATTTGACCCGTTCTTTGACATCGATCACATTTAGAGCAAAATTCAAAGCGCCACGGAAGAGTGTGGGCCCATAAAAACCGCTTTGCAATACTTTTGCAGTAGTTTTTCTTGCTCCAAAATGACCGCCACAAGCATGGTCATGTAAGAAAGAAAGAATACTTTGTTGTTCATGATCGGGTACATACCTTCGAATGATTTGGTCTGGACAGTATTTGAAAAGATATTTCGAACTTTAGAGAGAAATTTTTGTTTATCTTGTTTCTACCATTCAGCGGGTGTTTTCTCTGTGATAAGATAATTCACAATGTCAGCGTACCAAGGGGTGTTAGAGATGGAAAGAATTTGTTCGTCCAGAAAATAGTCATCAATTTGGGTTTCGTCAACATTTTCGTGCACAATTCGAGAAAGATGATCAGCTACAACATTTTCAGAACCCTTTTTATCTCTTATTTCTATGTCAAATTCTTGAAGAGGAAGGATCCAACGAATCAAGCGGACCTTGGCATCCTTTTTAGAATGAAAATATCGTAAGGCAACATGGTCAGTGTAAACTATGACTTTGGATCCTATGAGATATGGTCTGAATTTCTCAAGAGCGAAGACAACTGCCAAAAATTCCTTTTCAGTAGTTGAGTAATTCAATTAGGCCTTATTTAAGGTTTTGATAGCATAGTAAATGACTCGAGGGAGTTTATCGATTCGTTGGCCCAAGATGGCCCCAATCGCAAAATCAGAAGCATCACACATAAGTTCGAATGGTTGATCCAATCGGGGGGTTTGAATGATGGAACTTGTGGTCAAAATTGACTTAAGAGTTTCGAAAGATGTTTTGCAATCATTGGAAAATTCAAACTTGACGTCTTTGGCAAGTAAGTTCGAGAGAAGTTTTGAAATTTTCGAGAAATCTTTAATGAATCTTCTATAGAATCCCGCATGGCCAAGAAATGAACGAACATCCTTAACAGACTTAGGAGGAGGTAGATTAGCAATCAAATCAATTTTGGATTTATCGACTTCAAGGCCATCTTTTGAAACGACATGACCTAGAACTATCCCCCTTTTACCATGAAATGACATTATTCCCAATTAAGCACGAGTGATTTCTCCTTACAACGTTTTAGGACGAGTTCTAAATGAGTGAGACAATGGGAAAATGATGATCCGTAGAATGAAAAATCATCCATAAATATTTCCAAGAATTCTTCCACCATATCCAAGAAAATACTCATCATACACCTTTGGAGAGTCGCGGGGGCATTACAAAGACCAAAGAGCATGCGATGATAAGCAAAGTTTCTAAAGGGACAAGTAAAGGTGGTCTTATGTTGATCCTATAAAGCAACAGGGATTTGGCTATAGCTAGAGTATCCATCAAGAAAACAATAGTACTCATGTCCCGCTAAGCGTTCGAGCATTTGGTCAATATAAGGCAATGGAAAATGGTCTTTTCGTGTGGCTGAGTTGAGCTTTCAATAGTCAATACACACACGCCATTTTGTTTTGATTTTTGTTGGGACGAGCTCATTACTTTCATTTTTGATCACTGTGACTCCCGATTTCTTTAGTACAACTTGTACCGGACTCACCCAAGTACTATCAGAGATGGGGTAGATGATGTTATTGTCTAGACAGTTGATTATCTCCTCCTTGACCACTTCTCTCATGTTTGGGTTTAATCGCCTTTGAGCCTCACGGGTGGGTTTAACCTAATCAACCAAATGTATGCGATGTTCCACAATTGATGGGCTAATTCCTTTTATATCGCTCAGTTCCCACCCCCAAGCGTCTTTATTTTCCCGTAAAATTTCCAAGAGTTAAAATTTCCAAGAGTTTTTCTTCTTGGTCCTCGGTAAGATCAGAGGCCAAGATTACGGGAAAAGTTTCTGAGTAGTATAAGTATGCATACTTAAGGTCTTTTGGCAAGGGTTTAGGTCTAACTTAGGGTGTTCTTGAGTGTTAACATTGGTCAATATTCCTTGGTTAAATTTAGATGATGAAGGATTGGAGTCAAGAAATTCATTCAGTTCAGAAATGTATTCGAGTTCATCGAAATCGGAGTCGAAATGGTTAAGACATATTTTCAAGGCTTCAGAAGTGTCATTAGAGGTTTCATCAACTTTGGTTTGAATCATGTCGATTTCATCGGTCTCAAAACCCATAGGTTGTTTGTTGAGATTAAAGATGTTTAGCTCAATGGTTAGGTGCCCGAAGGAAAGTCGAAGTTGACCGTTCCTACAATTAATGATAGCATTTGAGGTTGCTAAGAAAGGGCATCCTAAAATCAATGGTATTTGAACTTTGGGATTTGAGACAGACTCTGTTTCTAAAACTATGAAATCAACAGGAAAGTAAAAATGTTCAATCTATATCAAGAAGTCTTCGATTATTCCCAATGGTTTTTTAACAGATCGATCAGCTAGCTGAAGAGTGATGTTTGTTGGTTTAATCTCCCCTAGTCCAAGTTGATGGTAAACAGTATAAGGGAGAAGATTGACACTGGCACCAAGATCAAGTAGAGCACGAGAGATGTGAGTGTTTCCTATTTTACAATCAATCGTAGGGCAGTCAGTGTCTTTGTACTTGACGGGGGCAAGACTCGAAAGAATAGAGCTTGTATTCGCAGTTAGAAAGGCGGTTTTTGGGACATTAGTCGCACGTTTTTGTGTGCACAATTCCTTAATACATTTAGCATATTGAGGAATTTGCTCAATGGTGTCTAAAAGAGGAATGTTCACACGGACTTGTTTGAAAATTTCCAAAATTTTATCAAAATTTGTCGCTTTCTTCTTATAATTGAGTCCATGAGGAAATGGAGCTACAAGTTTTTCGACTCTGTGACCAGTTTCATCATTCGAAGAAGAAGGTTTATACACAGAAAAAGAAGGTGGTAAGGTTGTAGAAGATGGAATGTTGGTATTGCCAACATCGATTTTCGAAGATGGGTCGGGTTTGCCAACATTGGGAGAAGAACTATTGGGATTGCCAACATTTGAGGAAAATGGAGGTTTAGAAGAACTGGCGTTTGTAGCCAATGGGTGATCATCAAGATTTGGCATTGGGGTCGAGTTCGAAGGTTCGCCAAGGTTGCCCATATTATTATCATTCCTCTTTCCAGGTCAAAGGGTTGTAATAGCATTGACTGGATTATGGTTTTCGTTCTCACAAGAATTTACAGCACGAGAGTTATGTTTTGGATTCACCTCGAGTTAACTAGGCCACTTTCCTTTCTCGTTATTTTTCATTAGTTCCTTCATCATATTCATCATTTGGTCGAGTTTAGCGTCATGTGTGTTCATTTTAGCTTCGTGAGAGTTCAACTGTTTCTCTAAACGCACAATTTCTTGTAACGATTGAGAAGGTTGAGAGGATTGGTTTGATGATTGAAAGTTGGGGTGGCTATAAGGCTGTTTGGATTGAGGTGCATCTTGAGAGGTTTGAGAATTGGAAGGTGGAGCTTGATAATTCGGATTTGGAATAAAGGGCTACACATGAGATGGATTAGCCGAATTATTGGGGTTTGACCAAGAAAAATTTGGGTGATTCCTCCAAGCAGGATTGTACGTGGATGAGTAAGGATTATTTTGAGCTATAGCATTAGCTTGGTCCTGAGAGTAATAGTGGGGTAGCCCTTCTCTGGCATGAGGAGTTTGATTTTCTAAGGAGATTTGACTTGGGTCCGCGACATGCACTCCTCTAGTAGAAGTACGAATGGGAACACGAATTGATTCCTATTGCATTTCCTTTTCTAAATAATCTTTTAAGAATTGTCAAGCTTCATCGGCCGTCTTAGACCTAAAGTCTCCTCCATACATTGATTCTAATTGAGTTCTAGTCTGATAGTTTAGCCCTTCATTTGCAATTTGACATAAGTAGTCTTTTAGAATTCCATGGTGAGGACAACTATATAATAGTTGGTTGAATCTTTCAAGGTATTTTGAAAAAGTTTCCCCCTCATTTTGACAAAATTGATTTATCTCGGTTCGAATTTTGAGAGTTTTATGGAAAGGGAAAAACTTTTTCAAGAATGCAGTGACAAATTCATCCCAACTTCTTATGGAATGTTTTGGAAGAGAATTTAGCGATCTTTTAGCGCTTTCAAGTAGTGCAAATGGAATTAGCCTCAGCTTGATCGATTCGTTAGATAATTGTTGCATTTTTGTGGTGGGCGCATACAATTCAAATTCACTTAGAAATTCATAAGCATTTTCAGACCAGGTAAATTTTGGTACCCCTTGAATAAAAGAATGTTTAAGCTCAAAATTGTTTCCTTCAGCTGGTGGGAACACGATGACAGAGGGTTGAACGGTCCTAGTTGGATAACATCGATCACGAAGAGATAAGGGTCTATCCATTTCGATATTGAGATTTTGAAAATTTTGATGTGCTCGATTTTGATCCCCAAAGTTTGGAAAGTTTTGATTTACTCGATTTTGATCCAACTCATTTGGAAAATTTTGGTTTATTCGAGAACCCCTAGGAGAATTTTGTTGGCTAACACTTTTTTCACTCATTGTTGTTAAATGCACACACGAAAAAATCCTAGGCTTAAGGTTGACACAAGAAGCTCTTAATCAAAATAAATAACAAACACAAGTGCATCTTATTAGTTGATAATCTCGATTTGAAGGGGGAAGAGGGTCTTATGGCCGTTCACGTATAGTGTAAATACTAAGGGATACGACCAATGTTTTACGTGTAGTATGCAACCTCTTTTGCTAGAAGTTCAATAAATTGAACTAATATATATCCGCTATCAAACCCTTGAGAAAATCAATATCACAAAATACACTTTTGCAGTTAAATATTTTGCAAATAAAATTAAATAAATAGATTGAAAAAGTTAATTTGCTAGAATGTCGAAAAATTCCAGATGTAATACGTATCACCGTCCTTTACAAAAGGAATAGAACGAATTCCACACAGCAAAATAAATTTTTAAATCTAATATATTTAACCCAATTTGTTTGTCCTATTGAACTTGAATTTTGCTCCTAAGGCCAACGTCTAATGAATTTTTATTTAGGTCCAAGGAGTATGCAAATGACCGAATTTAATTGTTTTGGAGCCAAGGAAAGGTAATGACTTCCTCACCTTATGTTTGTTAGGGCTTTGCTCATAACTAGATTTATTTCAGAATGCAGCCAAAACAACAATCAAACAAATAATTGTAAAAATTAAAAAAATTGTACAAGCAAGCCGCTGCCCCTACAGAATTTTTTAACAAACAATGTCTATATTATTTTTTTCTTTGCAGCAGAGCACCTGTAGAGTTAAGAAAATATTACAGCGGGGTATGGCAGTCCTTCCAGATCAAATGAATGGTGCTAGTTATTCAAATCCCACCGTTTGCAAATCGGTTGGCCTCTGAATCCTTTGTCGCTTGCTTGAATTTGTTTCTTCCTTTGATCTTTGATTTGTTTTGAGTTTTTTTTTCTAGAGAAGAGAAGAAATAAACAAATAAAGGAAAAAAAAACTGAGACAAAGCTAAAACAAAAACTAGACTAAAAACTGATTAAACTAAATAACATAAATGAACAACTAAAACTCAACTTTAAAACGGAACTAAACCAAGCTTGAAAAAGAAAAAGAAATCAAAAGAACTAAGTTTTTTTTGAAAAAAAATAAAATGGAAAGGAATTGTAAATAAAAGAGAGGAGAAGGGATGTAAGAAATTGAAAGAAAATTGGTGACAAGTAAAAGGGAAAAAGGAAAAAAACAAACAAAGATTTTTTTTATTTGTTAAGGAAAAGGAAAGAAGTTGTAAGATGGAAACAAAAAATGTACAAGGGATTTTGTTTTTGAATTTTTTGGAAGTAGGAATGAATTTTATAAGAGTGAAACAAATAAATGAAAAAAAAGAAAGGAGAAATGACAAAAAAAGAATCTTTTTATGACTTTCCCTTTTTTTATTATTGCTGAAAAGCAGATAAATAGGAAAGAAACAAATGACAAAAAAATGGGAAGAGAGATTTCAGAAAAGAAAGAGAATTGTAAAGGAAGAAAGGAAAGTAATTGTAAAAGATTTGGAAAAGTAACTGAGAAGGGAAAGCAATAAAAGTGAAGATAAAAATAGAAAGAATTTTTTCTTTTGTTTATTGTTGTAAAATTAGAAGAGAGAGGAAAAAAATGAAAAATGAAAAACTTGAAAAGGGAAAGAATAAATTTAGAAAGGAAAGAAAACTAATTACAAGGCAAAGAAGAGAAATTTACAAAAGGTTTTTTTTTTCCTTCAGCAAATTGTAAGAGAAGAAAGGATGCGAGATATTAGTAAGAGGGGAAACGAACGAAAGAAAGGAGAAAGAAGTTGAAAACGGGGAAGAAATAAAAGAAAAAATGAAAAAGATTTTTTTCTTCTCTTGTTTAGATGATTATAGTATCAACGATCAATACTAAATCGACTAACAGAGAATTTGTTTTTTCTATATATACAACAAAACGAAAGGAAACAAAATAAAAATAACACGAATCGAAAATTAAATAAATAATAAAATTTAATCGCTACCTCCCCGACAACGGCGCCAAAAACTTGATCGTCGCTTTCCTATGAATTAGAAAAGCGCGATTGATGAAATTATACTGCAAGCGTATAGGTCGCATAATATGCAGATCGAATCATAGGGAGGTGTTTTGAATCTTATTATTTATCTATTCTTAGGCGCGTTAGGCAAAATATGGAGATGTTTTTGAATTAATGTATTGAATTTACTATTGGTCTGAATCTAATCAGATCAATATCAAATTCAACAACTGAAATGAAAAAAATCAATTAGAAAGAGAAAATAACAACTAGAACAATAATAGAAAATTAAAAGTAGGACTGTCGTTGAATCTAATCAACGATCAATCACTAACATGCAGTAATAAAAGAAAATAACAATATGAGTTCTAGCAAAACTAATTGCGTAGACACACAAATTGTTATGAAATAAAAAGACAATCAACTAAAATGAAGAAGAACTTTGTTATTCATAAATGAGAATACAGAATTAAAAAATGGCATGAACATTTACAATGAGTACAATGTATATTTATAGGTGGGATAGGCCAAACCCTAATCAGATCTATGAATGAATGGGCCTCTTATTCTTATCATATCTCATGCCTTTCTTGACCAAGCTTATTAGGAAATAATCTTTAAAAATATCTGAGCATATCATGGTGAATATCTTTCATATCTTCCAAATCTTCCATGTGGCTAATTGATTGACAAAAGATTTGCATGTGATTAATTCTTCCAAACATGGACTCTCATTAGACTCCAAAGTGCATAAAATCTTCAAATCTTCCATGTGGCTAATTGATTGGTAATCAGATTATGTAATTAATTCTTCCAAACATGGACTCTGATTAAACTCCAAAAGCACATGAGATAAAATCTTCGAAGTTGATCTTTTCCTTGTGCAATATTTTGCTTTTCGGGGTGCATGAGGATTGATGAATGGCCTGTGAAAATATACGAAAAATGCCCAATGTAAAATTTATTTATTTACAATAAAGGTAAGATAGAGCATAAAAATTAACACTTTTACATGTTAATCAAATACCCCCACACTTGATCATCGCTTTCCTATGAATTAGAAAAGCGCAATTTATGAAATAATACTGCAAGCGTATAGGTCGCGTAATATGCAGGTCGAATCACAGGGAGGTGTCTTAAATCTTATTATTTATCTATTCTTAGCTGAGTTAGGCAAAATCTGGAGATGTTTTTGAATTAATGTATTGAATTTACTATTGATCTGAATCTAATCAGATCAATATCAAATTCAACAACTGAAATGAAAAGAACCAATTAGAAAAAGAAAATAACAACTAGAACAATAACAGAAAATTAAAAGTAGGATTGTCGTTGAATCTAATCAACGATCAATCGTTAACATGCAGTCATAAAAGAAAATAACAATATGTGTTCTATGAAAACTAAATGCGTAGACACACAAATTGTTATGAAATAAAAAGACAATCAACTAAAATGAAGAAGAACTTTGTTATTCATAAACGAGAATACAGAATTAAAAAATGGCATGAACATTTACAATGAGTACAACGTATATTTATAGGTGGGATAGGCCAAACCCTAATCAGATCTATGAATGAACGAGCCTTTTTTCCTAAGAATTCTTATCATATCTCATGCCTTTCTTGACTAAGCTTATTTGGAAATAATCTTTAAGAATATCTGAGCACATCATGGTGAATATCTTCCATATCTTCCATGTGGCTAATTGATTGAAAAAAGATTTGCATGTGATTAATTCTTCCAAACATGGACTCTCATTAGACTCCAAAAGTGCATAAAATATTCAAATTTACCATGTGGCTAATTGATTGGTAATCAGATTATATGTAATTAATTCTTCCAAACATGGATTCTGATTAGACTTCAAAAGCACATGAGATAAAATCTTCGAAGTTGATCTTTTTCTTGTGTAATATCCTACTTTTCGGGGTGGATGAGGATTGATGAATGGCCTGTGAAAATATACGAAAAATGCCCAATGCAAAATTTATTTATTTACAATAAAGATAAGATAGAGCATAAAAATTAACACTTTTACATGTTAATCAATATATAACACATATATTATAATATTGCAAAGTTTAAAACAGTACGGTTTTCCAAAGGAGAGAAGGAGTGGGTTCGGGATCGGGAATCAGCGCTGGGTTCAGTCAGAGGGGTGCCGGATCTGGTTCGGTCGGAGGCGCAGCTGCCTAAGGTGGAGATGCTGGTGGTGGAACATGAGGTGTGGTGACAGTAGAGTGGAGCGATATTGAAGGTGAAGGTGGTGGGAAAATTTTCTCACAGGCTTACATGCACAATCAAAAACATAAATAAAAGAAGAAGAAAAACCAAAACTAAATGAAAAGGAAAGTCAGAAGGTACCTCGCGAAGGAAAGATCTGAATTCTGTAGCTAGATCTGAAAGAATGGGAAAGGAGAGGATATGCACAAGAAATGGAAGGGCAGAGAAAATGGACCGTGCTCGGTAAATATAGCATAAAATAAAGGGTACCCAAAAGCTTCGGTTTGCATAAATTTTGGACTGAAATTTTTAATTTCCATAAATGCAAAACGTTACGCATTTACAGTCATAAATCTGGAGTTTTAAAAATTTAAATTTAAACTGTCCAATTAACACGAATAACGAGTTACTCCGTACTAATATAAATAAATGTTTACACAGCTCCTTCACAAACCGAACTCCGAAAAATACAACTAAATATATCAAAATGATCAGCGCGACAAGACGGACGTAACCGTAAAATAAAATCAGTGTCATGACACTTCGCATAAAAGTCTGTTACGGACCCCTGTTTAACGTTAACTAATTACCTTAATTACCAAATTAATGCACTGATGTCATGAGCTTTTCAATTAAGATGTGTTTTAAAAGGATGATATAATTAAATTGTAAACGTTATTAATGTTTTCCATTTAATATCAATTGAATCTTAATTAGAACGTTATCAAATTTAAATGAAATAAAACGTACATACTTTGTAATTAATTATTTTTTTTTCAATTTCACCTCCAATTAAATAAAAATAAATTGTGTGTAACTATGGGATGTTACAACAAAACTAATAAAAATTGATGTTTTTTGTTCCTTAGTTTTAACTGGAATTAATTATGGAACAAACTTAATGCAGAATGTAGAATCAAAATCTTAATCCATTAGAACTTATTATTTGAATTTGATATATGAAAAGCAGCAGATGGAAACATGAATATTTGCTTTTGATAGTAGAATAGACAGGATGCTTCTTATTAATGAAAATATATGCTAAATTGATTTCAATAGTATATACCCTAAAGAAGTGACTGCATGATAAAGAAATTGCAAAATAAACACGTTAATTTGACAAAGCAACCTATCCAATTGCAAAATAACTAGATCTACATAATCTTTATGAATATTTATAGGATGCTGCAATTATATGTCCCAAAGGTAGAAAAATGTTTTAAAAAGAATGTGTGAACAATTCATATCCTTTAAAAAAATAACTAAAACTAAAACATACTAATTTGCAAAAAAATAATGGTGGAACAAAATATAGAGAAGAGATATGTAAAAAAAAAAATGTTACCCGATACTTTTTTCTTCTTAAGTAAATTTAGTTTCACAAAGTACTTCAAAGCACCAAAAAATCATGTTTCCTAGTGCACGATGCATGCATCTTACAAAAAATGTATTTATGCATAGTAACCTACAAAAATGTTTTCAAGCAATTAATGTTATGCATTAATGTTAACATATATGTATCAGCTCTAGTGGTGTTAAAAATAATTCATTTATATTGTTATGCAGTTACTTATAGGTTTTATTGAAATGCATAAAATTTATTGTTTATAATATATCAACGTGTTATTGTGCATAAAGGAATGTATAACAAAAATTAAATAACGTAGTGACTATAACTTATAGAAAAGCATAATGACTCATCAAAAATTTTAGAATATTAGTATAGTACCAATAAGATAATATGGAAAATAACATCTAATTTGACTGTCTTCAAATTCATCAAAGGCAAAAACTAGTGATACCATATATAGTTGTCTCAACCAAAAAGTCAAGCAATGCACCATTTAATGCTTAGAGAAAAAATTGGAGGCAAACAAGTACATTAAAACCCCGATCTAAGATACATTGCAGTTAATTTACCATAACATGCTTTTGTCTGTGGTTGATACACCATCAAAGATAAAATAGTTATTTTCAAGGGATGGTTGAAAAGGTAAATCTACTTGCAGTGCCGACCCTGGACTGGTGGAGGCCCTAGGGTAAAAAAATTCCGTAGACCCAAATTTATGTGCAAAAAATGATGGAGGAGCAAAAAAATTGTAAATACACATGCCAGGTAACGAACTCCGGCTGCAAGCAAAGAGGTCAACCGTACTTACCACCACACTACTGTTGTTTCACATTCACAACCTACGTACATGTCCTCATTTTAATTTAAAAATCTGAAAATCTGAGGCCTCCACCCTCTTCCTCCTCCACCGCCCAAGGCCGACACTACACCAAAAATGCCAATTTGGCAGTGCTTATGGCCGCATCAAAATGGATTTGATATGGTTTTAAATCGTATTAAAAAATGGCGTCCTTGTTGTTTTGATACGGATTAAAACCGTATCAAATTCATAAATTGATATGGTTTAAAACCGTACCAAATTGGTATTTCGATACGGCTTAAACCCATATCAAATTATTAATTTGATATGGTTCTAAGCCGTATCAATTGATTAATTTGGTACGGTTGTAAGCCGTATCAAACTAATAATTTGATACGGCTTAAACAGTATCACATTAATATGCTGGCACTGTCCACTTCATAGATCGATACGGTTTTAAGCCGTATCAATTTAGTAGATCGATACGGCTCAAAACCGTATTTAATACCTCATTTATACAATGCTATCAACGAATTAGATACAGCTTTTCACCGCGGTATGTCATATATATATATATATATATATATATATATATATATATATATGCAAAATAAAGAAGATACGCTGCACCCATATAACAATATATAAAGAAGATACACGAAGCATAATTCGATTAATACATAAACCATAACTTCAGTTAATACAAACAACATAACACAATATATACAAAGCATAATGTGCACAGTTCTTTGCTGAAAAAAAAAGACAACAAAACTGCAGTTGTCGAACCCATGCAGCTCATGTTTGTTCCAAAGCCTGAAAAGAAATTAAAATAACAAACAACAGTTTAGTTCCGTCTCCACAACAATAGGAAGAAGACACCACTGATCCAGTTTGTAACTGAGTTGCAAACGGGAATTAGTTTGCAACTCAGTTGCAAACTGAGTCCAGTTTGCAAGTTGCAAACTGGTTGAACAAGTTCCAGTTTGCAACTGAGTCGCAAATTGTAACGACCCCGCGATTTCGGCCTCAAAAAAATCGATATAAATACCTTTACCGTATCTTATACCGATCCTCCAAGCACTGGAAACACTGGATAGTTTAGAAAGAATTTAGAGGGTGAGATAAGAAAGAAAGAAATTTTAGAATAGAAGAAAGAAGAAGAACACATCAGAATCTCACAGCGGAACGAATAAAATATAATATCAAATCCATTATACAAAAGAACTGGATATACATACCAATCATCAGAGTACATCATATAATTGCACCGGGGAAATAACTTTATATAAATAGCGGTGAAGCCTCCTGCTTCTGGCTCCTGAAACTCCAAGGGAACCTAACCTGGAACATACTCGGTCTGACCCGAGCACATTTGATTTAAAACAAAATACATCGGGTCAGTCTGGAATACTATTAGTGATAAATTCACAGCACACACACACACACTTGCTTAACTTTGGAAATACCTTTATGAAATCAAAGGATAATCGTTAGACCAGTCAACACATAAACACGGACGGTTTTTACCTTACTATAACTCAAACCATTTTTGAAATCATAACTTGATCTGATATTATCATAATGTCTAAATACAAGTAAATAACAATCTAGAGGAAGGCTTGCATCTCACGCTCCCCATATATTGTATACAATCGAAAACCGCGGGTGCTTATTGGATATTGGATTCCAACCTTGACAAGGTATGGGACCACCTGCCGATAGTGTATCTCTAGAGGCGAATACACTGGGTTCAATAAGAACGTCTTGCAACCCGGCCCTCACATGACCGACCACTCATTTCGCTTGAGTGTATCGAATGTATATCACCGACGGTTGGGATCAGCAACCGCCACCCGAATAGGGTCAGCATCGAATAGATAAAGAAGCAATAGGAATTTCTCTAGATAGGTGAACATACATCCTAATGGGAGCGACCCACATAGCCATGCTACCTGCCCGATTTTTGTCATTTCCCGGTTGATGAGGCTTGAGGCTAGAACTTTACCTTTAATCATCTGGTCATATACTTTGGATGCCACATCATCAGATCCACCAGATCACGCTTGATTGACGTCCACAAACATACTCTTGCTATCTGGCTAGAGAATAACCATTTCTCCGCCATCAACCATGGTACGTTTGGAGAAATCAACACGTGTAATTCCTTTTGGAAATACTCTGTCAGACATCCGTCCATACAAGTCATCCAGGAACAGGATGAACCGAAGGTACTCTCCTACTGCATCCACAGGATCAGTAGCGAGAAGTCCTTGCAACCCGTAGATTCCAACTACGACTGAATCACTTCAGAATAACTCTGGTTGCAACACAGAGAGTATTCATCAAGTAATCCTTCCGCTTAGGAAGATCCACGGTCTTCACTTGCTCCGTCTCCAATGACATCTTCACGTATTGTTGGTCGGAATGGTATTCGAATATAATTCGATCCCGGACTTTCCATACCAACAAGCGTATCGGTCTGGTTTAGTTAGTCGGTGTTTTAACTATCAAATATCAGATGTGTGAATACAATCAGTTTGCTGACTCAATACTAGACACAACCCGACCTCTTTAAAATAGATTTAACCAAATTTCCCTTTATACTAACTCTGACTGATTTACTTTAATTGATTAACCTTAACTTGACTAACTCGACCTATTTAACTCAACAAGACTAACTTGATTTGATTACTCTTGACGCTTAACTAATATTGGAGTTAACTCCATTCGCTTGACTCTAGATCGCAGCAATCACAATGTTTACGCCTGATTCCCTTAGGAAACATCCGACCGCCGTAGGCTATCTGCAGCCCTGCGAATTACACTAGCAGTCGTACGCAATGGAAACTCTTCTTGATTAACTATATTTGACCAACTCTAACTCAAACACTATACTCGATCAACTTTGATTGACTAACAAATGTTCATTAAAATTTGGAAACGACATTCTTATTACTTTTGAAACTAATATCGTAACATTATTTAATTTCCAAAGCCTTGCATCAGAGTTTGATACTCTTCGTATAGGATAAAACCAATCTCAAAACTTCACTCGTTCCCAACTAATACTATTCCTCGATAATAGTGAAACCAACCAAGTTGGGGTATTTTAGTTACCTCTCAGACCTTAGTCGACAACCTTCTTACCTTAGAATACTATTAGTTCGACACTTAACCACTAATATTCAAATCTCGTTTACAAATCTCGATTTCAAATCTGGGTTTACACAACTGTTTCTTATATTTGAAATTCTCGTTTAAAGTCTTTTACTTAATTCCTTTATCTAAATTAATATCCATTAAAACATCACTTTAACTTCAAATATTCTTCCACTTAAAACCTTTTGATTTATAATATAAATCCCTCGTCACATAATTTGAATTCATCTACTTGGACATTTTATAATAAACCTTTATCGCCTCTTTGGCTAAACCTCATCGTCATTTGATCACTGGTTAAATGAATTCCATTTATCAAATCTTGTTGAAACTTGGATTTTACAAATCCCTTTAATAAATTCTTACTTGGCATTAAATTGAATTCACCACTTTAAATCATTTTAAATTAAAGGATAACTTGCTTTAACATCTACTATATCAAAATATAGTTAACTTTAATCTTAACCCAAAATAGCATTTTTATCATGTTTACAAGTTTACTCGATAATAATCAAGGTTATTTACAATAACCAATTCAATTATCCCTTTAGGTTATAGTTAATCAAAGATTAACTAATATCCAATACTATTCGTTAAACTTTAATGGATATTTAAACCAACATTTATTTCCTTTGTCCATTCTACTCGAAACGGTGGATTTACCAACTATACACATCAGTTAACTATTAACTGAATCCCAACTGTCATTTCCCCTTTCTTAAATTAATTAATTAACTAAATTAATTAGAGTCACCTTTTAATTGTTTGAAACAATTAATTTCCCTTTTTAACAACCCATGGAATTTCTTGATTTCTGCTTCTCAACTGATCAAAACCATTTAACTAAATTCTCTTAATAACTCGATTTAACTTATTTAATTTAAATTCCCGATTTAAATACTCGTATAAAATAATTGAATAACTTAAAATTCAGTTATAAATAAATTATAACTTGGAAACCCCGTCAATTTCCCTGAAGGTAGAACAACGTCAAAAACCTACGACTAGACCATTACTGCCTATTTACTCAGTCAACACAAACAGTTGATCTTAACCACAACAACGATGGTTGTATATTCAACTATCAACATTTGAAACTGTTTTGGTGTCGGTCGATGTGAACAATCCATATATATGTACAACAAACAAAAATACAGTTTATTTGAGGAATCCGGTCGGATCCCTCCAACCTGTCCTTCTCTGCATCACAGATGGCAGTTGATAACAATATACGAGTTAAACAAATAATCAACTGCGATCAATCAGAAGATAACAACCAATTTGCATCCATCGCATCCAATCAGCCAATTTAAACTGTAAACTGCAAAATATATTTAACTGTGAATGTACCACATCACAGTATTCCAGAAGGTGTGAGAATTAACTCACCAGAGTTTGTTCTGGTCGACGGTTGATGCGTTTGTTGCATTTAAACCGAGACGACCATCCAAAATTAGCTGAATTTTCAACGGTGTCAGATTGACTCCTAGTCAGTGCCATCGGATAGGTATCGTCCCTGCGATCCCAACGGATCTTGTTTCATTAAATTTCGTTAATGTATGCGAGAGTTATCACTGTTTTACGGTTTGGAAATTATACGAGAATTAATAAATTATTTAATTAAACTAATTACCTATTATCAGTGCCACGTCAGCACTGGATTAAGGAAAAATGCGTCTTCCTCATACTGATCGAAAACACGGCCTTTCCCCTTCATTTCTCTTCACCCCGATCCCTTTTTCTGACTTTGAACACCAACCAAACCCCCACCAATCAGCGTCGACCTGGCCACCAGAGCACCAACCGAGGCCGCCACCAGATCCGCCTCGACAAGAGCCTTCCACGTCAGCCGGTCCCACTCCCCATCCCTTCGTCATTTCGCCAGAGAACGGCGACGACCGGAACCCCTAAAACTGCCACTTCCTCCCTCCACGCACCACCGGACGCCACGAAGCTACCACCAATCTAACCGCCGTCGACCCCTGCTCCGAACCCCCCTGGTCCGCGACCGTCACTTCGCCCCAGGCCGCCGGAAATGGCCAAAATCTGATCCCACACTTCAAAACGAACCAAAAAAACTACCCTTACTTTCAGCTCTCGATTTCTCTGTCCACAGACAACTAGAGCAGTCGAGACCACAGCCAAATCGAAGCTATTCCTCCCCTCTTCGAAACACCTAAGGTCCCGTCCAACGAAATCGACCATAGCTCTCGAATTTTGGCCACACCCGATGACTGTCCTTCGCTGTTCTTCGCGAATTCCGGTCACCACACCCCTCCGATCAACCCCAACTTTTTACAGCGGGTAGACATCGACCCGATCTACCACTTTCCTTCACGCCCCCCCTACAAATTCTCGACGGATTGTGAAATATAATTATTTTTGAGTTTAGGGACTTTTCTGCAAAATGTGGTGTCAAAAATTGATTTGGGGCTTTAGGGTTCGGGGGTGGGCTGTTTAAATAGAGGGGAAAAAGGTGGAAAAAGATTATTAAATTTCGATGACGCGACTAGCGATATTTTCCCTCGTACGTATCGCTATCTTAAACGCGGTTATTTCGCTGCTGCGCTCACATACGAACCCTGATCGAGACGCGGTTGGACGGTATAGTATATTTTGACGATACGGTCCTAACGAATCTTGTTTTGTCGAATTCCGTGTCCGTATGCTCAAACAGCGTTTGTACACGTCCAAATAGATCGATTTATTTTGTATTTTATTTTGCCACGCTCACAGAATGACCCTGATTGACGCACCGTTTGAAAATATATTAATAGTTCATCATTACGGTCCCAACAAAATTTATCTCATCGAAAACAGAGGTCGTTTGAAAAATGTCCCTTTCGAACTGGCCAAATTTGAATAAAATAGCCCGATTTTAAAGTACTTCAATTTAAACTAATTCAAATACCGTCGTTGGTCATACACGACCAGAATCTGATATATTTTCAAGGAAAAATATCACGGGTTGGATTCCAAGCCAAACTGATATCTAAAATATTAAAAGTCGTCTACTTTATATATACGCAGCGCTATATATTTAAAAGTGTTCGTGGCGCTGCTTTTCCCAAAATTTGATTTGGACATAAAACACAATCTACATGACGAAAACTGGATTTTTCTCTGCCATTGGAAAGATATCGTCAAGCCGGTCCCGACGTTTCTTGTTTCAAGGAAATCCGACTTAATTTGAACCCGGGACGACCCCTTGAAGTTCAAAACGTCAAAATGCGAACTACCGCGCCGATGCAGCTCGTTATTTAATTAAATTAAAACTATATATATTTAATCATCGTTACTTACGCGACATCGTCGATATATTTCAAAAACAGACCATATTTGACCCATTTAAATTGCCCGGTCATCCTATATTGCCGACACAGCATTTTCTGACCGGTCTGGGATTAAAATATTATTTTATTATTTATTTAAATAATACATTCTAAATTAAACCTTTAAATCCAATTATATAAATTTAAAACCATATTTTAATTAAATAAAATATTTAAATTAATCCAAATTAATTGGCAGAAAATACGGGTCGTTACACAAACTGCACTCAGTTGCAAACTGGAATCAGTTTGCAACTCAGTTTTAAATCTATTCCAAAATTTGCTTGCTTCATTTTTTGTGTAGTTTATTGTATATAAAAACAATGCTAAATTTTGATTGTTTTAATGGTCATTGAACATCATCACTCCAATCTGGGTTTGGACCTCCTTTCCAGTGGAATATTAAAGAAGAAATTCACTATTTAATCAGATCAATGAATTATCACTTATCAGATTTGATTGTAGCATCAAGCAAAGTTTTTACACAATTGTTAATTGAGTTTAAAAAAATAAGAAAATATTGACCATTGAACTTTATGATCCAAATCCATGTTAAAGGTTGAATCACTTTGTCGATGCCAGGTCATACTCATGCCACGTTAAAGGTTGAAAAAAAGGGATGAGTAAGGCTTAAAAGTGCAGGGATTTTTTTTTCAAAACTTTAAGTTAAGGCCAATTATCCAATTATCCAACTTCAAGTCAAAAGTGCAGGGATCATTTTTTCCAAAACTTCAAGTAAGGCTTAAAAGTGTTCGCGAACTCAGTTTCGAACACTATGCCATCCCACAGATGATGAAAATCATCGTGTAACAATTACAAAAGCTGAAATTTTTAGCTTATTAGTCACAAGCTTAATAAAAGAAAGTATTTTTTTGTTATATGAACAATACAAATCCGAGAATCTCCGGTGTTTGCATCAACGTTTCCCAGTATTCCATTTACTCTGGAGGTTTCAAGCTCATGAAAGCAGCTATTAATCATGTATAAAAAAACCTCATCAGATACAGTAAATTGAAACTGGGAACCCATAATCAAATATAAGAACACACCTGTGTCCAACTAGAGTTGCATGGTTGCACCCAATGTTGAGTTTTAATTCTCCTACTAAACACATCAATATCCAAACTGAATTTAGTAAGTATAATAGCCTTTAGAAAAGCTTCTGACATACATATATCCAACACAATCAACATAGAAGATAGCATAGATAACACGGTCAACATAAAAGATAGCGGTCAACATAGAGAGATGTTAGATTCACCAAAATGAAAGACGCATTTTTTACATTCATTTGTTGCATATCACTGCTTGTTTTCCAAGTTAGCACAAAACATCCTACTGAGTAATGGTAGTGTGTACATTTATTTTCATCTTAAAATTATCTCTAATACTACTTGGTTACTCAGCCAATCACCAATATAAGATAACTCTTTCCACTTGAGATTGATGATGAGACAACCAAAGCACTCATTCACAAAAGGGTAGTTTAATCATTTCTAATTATTTTCATTGTTTTCAAACTCAGTTCAGTTTCGGAACTTAGTTTGAACTCAGTTTCGAACTAAGTTTGCAAACTCAGTTCAGTTCCGAACTGAGTTTGAGCTCAGTTTCGAAACTGTGTTTGCAAACTCAGTTTGAAACTGAGTTTCAACTGAGTTTGCAAACTCAGTTCCGAACCGAGTTTGCAAACTCAGTTCTGAATTGATGAATGTGCAGTAAATCAATCCGCGAACCTGCATTTGAGGCTTAGCACCTTTATTGCGTTATAAACATGATTTAATTTCTGCACCCACCAGCAATTAAAAAAGAAACCAGGCATATGTATGTATCTACACCTGTGTGTGTACACATGCAGATGTAAGAGCATTTAACACAACAGCTAGATCAGCCAATGAAATAGTAAGTTGCAGAAGATATAACTAAATAAAAGTAAGAACTAAAATGCATCGGTTCATCTGGAATGGGAGAATACCATTGTACAAAATGCTGCTAAAATCAAATTTCAAAAGATATTCCACTTTAAAAAAAATCAAAATCTGAATGCTACTGAATACAATACAACGTGTTATGCGTTAATATAAGAAAAGGACATGGTTCGTTGAACAAAGAAAGAGACTTTTAATTCCATTAGCATGTTTTAGAAAGTAATTAGATTTTTCTTCACATTAATGAAACATTAAACCAAAAAACTGCAATTAAATAGGAAATTACCTCGGTCATGGAAGCTCGCCAAGCCGCAGATGGTCTAATGCAAAGAGAAGCAACGAAACCGAGTATTTTCAACTGTTCAGCTTGATACTTATCTCCTAATTTTGGATCCACTAAAACATGTCATGTCACTGTTCAAATATGTTTAACCTTCAATCATAAAGTAAAAATAAAATCAGTATAAATTCTGTGAAACGTTGAAGACTATAACTAGCTATAGCGTAATTACCCAGTTAAGCAGGCTCTTATGAGACCCATGCACCGGCTTCCTCCCCGATATAACTTCCAACACAAACATTCCATCTTTTCATCGACTATCCCATGCATGAAATAATCCGGCACTAAACACCTGAATAGTGTCCAATATCCATCAACAAATTTCATCACTTAAAGATGAATATACCAAGCAAAACATATAGTAAGCAATTACCCAAATGTGCCTTCAATAGGTGCAATAGCACGGTGAGTCCACTCAAAAGGCAATCACCTCGCAAGCCCAAAGTCAGAAATCTGAGGTTCAAAATGAGCTGTAAAGAGCACATTACTGTCAATTGTTTCTATGAATAGAACTAATAAAATTAACATTTACAGTAAACTTCTCATAACTAAAATTACTGAAATATCTACCAACATAAAAATGAAAAAATGAAATTAACATGCATTCTTTTCGAACCATGAAAAAATATTTTGCTGTGTAAGTTATTGTCAACCGGAATGGAAAATTCTAACATAAATGCAAATGTGTGGTGACAGATGCGGACCTAAAAGTTCCACCATGAGAAGCTTCTTCATTCAGACAAATTTACGTTTTAAATTCCAGTTCCAAAATAAAATAGATAAGCTTCCTAATGATTACTTAAGTTACATAAATATAGTTAAGCACATTAAGCCCTCATCATATTCATAAAGTAAAGACAGGTTTAACATCTTCATCTAGCTAACCAAATAATGTCGAACTAAGGTTATTTGGTAGCTAAGGTTTTTTATAAATATAGAAAATAAATTAAGATGGATGGTTAAACTCTGGGCAGTCTTCCTGAAATCTAATATCAATGTTCAGTAACAATGAAAGATCAGTAGACTACTATGTAAATTAGCATCAGTGAAATCTATATGAACAAGCTATTTCATTCCCAAATATTTTAAACAGAAAAATAAAATAACATGAAGACAGTTCCTAATTGCAACTCAAATAAATAATCCTTGAGCTAATCGCTTGATGGCTCGACACCACCTATATGATTCAAATGTTGGTGATTTCCCCCATTCTCCAATCAATGGGTTGTTTCTGGAAATCATTTATCATCTATAATTATACTGCATTTCTTTGAACACTTTTTGAGTAAGAAGCACCTGTACATTTCTACTTGATCATAATAACTATGCATTGTGTTTTGACCATCACTGTTTCACTCATCACAACTAGAGTGCTTTATACATCATTAAAAACTCTAAAGGGACAACCCAGCTAGCCTAAATTACATTTAAGCTATATTCTGAATTTAATTTATCATCTTCTTGTTCAGGTACCACTTGTGTTATTACAGCTATAGCATCTTACGTGAATTTAGTACCCAGCCATCTTAAGCTCTGTCTATCACTTGTTCAATATGATGTAATCAATATTAATTTTAAATGATCACAAGGAATTCTTAGGCCTTCCATCAACAACCACATTTTAATTTTATCGTCATATCCTGACCAACTACATCAAGTTCATGTTTACAATTGTAGCAGACTTCTACTAATGTAATGTAAACTAGGATAATGTTTATAATCTGAACCATTTATCAAATGATGCATGCTTTCTGGGCATCGATATAGCATTTCAGACACCTGGACAAAAAAGATCCAGAAAATCTCAACTTCAAAAGAAACTAGTAATGCAATATTATTATAAGATGTGAGACTAATAATAAATCCAATTCTAGTATATAGAAATAAGTATTCAGATGTAGAAAGCTGAACACATACACTTAGAATAAAGGAATTTTTAATAGATGATATCAGCTGCTTTTAAAAGCACGTTAGATCCGTATAAACTGTAAAATCTAGGAGCAAAAGGACCGTAAAGGTGGATTTAAGTTTAGTTAAACCTATACATTAAATAAATACACAAGAATGTACATGTTTAATATGACAAAATTACTATTTATACGACATTCTACAACACTAGCAATTAAGGATGCAAATCCTACGCAATCACAAATAGCACTACTTTCATCAATCACATGCTTATATTGATTATCATCTTTGTAATTCAAGATTATTCGAATTTTTTGAGTTGAAATCGATGAGGAAAAAAACCAAATCAATGATGAAGGCTTGTAGCTGTGTTCCAAATATAGAATAGTATGAGAGAGAGAAAAAACAAATGATGACACTAGACATCAAACTAGGAAAAGACGAGAACCATAATTTGTCTTCCCCCAAGGCAGTAAGTATTAGGTAAAGTAACCTAATACATGCATGTATATGCATACTGTCATACATATACAGACACACAAAAATACATACACAAAAAAAGGAATAATTTGTGAAGTAGAATTGCATGAATTAACTTGACGAAACCAAAGGCAATAAATAACTCAATCGGGAATCCCATCCTTTAAGATAGTAAAAAGGGTTCTGATAGAATGGAAATCATGCAACATTCTCATGTAGACAACTCAAGGATGATAAAAATATAAAAGAATAATGATGAAGCTATAAACATGAATGTGACAAATAGAATTTGATCTAGGAAAAGGAATGCTCCTCTATATTAAAGGTAAGAACAAACTTAAAATTATATTGCAAACATATATTTTCAATAGCCCAAGGTATATAATCTAACTAAGACATACTATGAGCATGTACAAACAACAATTCCATAAGAAAGGACATGCATCATGATGTACCTTTCAGTTTTGTGCCTATCTCTCTATTACCCAAGCCGTCCATGAGACCATCTTTCTTCTTTCCTGTGCTAGTGTTACGGACTACCACTGTTGGTGGCCATACAATTAGGTCCTCTCTATTGGCTGATGCCTCATCAGCAGACAAGGACTGATATACCTTTGACTCATCAGGCGCTTTCATGTAATTCTACCCATAAGAACGCACAAGGCCTTATGCAAACCAAGATGATCAACACACTAATTCGGTTTTTGCGCAGTATACAAATGCATGATGAACCCATGTACATCTGGGAGTAAAGCCCTGAAATTTGCACACCAATTACGCTAAATAACAAGAGTAGCGAAACGTCCTTAGTGTTTGGTTCGACAAACCATAAGTTC
This sequence comes from Allium sativum, assembly GCA_030737875.1. Classification (NCBI taxonomy): domain Eukaryota; kingdom Viridiplantae; phylum Streptophyta; class Magnoliopsida; order Asparagales; family Amaryllidaceae; genus Allium; species Allium sativum. The sequence continues at coordinate 826,647,063 of CM060918.1, forward strand.
CACAAAGAAGTTACTAGTCACGAATTCATGCTTTTTCTAGAAAGCATAACGATTTCACAAACAAATCTACAACATAAAGACCATCATAAAATCGAAGTAGAAAACCTATAAGACTGATTGATTTTACTGAATAATCTACTTTAGAAAGCCCATCATAAAAACCGAAAAAACAGTCACAATTTAAAATGGTTTTACTAATGAGTATATCTTTATTAGTAGTTGCAATACTTTTGATGTCATGTTTTTCGATGTCAGCATGAGCTACCAAAAATATCGCTAATGCCAAATCTTAATATCACTTGAAAATAGGATATAATAAACAAAGGTTTCTTTTCTTTTCAAATTTATAACGTCTACAAATAATATCAAATCCTAATATCACATAAAATAAGATATAACAAATAACTCTTTTCCCAAATTCGAAACATGTATCCGCAAAATACTATCAAATCTGAATATCCCTTAAACAAATAATTTATTTATTTAAAATATGAACTTAAAATAAAAATTAAATGTTGCAACTTAAAAATAAAATTTAAACTAACAAATGATTTCAACATAAAAGTATGGTTAAACATTTCTACAAATACTTTTCTTCTGAACGTGCTAGCAATAATCCACTACTTCCTGAGTTACGCAAATTTTGATAGATCAATGTCAGAGTAAATACCATTGACTTGTCAATCGTGCTTTTTCAACTTTGGCAAACCTATCTGGTGGAACATTATCCTAAATTTTTAAAGGGTGTGTAAATAAATTAAATAAGAACACAACATGAATCATATAATAATACTTGAAATCAAAACGATGAATTTATCACCTCGATATCATCTGGATATCCAAATTCAAAGACTAATTTGATAAATCAATGTGTGAGCATAAACTTTCAAAGACTGATGCCATTAGTTGTTGAAATCTGACGGCAGTTGTAAGTTTGCTGATGGAGTTAAAATGAGGAAGAAATAGGTCGAGAGGAAAGGGGGAGTGAAATTGCGCACAAATAATTTGTAGATAATGGAAGGAAAAGAGGAGAACTTAGGTGAAGTATACCTGAATCAGATTCAAAGTGCGGAAGCTAAGTTGGAGAAAGGCACAGCAGCGTCACCGGAAGAGGGAGTCACGATTTGGTCAAAACCCTAATTCTGTTTTTCGTAGAGGAAATGAAAGCGGACATTTTTGTTCTCAAAATTGTATGATACAGATAGGGAGAAATAAGAAATATCGCGGCCAAAAATTTGGTGTGCATTTAATACGTTTCAACCCCGTATCATAAGAACCGATCCAAAGCTTTGAAGATCTACGGTTAGATCTTAAAGGTTGGAAGAGGTGTGGATAGGTAAGTTGTAGCAAATGAAATTTGATAGGGCTATAAGCAGTATCAAATTAGGTACGGCTATGAACCATATCAAATCTCCATATGCTGGTGTGCCAAATTTGTTGTTTTGGTGTAGTGCGAGGCCTTAGGCCACCGCCTAAGTTGCTTATGCCCAGGATCAGGCGTGTCTACTTGATGATGAAATAGAACAAAATAAAATTAATCCCACAAAGCAATTAATAACCTAATCATAGATCTGTTGAAAATTAGACGTAGGTTAGACATCATAAAAATTTGATAATGAGATCAAGGGAAAACCCACATGAAGTTGACAAAGATTTGCTTTGATGAGTTAGTTGGCCTGCTTGTAAACATGGAGAATATAGTTGATGGTTAGCATGATAAAAAGAAGAAGAATGATGATGAGTATCGAAACCGACGTATTTTTTTTACTATTGGGAGTGAATAAATAGAACATAGAGCTATCAATGGATACCCGAAGAATCCAAAATCCGTCCACATCCGAATAACAGATAGATATCTAATATCCTAAAAACGGATATGGATGTTAATATAGATATATCTGCATCTGTAAATTATTTGTTTGCTTGATTTAATTATTGTAGTTCAAATTAAGTGTAGGCAAATTCTATTCATGTACTAAAAATTACTTAACGTACACCACTATATTGCTAAAAAAAATATTACTAAATTACCCTTCTTCTTTATTGCATTCTTACTTTTTTAATTATAACCCATCAAACTAAAACATTGCAATTAACGATATTGACCAAATCTATGTAAAAAAATTAATGAACTTAATGTATTTTTAAACATGAAACCTAAAATCAAAATTATGGGAACTTCTGCAAGAATGTGCTCAAATTTAAAATCATTTAATTTAGTAGGTTTTTTTTGTTGAAATTAAGAACTTTTTATAGCAAAATAAATTTGTTACCATATATTCAAAAAAATGAAATTCATTTTACTAAACTTAAATATTTTTTAGTGCTATAAATTTCAGACTTTCTGTAAATAAGTTTAAAGTTTGTAAGAAGGAAAATGATGAAGAACAGAACCGGGCTAATATTGTAAAAGAGACGGTGTATGTAAAGTAATTTTTGATGTATGATATTTTATTTTACTTTATGGTGTATGTTAAGGGATTGTTGGTGTATGAATAGAATTAGCCTTAAGTCTATATTATATACATTAAACACGTATTAATTGCTCAAAACTATTTAATTATTATCATCATATTTGTTTAAATTTAGCACTATAATAATTAGATAGATTAAAAAAACTTTTACTAAACTAAAAAAAATTAATTTTTGTTCCTTAATCTATCAATAATTGGAAAAAGGGATAGTTACCTGATATCGATCTGCATCCACGGATGTGGATATCCGAAGATGATTTCGCACGCGAATGTGAATGCGAATGTAGATACGGGTATGATATTATCCGCATCCAAAAGTATTCGTTGACAGACCACATAGAATGGAGAAGAATGCGTGTGAGGAGGATACAAACTTAGCCATGAAAATTGAAGTGAAATGTAGAGCTTCTACATCTATTAATACCTGGAAAGTAGTAAAACTATTCAAAGCAAAGTAATGGAGACAAATTAAATATATAATTTGAGAATGAATGAGAAAGAAGAATTCAGATGGCGAGATATGGAGATTTATGTATAATATAATGGATTTGTATTTTAGAGTAATAACGGGCATTAAAGCTAGGTGCAAAATTTTGTTAAACCAAGGATGTATCAAAGTTGAAGAATGACGCATTCAAGGTTTTTTTTTCTTTTTTTTAAGTAGAAAACAAGTAAATCAGAAACATTTACTGTGTGATAATTATAAATATTTACAGTGATAAGTGCAAAGCATATATTTGATAAGTTTTAATTCTCCTTTATTTTTATTATAATGTAATAATTTTCCTTCTACGTGTCCCAAGATGATATTAGCTGAATATTAGGTTAGGTCCTTAAAATTAAATTTAATGCACGGAAATTTCTTGCTAAAATATATTCTAAATTAGGTTTCCTTAGAATTTAATTGCTGAATAATTGCACATGATCACGCAATTATTTAGTAAATAATTGCAGATATTTATACAATCATATCAAAAAATTGTATGTCTATAATTTTTCAATGAAAAAATACTGATAATTCTGCAATTTTATTTGATGAATAGTTAGGGAAATTTCCGCATGTTTTCGATGTAATTACATAAACGTTTCAACTATTCACCGAATAATTGTATTAATTATTCAATTATTAGTTTGACCCAATTTACATACTTTTTTGATCAGATTGTTTTGGTTATAATATGGACTTTATTCAAATTGTCCTTAGATTAATCCCATTGTATGATATTGTTTTGTCTATATACAAGACTTACCAAATCATATTTTATGTAGATTGTACTAGGGCTGGTATGAGAATGGTTATTGTTACCATTTAGCAAGTACCAGTAGCATATTGTTTTTACTATACGGTAAAACAGCTTATAGTTATCATTACTGATTGACTAGTTTACTGAATATTGGTATCTCAATAAACCGTTAATTGTTACACTGCTAGTGGTAAATTATCTTTTATCTAAAAAGTAAGCAATTTAATATGTATTCACACTGCAACGATGTCTTATTACTTTGTGTCATTTAAGAAAATATATCAATGAAAAAGGAAAAAAAATATTTACCCTCATTTGAGTTGAATTGCTTAATTAAATTTAATATTTGCTTGCTTCTAATTTTTTATAATACAACATAGACAAATTCTATTCATATACTCGTAATTTCTTAACATACGCCAGTGTTTTAATAAGAAAAATAATGACTATGCTACCTTTTTCCTTAATTGCATTTTAGTCCTTCTTTTATAACATATCTAATTAAAACTTTAAAATCAATAATGTTTTTTTAAATATATAGAATTTTGTGAAGTTAACGGAACCTGAAATATTAGTTTAGACAACTTTGACAACTAAATACTCTAATTTAAATATGTTTGATCATCTAAAATTAATGTTGATTTTCAAAATAAAAACAATCAAATAATTTACAATACTAATGTCGAAAGCTAAAAAAATTATCTTTTGTATAATTCTATATAAATATATTGCAATGAATTCGTAATTTTATATAATTTAGTTTTAAGGTTAAAAAGAGAAGATGATGAAAATATAAATGAACAACTTTGTGAAAGGCATGGTGTATGAAAAGAAATTTTTGGGGTATGCTATTTTATTTCATTTCATGGTGTATGTTAAGGAATTATGGGTGTATGAATAAAATTAGCCTATAACTTATTATACAAATATCCATTTGTTGGGAAAATCTTGGTCTTTCCCACTTCGTGAAGTTAAGATAGGCACTTTAGGATTAAAAGTCGCAATGGAAGTACAAGAGTTTATAATTCTCCAATATGGAGATTTTTCCCACTATACAAAAGAATAACAGGATTACAAGAATACGATTACAAAAGTAAGTCACACTCAACTCAAGCTTGAGGATGGATGCTTCCCAAGCTATCTCTCTTTTCACTCAAACAGGCTCATTAACTCTCAAGTTATTCTCACTCTAAGGAGTGGCTTCTTTCTTTTTGATTCTTGGATGGATAGTAATGAAGACTCCTTTTCCTATTTATACTACATAACCTTCATGATGAATGGTGGAGATTAATTGCATCCAAGGGTGGAGATTGATTCTCTAGAATGCCCCATACTCTATAGGAATCTCTACACTCTTCCGTTCCCTTATGCATCCTTCCATACTCTTCCGTAAGGTTCCAGAAGGTTACACACATCTCCAGAATATTTCAGAGGGTTCCAAACTCTTCCACAAACTTCTGGAGAATTCTACACTTCTCTAGAGTTCTCCGGAATATTATAAAAAATTCTAGATTTCTCTAGAAAGGTCTAGAATTGTCTAAAAACTCTTCATTTAAGAAAGAATCCCAACAAATCTCCCCCTCCCGACTTAATTGGGGGTAGTAGTACGCCTGCACCTTGAAAGCCATCTTTAAACTTTTTTATTGGTACTATCTTGGTCATCATGTCAGACCAGTTCTCATCTATGTGAACCTTGTCAAGATGTATTTGCTTTTCCTCGAGGACTCCTCGGATTGATAACATCTTTACCACGGGAGAGAATCTCTTCAAAATCAATACTTTTTTCTTGTCTAATCCTTTGGCGACTAACCGAGCTTTGTAGCGAGGCTTTGAACAATTCTCTTCGGTCTTGATTCTATACACCCACTTATTCTTCAAACCTCTTCACCATTTTAGTAGCTCCATTAGTTCATATGTGTTATTCTCATGCAAGGATTGCGTTTCTTCTTGCATGGCTATTCTCCACTCTTCTTTTCAATACCCCTTGCTTCTTTATTGCTTTGGGGCTCCCCCTTAACGATGAGCGTCATTATCCTCCATCTTGAACTTACACGAGCTTGATTGCAGCTACGGATGAACCTGGCTCTGATACCACTATTGGGGAAATCATGGTCTTTCCCACTTCGTGAAGCTAAGATAGACACTTTAAGATTAAAAGTAGAAATGGAAGCACAAAAGTTTATAATTCTCTAATATGGATATTCTTTCACTATATAAAAGAATAGTAGAATTACAAGAATACGATTACAAAAGTAAGTCACACTCAACTCAAGCTTGAGGATGTATGCTTCCCAAGTTATCTCTCTTTTCACTCAAAGAGGCTCATTAACTCTCAAGTTATTCTCACTCTAAGGAGTGGCTTCTTTCTTTTGGATTCTTGGATGGATAGTAATGAAGGATCCTTCTCCTATTTATACTACTCAACCTTCATGATGAATGGTGTAGATTACTTGCATCTAAGGGTGGATATTGATTCTTTAGAATGCTCCATACTCTCACTACGCCATAGATTGCCTATCGCAACGAAAACCCAGTGTTGCTAGGTACAACATTGCCATTGTTGTGCCTTTTTTGTCTATTGCAACGCAAGGTTCATTGTGTTAGCATAGATATCAGCCGTGTGTAGCGATAGCTATAGATATATTCTAAGTAAAAAAAAATACACCTCAGCTATCCGCACAATTAGTTAAAATCAAATCTCGGCCATTCATCTATACAATCAATCCACACCTCGTTCATCTCTATTTCCAACTTTTATTTTCATTCTCCCGCTTTTCTTTTCATTCCCTTCCCGCCTCCAAAACTTCACGAATCTTTCGGAATCCCAAATTTTCATTTTCTGCCTCGTTTCATCCCCTTTCCATCTATTCCCAACCCTAAATTATCAAATCGAAACCTACAGAAATCCCGAAATAAGAAAAAAGGGTATTTGAAAACCCTTGTCATCGTCATTAGATTCAGATCCAGGATGTGTCGGTTCTTCTTCCCTCTGCAGCTATTTCGCGTGCGCTCGTTCCCTTATCGATTGATCCAGTTATGCGTCAGTCTGACTTCCAGAATCAAACTTCAATGCTTTCTGTTAGTGTATACCTAGTGGCCATCACTGGCTCAAACACACTTTCTAATCTCTTGGTCGAAGTCGTGCCTCTTCATGCAAACAAACCGGGCCCTGTTACCTGTCCTCCGCCTCCCTCAGGTAACCCTATATCTCCATTTCTAGCGGCTTCGAGTGCTTCTGCTCAATGGGTTGACTCCACTGTAAGTATGGACACAAATGTTGTTGTGGAAACTGATGTTGTTTTGGCAATTCCTATTGAGTTAAATCGGGTTGATAATCCTTCTAAGAATGTATTAGAATTTGTAGCTACCTCTATGATAGATTTTATTTGCAAGGAAAATCATATTATGCCTAATCGGGTGGTATAATGATCTTGAAGGGAAGAATATGGAATCAGTTTTGGTAAGATATTTTGCTAACGAATTTAATAAGCAATTGGAAAATGGTGATGATGTAAGAAAGTTTCCTAAGGCAATGGCCAAATTAAAGAAACAAGTCAAGTGAATCAAAGATATTAAGTGCAAACACAGAAGCATCAATTTCAGTTGAGTCGCTGCATAATGATATAGGAACATATTTGGTAGCTGGTCTCTTGGAAACTTAGGGGGTATGCATCCTTATCATTCATGCAAATTCAACCAAGAAATGGTCTGTTTTATTTTATTTTGTTTTTCTATTTGAGATTTTGATATCCTTGTTTTTTGTTACTTTTGCAGCCTTGCAGGACATGTGAAGATGTTGTGGAGATATTTAATGACTTTCTTATTAAGGTAAAACTGCTGATTTTGTTGTCTCAAGACTGCTGATTTTGTTTTCCATTTAAACTTATGAATGCAACTAGCATGGATATACATTAGACCCCAATTTGCTGTAGATGTATGTAGTTGGCTGCTAACTTTTAATTTATGGTACCTTGCATCGAAATAAGACAACTAATATAATTTGTTTATGCTATCATGGAGCGTAGCCTTTTACTACTATATATTACTGTTTTGTTTGGGATATACATCATGACCATGTAGGTAAATACTTGAAGGTGTTGCTTAATTCAAGCCTTGACTTTTCTCGCATATGAATATTTTATGGTACCAAAAATCATATAAATATGTACTAAAGTTCATATAATTTACAGAAACGATGACAACATTAGTTTGATTGAACCTGATTCAGGAGCGTGATCACTGAATTCACATGAGTTTGTGCATGGTATTATATCATATAGCAGCTGAGAGTTGCAAGAACAGGCTTCTGTTGTACTATAGTTTTGTGATGCAAGTTCACTAGCTCCTTGCACCAGTTTCAAGAGTGTGTGGTGTTTCCAGAAGGTGATTATTTGAACGTGTCTTGCACTTTTACTGTTCAATCACCCAATTCTATTACATGTTTATTAATATAGAGTACCAACTCTTCCATTTTAGTGATATCAGTTTCAGTTTCATTTGAATATCTTATATGTGTTCATCATATTTCGTCTGTGTGGAAAAAAAAGTCAACATAATCCTCACACCAACATCATATAAGATGTTTACAATTATAAGATGTGCTCATTTCTTTGCACTGCTAAATTATAAGGTCATATCCTGATTCATCATATCAGCATCAAGCATGATTCCAAGCTCGGAGGCCCGACAAAAGATATGCTAGCGGCGATGTTTTCCCGAAATATATCTACGAGACTTTAGCACTTGCTGCTTTGATTTTTGTGATGCAAGTGAACCTAGGTGACATTATTTCCACTAATCATTTTCATGTATTTTTTTCTTACTTATGGTTGTATGTGTGAGTCTGTATATGAGTGAATCGGGTGATAATGTAGCAAGGAATCTATGTAAATATGAATGATTGTGTAATATACGAGTAAATATACAATAGTGGAGTCAAAAAATTTATTCCATTTGAAATGTTGAAATAAAATATTTATTTGAATAAAATACCATGTTATAATAATATTTATTATGATATTATGAAATCTTTGATTAATAGCAGTTGAGGTGTAATTACTTTAGCAGTTGTAAAAAAAAATTAAACAACTGCTAGAAAAAGTTGTAAAAAAGGATGACTTTATTATGATTGTCAGCTGTACTAGACATATTACAACTGTTTTTAGCAGTTGTGAAAGGGTATTTTTTGTTGTATTGATACCTGTGGCAACACATGTACTGATATTGCCATAGAGTAGCAAGGGCGTTGTCTTTGACTCTAAGGCAATGCGACAAAAGGCAACCCCAAAAAAGTATTGCCACAGATAAGTTTTTGTCTGTAGCAACACATTTTGGCACCTGTTGCATCACTTCTCTAGGGTTGCTGTAGGCCATTTATGGCGTAGTGTCTCTAGGAATCTCTACACTCTTCTATTCCCTTATGGATCCTTCCATACTCCTCCGTAAGGTTGCAGAAGGTTCCATACATCTCTAGAATATTCCAGAGGGTTCCAAATTCTTCCACAAGCATCTAGAGAATTCTACGCTTCTCTTGAGTTCTCCGGAACATTCTAGAAAATTTTAAATTTCTCTAGAAAGGTCTAGTATTTTCTAGAAACTCTCCAATTAAGGAGGGATACCAACAAATCTCCCCCTCCCGACTTAATTTGGGGGGAAGGGTAGTAGTACGCCTGCACCTAGACAGCAATCTTCAAACTTCTTTATTGGTACTATCTTGGTCATCATATCAGACCAGTTCTCATCTGTGTGAACCTTGTCAAGATGTATGTGCTTTTCCTCGAGGAATCCTCAGATTGATAACATCTTTACCATGAGAGAGAATCTCTTCAAAATCAATATTTGTTTCTTGTCCAATCCTTTGGCGACTAACCGAGCTTTGTAGCGAGGCTTTGAACAATTCTCTTCGGTCTTGATTCTATACACCCACTTATTCTTCAAAGATCTTCTCCCTTTTGGTAGCTCCACTAGTTCATATGTGTTATTCTCATGCAAGGATTGCATTTCTTCTTGCATGGCTATTCTGCGCTCTTCTTTATGACAATCACTCATTGCTTCTTTATAGCTTTAAGGCTCCCCCTCAACGGTGAGCATAATTATCCTCCATCCTGAACTTACACGAGCTTGATTGCGACTATGGATGAACCTGGCTCTGATACCACTGTTAGGGAAATCTCGGTCTTTCCCACTTCGTGAAGTTAAGATAGACACTTATTAAAAGTAGCACTGGAAGCACAAGAGTTTATAATTCTCCAATATATAGATTCTTCCACTATACAAAAGAATAGTAGAATTACAAGAATACGAATACAAAAGTAAGTCACACTCAACTGAAGCTTGAGGATGTATGCTTTCCAAGCTATCTCTCTTTTCACTCAAAGAGGCTCATTAACTCTCAAGTTATTCTCACTTTAAGGAGTGACTTCTTTCCTTTAGATTCTTGGATGGATAGTAATGAAGGCTCCTTCTCCTATTTATACTACTCAACCTTCATGATGAATGGTGGAGATTACTTACATCCGAGGGTGGAGATTGGTTCTCAAGAATGCTCCATACTCTCTAGGAATCTCTACACTCTTCCATTCCCTTATGCATCCTTCCATACACTTCCGTAAGGTTCCAGAAGGTTCCACACATCTCCAGAATGTTCCAGAGAGTTCCACACTCTTTCACAAGTTTCTAGAGAATTCTACATTTCTCTAGAGTTCTCCGGAACATTCTAGAAAATTCTAGATTTCTCTAAAAAGGTCTAGAATTTTCTAGAAACTCTCCAATTAAGGAAGGATCCCAACGCCGTTTACTACCAATTAACTAATAAATTACTATTATCTCTGGATTTCAGAAAATATTATCAAAATTTTACCATAGAAAATGATGAATTTATCGTTATCATACCAATTATATTAATATACTTATTTGCTCGAAAGTGGTAACTGATTGTCTGATAATAGTTTGATCATTGTTAATTTACCGTTACAATAACAACCCTTGTTATTGGACTGCCATGACTTTCAAAATCAAATAATATATGAAATGAAAATAATTGCTTTTCTCTCTCGTCTATTTTTCATATTTCTTGCCAACAATATGCTTTTTGTTTCTACGATAGGTAATCTTTTTTTTTTTTTTTTTCTTCTAAATAATAATCCAACTTAATTTTGTTTAACATGATATCATTATATATATGCTCAACTGAAATTAAGATAAATTCACCAAAAAGTATTTTACTAAACAAAGGAATGGTTATTTTGTCATTTATTATGCGGTCTTGTACATCCAAATAGTAATTTTGTGACATTGTGTGCAAGATAGGTACAAGTATTTTTATTTTATTAAAAATTTAAAGCAAATATCTATTTATAAATATATTTTAAATTATACGGTTGACTTACCAGAGAGATGTAGTTAATTTAGTGAACTTATGGTAAATTATGGCTTTTAAATGTAGAAATAAAGTCAATGCGTAAGGAGAAGAAGCAAAAAAGATGCCATTGATATGTTTCCTTGACTAATTAACTTCTGAATTGAAAAGGGTGCATTTGCTTGAGACTTTTTCAATGGAGACAAATATTGGAAACTTCTGCATTGATTACATTCCGTAATTTGCAAAATCATATACAGTGGTTTGATTCATGTTCAATATCTGTATTCATGTTGGGACCTTCTCCAGACTCAAAAACAAGCAATGAAAATATTGCAAAGTAGGAAAATACATGAAATTTATCCAATCGAATTTACATCAATCCTTAAATAGATAGAATCTATATGCATCAAATCAATCAAAGAATTCATTTCCCACATTTCTTTCCATACTCCTGGTTTATATTTCGTGCTCAATATCACAATTCTTAAGTTAAACAACCATGAAAATACAGAATACAAAACATAAACCAAGCTTAAGTTGTCTTATCGTCTTCTGTCTGTCACTCTACATCTGCTTGCTCCTCTTCAATTCGTTTCAAGAATTGGTGCTTAATGGGAATTACAAAGGGGGCAAACTCGATCTATGTGCTGGCCGTTACATCTACATTCATAAAATTCCTTCAAAGTTCAACTCTGATTTAATCTCCAACTGCAAGGAAACCAGCACACTAAGTTATACGTGTGAATCCTTCTCTAACTTCGGTATGGGACCTTTAATCAATAACAACTCATGGTATGCCACTGACCAGTTCATGCTTGAGATCATCTTCCACAACAAACTCAAAAATTATACATGTCTTACTGCTAACTCTTCATTGGCTTCTGCAATATATGTCCCATACTACGCAGGCCTCGACCTAGCAAGATATTTATGGGGCTACAACACCTCAATTCGCGATTTGGGTCCAAATGAGCTGGTTCGGTGGATTCGGGGCCAGCCCGAATGGGCCCGTATGAATGGCAAGGATCACTTCATGACTCTCGGAAGAATCACCTGGGACTTCAGGAGATTGACTGAATATGCAGACTGGGGCAGCACTCTTTTGTTTACTGAAGAATTGAAAAACATGACTGCTTTGACTATAGAGTCAGCTCACTGCTACAATAACGATTTTGCTGTGCCATATCCTACTTATTTTCACCCTTCTTCTAAAAGAAATATAACTGAATGGCAAGAAAAGATGAGAAGAATGAAGAGAAGTAATTTGTTTTCTTTTGCCGGAGCGCCGAGGCCAAATATGAATAAGTCGATAAGAGGAGAGCTGGTCAACCAATGTGTAAACTCGAGAAAGTGCAAGTTGTTAGAGTGTAAGCTTGGTTTGAGCAAATGTAACTCGGCAAGCAGTGTAATGAGTTTGTTTCAGAACTCTGTGTTTTGTTTACAGCCTCAAGGCGATTCTTGCACTAGAAGATCAGTGTTCGACACTATAATAGCAGGCTGTATACCGGTGTTTTTTCATCCGTGTACTGCGTATACACAGTATGTGTGGCATTTACCAAAAGACTATAGGAAGTATTCGGTGCTTATTGACGAATACAAAGTGAAAAGAGGTGAAGTTTGGATAGAGGAAGTTTTGATGAAGTTCAGTGAAGTAGAAGTGGAGAAAATGAGGGAAGAAGTGCTGAGTTTGATACCGAGGTTGGTGTACAATCATCCAGGTACTAAAATTGAAGGAGTTAAAGATGCTTTTGACATTGCCATAGATGAAGTGCTCAAGAGAGTTGAAAGAATAAGGAATGGAGTTCTGGTTGAAGTAAAGGATGAACATAAGGCGTGGAAGCATAAACTCAACGTCCTGGCAAATGAGACGCATGAGTGGGATCACTTCTTTTCTTTGCACCACAGATGAAATATACAGTTGAATTTTGTTTTTGCCAACTTGTTTATTCTTTTCTTCTATTACCGTGTTTTCTTTCTTAATTCATTTATTCATGGTAAGCTAGTAATCATGTATTATGATTACGATTACCTTGGCAAATCCCGTTTTAGCTGCAATAACTTGTAATCATAGATTTTTGCCTCTTATAGTTGTTTTGCTTATTTACTATTGGTGAAGTTTAGATTAGTAATGTGAAAAGTATTATCTGCCTACTACACTGAATTAAGCAGTTCCTTTAGCCCTGTTGTGCCTTTGAACGCTAATTTTTACCATCGACGTTTGTACTGATGTTGAGCAAGTGGTGCACACCTTGAATCCATTTTGTACTGATGTTCAGCATCAAGTTCAAGTGTGCAGATCTTGAATCCTTGTTTCCCTGCTACTGCTTGTAAATTGTTTAACATAATCAAATAAATGTAAGAAGTGTATGTGAAAGAGACACAGGGCATTTATAGAATACTAGCAAGTAGCCCGTGCCGATGGCATGAGTTCAGGTTTTGCTTGACATGTAGCCCGTGCCGATGGCATGAGTTCAGGTTTTGCTTGACATAACCTACGATACCACTTGTTAGGATTTCAATATATATTAATAGCAGACAATCACGAAACCCTACATCCAAATACGTAATCCATATTTATTTAATTGAGAACAAAATAGAAATAGATTAGCGGAAGCGTACCTGAATCCGTAGTTAATCATGGCAATACCTGAATCCATATTTGGTTGCTAAGAAGAAGATATAATTTGGTTTGGTTTTCCAAATTGACACAAACCCTAGATCTGAAATCAGTTCTCCGTAGAAGAGGTTAGAGAATTGCTAAGGCTTGTGTAATTCGGGGACCATAACCCTTTATTTATAGAGTTGTCATTTTGTAATTCGGCCCTTCAACAAATTATAAAATGCCCCGGTATCTACACATTTGACCCATGATAACTTAAACTTTAAACCTATTAATTCTAATTTAAAATTAGATCACTTTAATTAGGCTTTACACCAAAATAGCACAACACATTTTATTTTACATACGTGACCCAATTGTTGAAATATTCGAACAATACCCCCCCCCCCCCCCCCCCGGGGGTCACATATGAAATAACCTTAAAATATGTTTAACTTTATAAGCTCCAAAATTTGTTATTTATAACATATGGTGTATCTGAAACAATCTCGTCCATTAATTGGATTGACAAAGGATCAAAGCGGCATTCGTTACATTTATCGTAACTAAACTCATCAATGGTCACATATATCAATACAATCAAACGACATAGATCAATCATGGATGCGTAGCATGGAAATTACATGAAATGTGATCCATACATGTCTATTTCCAACTGGTCCTTCTTTAGTGAGATCAAATGTTTAATATTTAAACAACTTGAGTGCAAGAAAAATTCATTAGTTTATTTCTGATCAGAAAAAGAACTTGATATGCATATATCTGTAACTGAAGTATAGAGCAATGAGTCATATGACAATACCGAATACAAACTCCCCCTGAACCAAAATATCCTTACATAAAAGTTACACCGATTGAGCTACATGGTCATGAAAGAATAACCTTTTGGTAAGCGGATCCGCTATAATGGAGTTTGTCTAAGTGCGCTCTATGAATTACAATATATTTTGCACTCTTCCCTTATTGGAAAATAATATATTCTTTACTGTCACAATATTACTTGGTATTTCAATTCTTTATCTATAACTGGAGTCTTGTGACAAAATTTCATTATTATTTTTCATATTTGGATGTCTTATAATTAACCAAAGACGATATTTTCAAAATGGCGAAAACTATAAGTGCTTAAATGACACTTTTCCCTTATATAGTTTCACCCATAAAATATATTATCATTGCTAGAAGTGGATCTTTTACAGTAATGACATCCAAAATATCTGGATCGTAATTCTTTATGTTCTCCACCCGATCCGATCTTTTATCTATGAGCATATAATCTTTTATTTTGTCTTTTAAAGATATATCATACATATCATAACCATTTTGGCTACTAAATCATTGATCCACCTTTAATATCAGTAAGTATCTGCCAAATAAAACACTCATATCCATATGTGTATATACATTAGTATGCATTAGAATTCACACTGCAAATGCATGAGAAATGTTTTGCATTTCTTTAATTTCAAGAATGGTAGCATTTATCTATTTGGTAAAAGAAAAACAACTGAATCGCAGTTTACATACCAAATCTTTTAAGCGTTTATCTTCCTAATTCTTTTGTAATAATCCAAATATCACCCCATGAACAATAATGGTGTATTTGAATCCCAAATATAAAAGACTAATCCATACATGAGTTTCTTACGTAGTTTCACCAATGTCTCCATTGAGAAACATAACTTTAATCTCCATTAGATAATGCTCAAAAGTACAAAATGTGGTAAGCTCCAAAGCGATCGATTCTAAAGAATCGTTTACTAAGTCCAAAATGAAACATTCTTTAAAGAAAATAAAATTTCCTTTTAATAATAGTGATATCAATAAAAGTGCCTTATAAAATTCAATATTACCCACTTGATCCCTTTTGGCTTTGAATAGTTATTCATAACCAATGATCTTATTACTTAAGTTAGAGGGAGATTTCAAACTTTATTATCCATATATATTTATGCTATATGTTCATTTCTTAAATCCACATTTTAAATTAGTACCTTACATGGATTGATGTAAGTCCATAGCATCATCTTTATCAATCCATTATTTATCTTTATGAAGAAATACTACACAATAATCTGAAAAACATTCCTTCCCATTTAGGTGGATTTCCATTATGATCTTGCATTTTGAGGTTGTTGGGTTTGTTTTCTTGAAACAGTAACCTTAGCTTATAGAAAAAATTATCTTCAACATCGTCTTATTATGGTTCTTAATTTACTTCTTCTTAATAAAAGAAAACAAATCTTAAACTTTAAGCGAAGAAGCAACTGCAGTTGAATCAAAGATAATGATTCTCTTTAAAGATAATGATATTACTTTATTTCCCGCTTTAAAACTTTTCCTTAGTGTGGGTTCATAAAAATTATAAACTTTAAATCCCTTAGAATGTCAATAAAGCATTTTCTATCTTTATGATATCTCAATCTATAATTCCTCAGTAAACTGAAACAAAAATTATATTAGTCACCAAAACAAAATTTGAGATATCATTACATAAGTTATTTAGCATAAGTAGCCATAACTTATATGAGCTTCAATTACATAAGATTTTGAATTTATTCATAAATTAATATTACTATTTCTTGATGAACAATAATAACCTAATATGTTCACGTTAGAAATATAAAACCGAAATTTGTCTAAATGACAGCATAAAAAAATATATCAAATAAATCCAAAAATTTGACTTAAATCTCAATAATAACTATAAAATATCAAGTATATTTTACTTTATATGTCTGTATATCTCATTAAAGAAACAACTATAAAAAAATATCTGTATGTTATTTCTTTTCTTTGAGATCCATAGCGACTTCTTAATCCTTATTCATACATTTATTTACAATGTATATCAAATGAGTACTTTTCAATCATAAAAACTTCAATCACTGTTTTAATTACCAAAGTACTAAATTAGCCCAATAAGATAACATATTATTCTTAAAATAATTTTAATCTTTAAATGAATATACTGAAGATAGCACCAAAAATAACAATAACTTGAGCGTCTTTAGCTTTTGAAGCAATATCTTTTTCCGTATATTACTCATTTATATTTCTTTTACTTTGACTTTATGTAATCAAGCACCACAAAGAGTGCTTGATTTCCCTTATTGCTTTCACAAAAACCGTTTCCATTCTCAGTATATAACTTATACAAAATTAGTTACCGTTACCGTTACCTATGGCACATCCTTGAAAACTTCTGAAGTATTTACTTAATGATCATTTAACTCTTGCCTTTGAATTATATCACCTTTCAATATTATTCATAACATTATAAGAATATTTAACCGTAGTAGGGTTGGTTGTAACCCTCTTAGTTACAAGAGTTAAATCTATAAATTCAAGAACAAATAACATGCTCTGATACCATTGTTAGGATTTCAATATATATTAATAGAAGACAATCTCGAAACCCTAGATCCAAATATGTAATCCATATTGATTTAATTGAGAACAAAATAGAAATAGATTAGCGGAAACCTGAATCCGTAGTTAATCATGACAATACCTGAATCCATATTTGGTTTCTAAGAAGAAGATATAATTTGGTTTGGTCTTCCAAATTGACACAAACCCTAGATCTGAAATCAGCTCTCCGTAGAAGAGGTTAGAGAGATGCTAAGGCTTGTGTAATTCGGGGACCATAACCTTTTATTTATAGAGTTGGCATTTTGTAATTCGGCCCTTCAACAAATTATAAAATGCCCCGGTATCTACACATTAGGCCCATGATAACTTAAACTTTAAGCCTATTAATTCTAATATAAAATTAGATCACTTTAATTAGGCTTTACACCAAAATAGCACAACACATTTTATTTTACATATGTGACTCAATTCTCGAAATATTCCAACAATAATGCATTGAAAATGAACAAATTTGATCAATATTTAATTTATTCACAACATGATGATAAGAATTCAGAGGGTAATACTCGGACACACAGTGACACCACTTTCATTTGTCTCCATATTACTTGTGCAGTTCTTAATGTTTTATATTTCACATGAAATCAGTGTTCGGTTATAATCAGTCACTTGTTTACATTTAACGATGCAA
Source organism: Allium sativum (assembly GCA_030737875.1). NCBI lineage: Eukaryota > Viridiplantae > Streptophyta > Magnoliopsida > Asparagales > Amaryllidaceae > Allium > Allium sativum. Next base: position 826,664,827 of record CM060918.1, read on the forward strand.
TTATCATTTGTTGGAAAAATTAACAAATGGCTAACGATGCTTAAAAATGCTGATCAATGTGTAAATAAAGAAAAATCATGGAGATCGGTCAACAAACGAAGTTGAAGAAAAATTGCAGATACTTCATACTTGCAATCCTTGGTTTATGTGGATAAATTATCAGCATGCAGAATAACAATTTATGATCTAACAATGCAAGGTAGCAGATATCATGTAAGGTAGCAGATAAAAGACTAGGCTCTTGCTTTTATCCTAATTAACGTGGAAACATAGAATGGAAGACAAATTTAAAACTTAATATGCAAACTACGTAGACCTTTACTATCTTATGATTAATTGACCCAAGTTGAAGTCCAACATACGATGTTGCAGTAGAAAGCCTATATAAAATAATTGATAATGAACGAATATCGATAAGAAACAAAAGTAAAATAAACGGTAGATGCACAATCATGTCATTCTTAATAATTCGAGTAAGGAAATTTTTACTTTTATCTACAAAATTTGTTAATTTATCCATATAAGTTGACTTTATTAAGTTTATCCACCAATCTATTTGTAAGTTAATCCATAGTGGATTAACTAATAAATGGTGGATTAACCAACAAATAAACAGTAAACACCATACACTAGCAACATTTCAGGCGATCGGGAACTGAAGCAGCATCATCATGAACTCTCTAAATATCAGCAGAAGAAAGCCTTCGTTAGATGATGAACATAAACACTGCAGCGTTATCTTCAACAGCAATATCACCAACACGATAAACAGCCTCAAAGATCAGAAACATATAAAGCCTATGACAACAAAACAGAACCAAGTAACCCAAAAAATCTGAAGCAGGACCCAAAGCAAATGACCTCCATATGCCAACAAAAAAAACCAATATAGAGCATTTATATGCGCTAGCAAACCGAAGGATACAATCAGTATATCTACTTCCATATACTCATGCAGCATAGAACTGCATGAAGATACATTATTTATATTTTTATGTCACTGCATTCTACTACTGTTGTCGCAACACCATTCCATGGGACTTTCATGGCATTATTGTATATAGAAGATATCATATGTGTGCACTGTCTAACAAACAATATAAACATAAACAGACAGTTGGATGTCATACATATAAACATAAACTAAGCGCTGCTTAACATAGTCCCAGTGAAGATCTCCAAAGAATCACAGCATGCAAATATAAGCCACAGGAAAAAAAAATCAGTTCATGCACCAGGAAACCGTTGAAGTATGCGATGCTATGTGTTAGATTGTGGAGGATATTTTCGGATCTGAAGGATGTTTCAGGATATTTAGGATCTAGAGGATATTTATAGATTTGAAGGATATTTCAGGATATTTCAAATATTTAGGATCTAGAGGATATTTTTAGATCTGAAGGATATTTCGGATCTGGAGGATACTTCGGATCTAGAGGAAATTTTAGGAATTTCCATATACTTCCTTATGCCTATATAAGCTACATCGGATCCAAAAGGAGAAAGAAACACATAACAAAATCAAGAGATTAGATCTAGGTTTATTCTAATTAGGGTTTAGGCAATCCTAATCTTCTTCAATTCCTTTCTCCACAAAATCAAAATTTTCAGTGAATTTGATCATTATAATCAATCTCTTGTACTCTTTTATTGATATTAATAAAGGTTTCTCTCTCAAAGTGGACATACACTGACAAGACGTCGATGGAACCACTATAAATCCCTGTGTGATTTAGTTTCTCAATATTGCTCTATTATTTCCAATGTTTGGTGATTGTGATTGGCTTGGATAAGATTGAGATTGTTTTGATATATCGATTAGTTGTTTTTGCAATATTACAACGATCTCGTTTTCTGCGGCGTTGGGGATTTTGATTTGAGCGGTCTTGAATCAAAATTTCTCCACAACATTTGGTATCGGAGCTTTGGTGTTGGTAGATAACTGTAAAAATGCCGGAATCAGATTCAAACAGTGCCTCAACAGTTGATCCAAGTGGTGTAGCTCCTTATGTACGTGGGTCGTATGCAGCTGCTGGTTCACAATTGGTTATCGACAAGTGGAATGGCGATAATGATTTCGAAGAGTGGCAATGGAAGATGAAAGCGATTCTTAGGCAGAATCGAGTACATCGGGTGGTGTTTGATACACATTTATTGCCAAAGGACATCTCAGATGTGGAGAGAGAAGAAATGGAAGAGTGGGCATTCACTACACTTCAACTTGCCATGGGGAGAATGTTATTTCCGAAATTAGTGGTGAGATGACTGCTAAAGGTATTTGCAACAAGTTGGAGGAGTTGAATATGAAGAAGTCACTCACAAATCGATTGATCTTGTTGCGAACTTTCTTTACCTACAAGATGAAGGAAGGAACTTCGCTAAAGACTTAAATGTGTTTGATGATTTGCTAATGAAGATGATGGCGGTGGATTTGAAGATTGAGGAGGAGCAGAAGGTGATGATATTGCTATGATCGTTGCCTAAGCGCTATACTGGGTTCTCAAACAGCTTGATCTATGGTCGGGATATATTGACTCTAAATGATGTCAAGAGGGTCTTCTTAGTGAGGAATTGCGAGATCAGATGAAGGGGCTGAGGGATGGTAGTAGTGGTGCTGGTAATGGTCAAGGTTTATTTGTGGAGAAAGAAAAATCAGGGAAGAATGGAAACCAAGGGCGTTCTAATTCTAGGAAGCCCAGTGGAAGAGGAAAGTTAAAAGAAAGAAATGGCAAGTGCTTTATATGTAAGGAATATGGTCACTTGAAGAATGATTGTCCAAACAAGGGGAAGAATGAAGTAGCATCTTCATCAGTTGCGGTGGAGAGTGATGTTAGTGAGAAAGACGTAGATGTTTTGTCGGCTGTAGCATCGGATGTTTCAGACAGCGAATGGGTGCAAGAATCGGGGGCTTCATATCACATGACGCCTAATAGGAATTGTTTATCTTCTTATGTTGATCGGGAATGAAAATCGATTTTTATGGGAAATGGTGCAGTTTGCAAGTCAAAAGGCATTGGATCCGTGCAAATTCGGATGTTTGACGAAGTGGTTCGTACTCTCACTAATGTGCGCTATGTTCCGGGACTATGGAAGTCACTTATCTCTTTGGGACAATTGGATTCTTTAGGTTACAAGATCACTACTAAGAGTGATAACTTGAGGGTATCGAAGGGTGCGCTTGTGGTTATGAAGAGTGCTAGAACTCATGGTATTTATTTGCTTCAACGAGTGACCATGGAAGGCGAAACTTGTATCAGTGTTGATAGTTCTCGTGGCTTAGATGCGACACGACTGTGGCATTTGAGATTGGGTCATGTCTCGGAGAAGAGTTTAGATGTTCTTCGTCGAAGGGAGATGATTGATGGTGAGAATTTCAACAAGTTGGAGTTTTGCGAGGAATGTGTCATGGGGAAGCAAACTAGAGTATCACTTGGTGAAGGAAAACATGATTCAAGAGGGATTCTTGAGTATGTGCACACGGATGTTTGGGGACCAACGCCTGTAGCTTCTTTGGGAGGAGCAAGATATTACATTTCTTTTATTGATGATTTCTCTCGGAAGGTTTGGGTGTATGTAATGAAGGCCAAATCGGAGGCATTTGCAAGATTCAAAGAATGGAAGGCTCTAGTTGAGAATGAGAGTGGAAAGACTTTGAAGGTTATTAGGTCTGACAATGGCCGCGAGTATGTTTCCGGAGAATTTTTGAATTTTTGCAAGCATCATGGTATTTAAAGGCATTTTACTACACCGGGAGATTCGCAATCTAACGGAGTGGCGGAAAAATGAACCGAACTTTACTAGAGAAAGCTCGATGCTTGAGATTGACATTGGGTTTGTCTAAGGAATTTTGGGCTGAAGCTTTGTCAACTGCGGTGCATATTATTAATCGAAATTCGTGCTCGGCTATTGATAACAAAATTCCGGAGGAAGAATGGAAAGTGAAGAGCATTGACTTGAGTTATCTTCATGTGTTTGGTAGTCCTGTTTATGTGCATAATCCGGGGAATGATAAGCTCTACCTAGAGCTTTCAAAGGAATTTTTCTCGGTTATATGGATGGCGTCAAAGGCTATCGGATTTGGAATCCGGAAACAAAGAAGGCTATGGTTTCTCATCATGTTACTTTTGATGAGTCAGCTATGTTCAAGGAGAATGAGGGCTCATCAGATGTTCCGAATTTGGTTCATGGTGAATCAAAGGAGAAGGAAGTTATTCCCGCTTTCATGCCTAGAGAGAGTAGAGTTGTTGGAGGTGCTTGCGAGGAGAATGCGGTTGATGTTACATAACGTAGTCCACAGGGTTCCTCTAGTAGTGCTGGTGATGTGCCCGAGCCTAGAGAAGATTCAGTTCAAGGTGGAGTTGAAGGAAGACCGGGTGATGGTATTGCTACTCGGGTGGTTGTCGTTCTATAAGGTCACCCGAAAGATATGGTGATTGGAACTATCTTAGCTTTTGTGAGAATTTGGACTGTGCTCTTCATGTAGTCCAAGATGAGCCGATGGACCTTGATGATGTCATGGATTCAAGTGATAACTCGAAGTGGATTTATGCTATGGAGGAAGAGATGCAATCTTTAATGAAGAATCAAACTTGGGATCTGATTCCACTTCCTAATGGAAACCGTGCTATTGGGTGCAATTGGATATATAAAGTGAAGGATGATGGAAGATACAAAGCTAGGCTAGTGGCTAAGGGGTTTGCACAGAGAAAAGGAAAGGAGTATAATGAGATCTTCGCACCGGTTGTGAGGCATACTTCTATCCGGATATTACTTTCCATGGTTGCTATTCACGACTTGGAGTTGGAGCAACTAGATGTGAAAACCGCCTTCTTGCATGGAGACTTGGATGAAGACATCTACATTAAACAATCGGAAGGGTTTGTTGTAGAAGGTAAGTCAAAACTAGTTTGCAAGTTGAAAAAATCACTGTATAGTTTGAAGTAATCACCTAGGCAATGGTACAAGGGATTTGATCATTTCATGCTTGAAAGTGGCTTCCATCGAAGCATCAAAGATGCTTGTGTTTATTTCAAGAGGTTAGGAAATGATTGTTGGGTGTATTTACTCTTGTATGTGGATGATATGCTCATTGCTTATAAGGACAAGGCAGAAATCAACAAGTTGAAAGAGAAATCAAAGGCGGAGTTCGAGATGAAAGACCTTCAAGAAGCAAAGAAGATTTTGGGTATAGAAATTGAAAGAGATCGAAAGCATTTTGAGTTGAAATTAATTCAAAAGGAGTACATTAAGAAAGTGCTTTGTCGGTTTAACATGGAGGATGCAAAGGCGTCAAATACACCTTTACCTTTGCATATATAGCTTTCGAGTAAGGGATCACCTATCAAGGAGAAAGACAAGGCTTACATGGCAAAGGTGCCATATGCTAGTTCGGTTGGAAGTTTGATGTATGCCATGGTGTGTACAAGACCCGATATTGCAAATGTCGTCGGGATGGTTAGTTGATTCATGGCTAATCCGGGGAAATCGCATTGGGAAGCAGTGAATCTTATCTTGAGATACTTGAAAGGTACAACATCTCATTGCCTTCTTTTTGGGGGTAGTAAAGAGAAGAATTGCATGTTGGTTGGTTACTGTGATTCAGACTACGCTGGTGATAGGGATCGAAGAAAATCAACTTCCAGATATGTTTTCACTCTTGGCGGTACAACCATAAGTTGGAGATCGAGATTGCAGACCGTATTTGCTTTATCCACTACGGAGGCGGAGTTGATAGCTACGGTGGAGGCAGCAAAGGAAGCACTCTATTTGAAGCGATTGTTGTGTGACTTGGGGTTTAAACATGACATTGTTGATGTTCAATGTGATAGCCAAAGTGCTATCCATTTGGCGGAGAATTTGGCGTTTAGCTCACAAACGAAGCATATTGAAGTGATGGAGTCATTTCTAGTAGCCATGGACGAAGACAAACAAGTATGCCTTCGGAAAGTGCACACAAAGGATAACATTGTGGACATGTTCACTAAGACATTGCCGGTTGGGAAGTTCGAGCATTGCTCGAACTTAATTCGCTTGGAGAGATGCTAGGTGCCACGGGGTGGTACAGTTGAGAGAGAAACTTGGATGTATAAGAGTATCGGTGAGAGGTTGGTGTTCTATCTTCATGGTAAGTACTCGTTTTCACTCCCGAGTACATTGTCTTTTGTTGAAACTGGTTTAGGAGTTTGATGTTTCAACACTTCATTGACGAGTGGGGGTTATGCCTGAACTCGTTAGTGAAATGCAATGGACGGTCGCTATGCCGGAGTTCATTGGGGAACATTCAAGCTTTCTTGATTGAAGATATAAGGAAATTCTTGGGTGCATTGAAGTTTGTGATGTAGATGGATATAGTATCGAGGTGGAGTGTTGAAGTATGAGATATTATGTGTTAGATTGCGGAGGATATTTTCGGATCTAAAGGATATTTCGGATATTTAGGATCTGGAGGATATTTTCAGATCTGAAGGATATTTTAGGATATTTAGGATCTGGAGGATATTTTCAGATCTGGAGGATATTTCGGATCTAGAGGAAATTTTGGGAATTTCCATATACTTCCCTATGCCTATATAAGCTATATCAGATCCAAAAGGAGAAGGAACACACAACAAAATCAAGAGATTAGATCTAGGTTTATTCTATTAGGGTTTAGGCAATCCTAATCTTCTTCAATTCATTTCTCCACAAAATCAAATTTTTTCAGTGAATTTGATCATTGTAATCAATCTCTTGTACTCTTCTATTGATATTAATAAAGGTTTCTCTCTTAAAGTGGACGTACACTGACAAGACGTCGGTGGAACCACTATAAATCCTTGCGTGATTTAGTTTCTTGTTATTGCTTTAATATTTCCATTGTTTTGTCGATTGTGATTGGGTTGGACAAGATTGAGAATGTTTTGATATATCGATTGATTGTTTTTGCACTATTACCACGATCTCGTTTTCCGCGACATTGGGGATTTTGATTTGAGCGGTCTTGAACCAAAATTTCTCCACAACAGAAACAACAACAAGCAAGAAGAAAAGACTCAAAAAAAAAATCAAAGATGGAAGGCACCAAACAGACTATCCAGCTCAACAAAAAACATATTTAATGTTCATGATGTTTGGTACATGTATACATGGTTTTTTTTTTTTTTTTTTGGTTGAAAAAGAATTGAGCTTAACGACAAAAAAACTTACAAATGTTAATATATCCAGGAGCTATGCACGATATATAAAATGCAAATATCATTTCACATCAACAAACAGTTGCACAAAACTAAAAGAATGGTCAACAAATAATAATTCTGTGCTTTTTCCCAATCTTTCCATCAATGCCACTGACACTGAGTAACTCAATCTGAACCATGTTAGCTAATGCAAAAGAAAACTTATCATTCTGAAGCAGTGGGATAAGCCTTATGCTCATCCTCTATAACTTGTCCTGCTGTATCCAGGAGCTATGCACGATATATAAAATGCAAATATCATTTCACATCAACAACCAGTTGCACAAAACTAAAAGAATGGTCAACAAATAATAATTCCATGCTTTTTCCTAATTTTTCCATCAATGCCACAAACATTGAGTAACCCAATTTGAACCATGTTAGCTAATGCAAAAGAAAACTTATCATTTTGAAGCAGTGGCATAAGCCTTATGCTCATCCTCTATCACTTGTCATGTTGTTGTGCTGTCAGAACCAAGCACATGATCCGACATGAACATACATTGGTCTGCTTGAAGGTTCATATGGTAGAGCCACTGTCTATGATATTCAGTTATCTTAAATCCATTAGAACAGCTGCAATAGCACTACTGCTACCTTATGGACATTGTTGCCTTAACTTTACTACACAAGTTGGGTCGAAACTCGAGTCTTGCCTACCGTCATGCTGAAGTTGTGCGCTTCTGATTCATACGTAGTTTAGATTCCGAAGAAAAAGAAGAAAGAGAATGAAACTTGAGAAATAATAAATTATACATTGTGGATTAACTAATCAAATTTTAAATATTAGAAAACCCATAAATATCGGTAATATTCCTATAAATTTGGGTGGATTAACTAAAAATAACATGGATGAAAATAAAATTTCCCTTCAAGTAGTATCATTCAATTTTTTGTCTTTGAAATTTCAAAACAATGGGTCAGCCATGACATTGTTCGAAAATGTATCGTAACTTTAAGCTTAACTAACTTTCGATTTATAGATCAAACATATCAAATGTAGAAGGAACAAGAAACTAAAGCAAAAAAAATTGAAATTACAATAAAGTTCTAGTTCTTCGTGGCAACCAGTATTTGAATGTTTTGATATTTCAGAGGTTAATATTGGTAGGTATAGAAACAATTTCAATTACCGAAGGAATTGATAAAGGCAAAAAACCTCCATGCTAAAAAGAATAGAAGAAACAAGGAGAATGTTTTAGAAAATAAAACAAGTGCTATGTAAAAAAAACTGCTATATTAGAAAAAAACGTATTTTGGGTTGAAGTGGTGTCACTTATGCAACCTAATTTGTCCACTTCAGTTAACTTATTGGTAATATGTTTGGTTACTGTTATTGCCATTTATAATAATAAATATTCATACATCTTAGCTATCGTACACCATGGAAGGAGCATGATGTAGAAATATAGTGCCATTTTAAAATTTTGACATAATAAGAACTCATGAATATTCGTATAAGTAAACCATCTCATGGAGGACTCATCGTTATACTACTTGTTTCGTTTAAGGTAAGACCTAAGGTAGAGTATAATTTTAGCCATTAATTTTTTCCCATTGACCCAAAATACATGTGCATTAAGCTATTAGTAATGCTACCATTGAGTGCACAAGGTTAATATAAAATATGCCTTTTGTTTTCTGAAACCATATTTGAATAATTTGTCATCAGGTCTTAGATTGGTTCTAGTAAGCAACATTAGTAAATGAATCTTTAAAAGGAAATGCAGTACAATAGTTCAAAACATATGAGTAAGAACAAAGGTCTCTACCAATGATATTTGAAACATAGATATGACAGAATTATATGATAGTGTAAAAAAATAATCAAAAATGTATCTAAACAAGAAACCATTTGTGATCACAAAAAATGTTCTCCTTCTTTCGACTTCCCCAAAAAAATCAAAAAAAGTTTGAAGATTTTTTTTTAGGTCTGAGAATGTTAATGGCGAAGGGTCATCCTTCTCTTTCTTCTCTTTATCGGATCCTTCAATCCCTTTCTTTCTCTTCTGTTCTTAACGATCTATCTGTTAGAATTTGATATAGAGAGAAGGAGAGAGATTAAACGTAATATAATTGAATGACTACATTGTTCTTACTTGTTCTTACTTGCTTACATACAAAATGACCACCTATATATATAGTGGTTTACCTGACACTTCACATACTTATAGACACCACTTATTAAATAAACACAAACTTTCATATGACTCTTAAAACATAAAAGACACAACACATTACAAACTGACACTTTGACTTCATAACTAATATTAAACAAATATAAATTTCAAATTATGTTTCCAACACTCCCCCTTAATTTGAAATTTTCTTTCTAACTTCTTTTGGATTGAGTACCGGTCTCAGCCTTTTGTTTGAAGGATTCACTTCTAGTTCCAGGGGTCTTCTCTTATAATTTATCATCTTGCTTCAAAGTTGTTGAGATAATAACCGAAGCACTTCTCTTTGATTTTTTGATGCACTTCTCATCAACTCTACTCTTTGAATATTGGAGCACTTCTCTTCATGGTGCATTTCTCACCCATAACTCTAGAATAAGTTTTCTTCCACAGCCACTTATGCCATGTTCTCTTTCTTTTCATTTTTGAACATACAAATTTGCAATACTAGTGGCTTCCTCTTCTTCTTCTTTTTCTCTCTCCTCTCTACCCTAGCTCTGATACCATGTTAGAATTTGATATAAAGAGGAGGAGGGAGGTTAAATGCAGAATAGTTGAATGACTACCAGGGACGTACACAGAAATTGGATATAGTAGGGGCGGAAGATCATATTTCAATTTTCATGTGTGTGTATCTTATATAGCATGTTCCAACTTATTGATGATCCGATTTTTGCCCTTCACTATTATTTTGTGGGAGAAATTTTCCGAAAACTGAAAAAAGTATTCATCATTTTGTCTCTTGATCGATTTTATAATGAAGATTGAATTATGTTAACATAAAAAAAAACTTACTAAGCTGCAACCGGAATGCAGAGCAAAGATGACAAGAAAGATCGAAACTGATGTAAAAACAAGCAAACCCACAGCCTCAAGTCAACCACCCAAGACAGACACCTGAAAACAATCCACAACCAAAGCAGCCAAGAGGCCTTTCCCTAAAACCACGACTGACTCAAGCTGTCGAGCAAAAGTTCGTACCATTGTACAGCCAAAATAGGTTGAGATCTCTTGAGGGCAAAAGAGTTCAGGGAAAGATGTAGACGTTTAAGGGAAGGCAAGGGTTAAAGATGAGAAGTCAAAAAGGAAGGGGAAAGAGGTCAGGAATACAAGAATCCACAACAAGGTCGAACGATCTAACAGTGACGAGCTGGATGCCAAATCCCTAAATCAGGTCGCCAAAATCACACATCAGCCTAGACCAAGTATAGTAACAAAAAGATCATACCAAATTTGATTTATTCCAAATTATGTATTTACATATTTGACTTCTATTAATTGATGTGAACATATTCTGTAGGTCCCTACCTGGGATAATAATGCTGGAAGTATGTCGCTATAGGAGCATGGTGAAGTTTTTGTGTTATATGATGGCGATGAGGTAGGCAAATTATGTTTAAATTTAAGCTTATAATTATGTGCTAAAATTATAATTGTGCCGAGACATTTGGATTTGCACACGCATCTTCTTCTCCTTTTTTTATTTGTGAGGATAACAGTAGACCAATTTGTCTTTTCACATAAAAAATATCTCTCTTATGGATAGAAATACTTAGTCTACCTAGATTTGATACGGTCATAATTTATAAACATGTGTGCTTATGATACCATATTATAATGTAATGCTTGATGTCATTTTATTCCAAATCTAGATGTAGATTTGTCTTTGCAGAGGTCATTTTGCGTACCATAATGGCATAATATGGTATTTGAAGGTTGATTTGGATCTGGGAAATTACGATACGTTTCTTGACATCAAATTAATCAACGAAAATATTACCACTGTAAAGATATATCAGGTGTTATGAACAAAAAAGTAATTTATGTGTATATGTATCATTTACAAGTACTCTTTATCTTTCTACATCTCTGTCAGGATAGTTCGTTATTAATAAGGAGAGAAAAAGAAATTATCCTGGGAAAACAATCCAGGTTTGGATTTTTTTTCAATGATGTCATTTTCAACTAAATCATGGGTCATCGGTTGTAAAGATTCCAAACCATATAATTTTGAGAGGCAATATTGTATAGTAGCAATAATCCAGAGCAGAGTGGATTTATGACAAAGTAAAAGCAATAAATTTAGTACCAAATCAAAAGTTAGAAATTTACCTAGCGCTTTGAGTATCACATTAAAAAAGTCTATCCCCAATTCCGACCCATGTGATTTGAAGATTCAATAGCGCATGAAATAGGAACGATGAGCAACATTCTTATGGACTTATGGATGTAGGAAAATGAATAACATCGCAAAAAAGAAGAAACGGTCTAGGACTTTGAGCAACAAATGTCGATCCCTATATCAGACGACATTATCCGGCAATTCAATTATGTGTGGTATAAAGAAGAAGAATTGGCAGGGATGGGAAAACAATCATGGAAGAGGAACAAGGAGTGGAAAATGATTAATGGAGCAGTTTTTAATTAAGAGGCCGGCTATTTGGACACAAAATTAAACAAAAAGAGAGGGACACAATGTTAATTAATTAACGGAGCTTTACAAAGTTATCCCTACTCGTTTGTAACAATTATAGCCATCTAATATCTTTTGTCATATTGGATCTATACCGACATTTGTCTTTTCCATTAGAATGAAGGAATTTTATTATATAGATATACAAGTTGGTGAAAATTGTCATGTGTTGACCAGCTTTTGGAAATCAGTCACACATCAAGTGATCGACGATTTCTAAGAACTAGAAAAGCGGGAATTTTAGAATAATAACTGCAGTTAAACTTGGAGGTCGAATCACATGGTGAATTTTAAATTTTAATATTCATATATTTCTTAGGCGAGTTAGACAAATCTTGGAGGTTGGTTTTGAAAATAAACAAAATTGAAACTACAGTAAAACTATTATTGAATTGAATCAGATCTGAATCTAATCAAATCTATATTCAATCCAATATAACCTAGGAAAGAAATAAAAAGGACAGAAATTAAATAACAAACAGAAAATAAATTAGGATTACCGTTGAATCTAATCAGATGGTTAATCACTAATGAAAATAAGTGAAAATACAAATAGTGCTCTACCAAGTCTAATTGTATAGACAACACTAATTGCTAAGAAAATAAGAATGCAGAAATGTAAAAGAAAACGTCAATTCATTGATGATCTTTACAATGAGATTGCAAGGGTATCTATAGGATAGATAACCAACCTAAACCCTAATACACTCATAAATGGGCCTTAGTTAATTCTGTTAAAATTGTGTCTTTCTTCTTTTTTTCTTGTTTCGTTGATAATTCTTCATTGATTTGTTATATACATAGTCTTTCTATCAGTTATTTTCTTGTCCAAAAAGCAATGTAAGATCTTCATCTGCAAGTCTTCAAATACACATACACAGCAATTTGATCTCTATTTTCCATTTTTCTGACTGTAAATGGTTTAAATGGCATATATGTAAAAATGACAAAACAATACCCAAGTAATATTTATTTATATACAAAAGATAAGATATAAGAGCATAAAATAAACACATATCTATGTTTATCAAATACCCCCACACGTATCTTTTACTCGTCCTCGAGTAAAACAAAAAATGAAGAACTGCACTAGACAGGTCACACTTTCGTAGGAAACACGATTGCATTAAGCGTATGCAACAAGCTGTTAAACCTCTAGGTGTCCCTAGTAGGACGAGTGGTGTCTCGTGAGGGATTTCAGTGGATACTACCCACAAAATCCAAATGCAGTATGTTGTGATTCTAATGCAACTACATGAATGCACAGACATATGCAAATGAAAACAAAGAAATAAAAACACGAATTATTTCAGAAAGGTGGTACAACAAACTAAATTAACAATTTTTAGTCAGTTGATTTTATTTTAGATACATCAACTTGTCACAGATTTTCAATATATCTCAAGTTTTCAATGTCAAACTCTAGTTTGGCCAGTTGATTCGATTGATAATATAGTGTAGTCATGAAATAAATTCTTAGTTTGCTTGTCACAGTTGGTAAAGTAGTATTCTAATTTCCATGTGTATGGCTAGTCAAATCAATAAGGTCAAGAAATGTTTGGGCATCATCGCTTATTCTCTATCTCTATAAAAGTTAAAATTTATGATTAATTATATACACCTAACTTAAAAGACCAAGGTATATCATCCATACACTGCCTTGCGGACTGACGGAGAGTTGGGACAGAGCTTGGCGGATTGTGCAGAACGATGCTGACTTTGTCAACAATATGTCGGTAATCCCTAGGTTTCCAACTCATAAAATGGCCAAGATATACCAAAGCTGACTTTGTCAACAACATGTCGGATAGAGCTTGGCGGGTTTGCACACCAATGCTAGATTTACAAGCAATGTTGGATACCCTTGAATTACTATTATTATTATCGAAAATATAAGAACAAGAGAGAGTTACGCGAATTTAACTTAACACAACTAGTTTTTAAAGATTCGAAAAGCCAATATAAGTATTTTAAGTCCTCCACTCATTTAAACAAAGACTACAATATAGAACAGATTTCATGGCCATCACCTAAGGATCTCCCTACATACCGGTTACATTATTATCCCTCAAAATTCAACTTTTCATTAGATTTCTTATTCGATCTTGGTTGGGAGAAAAAAATACTATCAACTGACTAACAATTGTAAACTTATTGTGTTGCATCAATCTAAAATGAGTCGTGTTTCAAAAAAAATTGATATGTTACTACAATCTAAAATGCATGATGGTCCTACATGAAAAGAAAGAAAGAAAAATCAGACTCCCCCTACACTAGAACTAAACAGTGTCTACACTGTAAATGTTTCCTAAATTTGAAAGATCGTACCCAAAGGTGAATTAGTTGCAAAATTATTTGTAAAATGAAATGAAGTTTAGCAACTATATGTGAATGAAAATCATATGCAAAATGAAATCTACGATGATGAATGTTTGAATAATGAAATTTCCTTTTCCCTCTACACTTTCCTCTATCGAAAATGATGTAGGATGATTTTGTATTTGATTTTTGAGGTACAAGAGGCATGTTATTAGAAATGGAAAATTTTCCAATGAAAATTGTGTCGTGACAATGATTTATACAATTCAGATGTAGATTATCCCGTAAAATTTTCAAAGTTTTTTCTTCTTGGTCCTCAGTAAGATCAGAGGCCAAGATTACGGGAAAATTTTCTGTATAATCCAAGTAAACATACTTAAGGTCTTGTGGTAGGGGTTTGAGATCTAACTTAGGATGTTCTTGTATGCTAATATTTGTCAAAATTCCATGGTTAGATTCAAATGACGGGGGTTTCGAGTTAAGTAGTTCATTTAATTCATAAATGTATTCGAGCTCATCAAAATTGAAGTTGAAACGGTCAAGACACATTTTTAAGGCATCAGAAGTGTCATTAGAGGTTTCACCAACAGTTTTTTGAATCATGACAATTTAGGAAATAAATGGCTTACTCAAGTATATCTTATTAGTTGATAATCTCGATTTGAAGGGGGAAGAGGGTATTATGGCCATTTACGTATAGTATGAATACTAAGGGATACAACTAGTGTTTTATGGGTAGTATGCAACCTCTTTTGCTGGAAGTTCAATAAATTGAACTAATAAATATCCACGATCAAACCCTTGAGAGAATCAATTTCACAAAATACACATTTGTAGTTAAATATTTGCAAATCAAACTTTATTGTTAAAAAATAATGTTGAGGGTGATGGTTGAAATTATGGAAATTCGTTTCTCACCAAATTTATTCAGAAATTATAGCCACACAACAATCAAACAATAATAATTGCAGGAATTAAAAAAAATTGTACAAGTAAGCCGCTGCACCTGCAGAA
This sequence comes from Allium sativum, assembly GCA_030737875.1. NCBI lineage: Eukaryota > Viridiplantae > Streptophyta > Magnoliopsida > Asparagales > Amaryllidaceae > Allium > Allium sativum. The sequence goes on from CM060918.1 coordinate 826,680,024, forward strand.
GATTTTACAAGCAATTTATATATATATATATATATATATATATATATATATATATATATATTTCAAGCAGCAGCAGACCCTGTAGAGTTTAGAGAATTTTACAGTGGGGTATAGCTGTACATCTAGAGCAGTTGAGTAGCACTGATGATTCAAATCAACTACTTGCAATTGCTTGACTCTAGCCTTGCTTCTAGAATTCTTTCTCGCTTTTGATTTTAATGGCTTTTTTGGAAAAGAAAAGAATGAAACAAATGAAAGAAAAAAACCTGAAACAGAACTAAAACAAAAATTAAACTAAAAACCGACAAGATAAAATAAAAGAAACAACTAAACTCAACTTAAAAAGAAAACTTAAAAACAAACTAAACTAAACTTAACAAAAAACTAAATGAGACTAAGGAAAGACTAAGCTAAACGAAATAAAGTAAAAAAACAAATGGACTCAACAGATTGACTCGACCCACGCTACACCACGTCCTTCTCTAAAGCCATAAATAAGTTGGATCGCGCAATTGCGTGTACCTCTCACTTTCTTTTAATTTCTTTCTGTCTATGAAATAATACCTTCCAAAACAAAACAATCAAACTACAAAGATACAGCTTGCGTTGTAAAACAAAGTCAACCACGCCCTTATAGGGTTTCCAAAAATTCAGTCCCCAAAATCAAATACAAGCACGCCTTCTTCTTCTCTCAATTATTTTTGTTTGAGTCGGTAAAATTACCGTAGACACGCAACGATCTTGTAGAAAAAAAAGGGATGAAAACTCAGAAACTATTTGCTATGATTTCAGATCAGATTTTTGGTTCAAATCATGTTGATTCCAATCGGGTTTGGGGCTGATCGTTGTTTTGTGAAGTTTGTTTGGTGATGTAGGAGTCTGGGGTTTTGGGTACGGGTGAACGGTGGATGCGGACGTCTTAAAGCATGCGGTGTAGTGGAGAGTAGATGCTTGCGTTGTGGTGTACGGTGTTCGAATCGCGTGTAGTTCGGTGATTGTGGTTTTGGTGGATTTTTGGTGTTATCGTGGTCTGTAGAATTGCAGTGGGGTGCGATGGTGACTAGGTGGAAGTGTGCGAAGTTGCTCGGGTTTGATGATGGTGATGAACTAATGTGGGGCGTGATGTTTGGCAAATGGGATAGAGGCCAGGAAGGTGTAAAAATTGTGTGGATGTAGGAGGTTGTGCGATGGTTAGAGGGGGTAGAACGTGTTGATGTGATGATCGTATAGGTTTGTGTGAAGTGGATGAAGAGGGCTGACAGGGTTAAGGACTATGAAGTGGAGATGGGAATCTTGGTTTGTGAACGAGGGCATTTAATTTTGGTTGTTGGGTATTGCGAGATGACAGATCGGATGGGATTGTTGTTAGTGAGTACTGCATTTGGGTTGTGGCGGAAAAGCAGTAATGGTGCAGAGGACGGTTGTTTGCAGTGGCTTGTTAGTTGATGTTGCAGATGGGGTAAGAGTTGTGGGAGATGTTGCTTATAGTGATGAATTGATGGGCTCAGTCTGTTGATGAGGGATGCTCTCTGTGTGAGAGGACAGGTGGGGAAGGGTGTATGAAAGGGTGATAAGTTTGGAAAAAGGAGGCACTGATGGAAGTTGTGCATGATTTTGGACGGGGTTCAGCAGTGTTGGAGATGAGCAGAGAATTAAGATAGAGATGGAAAAGAAAGAAACAGAAGGAATTTTGTGATTAATTTTTCTTCTTCAGAAAAGTGGAAAGGAATTATAAACAGGGAAAGAAATGAAACTAGAAAATTTTGAAAGTGGAAAGAAATAGAAGAGGTATTGGCAAGAATTTGGAAGAAAAAGTGGCAATTTTTTCTTTTTTTGTTGTTGGAAAGGGGAAAGAAATTGTAAGATGGAAAGAAACCGAATGAAATTTGACAAATGTTTTTTTTTTTTTTGTAAAAGAAGAAAGGAAAGATTATGTACTGAAAAGAGGAAAGAAGGTTAAAAGGAAATAAATCAAAAAAAAAATTGGTAACTCTTTTTTTTATTTGTAAGAATTGAGAAAAGCAAAAAAAAATGTAAAAAAGGAAAAGAAATAATTGAGATGAAAGGAAACAATCAATGAAATTTAGCAAAATTTTTTCTTGTTTTAGAGATTTCAATATCAATAGTTTAACACCAAATCTTCTAATCAATTTTTTTTCTATATATACAAGAAAACAAAAGGAAAAAATAAAATAGAATAAAAACTAACACGAATCGAAAATTAAATAAATAATAAAATTTAATTATTGCCTCCCCGACAATGGTGCCAAAAACTTGATCGGCGATTTCTAAGAACTAGAAAAGCACGAATTTTAAATAATAACTGTAAGCGCACAGATCGTGTAATTTACAAGTTGAATCACAGGGAGGAATTTTAAATTTTATTCTTGGGCGAGTTAGACAAATCTTGGAGGTTGGTTTTGAAAACAAACAAAATTGAAACTGCAGTAAAACTATTATTGAATTGAATCAGATCTGAATCTAATCAAATCTATATTCAATCCAATATAACCTAGGAAAGTAATAAAAATGACAGAAATTAAAATTGCAGAAATTAAATAACAAACAGAAAATAAACTAGGATTATCGCCGAATCTAATCAGACGTTCAATTACTAATGAAAATAAGTGAAAAATACAAATAGTGCTCTACCAAATCTAATTGTCTAGATAGCACTAATTGCTAAGAAAATAAGAAAAAAGAAAGGTAAAAGAAAACTTCAATTCATCGATGACCTTTACAATGAGATTGCAAGGGTATTTATGGGATAGATAACCAACCTAAACTCTAATACAGTCATAAATGGGCCTTTGTTAATTCTATTAAAATTGGGCCTTTCTTCATTTCTTCTTGCTTCGTTGATAATTCTTCATTGATTTGTGATATACATAGTCTTTCTATCAGTTATTTTCTTATCCAAAAAACAATTTGATGTAAGATCTTCATCTGCAAGTCTTCAAATACACATATACGGCAATTTGATCTCTATTTTCCATTTCTCTAACTGTAAATGGCTTAACTGGCATATCTGTAAAAATGATAAAACAATACCCAAGTAATATTTATTTATATACAAAAGATAAGATATAAAAGAATAAAATAAACATATTTCTATGTTAATCATCAAGATTATGGTTAGCGACGCGCTCAAGTCTTGAGAATGTCGTCAGAAAATACATAGATGTTTGGTTGAAGTCGGGATGTGTTCGGAAAAGGCTAGAAATATTGTCGATTCCTGAAATCATCGTTATTGGATTAGAAAAGTCATTAATAAACTTGGAAAATCCGGCATGGTAAAAATACGTGATCGACTTGGTCCGATCAACTCAAAATCCTTGAGCGTGTCGGTCTGATCATATGGAAAAACTCGTCAGTGGAAAATATTTGAATTTTTGGTAAATTCTGGTTTTGCGCACACAAAAATAACTGATCGGCATGACATGATTTAGGAAAATCGCTTGTGCGACTCAGTTTGGCAAAGATCTGGCATTGACAAATCTCTGGATTTGGCACGTCAAAATGACGTGATCGACACATGGAAATCCCCAAAACTTCGTGCGCATGCTTGCCCCGGCAAGCTCCAAATTTTGGCTTGGCTCAGGGATTTTGCATCCTTGACCGGATGCGAGATCATGATGCACTCACTTCATTTCTCTGTGTGCGCATCAAGGACCAGGAGGCAAAAATTGAGATATGAAATTTGGATTTGGATTGGGATGCAAAATCCTCTGATCGAGATAGGCTGGGATGTGATTTTCCCATGTTCGCATCAAGAAGTCCGGATACAAATTTTGGCATGGAGACATTACGGTTTTTGGCTATATTTTCGGGATGTGAATTTCGCATCTCCTCGAGATAAGATTTTCAGGCCGATGCCTTCCAAACCTCTCCTATAAATACCCTCTTTCTTGACATTCTAAAGGGTTGGCATTTTTGGACCTTGCCTATAGTTTCACATACTGGATTGGAACTCTAAAACGTCATTAATGGTTGCCATCATCACCTTCATGTCTTTTGGACGTCCCTTAGACTTGTAGACGTTACATAAACATTTGTCTACAACTTTTTGGCATTCAGTTGGACCTCTGGACATCTTTTGGACATTCATCCATGCTCTTGGACATTGATACCACTTTTGGACATTGTTGCTAACGCCAACACACTTGGCTCAACTGTAACAATCCAAAATTTTGACAATAAATTAGTTATTTAATTGAAATTCAAAAATAATAATTTATTCAAACGATGGAGTTTGACCACGAAACTTTAACCGTTGTGTTCATCTCGAAATTCTTTTCAATTTTCATGTTTAGAGTCTCGCGAACGGAGTACGTATGAAAAAGTTACGGACGAAATACTATAACGGATGGAAAATAAATAAACTAGAATATACAAATATTTTATAATATATTTACTGAATAATTTAGTGTATGAAGATGGGGGAATGGTTAACTTCGGAGATAACTCTAAAGGATATATAGTTAGCATCGGCAATGTCGGTAATTCTGAAACTCCTACTATTTCCGATGTTTTATTAGTTAGGAATTTAAGACATAACCTACTAAGTATAAGTAAACTTTGCGATAAAGGCTACAAAATCAATTTTGAAAAAGATAAATGCTTAATAGAAGATAGGATTTCAAAAATAATATTTGAAAGAGATAGAAAGAAAAATATCTATATATTAAGTATGAAAATTTCTGACGATAATTTATGTCTCATGGCCAATACAAGTGACCCTTTGTAACACCCCACCTCCGTTAAGGTCACTCACAAAGGGAATGCCTTAACTTTGGTGGAGCATTTTAGTAAACAGAACAGAAACTTACAAGACAGATAAAACAATACTTGAAAAATTTTAACTTTATTACAGCGGAAACAGAAATCAATATGGTTACATCCTTTCAAATCTCAGAATTCAAGTACAAAATATCAGTCTTGTACAAAAGCCTTCAAAATGCATGGTTTAAAATCATAATCCCCATAGAACGGAAGCTATACAGAGCCAAGCCATACTTTAAGCACTTCAAGCAAAGAGAAATCCGGATCAAGCTAAAGTATTCCCTCCTTGGATAACCTGGGGGGAAACGGAAGAAAGGAGGCGAAACAACAAGGGTCAGACAAAAAGTCTGGTAAGTCCAGTGACTTTCAGCATATGAACAGATAATAATAATAATATGACATGAACATAAAACTGGATGAGGGATAACTGTAACAGGTGTAGCAGATATAATAGAAGAACAGAATGACATAAACTATTGCTTTACACTTATCTGCACTAATACTAGTATAACAGAATTAGGTGTCACCCTAATGTCTAAGCTGAAACAGGAACGGGTAAAGAATAATTTAACAGAAACAGATTGCTAATAATGGGCCTTTACTACCCGATCAGAAACAGACAGAAGCAGAAACAGATTAATCCCTACGGAAACAGAATGTAGAATTAGGTGTACACGAGTAATGGGCCTTTACCACCCGAACAGACGGTACCACAAAGAAACAGACAGGTGTTACCACCCAACAGAAACAGACGGTACCAACAGAAACAGACAGAACTAAGTGTACCCTAAAACCCTACCCCAAGCGATCGGCTCCCTAATACATAAATATCCTGTGTCGGCCCCACAGTAGGGTGTATCACTCCCTAAAGTGACAACCAATCGGCACAGACCTATTTACAGATGTCACGACATCTTACATCCTCAGAGGCAGACCGGGATCCATGCACGCACATGACCCGGTTGGAACGCACCATCAACACCCCTCGCCATTATCAGAATGAACCACTTATAATTAGTTCAGTAAGCGTGCCCGGACCCTACCTACTGTTGGGTCAAAGTTTTGATACCAGAAAGGGTTACTGACTAATATGGGTCCCAAACAACAGATGACACAAGTAATTCCCCTCCTAACCTTGTGTCCCCAGACTAACAGATCTCAGATTAACTTGTTTACAAGTTCAGACATACAGAATTCAGATTTACTAGTTCACAGATTAAGTTAACAAGTTTTCAGACTAACAGATCAGATGTACAGATTTTTCAGATTTGTCTAACTTTGTATTGGGCCTACAGATTCATGGACGGGTTTACTACACCTATTAATCCAGTTGGTTTAACCCTATTTCCCCCAATATGTTTTAGACGTCATTCTTATCTTAGATTTGCATTAATTAATTATTAATGCTCAGACCTCTCACATTAGGTCGCTAGCTTGTGGCCGCTGGATGGGTCGGGCGGTTCCGGGCAGACTTCTGCCACAAGCCAGACCTAACCTCGTGTCTTAAGCAGGTTATGACTAACTTCTCACATTAGAACCTATTGTTTGCGGCTACTGGATGTGTCGGGCGGTTCTGGGCAGAATTACGCCGCAAACTCATTCTAACCTCGAGTTAGTCACGTTTATCTTTGCGGCCAATTAATTAATAATTTACCGTTTATGCGCACGCCCAATATATATGCCAATTCAGATTATATCAATAACAGGATGATTATATCAACCCAGCAGATAACAGATTTTCCAGATTATATGACTTAACGGATTTAATAGATTTAGCAACTTAGCAGATTTTGGCATATAACAGGTTAGGCATTTAAACAAATAAATTTAACAGATTTAGGCATTTTCAACAGACTTAGCGGATGACAGATCTAGCAGATGAATAGATCTAGTAAACTAGGCAGTAGAGCAGAACTAGCAGATTAAGCAATATAACAGAACTAGTAGATTAGGCGATATAATAAAACTAACAGATTAGGCAAATATAGTAGAACTAGCAAATTAGGCAATTATAACTGATTTTCATCATTCCTTAAAGTTTCAGATATCTTGCCTAATTATAAATTTGGCCTAAATTTGCATGCCTAAATAGTGGTCATGATTCACTCTAGGATCATATACCCTACGTTTGCATTGAATTTGCATGTCACAGATTATGGTCATAATTTACATGTCCCAATTTAGTTCCACTTGCCTAGTACAAAAGATTCACATATAAATTATACCAACTATAGCCATCTATTTCAATGCATGTCATATATTCAAAAATCTCCTACTTAGGTGTTATTCACACTTGATAGTTATCAAATCTTAATATGGATCTTCACACCTAAGTTATAATCCGTGATAAAATATGCCCAAGGATCTAGATCTAACATATGATATGTGTTTTAGTTCAGATCTTAATATTCCAGATTTGCAAGTTATGTATTATCATATGATAATCCCAAACAGTCATATATGCACAGATCTAGATCTAGTTTATATAGTCAAATCAGTCACAGATCAGTCCAATTATGCTTTAGATTTATGTTCTAAGTTCCAAGTCCAACCTATGTTCTTTCCTCAAATCAATCACATATCGGTCATGCCCAATTTATGCACATTCATTTGATTGTCCCAAATATTTTAGCGTATGTTGATCTCTTATGAGATTGGCTCAGGCTCGTGGTAGCCTGGCTATAGAACAGAAAGAGGAAAGAGGTATAGAATAAAACAGATCAGATCAGAACAGATATAACCTCAGATTCAGATTTATAATTCATGTCACAATCAGAATTAACGTTTATAGCGAAGAATAACTGCACTTGACTTAATTGGATTTAAAGAAAGAACTCTAGTTGTTGTAGAACCGTTGCAGAAGCTCTAATCTCTAATTGAATTTAGGTTGATGTTGATTGTCTTCTAGTTTTGATTCCAGCAGAGTAGCAACGCCATTTTTATTTTTAATTTAGAACAAAGGCAGAGTAGAAGCAGAATAGAATTGTGTGCAGAGAAGGCTGGGTTTGGGGCTGTTTAAATAGGTTTAGGCAGACGAATCTAGACAGAAAACGAGACCAGATACATCAGAACGCACCCAGGCAGAAAAGCAGATTCGGGAGGCAGGTCGACCCCCAGGTCGACTCTAGGGTCGACTCTAGGGTCGACCCCCTGGGGGCAGGTCGACTCTAGGGTCGACCCCCTGGGGGCAGGTCGACTCTAGGGTCGACCCCCTGGAGCAGGTCTACTCTAGGGTCGACCCCCTGGGGGCAGGTCGACTCCCCAGTCGACCTGGTCTGTGCTGTTTAATTTTTTTTGAACTTTGGGAGGCCATAACTTGGTCATATGGACTCCGATTTACGAAATTTCGGACTCTATTTCGCGTATTTTTCCGAGATGAACGCAATGGCATAGCCCGTTTCCCTTGATTCTGATTTTATATTTTAATTATACTCAGATTTGTAATTCTTAAGTTCATAGAAAATACGGGGTGTTACACCCTTGGATTTGGCATAAGAGATTCAGTCATATAAATTTTAAACATTAAAAAGTAGAATCAACTAGAGGGTGTTACTAGGGCTGTCAATGGATATCTGAAATATCTGAAATCCGTCCGTATCCGCATCCGAAAGTGCGAAAAATATCTGATATCTGAAAAACGGATACGAATATTCGATATCCGAAATGCTTAGCGGATACGGATATGGCAATATCCGTATTCGATAAATATCCGTCCGCTATGAAAATATATAGTTTTGTATTTTATATTTAGGTTATATTAATTTATTATTTTATAAACAATTGGATAAAAAGAAAGTAACAAAATACACTTAAATTAGTGACTAGCGTTTATAACATGGTCCTTATCCTAGCGGGCCTAGCCCTAACCGTTGGATGAAATCCAACGCTAGTTACTCTAACCCCTTCCGTTTACAATCAGATCCGTAGAAAGTAAAACCCTAATTTCATTTCTACCCAAACAAAATAAGCGCCGCTTCTGTTATTCTCCAGCTCATCCGATCTCCGATCCGTCGTTCTCGTCTGTGCGTTGTGCCTTCAGTCTTCGGTCTTCGAGATTCGCCAGATATCCAGCCTCTCTGTCGTTCATGCCAGTCTTCGAGCTCTGTTATTCTCGAGCAGGTCTGAATCAATGAATCATTACTTTGTTACATATATTAATATATTATCTATGTCCGTCGAAGCGTAGGGGTAGTCCTTAATCATTAGTTTTATGCCATGAGGTTGACTTAGATCTTCTACTGCCATACCCCTGCAATCGGTTGAGGAAGATGATGTTACTTTGAAGTTTGAATAGTCATTTCATCCAAAAACTGGTAATAAAAAGCTGCTAAAAAAGTTTTTTCCCACTTAACCCATTTTTCAAAACAAGCTACACAATCAAAAGAGATATTTTTTTTCTATTTCACTGAAAGTACTCATTTTGATGTCATGGGGTTCGAACTCATGAGTCATGACATCTAAAAATTCAGTCCAGAACATCATACCGCCAAGCACTGGAACTATTGTTGAAGTAGAAAATGATCGGCTTTACAAAAATAATTTAAAAAATCGATTCAAATGTGAAGTATGTTTTTGAAAGCGGTTCAAGTAAAAAAAACTTGGAGAAGTTATGCAGTGAAAGTGTAAAGTACCTTCTTACTTTGTTACATATATTAATATATTATCTATGTTCAGTTGTAAATCTTTCTTCCCAAAATGCAATATTGATTTTTATGTTCAGTTGTAAATCGAGCAGGTCTGAATCATTACTCCGCTCAAAATCCACAAATTGGTTGACATTTATGTATTTTGAATTAGTGCATATGTCATGACTTTGTAGAGTTTTGATTCAACATCAACTTTTGAATTACTGCATGCTAATATTCTTTTTTTTTTCCAGCAAATATAAGGTAGGTTTTTGCATGATATAACATTTTTTTAATTTTATTATTAGAGCACTGATATAGTTATTTCAATAAGTTTATTTTATTTAACATTTTAGAATTTTGACAATGGCGAACACCTCATCAAGCTGTAGTAATAAGGATGGTTGTGGTAATGACATAGTCGTTGAAGAGAATCGAAATACTTCAAACAAAGTTACAGATTCTAGTTTGCCAATCACACAAGTATCTGAAAATCAGTCTATCGATCCAGACAAATCCGCACCCTCTAATACAAGAATTTTGAAATCGGATGTATGGAAAGATTTTATTAGGGAAGTAGTGGATGGTGCTATTAAAGCCACTTGTAAACATTGTTCTAGATTATTTGATGGAGCTACTACAAAGGGAACAACCCACTTGAAAAATCATCTAAAAACATGTCCAAAAAATCCCAATCGTCTAAGAATATCCGGACAACAAATGTTGACTACCAAAATTTCTCCCAACAAACTAATTAAATTAACAAATTGGAAGTTTGATCAACATAGAAGCCGAATGTGTTTTGCACATATGGTTGCTAAGCATGATTATCCATTTAACATGACTGAACATGCATATTTTCAAGAGTACATTAAAAGTATTAATCCATCCGTTAAGTTCTTTTCTAGAAATATAGTTCGATCTGATGTTTTAAAACTCTTTAATGAGATGAGAGGTAAACTACAAGAGATGTTTGATTGTTTCTCATCCCGTGTTAGCCTCACTACGGATTTGTGGACCTCCGAACACCAAAACATAGGTTATTGTTGCATAACTTGTCATTTTATCGATGATGATTGGAAGTTGCAAAAAAAAGTCATTGCTTATTATAATTTGCCTCCTCCTCACCAGGTCCGCACTTAGCGCTTCTCTTAAATCAGAAGTATTGCAATGGAATATCGATAAGAAGTTATTTGCACTTACGGTTGATAATGCATCAAATAATGATGTAATGATAAGAGATTTAAAAGAATGGTTGGTTGGTAAAAATGTGTTGCCTCTTAGTGGTGAGTTATTTCATATGCGTTGTTGCACGCACATACTAAATTTGATTGTTCAAGATGGACTAAAAATGGTGCAGTGTCTTATTGAAAAAATTAGAGAAAGCGTGAATTATACAAAATCGTCGCAAATTAGAAAGCAAAATTGGGAAAATGCATTGGCTCAAACTCGATTGGTTGGGAAAGGAGTGTCTTATGATGTTCAAACACGTTGGAATTCAACATATTTAATGCTTGAAAGTGCTCTTGAAGTGCGTCCGGCATTTGAAAGATTGGTTGATTTAACCCACGATTACAAATGGTAGCCATCAAACGAAGAATGGGAAATAGGAAAAGAAATATGTGAATGTTTGAAATTATTTTATGAAGTTACACTTAAATTTTCGGGAGTTAAATATCCTACGACTAATTTATATTTTAAAAGCATTTGTGATGTTTATGAAAGCATTTTAAGTTGGGAGCTACATGAGCATGAGTATATTCAATCTATGGCCCAAAAGATGAGAATCAAGTTTGGCAAGTATTGGAGCACTTGCAATCTAATGATGAGTATCAGTATGGTTTTAGATCCCCGTTATAGAATGACTTTTATTGAATTTTTCTTCGATAGGGTTTATGGGGAACATGCACAAGTTTATGTTGCAAAAATTCGTGAAGCTTTGAAATCTTTATTTTCTATATATGAAATGGAATGTGCATCCTCTAAGGGGCAATCTATCAATTCTTCGTGTGATACGTTTGATTCTAATCCTCCTTCTAAGAAGAAATCAAAATTGGATTTAGAATATAGGAACTATCGTGACAAAAAAGTTGGTAGCTTACAAGCTTTAAAAACGGAACTTGATAAATATTTAGAAGATGAATTGTTACCAATGGGTGAAGATGAGGACAATTTTGATATTTTGATGTGGTGGAAAACCAATGGTCCAACTTCTCCAATTCTTGCAAGGATGGCTCGTGATATCTTAGCCGTTCCGATGTCAACCGTAGCATCCGAATCATCATTTAGTAGTGGAGGTAGATTGATTTCCGAGAGTAGATCTTCTTTATCTTCCGATATTGTTGAAACTTTGAGTTGTGTAAAGGATTGGTTGCCATCCGATATTGGAAAAACTATTATATTTTTCTACATGTTTTCAATACAATAATCATCCCATATATTATATAATTCTTTTGTATTCCTTTTAGTAGGTCACAATGTTGAGTTTGTTGATGATTCTATGGTTACGCTATAGACATGCTTCGCACTAGAGGGTTCGGTAAGTCATGCTTATAGTTATTTTGTTTTTCTTTGTTAATAGTAATTTACTCAGTATTGCTACCTTTAAATAAATTGAAGTTATTTTGTTTTTCTTTGTTAATAGTAATTTTCTTTGTTTTTTTTTGTATTCAACAATGATTTGTAGGGGTCCTATGGCCGATTACAACAAATTCTAGCTGTTGCTCAGCTGCTGCTGGGCAAGCAGCTTGAAGCTGCTGCGGCGCAAGCAGCTACAAGCTGCTGCAGCACAACAGCTCGTAGCTGCTGCGCAACAGCAGCTACAAGCTGCTGCGGCGCAAGCAGCTCGTAGCTGCTGCGGCGCAAGCCGCTCGTAGCTGCTGCGCAACAGTAGCTTGAAGTTGCTGTGCAACAGCAGCTTGAAGCTGCTGCACAACAGCAGCACAAGCTACTGCGCAGCAGCAGCTTGAAGCTGCTGTGCCGCAGCAGCTTCTAGCTGCTATGATACAACAACTTCTAGCTGCTGTTGTTTGTTGCACAATAACTTAGCTGTGCAACAAACAGCAACTTCAAGTTGCTTGCACAACAACTTGAAGTTGCTGTTTGTTGCACAACAACTTGAAGTTGCTGTTGCACAGCAAATTCAGGTTGTATTAACTTAAATGATTGGTCTTGGTCATTTTAGATTATACTTTATATGATTGATTTTGTGCCTCTTGTGGAGGGTCTTTTTTGGAAGCTTCAACCATTTCATAAAGAAAGATTGTCGTGCTTTAATTTGTTTATGTGCTAGTATTATTAAGATGAATTATGGTATTTGTTTTAACTTGTATTGTATGTACTTTAATTTGTATTGTAATTTGTATGTGTGTTTGAATCAGTGTATGGATTATATGGAATTGTTTTATATGCATTTGCTTTAATTTATATGTGTTTAGATCATCGTATGGATAATATGATGAAATATTATTGATTGAATTTTATGTGGTTGAATGAACTATTTTTAAGTTGGTATGTTTTATCATTTATGTATTATTTCAAATTTTTTAGTTCCGATTCGGATATTTTCGGATATCCGGAAATATCCGTATTTGTCCGGATACGGATATTTTCGGATATCCGAAAATATTCGCGGATATGGAAACGGATATTATTTAGTAGGTATCCGCCGGATACGGATACGGATTTTTATTTTCGGATACGGATACAGCACTATCCGCATCTGTTTGCATCCGTTTACAGGCCTAGGTGTTACTACCAAAATTAACTCCAAAACCATTTAACAACGAAGGGGTATCGGAAGAACACAAACACATGAGAACCTTCCGGAAACATAAAGCCAAGTAATGGAAAGAGCCAAAAAATAGTAACGAATGATTCGCAAGTGGCATAAACCGGCACTTTCCTAGAAGGAAGAAGCTCGGAGTCTAAAGAATTCCAAAAAAGCTCATCCAGCAGGGTCCATCCGACAGGGCATATTCGGCTGGGAGTTCTATAATAAAAGGTCATCTAAGCTAGAAATTAAGAAAAAGCAGGACAAGAACTTCGCACATCGAAACCCGAAAGGACTATCGATATTAACTTGCTTAATACTGGTACATCTGAAGGCAAAGACACCAAAAGTATATAGAGATCATTCGAAACCAGCTTTCAAAGCATCTATCACATAAAAGCCGAAAGGTCACACTGATAGACAATAACACATCATCAGGAGCAACATGCCGGAAGACCAGAAAATCCGAAAAGCTCCACCAGGAGGCTGACCGAAACCCTAGCTGAGATACAGGCTATCCATACTAAACTACTTCGTACGAACACCGATGGTGGTTTCGAACCGGCAGCTATCTATATACATCAAGAGGACAAGCTCCTCTAAGTATACACAGGAAAGCCGGAAGCCTACTTCTGGAAACTTACGTCCGAAAGCCTACACCCAGGAGCTACTACCGGAGGTTTAAGTGCTGCCCGAAAGTCATCACATCAACAATCTCATATCAATCTCAAAGAAGCTCCAATCGACCGGGACCCTCACTTTAGAGTTCATAACCAGCACCCCAAAAGCGACCGGAAGCCAAACATCCGAGACCAAGGAGAAAAGTGACTGACATAGCCACCTTCAGGTCCAATAGCGCAACAGCGAAAGGGGCCCTGAGTTCTCTATAAATAAGACCCCATGAGTCACACTCCAAATGGGGGACTCTCTCATTTCTAGTTCTTGTACTCCTTCTCTAAAAACCAAAAGAGGGGATCCATTGGAGGATTTCTTCCATGCTGTTGATGTATTCAAAATAAAGGATAAATAGAGAACGCATCTATGCTCAAAGTATTTTTCCTATGAGTTTATCATGTTATTTCCTAGTAATTGTTGCTATGATTTACTATTTGCTACATATATATGCATGGATTCTTACTCCAGCCTTTCCATTGGTTGGATGAAACACCTCTTTCCATAGGTTTAAACCCATCCTGCAAACCTAGGTTTCCTTATAAGCTTAGATCTTACCACAAACAGGGTGTGGAATTCCTTTCTAACATCAATTGAGCCCTTTGTCAAAAGCGGCATTTAGCGATCCCTCTCCTCTAGACCTTGACAACTAAGAGCAACAATCTAACCAAGACTCATAAAGGCTAAACAACCCATTTCTCTCCTCTTAGATCCATTCATATTGGCATATCTCCAGTGTTGACGAAAAATATCATTAACATTTTGGCGCTAGAAGGAGGGCTTGAACCTCCGACCTTGTGGTTAACAGCCACATACCTACCTGTGTTGTTCCATCCAAGATTGGACTAAGGCTTTGAAGAAGCGAAGTTATGGGTAAGAGGTCTCGACAAAAGCTTTCAGGATCTCGAATGGATAAGACAAAAATCACTGTCATGCACTAAAACCGTTACAATAATATCAATTTGTTGTAAATGAAGAATCTAAATTTATGATAAACTAAAACCGGTACAAGCCAAAAAAGTTGCAATAAATCAAATTTTATTCACCATAAACAGATCTGAAAACTAAATAGCACACAAACAAACTACAAATGACGTGTAATCAGACTTATGATAAATGTTATGCTTAAGGTCAAATGAAATGCACGAGGAATCAATCAAAAGTGACAAAAAAAGGAAATACATGGATTGCAATGCAACCTGCAAATCAGGTACAAGTCCAAAAATCTACGTAAAGCTCGCTACATGGAAAAACTGAAATATACATAAAGCTTGCTACAGTTAAGATCAAATTCCGGCATTCCTCAATGTCATATAGTACCAATGTATCCAACATTTCAGAAATAATTTAAAATCTTCACTATACTACGGTTAATAGTTTCAATCAGGCGTCGGTTGCAAGTATGACCGGAGTATAAATGAAGTAGGCAAGTGATTCATTACTTCTCATATCTAAGATAACATCACTGTAGTGTTTTATGCGGAATTTTGATGAGGATCTAGTATTGTTTATTTAGATACCAATGGAGTATAACAAAAAATAATTATGAAATCTCACGAAAAACAAAGAACAAAAAAGGACACAGAAGATTTAACGTGGTTCGGATATGAATATCCTACGTCCACGGAGACCCAACAACTTTTATTTCTCAATGAAGAAATGAGTACATAAGAGAGGAGGAAGATTACAATAGAGAGAAGATTAATGGTGGATTGCCTTCTTCATACAATAACATGACCTCTATTTATATAGAGGGATTTCTTGACCTCCAAGTAAACTTGGCACCCAAGTTTTCTTGACTTCCAAGTAAACTTGGCACCAAAGTTTTCTTGACCTCCAAGTAAACTTGGCACCCAAGTTATTCCATATAAGAGCCAATTACATGATTGACAATTAATCTTTCCTTCTCTACAAATATTTGAATCATCAATTTCAACACTCCACCTTGATTCAAATATGACAGTCTTTCTTCATCATCTCATCTTCAACAATCAACATAGAAGTCGTTGGGCCCAACGTCCCATGGCGCTCAAGTAACAGGAAGCAAACCGATCAAGTTTGAGCAATGCTCAAACTTGTCCTATGGATGTGACTTGGTCATCATATCTGAAGGATTATCCGAAGTACCCACCTTCAATAATTTGATCTTGCTCCGTTCTTCCTCAAGCATAAGAAAGAAACCTCTAACATCAATGTGCTTTGTCCGTGAACTATAGGCTTGATTCTCAACAAGATGAATAGCACTCTGACTGTCTGAAAATAGCTCCACTGTCCGCTGCACCATTGAAAGATCATCCAATAACTGAAGTAAGTACAATCCTTCCTTTGTTGCTTCCACAATCGATATCAACTCTGCTTCGGTAGTCGACAAAGCTACGATAGATTGCAGCTTTGATCTCCATGAAATCGAGCCTATGCCAAGTGTAAAAACATAGCCCGACACTGACCTTCTAGCATCTCTATCCCCAGCATAATCAAAATCACAGTATCCTCTAAGAAGGATGTCACCATCTACTCCATCATATAGCAAACCCACCGAAGAAGTGCCTCGAAGATATCTAAGAATCCGCTTCACTGCTTGCCAATGTTCTTTGCCTGGGTTAGACATATATCGACTGACAACACCAACTGCATGGGCCAAATCTGGTCTCGTGCACACCATCGCATACATGAGACTACCAACAACACTAGAATAAGGTATATTAGCCATATACCTTTTATCTTCTTCCGATGTAGGAGAATGGTCTTTCGACAACTTAAAATGAGAGCCTAAAGGAGTGCCTACCGGTTTGGCTTTCTCCATCCCAAATCAAAGAGGACTTTCTCGATGTACTGTGCCTGAGTGAGCCTTAACTCTCTCCGCTTCCTATCCCTTCTTATCTCCATACCCAATATTCTTTGTGCCTTTCCAAATTCCTTTATATCAAACTCTCTACTGAGCTCCGCTTTCAACTCCTTAATTTTGACCATACTCTGGGATGCAATCAACATATCATCAACATATAACAACAAATAAATCATGTCATCATCACATCTCCTAAAATAAACACACTGGTCTTTGAAGCTTCTGTAGTTGTGAAAGCATAAACTTATCAAATCTCTTGTACCATAGTCTAGGAGACTGCTTCAGTCCATAAAGAGATTTGTTAAGTTTACAAACATAGTCTGGCCTGCTGCTATCAGTGAACCCTTCTGACTGCCGCAAATAAATCTCTTCATCCAGATCACCATGCAAGAAAGCAGTTTTGACATCTAGTTGCTCTAACTCCATGTCATAATGAGCAACTAATGCCAAGAGAATACGAATGGAAGTATGTCTAACAACTGGAGCAAAGATGTCATGATACTCTACCCCTTTCTTCTGAACATACCCCTTTTCTACTAGTCTTGCTTTATATCTAAAATCTCCACTGCCGCCTTCTTTTACTCTATAGATCCACTTACATCCAATAGCTCTCTTGTCGGCAGGAAGTGGCACCAAATCCCAAGTGTGATTTTTCCGTAAAGATTCGATCTCCTCTTCCATTGCTACTAACCAGCTGGAACTGTCAACTGATGCAATAGCATCTCTATAATCTCTGGGCTCATCATGGACAACATTTAATGCATATGTTGCCATATCATCAAAGTCAATGTCTTTGATGCTCAAACCAACAAACTCATCAAGCCATCTGGGCTTTCTTCTTTCTCTAACAGGTCTGGTCTCTGTATGAGCTCCACCTTGAGTTTGATCTTCTGTGTCAGTATCCATACTATCCTCATCAACCACGGCGTCATCGGAAACGCCATTTGAATGTCTATGGAAAGAATTAACAGATGATTTGCTTTGTGTTTGGTATTCTTCACATGTCCTCTCATCATCATCCGATGAGGAAGGCTCCACCTTCAACATAGCCTTCTCATCAAAAGTTACATGCCTTCTTATAATAAGTTTCTTGCTAATAGGACACCACAACCTATATCCTTTTACTCCTCTTCTATAACCTAGAAAGATACACTTGCGAGCTCTAAGTTCCAGCTTTCCTCGACTCTCATGCACATAAGCTGGACAACCAAAACCTTGAGGAATGAATAGCTAACAGGCTCTCCTTTCCATACTTCTTCAGGGATCTTCATATCTATGGCAGTAAAAGGTGTGCGGTTGATGAGGAAAGCCGCCATAGATAAAGCTTCGGCCCAAAATCCCTTCTTTAACTTAGCAGTCAATCTGAGGCACCTAGTTCTCTCCAACAATGTCTGATTCATCCTTTCTGCAACTCCATTGGACTGGGGGTCGCCCGGTATGGTGTAATGCCTCTTAATGCCTTCAGACTCACAATAATCAATGAATTCCAATGATATGAATTCACCACCATTATCTGAATGGAGAACTTTCAACTTCTTCCCTGACTGCTTCTCCACCATGGATTTCCATTTACGAAATCTAGTAAAGGTTTCACTTTTGGACTTCAGAAAGTATACCCATACTTTACGAGAGAAATCGTCTATAAATGAAACAAAATAACTGGCTCCACCTAAGGATGGGCAAGGGGAAGGTCCCCAAACATCAGTGTGAAAATAATCCAAAATAGCTTTTGCCTTATGCTCACCAACACCAAAATAAATCTTCGTCTTATTACCAAGAACACACTCTTCACAAAAACCAAGCTTTGAATGCCGAACTCTGTCAATCAAACCTCGCTTTCTTAGCTCATCCATGCTGCGCTCGCCAATGTGGCCCATCTGCAAGTGCCATAATCTGGAAGAATCTGAATCAGGTAAAGTAACTGAAGCTGATTCACCAACTACAATAGTGCCCTTTAGTAAATAGAGATTTCCTGCCCTCACTCCTTTCATAACGATCATGGAACTCTTAGATATTTTCATCTTCTCTTCTTCAACTACAATCTTTAGTCCAAGTCTACTCAACGCCCCAACAGAAATCAAGCTCCTCCTCAAATCAGGTACATGCCTAACATCAGTAATGGTTCGAATAACACCGTCAAACATCCTGATCTTTACACTACCAACACCAACCATACGACAAGAAGCATTATTTCCCATCAGAACTTCACCTCCATCAATCCCACGGTAAGTGGAAAAAGAGTTCCTATCAGGTGTCATATGATAGGATGGGCCAGAATCAATCAACCATAGGGTGCTCTTCCCAAAAGAACTAGAAGTTGTAAACAATCAGTGTCACTCTCTGTATCTGATTTCTTCGCTGTAGAGGCTGAAGCTTGCTTTGGGTCTTTTCTTTTTCCTTCAAGCTTGGGACATTGTGCAATAAAGTGCCCGGGCTTCTTACAATAATGGCAAGTCAATTTCTTAGGCCCCCTAGACTGGGACCTCGAAGAATTTCGTTCTTCACCTTTCTTTGACTTGCTTTGACTTCTACCTCTCTGAATAGATAAGCCTTCGGTATCACTATCAATGCTAGTGCTCGCCAATTTACCTCTTAACACTTCATTATGAAGGCCAGCCTTTACATCAAAAAGGCTAATTTTACTACGGCCATAAATCATAGAATTGACAAAAGCAGTATATTCTTTAGGCAAGGAACAAAGGAGGATCACAGCTTGAGCCTCATCAGTAATATCAACATCTGCTGCCTTCAGATTCATAACTAAAGTGGTCAAGGCATCTACATGCTCCATAAGATTGGCTCCAGGCTTCATCTTAAATGAATAAAGTTGTTGTTGTAGAATAATCCGATTTGTGAGAGACTTGTCTTGATATGCATCTGATAATGCATCCCATAGTTCCTTCGCCATCTTCTTCTGAGAAAATTCTCTAAGGACTTCATCTGAAAGACTCAACTGAATTGTTGTGAGTGCTTTGTCTTCCATTTCCTCCAATTCAGCTGCATCAACATCTTTCAATTTCTCAGGCGCAGAAACAACTTTAAAAGTCTTCTCCTTTTTCAATACGGCCTCCATCTTTATCTTCCAAGTACCAAAATCTCCTTTTTCGTCAAAACGTGTTACTCCATAATTGATGCCAGATCTTCCAATAGACTTACTAGAAGTAGCCATTAATATCCAAATAGAAACAATAACACCATCTCTGATATCAAACTGTAGTAATTTATGCGGAATTTTGATGAGGATCTAGTATTGTTTATTTAGATACCAATGGAGTATAACAAAAAATAATTATGAAATCTCATGAAAAACAAAGAACAAAAAAGGACACAGAAGATTTAACGTGGTTCGGATATGAATATCCTACGTCCACGGAGACCCAACAACTTTTATTTCTCAATGAAGAAATGAGTACATAAGAGAGGAGGAAGATTACAATAGAGAGAAGATTAATAGTGGATTGCCTTCTTCATACAATAACATGACCTCTATTTATACAGAGGGATTTCTTGACCTCCAAGTAAACTTGGCACCCAAGTTTTCTTGACTTCCAAGTAAACTTGGCACCCAAGTTTTCTTGACCTCCAAGTAAACTTGGCACCCAAGTTATTCCAAATAGGAGCCAATTACATGATTGACAATTAATCTTTCGTTCTCTACAAATATTTGAATCATCAATTTCAACAATCACTGCAGCTAAAAGTTAAACTATGATTTGCCAAACATTATATTTAGTGTATTCATTAGTTATTCAACTAATTAGCTCTTGCCATTATATATCAGCTGATCTACTTGTTACTACTACAACTGACTAGAGATTTTCACACATGATTTGAAAAGCATGTTCGAAGCATGACAATAATTAAATTATATATCAGAAATCCAATACACAATTCTGGCATTACATTCTCAGAAATTGAACATCTTTCTTAGAAAACATGCCCCTCTATATCGTTCTTTAATATTTGACCAGCTATTATGTGTACAAACATTGTCTGACTTGTTTTTTATGTTGAGACTTCTTTTAAAATCATTTCTACTCATACAGGCAAAATTCTTATAGGCTTTAATGCTTTATCATCAAATACACCTAATTTATTTATTTATTCTCAAATGTATGTACAGAAGTTGTCTTACTTGATTTTAATGCTGTAACAGACCCTCTTTCTTTTCACTATTGAAATAAATAAGGTAGGGAAGAAGAGTGGTAAAATCCAATCAAAAGTTAAAACAAACAATAAAATTTGATTAAAGATTCAGATAGCCAATGGTTAGTCCTACTATAATTTGCATAAGTTGTCAAGTATAGAGTTAATCATGTGAGAAATTTAATAAAGTTGTTTGTTATTCAATAAATGGGCCTATGCGAGCATTGAGAATCAATTTCTTGTGGTTAATAATTTCAGCTTCTTTTAAGTATGGTATACTATTATACTTTTTGATTTTTATAGAAACACTGGATAAAAAAAATCAGCAAAAACAAAACCGTGAAATGAACATGCACACTATGACAAGCACACATGTTACTAAAGCTTACAGAAGTGACTTAAAACTTGGGACAGTATTAAAATTTAAAACTACACTTCAATAGAAAAAGCCAAATGTAGTAGCTTATAAATTATAAAATCATTCAATCTCAAATCATACTTTGCTATTATGTGAACTGTCATTTAACAATTGCGAAGGGAAGCCGCGTTAAAGCAACTATAGCAATACTCGCTGACATATGGAAGTATGGAGCTGTGATTATTTTTGTATCTTTGGTTTCAGCAAATCAAAGACATAATATTATTTATAATAATTATTATTTAGATTACACAAGTTGCTGAAATAATAGTACATTAGACAAAATAACCGCTGAAACATGTAGGGTTCGTTTGATTTTGAACAGAAAGGGGTATTCGGAAGGGGTATTTGGAAGGGGTTGGGGAAGGGGAAAATTTGTGAAAGGGGTATGTATTTTTATTTTAACAGAAAGAGGCACACGAAAGGGGTATAAAATGGGATAAGAAAGGGTAAAAGAACGAACGGGGCAAACAAAAGCTTTATTTTCTCACGTTTAGTTCAGAAAGGGCAAAGTGGTGGGTCCCGCGTCGACGCGTCGGACGCTTCCGACGTGGACATTTTTTGCCCCTTCCGAAAATCAAATGCTGCCGTAGTGAAAAAAAGATACAAAATAATATATGTACATGGTGTGACTGCATTAATTACTTTTCAGCAAATCAAAAGCCTAATTACTTAGATTATTACATAAGCTGCTGAAATAACAGTACATTAGATACAGAAACTGCTGAAACATATAGCAAAAAAAATGGCGATACAAAATAATTATGTAAGAATAATTTATGTAATTAAAATAAACTTTCCTGTCCATTAGTAACTTAGTATCAATTTTAATATATGCCTAAGGTACACATTTTCTTTCTGATGGCTCTATGTATCATACGTTGTAAGTACCATATCGATAAAATTAATTCCCTAATTATTTATTTCTACTAATTTCATAAACAATGGCGTTTCAATCATTTAAATTAAGACATTTTTAAATATCAAATTGACTTACAAAATGGGTTTCTAGGATAACTGGAAGGATTTGGAGATATTATAAGTGGATGCCAGACACCATAAGTGAAATTGTATGCATAAGGAAAACCTGGTAGAATCCGGATAACAACGTAGCTTATGGAAAATTTGAGATTTCCAATTATGGTTGCAATCAGTGAGCATAACCATTAATTATCACCTGACATTTATAAAGAAATGACTAAAAGAATAAACACAATGCTATACATAGAGTAGATACGCTTTGCAGATATTGAGTTTGTTCACATCCTTTTTAAGGATGTGAACATAACTCTGGTTGTCCATTGGTGACAGCCAGTGGGCCCCCGGTGGAAATCAGGGGGGCCCTGTGGCTGCCACCAATGGGCAGCCAGAGTTTTGTACACACTTATCAAAAAAGTGTGTAGAAACACAAATTCCGCTTTGCAGCAACACAATCATTTATTATTTGATTGAACAATAAAATATACATCAAAGTCATAAAAAAAGGTAAGAGAGCACCGGTTATAAAAGTACAAGACATTCAATTATTGCTTTTGATCTCCTAATAATAGCCGAGTGTAGTCCATTCAGCATAACATACGGACAAAACTAAGTAGTAAAATTGTAGCCTATAACAGATTTAAAACCAAACAAAAAGATGACAACAGCAATAAACATTGTGCTTGGAAAAGAACCAAAATAAAAAATATAAAAAATCATAGACACTGCTACCTTTGAAAATATAGTGTATAAGTTTCATAGGATAAACCATACTACACAAATCTCTTCATGTAAAAAGTTCTAATTCTTTTTCACACTTGATAGAAATCAGCTACTAAGGAGAAAATGAACATCTCCTTGCTCAAAAATAACTTCAAGAAAACGAAATAATAAAAATAATAATCTAGTTATCTACTTTAACATGATGTAAATCAAACAAAAAACAAAATGAAAAATTCAAATATAACAAAGTTAAATAAAAACAACTGTCATTGTATCAAGTTACCACTTAAAAATTGATAATAAATGTAAAGTTACACGCTAAGTTGTATACA
Source organism: Allium sativum (assembly GCA_030737875.1). Lineage (NCBI taxonomy): Eukaryota > Viridiplantae > Streptophyta > Magnoliopsida > Asparagales > Amaryllidaceae > Allium > Allium sativum. The sequence goes on from CM060918.1 coordinate 826,703,317, forward strand.
TGATGATTAAGCATTCAAGAGTAGACAATAATTTAAACTACATAAAACCAAATTGTACAGGAATAAAACTACCCAAGAAGGCAATAGTTTAAACATGCCATAAATGGATAAAACAAAAGATAAGAAATACATCCCTCTCTTAGGCTGTCACACATTGGATGTGATAATCATGTTTTATGTATAGAATCACATAACATACATAAAAGTTGGGTCTGTCAAAATATATTATTAAAGCATTCAAATAATAACGACATCATTTTTCTTCAACACAAGCAGCAGAATCTACCTGTTCAAATACCTTGAGATCAGGATACTGAAAATCAGATTGACCAATTTCATTAGAGCACAAGCATAATACATGTACAATGCCCAAATGTCGAAGAATGTACTTTGGCCTTGTAGCAAGAGCTCCACCAACGAAAAGGTATTCCGTAATCGGCAAAGGTCGCTCTGTACTTGCAGCATCTGATATCAATCCTATTCTTTCAAGAATATGTTCAAGCAGAACCTACAATTTCAAGAATATGTTCAAGCAGAACCTACAAAGAATGCTGCTAGTTTTATATACATCATTTTAACATAAACAAAGATGACCAGCTCTATTTACTATTATGGTTCCCATAGAAGATAAAGTCAAGGTTCAAGAAGCCGTATATACAAGCCCCATTGTTTTCATTTTAAAATGCAGTGAATTCTATAAAGACACTAGTTAGTACCTTAAAATCATAAGCATCAACAACAATGTTGTTATCAGTCCCCTCGAAGAAACCCGTATTGAAATTGTTTTCTTGACAAAGTTTCACCGTGTCTGCCCTTAATAGCTCGTTCCACTGCTCTAGCTCTTTGCTCAATTCAGAATCTAACTGCAATGCATAAACACACATATGTTTCCATTTCAATATAATTGAATATCAAGCCTTACATGATGATGAATGACCTGCTTGTATGCAGTGTTTAACAAAAAGATTAAGAAAAACACAACGGAAGAGAGAGGTGATAAAAAGAAGAGAAACAAGGTTTTTTTGTGTGGGGGGGGGGGGGGAGGGGGGATAGGCATTGGGAGCAACTCATATGAACCGTAGGATGCAAAATCTGTACTTGTTATGCACAAAATAAACTTTGTATGCAGACTCATATTGAACACGCATATGGTGGGACAATGGGGAGTGGGGGAAGAATTGTCATAAATGCTATCATCATTAATTTCCCTTTTAAGCTTGCTTTCATAACCATGGCCACTTTTTTCTGAACATAGAAAATTCGTTACCCAGTTATCACATCAGCTTTCAAAATAGCAAGTAAGACGATTTTATGTTATGCACTCTATTGGAAATTGAAACTCTATAAATGTATTTGACACTACAGACATCACTTTAAGAGCATGGTTGCAACCACTTCAATTCTACTTAAAAAGAAATTTCCAATATGAATCAGTAGTAAATTTTAGAATAAACTATAAGCAAGCATCTATAGTTTAAGACTCGATCTGTTTGCTACTCTTGCAAAATGTCGTCAAACACTTCAAAATACAAAAGTAGCTTGTATGGTTATTGCAATTAACAATCTTAAACAAGCCGTGATAGAAACTGTTGGAAATTTATGTGAATTATTTAAAATATAGAAATAAGTGTATGATGGCTCCTATATGTGAATAGTCCCACATCATGGGATTATAAGAAAGATGCAAGTATTTATACTTGTTTCTAAGAAGTCATGTTGGGGCCTTGGGCTCCCAATGCATGCTTTGTTGTGAGGAGGGAGACCATGCATCATGAACACCAAACGCGCGACCGACCGACCGACTCGACCCAACCCGACCCGGCCCGGCCCGGCTCGGTTCGGGCTCGGGCTTGGGCCTTGGCTATGTGGTGTAGACACTTATATTTTTGGACCAGAAAACCTTGACTTTTTCAAACCGTTTTTATGAAAAATATTTCTGAGCCGACTTTATCATCAAGCGGTAAACTTTTGACCCGGTATTTCAGCAGATCCTATTTTCTCCTACTGCCCAGTATTTTCGATTAACCCTAATCCCCGTCTATATATTATCTTCAGTTGTAGACGGGATTAGTATAGAAAAAAAAATATTTTTTCTTCCTCCGCCATTAAAATATTCTTATAGAAATTTTCGAGCAGTTATTTATTTTGAAAGTGCAAATCTGCACTGATTTGTTGTGCAAGCAAATCGGTTACTGTTCTACAAGGCTGTTTTATCCTAGAGGCGGCGGCGAGAGTATGAACTGGTTTTGCACCACCGACCAGATCATCGAATCGTCTTCAAGAGAGCGACCTGGTCCGCGACTCAGCCATTGTTTCCCAACAATTTGAAGACGATCCGTGAAACAATGGTTTCGACTGCCCCATTTACATTCGGCGACCAAACATCTTCAACCTCGCTCATTTCTGATACCCGTCTAGGGTATGCTGTATTTATTTGTATGTTTATCTGTACATACCAGACCGCAGCTACCACTCTCGATATTCACTAAAGATCCCAAATCTAATAATTTGGCCTGATTGAGCTTTCGGGTATACCCTGGATCTGAAGAAATACATGTACGGTGAAGATGAGATAGTTGAGTTAAGAGAGCTGATTCGCGTTCATAAAGAGAAGTAAAGCTTCAGAACTTGTTTCCTACTTGCAACTTAATGCCTGGTATGGTTTTAATTTTTTATCGTTTCTTTTGCTCCATGTGACGTTTGAAGTATGATAACTTATACAGTAATGTGCTTTGTCAATGCTGATTAAATTGGTTGTGAATGCCCAAGCACATATACATGGTTAAATGTAATTACACACTCAAGTGATGACCACGAGGTTGAGCAAGTAGAAATGCATGAATTGCGATGTTCAGACTGTATTATGATGCATAAATCTCTCGATTTATTTATATATATTTTTAGGGAAGATAAGATGTGGCCAAAATAAATAATTGGTCAATACATTTGAAATGCATATGATTATATGTAAATGTCATTAAAATTGACATTAATAGAATACATATGATATTGGGAAATGTCACTAAAAATTTGACATTAATAGAATGTGTATGTTATTTGAAAAATGTCAGTAAGAATTGAAATTAATAGAACACATATAATATTGGGAAATGTCACTAAAAATTTGACATTAATAGAATGTGTAATTGACATTAATTGGATGAATAGGTTTTTTGCATCAAATAAATTGACATAATTTATATGCATACAAGTAAAAAGATAGAATATAGAACACCTTTGTTGCATACATGTGGATAATTTATGTTAGTCTCTGAGTTTATGAATATTTTCCTATGAGAAAATATAAATTCTCAAACATATGAACATCTCTAAAAAATAGTAAGCATCAACAACCGATCAGTAAATAACAGAATGGAATCCGCAAGGAAACCATAAATGACAGCAGAAATCAATCCAAATGAATGATTCTGGACAGTTATTCTATAATACAACTTTAGAAAACCAGATCATATGACACGAATGTATTGGAACAGGCCAGGCCCTGCACCGTAGGCTAACCTGACTGAGGAGCCTCTTACGGCTATGATTACTGAGATTCGCCTTATTGGTGATTCAGAGGTTGGTGGGTAGACATTGGTGTTTCTCGCCATGTTTGTTATGATCGTGATATATTCACAATATACACGGTTGCCGATGATCAGAAAGTGTGTTGTGAGATTCTCGCACCACTTAAGCTGTAGAGACTGGTAATATAAAAATAAAACATATGATTGGAAAGACATTGATTCTTAAAGATGTGATGCATTTGATATGTTTGAAACATTCAAAATTGAAATCAAGCAAATAGGAAAATTAAAAGACTACATAGTGATAGAGGAACAGAATATGAATCAAATTCTATTCTGGATTTTTTATGTGATATATTGTACATAAGAGAACTGCACCATTTTCACCTGAAATTGAAGGTAAAGCTAAAAAAATAGGACCTTTACCGAATTAGTAATTGTCATTTTATTAAATTTTGGTGCAGCAAAACATTAGTAGGGGGATATTTTATAGACTATATGTTATGTTCTGAATAGAATCCCCAAATCTAAGAATAAAATTTCGCCTTATGAAATTTTAGAGAAATATAAATCCAATATGTCATACTTTAGAACTTGGGATTGCTTAGCATATGTTCGCATTCCATACCCTAAGAGAATAAAATTGGCAAGTAAATCATACGAATGTTTATTTATAAGCTATGCTGTTAATAGCAAAGCATACAGAATTTATGACCTAAATACACATAATATAATTTGAATCAAATGATGCCAATTTTTATGAAACAAAATTTCTTTTTAAATTAAGGAATAGTGGGGGCACATCAAGTACGCCTATTAGAACAGAACTTAATAAAAGTTCTGAAGTTGAACCTAGAAGAAGTAAAAGAGCAAGAACCGTAAACGAATTTGGTTCGAATTTTTGTGATTTTACTATAGAGGAGGATCCCTTAAACCTCCAAGAGGCCTTATCTTCTTTAGATGCCGATTTTTGGCGAGAGGCTATAAATAATGAGATGGATTCTTTGAAATCCAATAAGACTTGGCATTTGACATATTTAACCTCTAGCTGTAAATCTATATGCTGTAAATGAGTACTTAAAAAGAAAGCTAAAACCTGATGGTACTATTGATAAATACAAAGCACGACTAGTAGCTAAAGGTTTTAGAGAAAAAGAAAATATAGATTTCTTCGACACTTTTTCACCTATAACTAGAATAACATCCATCCGGGTATTAATCTCACTTGCTTCCATTCATAATTTATTAATACACCAAATGGATGTTAAAACCGCATTTTTGAACGGTGAATTAGAAGAAGAAATTCATATGGACCAGCCTGAAGGATTCGTAGTACATAGTCAAGAACATAAAGTATGCAAATTAGATAAACCATTATATGGTTTAAAACAAGCACATAACAATGACATAAAAAAAATTTGATAACTTTAACCATTTCACATGGTTTTAAAGTTAATGAAAGTGACAAATGCATTTATTACAAATCTGAGAATGACATTTGCACTATTATATGCCTTTATGTAGATAACCTACTCATCTTTGGGTCAAACATTCATGCCATAAACTCAGTCAAATCCTTATTAAATTCCAATTTTTGATATGAAAGATCTAGGTGAGGTGAGTGTAATCCTTGGTATTTAGATTACTGGGTAAAAAGGGGATTTTCTTTGGATCAATCTCATTAAAATGAGAATGCTCTAAAGAAATACAATTATTTTGACTGTAAACCAGCATATACACCATATGGTCTCAGTGTAAAGTTATTTAAGAACACTGATGAAGGTGTAAGACAGTCTGATTTTGCGAGCATCATTGGCAGCCTTCGGTATGCCACTGAATGTACTAGACCCGACATTGACTATGTCGTGGGATTATTATGCAGATTTACCAGTAGACCCAGTATAGAGCACTGACATGCTATTGAAAGGGTCATGACATACCTTAAACGAACCATGAACCTTGGATTACATTATGAAAAGTTTCAAGCTGTACTTGAAGGATATTCCGATGTTGACTGGAATATTTTATCTGATGATTCTATTGCGACCAGTGGCTATATATTTAGCATTGCTGGAAGAACTGTTTCTTGGAAATCTAAGAAACAGAATATCTTGACTCAGTATACTATAGTGACTGAGATAAGAGCACTAGCCACAGCTAGTGAAGAAGCAAAGAACTAAAGAAATCTGCTAGTTGAGATCCCTATACGGGAAAGATAGACACCAGTGGTGTAATCGATTGTGATAGTTCCGCGGTTATTACAAAAAGTATAGAACCGTTATAACAACGGTAGAAAACGACGTCGTAAGCACAATACTGTAAAAGAACATCACATATATAGTGATGAAAGATTTGACGACTATTGAAAGAAAAACAGAACCGATAATACAACGGTAAGAAATGACAGTCGTATGCACATATTGTTAGAGGACATCACATATGAAGTGATGATAATTTGGCAGATCCTTTGACGAAAGGACTGACCAGAAAGAAAGTCCTTAATAATTCTAAAAGAATGGGACTATTGCCCTGAGATTGTGGAATCACACACAATGGCAACCTGACCTAAATGACTGGAGATCCCAAGAAATAGGTTCAATGGGTAAAAACAAGTTGTGTAGTGATAGAAGTAGAACATGCTATTTAATAAACTAAGAAGCATGTATTCCTGAAGTGATTAGAGGATGAGTCAATAGAAACACTTAATGAGATCTATACTCTATTTGGAGTGAAGTACCTACCTTCAGGAGTACTCTTGATAGACACACCTGTGTGAATGTGGAAATGAGGCTGTTTCCTATGGAGTTTTGGGCAGAACTTCTAGAGCGTTCACTAAACTGGGATAGACGTGCATAGCCATAAACGCATGGGCTTATTTGATTGCACTATAGAAAAGGTTGTGTGTGGTTTGATGTCAGGAATAGAGTTCAAGACTACGTGTCACTCTAGTAAAAACTGAATCTTACTCACTATGCAAATGTTCAAGTCGGATGACACCTTTGTTTATGCACAGTCTTATATTTTTAGAAACTACTCGATAATATTTTAAAAAATTCAAGTGGGGGATTGTTGGAAATTTATGTGAATTATTTAAAATATAGAAATAAGTGTATGATGGCTCCTATATGTGAATAGTCCCACATCATGGGATTATAAGAAAGATGCAAGTATTTATACTTGTTTCTAAGAAGTCATGTTGGGGCCTTGGGCTCCCAATGCATGCTTTGTTGTGAGGAGGGAGACCATGCATCATGAACAACACACACGCGCGCGCGACCGACCGACCCGGCCCGGCCCGGCTCGATTCAGTTCGGGCTCGGGCTTGGGCCTTGGCTATGTGGTGTAGACACTTATATTTTTGGACCAGAAAACCTTGACTTTTTCAAACCGTTTTTATGAAAAATATTTCTGAGCCGACTTTATCATGAAGCGGTAAACTTTTGACCCGGTATTTCAGCAGATCCTATTTTCTCCTACTGCCCAGTATTTTCGATTAACCATAATCCCCGTCTATATATTATCTTCAGTTGTAGACGAGATTAGTAAAAAAAAAATTCTTCCTCCGCCATTAAAATATTCTTACAGAAATTTTCGAGCAGTTATTTATTTCGAAAGTGCAAATCTACACTGATTTGTTGTGCAAGCAAATCGGTTACTGTTCTACGAGGCTATTTTATCCTAGAGGCGACGGCGAGAGTATGAACTGGTTTTGCACCACCGACCAGATCGCCGAATCGTCTTCAAGAGAGCGACCTGGTCCGCGACTCAGCCATTGTTTCCCAACAGAAACTTAAAAAAAAAAAAATCGTTGCAAAAATACATTTGGATACACAAGCATTTTATAATTTCAATTTTTCTGTAGTAGAGAAACTTTAATACAGATGGAAGCAAAGGAAGTTATCAGCCAATTTTCAGTAATAACAAACATGATACTTGCCCAAAAGCTCAGGACAAAATTACATCCAGGTATCCAATAGTAAATCAAATAAACATCACAATGATTCTGCTCAATTAACTAGAAAGAATTCAGTAATAACAAACTGAGTTTGTCTAATTACTAAGTAAGGTCTAAATTTTTATTTAGCTACCTAAAAAGTTTAGTTTGAGTGTGTAACGACCCGCATTCTACGCATCATAGGATCGTAGAATATTTATTTCTGTCACATACGAAGTCGTATGGTCGTGTAACTTTGGGAGACGACTATTGGGGTCATTTCTCATGTTCATGATTTTTCTCGATTTTTAAATGACCATTTTACCCCTAGTTATCACTGTTTTGGCCATAACTTTTGACTGGAAAGGGATTTTGACCTGAAACCACTTCCATTGGCTTCGGATGATGGTTTCTCTTTCCGTAGAGTGGTCACATTAGCCAAACGGACTTACCGTTTGGGAGATATGGCTGAAACAAGTTGCAGATGGTGAAAAACAGCTTAATTGGGCTTAACCGGGTGATTAGCAGCTAGGCCCAAGGGGAATTTCGGGTTTAGAGGTATAGGAGGACTGATTAGGGTTAGGTTATCACTTTCATTTCAGTTTTGAGCCGCCACAAACCTTCTTGAGAACTTGGTAATGGCCTCCATCCTCTAAAACCACTCCAAAACACATTTTTAGTGAAGATTAAGCCTAAACTACATCAAAACAAGGCCAAATAGCAACAAAGCAAGGTTGGAGCTGCTGCTATACATAGGAATTCGACCCAAACAGAGGATATTTCAGATTTGGTGTTTTGTTTTGTGGCCAAGGTGAGTGATTTGCATAGTTTTTGCACTAATTACGGTAATTAAGGGTAATTAGTGAAGATTAGCGAATTTATACGTAAATAAATTCTGGAAAAATTCTTAAAATTCTAAAATAATGTTTTAAGGCTCTGTTAGAAATTTGGGTTAAATTCGATGTGTTTTGCTAATCGTATGCTTAAACATGATTAAGAGGGATTATAGGAAAATGTGAGGTTTTGGCCACTTTTGATCCATTTTGATTCATTTAAATTGTTGTTTGTTGCTTGTGGTTGCTATTACATGTTGCTATGACTCTATGGCATGTTTTATGATTCATTAGAATAGCTAGATTGGTCAAAGACGCCGTCTTATGGCGCGAAACACTCGCTAGAAAAGCTGCAGGAAATGCTACAGAGATCCGGATCGGATCGGGTAGGGGATCAGATCGGGTAGGGATCGGATCGGACATATCCGAACCGGACCGGGGCGTGGTACTTTCTGGAGCATGACGTGAAGAGGCAACAGGGAAGGCCTGGTCGGATCGGAGGGGCGTAGCGTGGGATCGGAAGGAACAAGGAGGACTGAAGTGGAAGAAAAAGGAGCATGGATACCATATTCCGAACCGAACCGAGAGCAATATCCGAACCGAACCGCTTCAGAATCACCGAACCGAACCGCATGAGGGAGGGCACCGAACCGAACCGCATGAGGGAGAAGGACCCGAACCCAGAGGATGGTGGCACTCCGAACCGAACCGGGGAACGTATCCGACCCGAACCGAACTGGGGAACGTATCCGACCCGAACCGAGCATGGGGAACTGGACGTGTACTTTTACTACTTCGTGATGACTCTTCTGAAGACCAACTCCAATTCGACCAAACCCGAGATGCAAAGGAAGTCCAAATGAGAAGTTAGAGCTCAAGATTCAGATGGGAATCAACGAGTTCGCTTCATGGTTGGGCTTTGCTGCGGGACGCGTGCCAAGGGGTTATCGACGTCTATAGCTTTGGACCACTATGGTAGGAGGTACGAAGGCGGATTCAGGGCCATTATGGCATCGGTAGAACCAAGGGCTGCGACCAATGAAGTGGGTCATTGAAATGTTTAGTCATGACTCCAAGTGTTTGGCTTGGTCACAGCAGCGTTTCTACAAGTCGGGATTCGTCGTTACCTCAGTTTGTCTAGTGTTCCAAAGTGGTAGATGTCGTATGCTTTACGCACTGAATGAGAGATGTGAGGATGGTTACTATGGATGATTTGTTTGCTATCATTGTGACATGCACACCCCACCCCCGTATTCTTACACTATTTATTCTGGCACCCTGGGAGTATTGTACGGTATGTGGTACTAACTCTTTGGTTGCAGGTCCAGGTTCAGGTATGGTTTAGTATACCTGTTATTATTCTGTTTAAGATGCTTATCGCTCATACCAGGCTTTATGTCTGACCCAGAGTTTTATGTCTCCTCTTATTACTCTGGGTGCTCACACGAGCAGACTAGAGACAGGTTAGCTGGTGATGCACGGGTAGATGATCCGGAGACGAGCAGGAGGCTCCCACGTACTATATACATAATATTCTCCCTGTGTTGTTGAAGATCACTGCTTGGGAATTGTTGGTGTATCTTCTACTTTAGCTTTCTTTTGCTTAGAGACAGTAAATTTGGAAAAGTTGTAATAAGCTGTATTTGGATTTCCGCTGCTCTGTTGTTGACATTGATTATTAGTTATCAGCTTATGCACTGTCTCGCCTGTTTTATGTCAAGTATGTTATTATTATATTTTATTCCATGCGCTGTGAGACATTCTACAGGTTCTTTGGTTAGTTCATTCCCTTCTTTCCTTTCTTATGACGACCGTCTTGTGCTAGTCGGGCATGTGTACAGCGCACCTTAGGAGGAAATGCAGGCTGGTGCGGGGCGGGCCGTCACACTTGGTATCAGAGCTCTAGGTTGCGTAGTTAACCTAGGGAAGTTATCAGGGAGAGATAATACACATATACGAGAGAGCGTATTTGTGATTACTTTGGTTTTTAAAAGCTATATATATATACTATTAGTAGTATAAGGATGAAGTCGTACTGCACTAGCACCACTATGGAATCGTTAATCGTTTCTTTTTTCAGATTGACGATGAGCCGAGATACTAGAGGTGCTGGTAGGGGAATCAATAATGGGAATGCTGCTGACATGAGGACGATGTTTACTGACCTCATGAGAGAGATGCTTAGAGATGTGCAGAGGGCAGCTCCCAATGATGGAAATGGTGGTGGTCCAATGGTGCAGGCGCCAAGAGTCGACTTCGCCAAGATGAATAAGGATTATACTAGTCTTGGTGGGAAATCATTCCACGGAACGGAGTCGGCTACGGACGTTCAGGATTGGTTGGATAGTTGCGAACGTATCTTCGAGGATTTGGGTATCGAGGATGCGATGAAGAGAAAGCTAGCGTCCCGTCAGCTGCAAGGGCGGGCAATGAATTGGTGGAATGCTATAAAGGCAGCTACTCCCGAAGATCAGATTACTTGGGAGCAGTTTAAGGCTCGCTTTAGTGAGAAGTTCATTCCAGCTGCTCAGAAGTCAATGTTGTTTAAGAAGTTCTTGGAGCTCAAGCAGAATGGCAGAGCTGTCTCGGAGTATATTGCTGAATTTGACACTTTGTCAAAATATGGGTTATCTCTTATTGATACTGCCGAGAAAAAGAATGAGAAATTCATAACTGGTTTGGATCAGTACTTGGGGGAAAAACTTATTAACCACATCGATGAGACGTTTGAATCGATTGTGGGGAAAGCGTTAAGATCGGAAAGTCTCTACCCTAAGTCGAAGACTGAGGTTGCATCCGCAGAGGAGCCAAAACCACAAGCTAGTGGTGGAGGCAAAGGTGGTTCTCAGAATAAGAGAAAGCAGAATCAGGCTAAGGATGGCCAGAGGAAAAAGAATAAGCAAGATGTGGAGTGCTTCAGCTGTGGTAAGAAGGGCCATTATGCTAGTAATTGTCGGGCCAAGCCAGCGGATAGGAAGTGCTTCAACTGTGGCCAAATGGGACATCACAAGGACAAGTGTCCACAGCCCCCTAAAGAAAAGCAAATGGTGAAAGCATATGCCCTTAATGCTATTCCTTCTTCGTCGAATGCCCCAACTGCGGCGGAGAAGGGAAAGAATGTCGTCATTCAAGGTATGCTTTCTGTTTATGATGTTCCTGTTAGAGTTTTGTTTGATACCGGAGCTTCCAGTTCTTTCATATCTAGTGACCTGGTAGATAGGTTGGGATTGGAGCCCGAAATTGTCGATAGACCTTTAGTAGTGACGAACCCGATTGGTGGTTCGACTAGCCTTAGCATGATTTGTCGCAATGTGGTCTTATTGAGTCATGGATGCATGTTTGTTTGTGATTGCTTTGTTTTGGGCTTTACTGGGTTTGGCATTATTTTGGGAGTAGATTGGCTCCAAAGATACGGGGTGGTGGTAGACTGTGAGGGCTTGTTGGTGACAGCTAGAGCGGATGATGGGCGGAGGATAGTGTTTGGTGGTCTACCCAGTAAGGGGGTATTGGATAGTTTTCTAAACTCCCTCGACATTCCGCATAGTGAGTTGTCAGGTTTGCCCGTGGTTGGCCAGTATCCGGATGTTTTCGAAGAAGTGACCGGACTTCCACCACACCGAGAGATTGAGTTCCGTATTGATTTGGTAAAAGATGCCAGACCTATAGTGATGCCACTTCGTCGTATGGCACCAAGAGAGCAGCGTGAGCTCGAGGTGCAAGTCAGCGATCTTTTGAAGCAGGGATTTATCAGGAGGAGTGTTTCTGAATGGGGAGCACCAGTTGTGTTTGCTACCAAGGCGGATGGTTCCCTTCGTTTGTGTGTAGACTACCGCGAGTTGAATAAAGTGACGAGGAAGAACAAGTATCCTCTACCGCGGATAGATGATTTGTTTGATCAGTTGAGTGGCGCGAAAGTATTTTCTCAGTTGGATCTCGCGACAGGTTTTCATCAGCTTAGAGTGGAAGCTGAGAGTATAGCTAAAACGGCATTTCGAACGCCGTCTGGATTTTATGAATGGTTGGTTATGCCATTTGGGCTGACTAATGCCCCGGCATATTTTGTGGATCTTATGAATAGGGTATTCAGAGATCAGTTGAATAAGTCTGTTCTTGTGTTCGTGGATGATATTTTGGTCTATTCGAGGACAGAGGAAGAACACAAGGAACATTTAAGAGTAGTGATGGAGGTGTTGAGAAAACACCAATTGAAAGCCAAGTTTTCTAAGTGTCACTTCTGGAAGAGGGAAGTGAGGTTCTTGGGCCATGTTGTATCAGAGAATGGTATTGCCGTGGACCCAGCGAAGGTGGCTACGGTACAAGATTGGCCTACGCCCAAGAATGCAACAGATGTAAGAAGTTTCTTGGGATTAGCTGGATATTATCGTAAGTTTATCCAAGGTTTCTCCAAGACAGCAGCACCATTGACCCAGTTGACCAAGAAGAATCAAGCTTTTGTCTGGGATGAAAGGTGCGAGGATGCATTCAAAAGTCTAAAGGACAAGTTGACAAGCGCACCAGTGTTAGTCATTCCTAAGGGGGATGAAGAGATGACGGTATACACGGATGCCTGTGGTACCGGACTGGGTGCTGTATTGATGCAAGGCGGTAGGGTTGTAGCTTACGCAAGTCGGCAATTGAAACCGCACGAGAGAAGATACCCTACCCATGATTTAGAATTGGCAGCAATCGTGTTCGCGTTAAAGATGTGGAGACACTATCTCTTGGGAGAAAGATTTGAGCTGTTTACAGACCATAAGTCGTTAAAATATCTCTTCTCCCAGAAGGATTTAAATCTCCGTCAGCAGAGGTGGTTAGAGTTCTTAGCTTCCTATGATTTTGACATCGCATACACACCAGGAAAGGGAAATGCGGTGGCTGATGCATTGAGTAGAAGACATGCCAGCTTAGGGGCTATGTTCCTTGAATGGAAGCAACTGGAGTTTATCGCGGGGTTTGATTTCAGACCAAAGTGCGAATTGGATCCAGAAATGTTAGCAAGTTTGACGATCAGACCCACTTTGATTGAGCGGATCGGCTCTAGTCAGAGGGACGATCCTAACCTATTGGAAATCATCTCCAAGTTAGAGATGGGTATCGATGAGGAGATGAACAAGTATGGGCTTGATCGAGAAAGATGGCTTAGAAAGAATAGAAAGCTTGTTGTACCCAATGTCAATGGATTGAGAGATGAAGTGCTTAGAGAATGTCATCACTCAAAGCTAACTATACACCCCGGTGGTAATAAGATGTATCGAGATATGAAGCAGACTTACTACTGGGAAGGGATGAAAAGAGACGTTGGGAAGTTTATATCCAAGTGCATGAATTGCCAGCTAGTTAAAGCCGAGCAAAAGAAGCCTAGTGGGTTGTTGCAACCATTAGAAACTCCCGAATGGAAATGGGAGCAAGTCTCGATGGATTTCATCGATGGTTTACCAAGGACTAGATCAGGATATGACAGCATTTGGGTAATTGTAGATCGACTGACTAAAAGTGCAAGGTTTATACCAGTCAAATCGACTAGAACGGCAGCTAAGTTAGCAGAATTGTATATGAAGTGGATAGTGAGATTTCATGGAGTACCTAAGAGCATTGTGAGCGACCGAGACCCGTTGTTCACTAGTGGGTTTTGGAAGAGCTTACAAGAGGCTTTAGGGTCAGAGTTACATCTCAGTACCGCATATCATCCTCAGACCGACGGTCAGACGGAGAGGGTGAACCGTATTTTGGAAGATCTCTTGAGAGCATGTATATTGGATTTCGGTGGATCATGGGATGACCATTTGCATCTAGTAGAGTTTGCATATAATACTAGCTACCATTCCAGTATCGGTATGGCTCCGTTTGAAGCTTTGTACGGAAGACCATGCAACTCACCATCATGTTGGATAGAGACTGGCGAGAAGTTTGTGCTTGGACCAGATGTGGTGAGAGAAACGTCGGATAAGATCAAGATCATTCAACAACGAATGAAGGCTGCCCAAGATAGGCAGAAGAGTTATGCTGATAAGAGGAGAAGAGACTTAAAATTCTCCGTTGGCGACTTGGTGTTTGTCAAGATTTCCCCGTTGAAGAGCGTAATACGATTTGGCAGGAGAGGCAAGTTGGCACCAAGGTTTGTTGGCCCATTCCCTGTTCTTGAACTAGTCGGGAATTTGGCATATAGAATTAACTTACCAGAGAAGATGGCGGGAGTTCATAACGTATTTCATGTTTCCCAACTAAGGAAGTTCGTTCACGACTCAGATATGACTATTTCACCTGATCAGTTAGAAGACTTCGAAGTAGAACCCGAGGCTGTTGGGAACCGCGAGCCGACCTGTATTGTCGAGCACGACATGAAGCAACTTCGAAGGAAGGCGGTGAAGCTAGTCAAGGTACAGTGGAGCGAGGACGAGAATGATTGTACTTGGGAGACAGAGGAGAACATTAGGAAGACATACCCAGAACTCTTTGCCTGGTAAGATTTTGACTTCGATTTAGTTTTCCGCATGCTAGGATAGGCTTGTTTGCTTGTTTTGCATGTTTGATTGTTTTATGTAGTTGTTAGGCATGCGGGATCCTTTGTATGTTTAGGGTTAAGGAATTTCGGGGACGAAATTTCTTAGGGGGGGAGAGTGTAACGACCCGCATTCTACGCATCATAGGATCGTAGAATATTTATTTCTGTCACATACGAAGTCGTATGGTCGTGTAACTTTGGGAGACGACTATTGGGGTCATTTCCCATGTTCATGATTTTTCTCGATTTTTAAATGACCATTTTACCCCTAGTTATCACTTTTTTGGCCATAACTTTTGACTGGAAAGGGATTTTGACCTGAAACCACTTCCATTGGCTTCGGATGATGGTTTCTCTTTCCGTAGAGTGGTCACATTAGCCAAACGGACTTACCGTTTGGGAGATATGGCTGAAACAAGTTGCAGATGGTGAAAACATCTTAATTGGGCTTAACCGGGTGATTAGCAGCTAGACCCAAGGGGAATTTCGGGTTTAGAGGTATAGGAGGACTGATTAGGGTTAGGTTATCACTTTCATTTCAGTTTTGAGCCGCCACAAACCTTCTTGAGAACTTGGTAATGGCCTCCATCCTCTAAAACCACTCCAAAACACATTTTTAGTGAAGATTAAGCCTAAACTACATCAAAACAAGGCCAAATAGCAACAAAGCAAGGTTGGAGCTGCTGCTATACATAGGAATTCGACCCAAACAGAGGATATTTCAGATTTGGTGTTTTGTTTTGTGGCCAAGGTGAGTGATTTGCATAGTTTTTGCACTAATTACGGTAATTAAGGGTAATTAGTGAAGATTAGCGAATTTATACGTAAATAAATTCTGGAAAAATTCTTAAAATTCTAAAATAATGTTTTAAGGCTCTGTTAGAAATTTGGGTTAAATTCGATGTGTTTTGCTAATCGTATGCTTAAACATGATTAAGAGGGATTATAGGAAAATGTGAGGTTTTGGCCACTTTTGATCCATTTTGATTCATTTAAATTGTTGTTTGTTGCTTGTGGTTGCTATTACATGTTGCTATGACTCTATGGCATGTTTTATGATTCATTAGAATAGCTAGATTGGTCAAAGACGCCGTCTTATGGCGCGAAACACTCGCTAGAAAAGCTGCAGGAAATGCTACAGAGATCCGGATCGGATCGGGTAGGGGATCAGATCGGGTAGGGATCGGATCGGACATATCCAAACCGGACCGGGGCGTGGTACTTTCTGGAGCATGACGTGAAGAGGCAACAGGGAAGGCCTGGTCGGATCGGAGGGGCGTAGCGTGGGATCGGAAGGAACAAGGAGGACTGAAGTGGAAGAAAAAGGAGCATGGATACCATATTCCGAACCGAACCGAGAGCAATATCCGAACCGAACCGCTTCAGAATCACCGAACCGAACCGCATGAGGGAGGGCACCGAACCGAACCGCATGAGGGAGAAGGACCCGAACCCAGAGGATGGTGGCACTCCGAACCGAACCGGGGAACGTATCCGACCCGAACCGAACTGGGGAACGTATCCGACCCGAACCGAGCATGGGGAACTGGACGTGTACTTTTACTACTTCGTGATGACTCTTCTGAAGACCAACTCCAATTCGACCAAACCCGAGATGCAAAGGAAGTCCAAATGAGAAGTTAGAGCTCAAGATTCAGATGGGAATCAACGAGTTCGCTTCATGGTTGGGCTTTGCTGCGGGACGCGTGCCAAGGGGTTATCGACGTCTATAGCTTTGGACCACTATGGTAGGAGGTACGAAGGCGGATTCAGGGCCATTATGGCATCGGTAGAACCAAGGGCTGCGACCAATGAAGTGGGTCATTGAAATGTTTAGTCATGACTCCAAGTGTTTGGCTTGGTCACAGCAGGGTTTCTACAAGTCGGGATTCGTCGTTACCTCAGTTTGTCTAGTGTTCCAAAGTGGTAGATGTCGTATGCTTTACGCACTGAATGAGAGATGTGAGGATGGTTACTATGGATGATTTGTTTGCTATCATTGTGACATGCACACCCCACCCCCGTATTCTTACACTATTTATTCTGGCACCCTGGGAGTATTGTACGGTATGTGGTACTA
The DNA here is from genome assembly GCA_030737875.1 of Allium sativum. NCBI lineage: Eukaryota > Viridiplantae > Streptophyta > Magnoliopsida > Asparagales > Amaryllidaceae > Allium > Allium sativum. The sequence goes on from CM060918.1 coordinate 826,720,193, forward strand.
ACTCTTTGGTTGCAGGTCCAGGTTCAGGTATGGTTTAGTATACCTGTTATTATTCTGTTTAAGATGCTTATCGCTCATACCAGGCTTTATGTCTGACCCAGAGTTTTATGTCTCCTCTTATTACTCTGGGTGCTCACACGAGCAGACTAGAGACAGGTTAGCTGGTGATGCACGGGTAGATGATCCGGAGACGAGCAGGAGGCTCCCACGTACTATATACATAATATTCTCCCTGTGTTGTTGAAGATCACTGCTTGGGCATTGTTGGTGTATCTTCTACTTTAGCTTTCTTTTGCTTAGAGACAGTAAATTTGGAAAAGTTGTAATAAGCTGTATTTGGATTTCCGCTGCTCTGTTGTTGACATTGATTATTAGTTATCAGCTTATGCACTGTCTCGCCTGTTTTATGTCAAGTATGTTATTATTATATTTTATTCCATGCGCTATGAGACATTCTACAGGTTCTTTGGTTAGTTCATTCCCTTCTTTCCTTTCTTATGACGACCGTCTTGTGCTAGTCGGGCATGTGTACAGCGCACCTTAGGAGGAAATGCAGGCTGGTGCGGGGCGGGCCGTCACAGAGTGTTTTTGACAAAACCAACCGATTTTTTAAGTGGACCGCCCACTTTTCATTACAACAAGGTAATAAATGCAGTTAACAAATAGGATTTAGTCAACATGACTAAATACTAAAATAAACACGACGCAGGCTGTTAAGTCCATACATGGGCACTTACATACAATGACACCCAAACATTACATGAGATAAATAACATTCAGTTGCCCAAACAACTGCAACCTGAGTCTGTTGCAATGTTGCATAGGCAAAATCCCAAACGAGTCTAATTACATAAATGGTTAATTATTTGAAGATGACAGACCTAGTTCTCTAATACCAATCTCAAAGAAAAGATAGATCTTTTAAAAATATATATATATATATATATAATAAAAAAATTGGGGGAATAAACACTCTAGAATTGGGCAGAGCAGCGTAGGTAATTCGGCAGCTACGAGAAAAGCTAAGGGAGATAAGGAGAGACGAAGCGATAAGGGAAGGAGGAGAAATGTACGAAGAAAGCTAAAGATTAGGGAGGGGACGGGAGGACGAAATCTTAGTCCTCATTGATGCCGAGGGTTTCGTTTGAGTAAAATTTAATTTGGGTTTTAATTATTATTAAGGAATAATAATTATTTAATACTATTTTAGAGTATAATAAATTGTTAATCGGTTATTTAAAGGTTATTTATTTAATTATTATTTGAACTTTTCTTATTATTTAATTATTACTTAAAGTTTTAACAACTATTTAGCAAATGTTTAATTTAATCTAATTACTAAATAGAGGGTCTTAAGTTACATTTTTTTGTTCTAAAATGATTTTGATAGATGTTTAGAATCCAAGGGATCTCAATGTCATTCAGCTTAAGCAACCTCATGATTACTAACTAAGTGATTTTCGTTTAGCAGAACCAAACATAATTCTTTTATTAGTGTAGTTGGTTAAATTGTAGGGATTGCCTGTTTGCAGAACTCTATTGTACTAGTTAAAGTGGATTGATTTGAACATTTGTCCAATATCACAAATCACCCTCCTGTGACTAAGTTATTGTTGTGGACATATTATATGCTTATTGCGATTTGTATTACATATAGTGATTGATATGTGTGGACATCTGTTAGTAGAATGCACCTCCATTATATGATAATTTGGTTGTTAATTATGTTGGACGTCAATTAAGCATAGAAAACCTATTTTGCTAAGTAGTTAAATTTTACACCTGCTTAGCTTAACAATTTCCCATTTGTTACCGTTTTATCTTGATTTAGTTAACCTAATCAGATAAGAGGCATTGTGGTCTTTACTCTTTTTTATCTTGAAATAAACATCTTATTCTTTTGATAAATTTTCAAGTCATTATGATTTTAAATATGAATTTTATGGGTTGTTAAAGTAATCACTTTATTAAGATTATTGTAAACATTAATACTTTTGAAACTAATGTTAAAGGCTTTATTTGTTAATATGGTTTAAGAGAATTTAAAAGGTGAAAGTTTTGAATAATAACTTGATTATTTGAAAGTGTTTTCAATCATATCTAATTTATAAAGATTATTATTATTATTATTAAAAAAATTCAGGAAGGAAACCAACCGGAGTCGTAAAACCATCTAATGCACAAAGCTTGGTCTACGAGCGCCACACAAGTGGCGGATCTTAGCGTATGCACATGGTAACTCCTAGCATGCCATTTCGGGTTTCGAACCCGCGCCACTTTTACCATGGCACAAAGTCCTTAACCGCCCGGCTACTACTGCAGATTAATTTATAAAGATATAAAGATAAGTTGTAAACAATATTTATATTATAAAAGTGGGTTGAAATGGTTTGATGTTTAAAACTAAAAATTATATGCGATTTTAGATATTAATAAATACAACTTTTAAATGATTTTGAATATGTATAAAGGAAGTTGAAAAGGATTGGTATTCTTATAAAGAGCTATAATGGTATGATATTTATTTGAATTGTTGTATAAAGAAACTCGGTGATTTATAAAAAGTTTTATAAATGGATTTGGGACTTCAGTAAAGAGTTTTCCTTAAACGAATGAGATTTACTATAATAGGATTTGTGAGAGAAGTTATAAAATAATTTATGTTTGAGATATTCACATCTTTAATTTAAATAAAGTATTTTAATCCTCGATATGATTTCGAATTGACAAACCAAGTTTAAATGTTTTATAAATATACATAGGTCGATGAAGTAGGTGTACGCTGTTAGGGTTTCCCCGAGATCACTACACAATTAGATTTTGAAAGAGCGAAGAAGATAACAATAACAAACAAATTCCACCAAATAAACCTTTATTATTCCACCAATTAATTACAAAGAAAGACCTAAAATTGAGAAGGTATCTCAATCCCTAAAAATAAAAACAAGTTTTTCTCCCTCAAAAGTACAATTAAATCACTCCCTAATGAGATGCTTATATAGACAAATAGAAAGACTAGGTCTAAACCTAATTGGGCCCTAAAATATCTCAAAAATAAATACTCCTTAAAACTTGTTCAAAGTAAAACTTTCCCTAAAATATCTGAACAAATCCATAAAACTTGATCAACAGATCCTAAAATCCTGCAACTTCCAATATCTCCACTTTAATATCCATGTGATGAATATCACAAACCATAACACTTCACCTTGATATGAAATCACTCCAACACTCAAAAAACCACCCCTAAACTATGCATTTCCCTAATGAGATGCGCCACATAAAAGATCTCAAAATTGCTTGTAATACCATAATGGCCTTCATGTAGACTTTGTGGCTTTATGTTGATGGCTCCACCTTGATTCAGCTGAACTCGCCTCTCCTAATCCAATTTGAGAACTCATAACATTCTCTATCGTTTTTTCAAGCAATTTATAAATGTTATCATTTTCCCGTTTTGCGCGCAGAAGCTCCTTGTTACCCCTCCAAGTTCTTGTAACTCCACCTTTAGTCGAGAAATAGCAACCTTTTTTTTCCAACTGTCCAATTGAAGCAAGATTCTTGTTAATTTCTGGGATGTACCTAACTCCCGTTAGCTTTACCACCTTTCCATCATTCATCTTCAATCGAACCAAACCTACGCCTTTAACATGCAAATCCCGACCGTCGGCGAATTCCACTTTACTACTTTGTTCTTCATAATCAATAAATGCTTCCTTCTGATGGCACACGTGGAAACAAGCTCCTGAATCAAGTATCCAATCTTTGCTTTTGCCTTTATTAACACATAAAACGTTTCCTTCAATCTCCTCGCCAAAATTCACCTCATTACCATTGTTATTTTGTTCATCAATCTTTTCTTCCAATGCCTTTATCTTCTCCTTATCCCTTTTAAGCTTGTGACAAAATCTCAGTTGATGACCGGGTTTGTCACGGTAAAAACAAACATATTCTTTTTTCATGTCCGATCTATTCGATTGCCTTTTCATATTTCTTTGACTATCCCTCCTTGCAATAAAGCTTTTTCAATTGGAGTTTTAATTTCCGTTTCCTCCTTATCTTTTCCTTCTTTAAGGCTCATCCTCCGCATCTCTTCATTAAGCAAGCTACTAATCACGGACCCCATTGAAACAACGCCATCCGAATTTGAGTTATTCAATGTAACCACAAGTGTTTCCCAGTTTTCTGGCAATGAACTCATCATCATTAAAGCTTGCGTTTCATCATCCACCTTGAAATTCACGGCAGCCAATTGATTCACAATTTCCTGGAAATCATTAAGATGCTCCACAATTGATCCACCTTCCTTAAGCTTCAGATTCACCAACCTTCTCATAAGAAGAGCCTTATTTGTTGCAGAGTTCTTCGCATAAACCCCTTCCAATTTCTTCCATATAGCATAAGCCGATGCTTCATTAGCAACAATATGAAACACTGAATTATCCAAAAAACATCGAATAGATGCAGCGGCCTTCCTATCCATAGTCTCCCATTTTGCTTCGGATAGATTGCTAGGTTTTTCCCCATTATTCTCCAGTGGTTGATGAAGATCATTAAGATAAAGGAAATCTTCCATCTTTGCCTTCCATAACCCCCAATTTCTTCCATTAAGCTTTTCAATAACAATTTTATCCATATTCAAACCCTCTCCAAAAAATTTGTGCAGAAGACTTTGATACTAATTGTTTGGGTTTCCCCGAGATCACTACACAATTAGATTTTAAAAGAGCGAAGAAGATAACAATAACAAGCAAATTCCACCAAATAAACCTTTATTATTTCACCAATTAATTACAAAGAAAGACCTAAATTTGAGAAGATATCTCAATCCCTAAAAACAAAAACAAGTTTTTCTCCCTCAAAAGTACAAGTAAATCTCTCCCTAATGAGATGCTTATATAGGCAAATAGAAAGACTAGGTCTAAACCTAATTGGGCCCTAATTAAAATATCTCAGAAATAAATACTCCTTAAAACTTGTTCAAAATAAAACTTTCCCTAAAATATCTGAACAAATCCATAAAACTTGGTCAACATATCCTAAAATCCCGCAACTTCCAATATCTCCACTTTAATATCCATGTGATGAATATCACAAACCATAACATACGCCATATTTTCTAAGTATTTAAAATATGATATTTTATACATGTACTTAGGTATACGTATGTATGTTGTACACATACATATGTGTGTCCGTCTCTCTCTCTCTTTATCTATCTATATATATACACACACACACATATACACATACATATATACACACACACACACGAGTATATATGCACGTCCAGTTGGACCTGCATCTAATTAATTTGATGCTCAGACTTTTTATATCATTAGTTTATGTTATCTTTTTGAATAAGCATATTGTTTTCTATTTTTCATAACATGTCGGGAATAATCCCTATGATTAGTTTATACTAAAAAGTGTCATATTTATCAGAATTGCCAAACCATTTTGTATTTTAAAAACTCATTGTCTGAAAATTATATATTTATGTGTTCAGGCCTTATGAAGTCATAATACAATGACCAAGCGATTCGAGACATTAATTAAACAACCAATCACGTGAAATGTCAATATAAAATATTGCAATAAAGAGTTGAATAAGAATTTGGTCACTTAATTCAAACGTCTATTCAATATGTTATTACAATAGCTAAACCAAACAATTTTTTAACAATACCTATTTACATGACCATACAAAAGATTCAAAACATAAAATAAAAAATGAGATTACACTCGTAAACAATTACGTAACATTACACTTATAATCCAAATTAATGAACAATGAGTACACATATCATAAGTTGATCATTTATACAACATACAACTAAATAAATATCAGAACGGACTCATTTTCAATAGAAGTTTAAACAAAATTTGAGGTGAATACTTGTTTGATAGGTGTTAGTGGTATTATAGACTTTTAACTTGTTAACCATAAATTTTGTAATATTACGCTACTAAAAAATCGATGGAGGTTTAAATTAAATGTTTAAATTTAATTATAGATTAGTAACTCACTAAACATGCTCTAACTGGATATTATTTTAACTAATAACAGCTGAGTTCAAAAATGCATAACTACTTCCATTTGTCTAAAGCTCAACACGTTTTCTTCTATCTCCAAGAGGATAAGGTAAGCGGGCTGAGTAATTAGCAACAACAATCCTTGTTTTTATAACTTAAAAACATGGACCATTAACAGTTGCCACTAAAAAAATACTGGGCTGCATGCACAATAGGATCTCAATAAATCATATGTTGGGTTAAACGTAAACAGCAGCTTGTAAGATATATTCATATATTGGAAAAAGCAAATTACAGTTCTTCAAGTAGTCAAAACTGAAATTCCTTCTGTGATATTTCTATGCTAAGTAAACATGACCAATGATCATTTTTTTGATCAGAAAATTTAACTTGTCCAGCAGGCCCACGTACAAATAATTTTCAATGTAGTTCTTAATCAATGAGCTGGTATAATACAAATCAATTTACAACACACTGAATAAAAATTAAAAAATACTTATGTCATGCATACTAGTAGGAAGTATGGCCGATAGTAAAACTCAAATAGTGAAATAACCTTTAAAAAATCACACATTACATTATATTTATTCCAAATTATGATACCGATTAATACAGTGACAAATAAACCCTGAGGTCCAATCAATTATTGTATCTGCAGACTGAAGATGAACAAATGAAGTCTGCTCCCACTGCTAGCCTGCTCTTGCTGTCCTGCGAAATGAAGTCCTTCCCCAGCTTCTACAAATTAAAGTTCTGCTCCTCGATTTTCAATCATGCACCTCAGCAACTGCAATATTTAATGACCCTTCCCAGCTCCTCAGTACTCACATAAATCGCATCATCCAAATTGCAAATTATTGGCACTGAGGCACAACATAACACCAATACACATAATCGCAATTATCAAGGCCACAAATCGAAATGGAAATCAAATTGAAATAACAAATTTAAAGCTTCACAGTTCCGATTCGCACTTGTCCCCTTCCGAGAACCTGCATAGATCCTTGTTTTAAATTGTTAGAGCACTAAAATTGGTTACGATTAGATCGATAAAAATCCTTCAATGTTCAACAACAGTAAACTGATTGCACTAACTGAAATTAGTTAAAAAGGTTGAACATTTAATTAGAAAATTTTAACATGGTCAGACCTCCAAGGATTCTTTCTTCGTAGTAAATTTGTGCAGCACTGCCTCTGCTCGTAGATAGAATAATTCTCTTTCTTGTTATCTCAACCGGAGAAGATTTCTGCCAATGAAAAAAAAAAATGTATTTACGAACAAAAATGGGCATGCTCAATAAAATACCATCAGCAAATGAAATAACCATGGTTAGAAATGATCCGTACCTGTACCGAGCATGACAGCATGTCTAGCTACCAAAAATGAGGAGGAAAATACGCATTAACTTCTTCATTGCTGCTGCAGAGTAAAGATCTACATCTTAAATGGAAAACATATTAGATAAAAGAGCAAACCAATATTGAAAACATGGCAGAAGAAAATTCTCAATACCACAAACTTGTTTTTTTTTCATTGAACTCCTAAAATGACAGTCATCAAACTTACAATATAGGATCTAAATAACTGCAAAGGGATTTTGTGACGGCCCGCCCCGCACCAACCGACATTTACTTCAAAAGTGCGCTGTACACATGTCCAGTTAGCACGGAACGTGTCGTCAGAAGGAAAAGGAAGAAGGAAATGAACATACAAAGAACCTGTAGAATGTCACACAGCGCATAGAATAAAATACAATAATAACATACTTGACATAAAACAGGAGAGACAGTGCATAAGCTGAAAATCAAAACTAAACATCATAGCAGCGGAAATCCAAAATACAGCTTATTACAACTTTTCAAACTGTCTCAAAGCAAAAGTAAGATAAATGAGGTACACTACTAATGCCCAAGTAGCGACCACCAACAACACAGGGAGAATGTGTGTGTGTGTGTGTGTATATATATATATATATTTATATATATATATCATACGTGGAAGCCTCCTGCCCGCCTTCGAATCATCTACTCGCGCATCACCAGCTAATCTGTCTCTAGTCTGCTCGTGTGAGCACCCAGAGTAATAAGAGGAGACATAAAACTCTGGGTCAGACATAAAGCCTGGTATGAGCGATAAGCATCTAAAGTGAACAATAACAGGTAGACTAAAACATACATGAACCTGGACCTGCAACCAAAGAGTTAGCACTACATATTGTACAACATTCTAAGGTACCATATCAAACGGTGTAAAGATACGGAGGTGGGGGAGGTGTGCATGTCATAATGATGGCAAACAATCAAACATAGCATCCATCCTCACATCTCTCACTCAGTGCGTAAAGCATACGATATTCACCACTTCGATCACCCAACATTCCTTGCTACGATCACTTTGCCCCCATGAAGCCATAAATGCCTTCACTGCACTGATAACGTAGCCACTAATTCCTCCCTAGGTCCACTTGCCCCATGGAGTTATTCACCCCATCTGCGCTGGCTCATAGCCTTACCAATCCTTACTATGTCCACTTGTCCCATGGAGTTGTTCACCCCATCTGCGCTGGCTCATAGTCTTACTACGCATCACCTTGCCCCTCAGGTCATAATGACCCTACTGCACTGATAACGTAGTCTTGCTACCATCACCTTGCCCCTCAGATCATAATGACCCTACTGCACTGATAAGTAGCCCATCATTTCTTTTTAGTGGTGAATCGAAGTTATGAACGTCGACAACTCCTTAGCACACGTCCCGCAGCAAAGTCCAACCATGAAGTGAACTCATTGGTTCCCAACTGGATCTTGAGCTCTAACTTCCATTTGGACTACCTTTGCATCTCGGGTTATTGGTCATCACCAGATCGGATCGGGTCGTAGCCTTCAGATCGGATCGGTTCGGAGTCCCGTTTCCTCGTCACCACGGTTCGGATCGAGTTCCTTCATTCGGATCGGGTCGCGCCATCAACTCGTGGTCTTCCAGCTCCATCGGATCGGTTCGAGTACCCCTCAGCGGATCGGGTCGGGGTCTCCAAGTCCATCGCCACGGATCGGTTCGTGACAAGCTCCTTCGGATCGGGTCGTGCTTCATCAGTTCGTGGGGCCCTGTCGGATCGGGTCATGCTTCCTTCTAACGATCGGAGCTGCTAGCGGATCGTGAAGGTGAATCGTGATGAAGGGCTCGGGTCGGATCGCATCATCGGATCGTGGTCTTCAGGCATCGGCGGATCGGGTCGCGCCATCAGTTCGGGTCGCCTTTGTTTCCACCGATCCGGTCCGGTTCGGGCTGATTTCCTGTAGTTCTTCCAGCGAGCAATTTACGCCATTCGACGGCGTTTTCGACCATTCTAACTATTCTAATCAATCACAAAGCATACCATACAGTCATAGCAACAAGTAGAAGTGACCTCAAACACCAAAACAACAATATGATAGGTTAAAATGGATCAAACATAGCCAAAACCCCCTATTTTCCCTTAAGCATGTTTAGGTGAAACTAAGAATAGGATTAGCAAAACTTAACCAAATTAATCCAAATTCATAACAGAGGTCTAAAACATCATTCCGAATTTTATAAACATTTTTCTAGAATTTTATCATGTTTAAATTCGCTAATTAACACTAATCACCCCTAATTAGCCATAATTAGTGTAAAACTATGTAAATCACTCACCTTAGCCACAAAATAATCTAAGATCTGAAATAATTCTCTGATTTGATGTGAATCCCAATGCCAAACAGCAGCTCCTATGTTGCTTTGGTGAAGATCTTCCTTGATTAGGGGTTGCTAAGCTTAATCCTTGACCAAAAGATGATTTGGAGGCCATTTTTAGGGTTCCTTGGTGATAAGTGGAGGCTAGAAAACTGAAATGGAATGATTCTCCATCTCATTTCAGCCCTCCCATAACCCTAATCCCGAAATGGGTTATGGGCCTACTCACTAATCACCCGATTTGGCCCGGTTAAGCAGTTTTTCACCCTCCAAACCTTGTTTCAGCCATATCTCCCAAACGGTAAGTCCGTTTGGCTATTGTGACCACTCTACGGAAAGGTAAACCATCAAACGAATCTAATGGAAGTGGTTTCAGGTCAAAATTCCTTTCCAACCAAAAGTTATGGCCAAAACAGTACCAACTAGGGGCAAAATGGTCATTTAAAAATCGACAAAAATCATGAACATGGGAAATGACTCTAATAGATGTTTCCCAAAGTTACATGACCATACGACATCATACGGGAAAGAAATAAATATTCTACGATCCTATGATGTGTAGAATACGGGTCATTACACTCTCCCCCCTTAAGAAATTTCGCCCCCGAAATTCCCTAATCAAAACACACACAAGGGTCCCGCATGCCTATCAATCATAAAACAACAATCAAACATGCAACCAAGCAAAACAAGTCTACCCTAGCATGCGGAAAACTAAATTGCAAAATAAATCTTACCAGGCAAAGAGTTCTGGATATGCCTTCCTAATGCTCTCCTTTGTCTTCCAAGTACAATCATTCTCGTCCTCGCCCCACTGAACCTTGACTAGCTTCACCGACTTCCTTCGAAGTTGCTTCGTATCGTGCCCCACAATACGAATCGGCTTGCGGTTCCCAACCGCCTCGGGCTCTACTTCGAAGTCCTCTAACTGATCAGGTGAAATAGTCACATCTGAGTCGTGAACGAACTTCCTTAGTTGGGAAACATGAAACACATTGTGAACTCCCGCCATTTTCTCTGGTAAGCCAACTCTATATGCCAAATTCCCGACTAGTTCAAGAATAGGGAATGGTCCAACAAATCTTGGTGCCAACTTGCATCTCCTGCCAAATCGAATCACGCTCTTTAACGGAGAGATCTTGACGAACACCAAGTCACCAACGGAGAATTTCAAGTCTCTTCTCCTCTTATCGGCATAACTCTTCTGCCTATCTTGAGCAACTTTCATTCGTTGTTGAATGACCTTAATCTTATCTGAAGTTTCCCTCACCACATCTGGTCCAAGCACAAACTTCTCGCCAGTCTCTATCCAACATGACGGTGAGTTGCACGGTCTTCCGTACAAAGCTTCATATGGAGCCATACCGATACTGGATTGGTAGCTATTATTATATGCAAACTCTACTAGATGCAAATGGTCATCCCATGATCCACCAAAATCCAATATACAAGCTCTCAAGAGATCTTCCAATATACGATTCACCCTCTCCGTCTGACCGTCGGTCTGAGGATGACATGCAGTACTGAGATGTAATTCTGACCCTAGAGCCTCTTGTAAGCTTTTCCAAAACCCACTAGTGAACAACGGGTCTCGGTCACTCACAATGCTTTTGGGTACTCCATGAAATCTCACTACCCACTTCATATACAATTCTGCCAACTTGGCTGCCGTTCTGGTCGATTTGACTGGTATAAATCTTGCACTCTTAGTCAATCGATCCACAATTACCCAAATGCTATCATATCCCGATCTAGTCCTTGGTAGGCCATCGATGAAATCCATCGAGACTTGCTCCCATTTCCATTCGGGAATTTCTAATGGTTGCAACAACCCACTAGGCTTCTTTTGCTCGGCTTTAACTAGCTGGCAATTCATGCATTTGGATATAAATTTCCCAACGTCTCTTTTCATCCCTTCCCAGTAGTAAGTCTGTCTCATGTCTCGATACATCTTATTACCACCGGGATGTATAGTCAGTTTTGAGTGATGACATTCTCTAAGCACTTCATCTCTCAAACCATTCACATTGGGTACAACTAGTCTTCCATTCTTTCTAAGCCATCCATCTCGATCAAGCCCATACACATTCATCTCCTCATCGATACCCATCTCTAACTTGGAGATGATTTCTAATAGATTAGGATCGTCCCTCTGGCTAGAACCAATCCGCTCTATCAAAGTGGGTCTGATCGTCAAACTAGCTAGCATAACTGGATCCAATTCGCACCTTGGTCTGAAATTAAACCCCGCGATATACTCCAGTTGCTTCCATTCAAGAAACATTGCCCCTAAGCTGGCATGTCTCCTACTCAAGGCATCGGCTACCGCATTACCTTTCCCAGGTGTGTATGCGATATCAAAATCATACGAAGCCAAGAACTCTAACCATCTCTGCTGACGGAGATTCAAATCTTTCTGGAAGAAGAGATACTTTAACGATTTATGATCGGTAAACAACTCAAATCTTTCTCCCAAGAGATAGTGTCTCCACATCTTCAGCGCAAATACAATCGCTGCCAATTCCAAATCATGGGTAGGATACTTCTTCTCATGCGGCTTTAGCTGTCGACTAGCATAAACTACAACCCTACCTCCTTGCATCAATACAGCACCTAGTCCGGTACCACAAGCATCTGTGTATACCGTCATCTCTTCATTCCCTTTAGGAATGACTAACACTGGCGCACGCGTCAACCTTTCCTTTAGACTCTTGAAGGCATCCTCACACACTCCGTCCCAGACGAAGGACTAATTCTTCTTAGTCAACTGAGTCAACGGTGCTGCTATCTTGGAGAAGTCCTGGATAAACTTACGATAATATCCAGCTAATCCCAAGAAACTTCTTACATCTGTTGCATTCTTTGGCGTAGGCCAATCCTGTACCGTAGCCACCTTCGCAGGGTCCACGGCAATTCCATTCTCTGAAACAATATGACCCAAGAATCTTACTTCCCTTCTCCAAAAATGACACTTAGAGAATTTCGCTTTCAATTGGTGTTTCCTCAACACCTCCATCACTATCCTCAAGTGTCCCTTGTGTTCCTCCTCTGTCCTTGAGTAAACAAGGATATCATCCACAAACACAAGAACAAACTTATTCAACTGATCCCTGAATACTCGATTCATAAGATCCACAAAATAGGCTGGTGCATTGGTCAACCCAAATGGCATGACCAACCACTCATAAAATCCAGACGGCGTCCTAAATGCCGTTTTCAGAACACTCTCATCCGCTACTCGTAGCTGATGAAATCCTGTCGCGAGGTCCAACTGGGAGAACACTCTAGCTCCTTCCAGTTGATCAAACAAATCATCTATCCGTGGTAGAGGATACTTATTCTTCCTCGTCACCTTATTCAACTCGCGATAGTCCACACACAAACGAAGGGAACCATCTGCCTTAGTGGCAAACACAACTGGTGGTCCCCACTCGGAGACACTCCTAATAAATCCCTTCTTCAAAAGATTGTTGACTTGCACCCCGAGCTCTCGCTGCTCCCTTGGTGCCATACGACGAAGTGGCATCACTATAGGTCTGGCATCTTTCACTAAATCAATACGGAACTCAATCTCTTGGTGTGGTGGAAGCCCGGTCACCTCCTCGAATACGTCCGGATACTGGCCAACCACGGGCACATCTGACAACTCATCCTGCGGGATGTCGAGGGAATTTACAAAACTAGTCATAACCTCATCACTAGGTAGGCTACCAAACACTACCCTCCGCCCATCATCCGCCCTCACTGTCACCAAAAAGCCCTCACAGTCTACCACCACCCCGTATCTTTGGAGCCAATCGACTCCCAATATAATGCCATACCCAGTAAAGCCAAAAACAAAGCAATCACAAACAAACATACATCCATGACTCAATAAGACCAAATTCCTGCAAATCATACTAAGGCTAGTCAAACCACCAATCGGGTTCGTAACAACCAATGGTCTATCGACTATCTCGGGTTCCAGTCCCAACCCATCTACCAGGTCACTAGATATGAAGGAACGGGAAGCCCCAGTATCAAACAAAACTCGAACTGGTATATCATAAATAGAAAGCATACCTTGAATAACAACACTCTTTCCTTTCTCCGCCGCAGTTGGGGCATTCGACGAAGAAGGAACAACATCAATAGCATATGCTTTCACAATCTGATTCTCCTTAAGAGGTTGCGGACACTTATCCTTATGATGTCCCACTTGACCACAGTTGTAGCACTTCCTTTCCGCTGGCTTGGCCCGACATTCTTTAGCATAATGACCCTTCTTACCACATCTGAAGCACTCAACATCCTTCTTGTTCTTTTTCTGGCCACCCTTAGATTGGTCCTGCTTCCTCTTATTCTGAGAGTTGTTCTTGCCTCCACCGCCTGCTTGCGGCTTTGGCCCTTCTACAGATGCAGCCTCAATCTTTGACTTAGGGTAAAGGCTCTCTAATCTCAAAGCTTTCCCCACGATCGATTCAAAAGTCTCATCGATGTGGTTGATAAGCCTTTCCCCCAAGTATCCATCCAAACCAGTAATGAACTTCTCATTTTTCTTCTCAGGAGTATCAATGAGAGACAGTCCATACTTCGACAAAGTGTCGAACTCAGCAATATAATCAGAAACTGCCCTTCCGTTCTGCTTGAGTTTCAAGAACCTCTTAAACAACACTGACTTCTGGGCAGCTGAAATAAATTTCTCGCTAAAGCGAGCCTTGAACTGATCCCAAGTAAATTGATCTTCTGGAGTAGTTGTTCTAATGGCATTCCACCAATTCATCGCTCGCCCTTGCAGCTGACGAGACGCTAGCCTTCTCTTCATCGCATCCTCAAGACCCAAGTCATCGAAAATACGCCTTCTCTTCATCGCATCCTCAAGACCCAAGTCATCAAAGATACGGTCACAGCTATCCATCCAGTCTTGAACATCTGTGGCCGACTCCGTTCCGTGGAATGGCTTTCCACCAAGATTAGTGTAATCTTTGCACAACTTGACGAAATCGACCCTAGGCGCCTGCACTACTGGACCAACACCAACCCCGGAATTGGGAACTGCCCCTTGCACTTCTCTAAGCATATCTCTCATGAGGTTAGTAAACATTGCCCTCATGTCAGCGGCATTCCTTTGGTTGGTCCCTCTACCAGCACCCCTCGTGTCTCGGCTCATCGTCAATCTGAAAAAGGGAAACGATTAACGACCTCATAGTGGTGCTAGTGCAGTGCGACTTCATTCTTTTACTACTAATAGTATATATATACATAGCATTTGAAAACCAAAGTAATCACAAATACGCGCTCTCATATACGTACTATCTCTCCCTGGTCTCTTTCCCTAGGTTAACTACGCAACCTAGAGCTCTGATACCAAGTGTGAAGGCCCGCCCCGCACCAACCGACATTTACTTCAAAAGTGCGCTGTACACATGTCCAGTTAGCACGGAACGGGTCGTCAGAAGGAAAAGGAAGAAGGAAATGAACATACAAAGAACCTGTAGAATGTCACACAACGCATAGAATAAAATACAATAATAACATACTTGACATAAAACAGGAGAGACAGTGCATAAGCTGAAAATCAGAACTAAACATCATAGCAGCGGAAATCCAAAATACAGCTTATTACAACTTTTCAAACTGTCTCAAAGCAAAAGTAAGATAAATGAGGTACACTACTAATGCCCAAGTAGCGACCACCAACGACACAGGGAGAATGTGTGTGTGTGTGTGTGTGTGTATATATATATATATATATATATATATATATATATCATACGTGGAAGCCTCCTGCCCGCCTTCGAATCATCTACTCGCGCATCACCAGCTAACCTGTCTCTAGTCTGCTCGTGTGAGCACCCAGAGTAATAAGAGGAGACATAAAACTCTGGGTCAGACATAAAGCCTGGTATGAGCGATAAGCATCTAAAGTGAACAATAACAGGTAGACTAAAACATACCTGAACCTGGACCTGCAACCAAAGAGCTAGCACTACATACTGTACAACACTCTAAGGTACTATATCAAACGGTGTAAAGATACGGAGGTGGGGGAGGTGTGCATGTCATAATGATGGCAAACAATCAAACATAGCATCCATCCTCACATCTCTCACTCAGTGCGTAAAGCATACGATATTCACCACTTCGATCACCCAACATTCCTTGCTACGATCACTTTGCCCCATGAAGCCATAAATGGCTTCACTGCACTGATAACGTAGCCACTAATTCCTCGCTATGTCCACTTGCCCCATGGAGTTATTCACCCCATCTGCGTTGGCTCATAGCCTTACCAATCCTTACTATGTCCACTTGCCCCATGGAGTTGTTCACCCCATCTGCGCTGGCTCATAGTCTTACTACGCATCACCTTGTCCCTCAGGTCATAATGACCCTACTGCACTGATAACGTAGTCTTGCTACCATCACCTTGCCCCTCAGGTCATAATGACCCTACTGCACTGATAAGTAACCCATCATTCCTTTTTAGTTGTTAATCGAAGTTATGAACGTCGACAACTCCTTAGCACACGTCCCGCAGCAAAGTCCAACCATGAAGTGAACTCATTGGTTCCCAACTGGATCCTGAGCTCTAACTTCCATTTGGACAACCTTTGCATCTCGGGTTATTGGTCATCACCAGATCGGATCGGGTCGTAGCCTTCAGATCGGATCGGTTCGGAGTCCCGTTTCCTCGTCACCACGGTTCGGATCGAGTTCCTTCATTCGGATCGGGTCGCGCCATCAACTCGTGGTCCTCCAGCTCCATCGGATCGATTCGAGTACCCCTCAACGGATCGGGTCGGGGTCTCCAAGTCCATCGCCACGGATCGGTTCGTGACAAGCTCCTTCGGATCGGGTCGTGCTTCATCAGTTCGTGGGGCCCTGTCGGATCGGGTCATGCTTACTTCTAGCGATCGGAGCTGCTAGCGGATCGTGAAGGTGAATCATGATGAAGGGCTCGGATCGGATCGCATCATCGGATCGTGGTCTTCAGGCATCGACGGATCGGGTCGCGCCATCAGTTCGGGTCGCCTTTGTTTCCACCGATCCGGTCCGGTTCGGGCTGATTTCCTGCAGTTCTTCCAGCGAGCAGTTTACGCCATTCGACGGCATTTTCGACCATTCTAACTATTCTAATCAATCACAAAGCATACCATACAGTCATAGCAACAAGTAGAAGTGACCTCAAATACCAAAACAACAATATGAGGTTAAAATGGATCAAACACAGCCAAAACCCCCTATTTTCCCTTAAGCATGTTTAGGTGAAACTAAGAATAGGATTAACAAAACTTAACCAAATTAACCCAAATTCATATCAGAGGTCTAAAACATCATTCCGAATTTTATAAACATTTTTCCAGAATTTTATCATGTTTAAATTCGCTAATTAACACTAATCACCCCTAATTAGCCATAATTAGTGTAAATCTATGCAAATCACTCACCTTAGCCATAAAATAATCTAAGATCTGAAATAATTCTCTGATTTGATGTGAATCTCAATGCCAAACAGCAGCTCCTATGTTGCTTTGGTGAAGATCTTCCTTGATTAGGGGTTGTTAAGCTTAATCCTTGACCAAAAGATTATTTGGAGGTGATTTAGAGGTTGGAGGCCATTTTTAGGGTTCCTTGGTGATAAGTGGAGGCTAGAAAACTGAAATGGAATGATTCTCCATCTCATTTCAACCCTCCCATAACCCTAATCCCGAAATGGGTTATGGGCCTACTCACTAATCACCCGATTTGGCCCGGTTAAGCAGTTTTCACCCTCCAAACCTTGTTTCAGCCATATCTCCCAAACGGTAAGTCCGTTTGGCTATTGTGACCACTCTACGGAAAGGTAAACCATCAAACGAATCTAATGGAAGTGGTTTCAGGTTGAAATTCCTTTCCAATCAAAAGTTATGGCCAAAACAGTACCAACTAGGGGCAAAATGGTCATTTAAAAATCGACAAAAATCATGAACATGGGAAATGACTCTAATAGATGTTTCCCAAAGTTACATGACCATACGACGTCATACGGGAAAGAAATAAATATTCTACGATCCTATGATGTGTAGAATACGGGTCATTACAGATTTGAATCATCAAAGTTAAAACCAAGGCTTGAGGAATCGACCAGAACAGCGAGAGTTTGGTCGTTCCATTATGTTCGACCAAAATAAAACACCATACCTAAAAGTTGCTTCAATTATAAAACCATTGAAACTCAAATTTTCTAAAAGAAAATATAATAAATATTAATATGAGTTTCAAATAAATATACGAAATTTCAAAATCTGAAATTTAACTTAAAAAGCATTCAGAATCATAGACAACACTACTAATGTAAATAAAAAGGTTTATTGACAAATAATTGTACATGTCACAAATATTAAAATTAATCAATAATGTTCATTTATATCTTATTACACATTTTATTTCAATTGACCAAATATAAATTTATGTGTAATTACATGAATAAT
Organism: Allium sativum; assembly: GCA_030737875.1. NCBI lineage: Eukaryota > Viridiplantae > Streptophyta > Magnoliopsida > Asparagales > Amaryllidaceae > Allium > Allium sativum. The sequence goes on from CM060918.1 coordinate 826,738,394, forward strand.
TTATTAGCCAAATCTGAAATCGAAATTCAAACTATAATTATAAAAAAAATTAAGTGTTAAACTAAATTTTTATATAAAAAATTAAGTATTGAAGTAAAAAAAAAAAAACTCAACACTTGGTTTCAGTTGCTAAACCAGCTGGTCAACATGCTTTCAGCGATCATGGCCAGCAAATGAGCCGTATTGCATACATTGAATTCTATGTGAAGCCAAAAGAAGATGATGCTCCTGTAAAAAAAAAGAAGAAATATTTTTATCCAAGTGGCTTTGGTGAAAGAACCCAATGCTCGCCGCCGGGTAAGATTTTAACTCCTTTAACTTTGGCGAATAAATTTACAGCTCTTCTAACTCCTTTGTTTTCTGCAGATGTGAAGTAATCATGTCCAAATAGTATACCTCCTTGTCTAGGTATTGCTCATGCCATGTTGATGTCCGACATTGAAGCATCTAGCATTGAAGTTCACATCCTACTCATCTAATTGTCATGCAAATTTTTTTCCTAGCTCCTAGTTAGAGCCGTAAATTGTGTAACAATCCAAGTAATATAGACAATCAAAGCAAATAGAAACATATAGTTAAAAAACAGTGGTTAAACTCAAGTACAACTTGTGCTAGCTCATGAATTGTGATCTCCAATATATATAAAAGCACAGAACACTTTTTCATATCAGTGCACATAAACAAATACATTTATAAAAAAATTGTGATCGGAAACTATGATACATAAGTTTGATTTGAAATTTAGCACAGAAGTGATCGTACAGGTTTAAAAGCAATATCTGAACAAAATAGCTGCACTATTGATAATCCTTTTATGCTATCAAGTTTTCATCATCTGCTGCTACCATGGTGCCATGATTTTGCATTTGATCAACTATGAAAATTTTCAGTATAGAAAGAAGTATAGAAATCTCTTAGTAATAAGTAAAAATAATCATAGTCTAATTGGAGCGAGTTCTGCAGAAGATTAGAAAGAGTGATGGTTGCATTGACAGAGCATATAAATGCATTAAAAAAGGTAGTGATGGTATCCATAACTTCAAGATATGATAAACACTTGGTTAGGCTTGAAACCAAAAAAACATTAATTGGTTAAGATTATAATAATGCTTGCTTTATTTTTACATGACTGGGAATCACAACAACCAACACTGATTAAGCCTGCTATGTTGTAAAATGGTCTTTGATAGCAATGGTTATAAGATAGCAATTTGCTGGATCATAAATAATCTAGGAAAAAAGTAGAAGTTTGCAAGGAATATAGTAAAAGAATAACAGGTCTGCAGAATTTCAATGGTGAAGAAAAATGACTATTAGATGTAATTTTAACATGATGGAAAAATAATCAAAAAACAGTAAAAGAAAATAATATTACAAAAGGAAAATTAATAACCATTCAGATAACTAACTTGTCTTTTTCAGTTTTATAACAGAATAATAAATGCTATATATAAATTGAATTGGCCTAAAGTTTAATGCATCTAAAAGATTTTGAAAATCATTAATTATACTAAAGCAACAAATGATAAGTTTAAATTTGTTAATACATGTCCTAATCGTAAATGGTGGAGAAAAGCTAGAGAGAGATGACGGTAATGAAATAAATAGTTCCAGGTAATTGTACCTTTTTAATTGCATTGTTAGTCATTTTCTCCTATTTTCTTCTGCTTACGTGACTCATCATAATTTACATTCTTTCAGTTCTCAACCATTGCAATAGCACCTTTAAGTTTATCAGCTGATTCCACATTTGGCTCCAAACTGCTAGATACCTCCCTCAACAATGCTCACACAATTTCCCTTAAACACTCAAAAGGTAATTTTAAATATGCTCGGACATCAAGTATTAACACTGGTATTCAGGCTGCTGAATTAGCCATATTCCAAAATGTGTTATAGTTTCTGGATTAAATATATAAACGATATATCTAAATAAAATTGCACACGAGAGGATAGAATTATATATAAACAGTAAGAAAAATCATACCTTCATTTTAGGATATAGTAAGTGCATCTTCGACCTTTGTCAGCTGTGGATATATCCAAAAGGATCAAACCATTGATCAATCAATTTATAACAATAGCCTTTCAACAGGAATAAAACAAAGAAATAAAAAAACAGTTCGAGAAAAATCATAAGCGATTGAAGTTCGAACTTCAAGATCTAGAGTCGACTGCCAACAATTGAGGTCAGAGTGGTTTAACAAAAACGCCATGTCTTTAAAAAGATGTAATCGAAACAGTAGGCACTAATAAAAGCAAACGAAAATGATATTGGTTAGATACGGTAATTTGAATACTACTGGATATAAATGCACTGATCATTATAAATTCAAATGGTGAAAGTAGCATCAGCCTATCATATAAGAATTTTAAAGATGAAAAGAATGACTATATAAGTACAAATATCTTTTAGCATACCATTAAAAGCCATACCATAACATCGAGCAACTGTCACTTTCGATAATTCAGTCACTTAGATAATAGATTTGGTAAGAACAAATTCTTTCCTTCTATTTATCCTATCCCTCTGTATGGTCTGACTATTACGCTTCAAACTTGATCCAAACTAAATAAATAACTTCTAATTTTCAGCTCTCACAAAAATCCTTACAAATTTTAAGAATGAAAGGGCATGGACAAAAATAAAGTACCGCTTTTTCTCTAGATTCATGTCAGCCAGTTATTCTTCGTCAAATCGTTATGATCTCCTCCATCCATGCATTTTATATACACAAATAAGACAGGTTTATTATTTAAATGCATGAGTTACTCTTTTTAATGAACACAACCAAACAAACAATGTATAAGTTAAACAATATTCATGTAAATACTAAAAATGTTCAGTAATTGGTACATATTATGCTTGGGACAACATTCAATGCATGCCGCTACATCAATGTGGTTCCTAAGTTAACCGCCTTGAGATATTTTTGAATTAAAATTCCAAGCGTACCTTATCATTTGAGCAACAACGGAGCATGACTCAAAAAACAAATATCATACGTTAAATTTATAATCGTCGACGTCCAACGTTGAGAAAATTACAATATTCACCAAAGTGCTATATATTATTGATGGTAATATGAAATTCAAGGCAACTATCTACTCTATCCTAATCTAGTGCTTTCCATGTTGAAACGTCAACTGATTCTCATTAAACATAAATACTTACAGCAAGAGTGTATCCCAAAAATCTCAAACCAACTATACCAAACACAAAAGAAGGTAAATAATACATAACTGCTAGGTAAATGAAACATATAAGCCTGCCCTTTTTTCATCATTGTCCAATAGATATGTCAAAAACCATAAGTCAGCAAATAGAGAACTTTAGTTCGAACACACTAAAAATTAAACGAAAAATGAAAAATGATATCTTACCCTAACCCTTTGCTATTGTAACTTTACCCAAAAGCAACTATTCCCTTAGAAATCAGTACGTTGATTTGATTTTAAATATTACTGTATTTCAAGTAAAATTTTCGGTTTGCATCTGCAGAAGATCAAGCAGCATGTTATCACTTAGTAAATGGTTCTTGCCAGACAATGCGATAACATGGAATTAAACTTATCGAAAATTATAAATTCTGACCATCTAAAACGATAAGCTTCTGGTGTTGATCCCACAGATTTACTGTGTCTGTTCCTGGACCATAACAGGACAGTTGGATCGCTCACTTTTATTTATAATTTAATGAAAACCTAAAAGCCAAAAAAATTTATACAACATACCTGCATAGACATATCCACAATTTCCAACTGCAGTAACTGAATAGTATACACCTTGATTATATGATGGCATGCCATTGTCCATGAAGATTTGATAATATGAAAGGGAAACAAACAAAGTCTGATGTAGAAAAAAAAAAAAAGAGTGATTAATAGTTTAGCCATTGACATAATACTGGGAACTGTATGATTTTGTTAACTACAAAATTTAAATGTAATGCATCAATAAAAAAACACTTGAGATAACCGCCCTTATAGAAAAACCAAAGAAACAAATGTATTAACTCTTTTGTAAAGTTCCTTTTAGGCTTCCGTCTAGGTGTTAGGCTAGTCTTGCCACCTAACTATTTGCATAATCCGCCTAGATGAGACTAAATACATTACTTAAGCATATAAGCGAGTTTCAAGGGACCACTCATGCACTAATTTAGGCTTGCTTCCGAAAATAATGAAATCCTAAAAAATTCATTTTTGATCAACACATACTAATAGTAAAATTTTATCCAAACTGCTCGAGTTTTTCAAAAACGCCTAATTATGATCAGTCCCTAGTCCATGCTTTCCACCTAGCGATTTATACAGCCTTGCTTATTAATAATCTAAAGCATTGAAATATGCAACTAATTTACCAATAGTAACATAGATATCTTATAACAAATATATCAACACAATGTCAAAATATTGATTGACACCTTGAACCAAAATTAGTGATATGAAAATCAGTAAATTCATAAGGGGGAAACAAAACTACTGTAGCTAAACCCACCAAAACTTAATCAACACCGCTGATTCAAACTATCGCAAATTATACGTTGGCGTTTAGATGTTATAAGACTACAACAAATTTGAAATGCCTTTTCTAACAAAAATCTGAAAAAAAAAAAGAAAAAAAAAAAAAGCAAACCACCATCATAGGCAAATGAGTAAAAAAAAAAAAATAATAAAAAAAAAAATCACAAAACATGCGTGTATATGAATATCATCAGAAACTGATCCAGAATATACACTTTATAACCCATACATATGAAGATCTAATCATAATAATTATTTATTTTCAGATTACTAAAACCTCAAAAACATGACAGATGGTATCGTTCATAAAAAGTAAAACCGGTTTAGAGTAAGAAACAGAAGAGAAAATCAATAAGACGTACCAAAAAAAGACCTCAGTTGTGCTTCACGTTCGAGATATAACAAAAATAAGAACTCCGCAAACCAAATCGAGATCTAAAAAATAGCCCAGTCATTGAATTCAAAGATATTGATATCAACTGATTAAGAAATAAAAATAATCTTGAAATAAAGATCTTTTTGTTACCACGAGATCTATTGGTTGCTGCGGATCATTTGATTGGAATTAAATTTGGAATGGGTACATTTGACGATATGAATCACTTGAAAAATAAACGTATTCGTTCTGTAGCAGATCTGTTACAAGATCAATTCGGATTAGCTCTTGTTCGTTTAGAAAATTCGATTCGAGGAACTATATGTGGAGCAATCCGACATAAATTGATACCGACTCCTCAAAATTTGGTAACTTCAACTTCATTAACAACCACTTATGAATCCTTTTTTGGCCTACACCCTTTATCTCAAGTTTTGGATCGAACTAATCCATTGACACAAATTAAGCCAAATACTACTCCAAAATCGAAGGAACCAACAAAAATCAGCAGCACTTACCATAGATTGAAAGTCGATGGATCTCACATAAAGGATGGGTGAGCTTAATTTGTTATCAACAGCGAATCAATAAACCCAAGTGAATTGTGCGCTTAGTCCGTCATCGAAGTTTGAGAAGTTGTTATATAAGGAACCAAAGTTAAACGCACAAACCATGGTTCGAATTAATCATGATCGATGATCGATCAGCCGATAATCGATGGTTGATCAATCGATAATCAACAGTCTGATTTCGATCAATCGATGGTCGATAATATAATAAAAGGTGGGGAGGATGGCAGATTTGGCCGGTGAACCAACCCTAATTTCTGGTTGTGGAACTACGAAGTGAAGCAGGAGAGTTAGAGCTTATGGAGATTAGAGGAATCGATTTGGAGAGTAAATTCAAGGGGTGAATTTGCAGCGACGGTGGATGAGAGCGAAATTAGGGGTGGATTTTGTAGCGAGGAATTGATTTACGTCGGCAACGATTTATTGGGCAAAATCGAGAGGGAGAAAATTAGGTTTAAGGTGAATTGACGGGAACGAAGTAAAATCACAGAAATTGCAGGTATATATATATACATATGTATACATATGTATATATATACATATGTATACATATATATATGGGAAAGTCTATTTGAACACAACAAATAGACACAAATAAGGGCACACAAAATCTACACCATTGGATCTTTCTCTGAATTCCACCTCTCCACATAAAGACAAAAAGATCCCATGGTCATGATTCTGTGTCTCTATGTTTGTGTCTAGTTTTGTGTCCCAATAGCCGCCTATATATATATATATATATATATATATATATATATATATATATATATTTGGTTCACTTTATTATCAACAAGGTTACCATGCTAACCATTACAAGTAAAAAAAAACATGGAACTGAAAGAACAAGAACTCTAAAACTAACTAAAATGTAACAGCCCATGATGAGGCAAAATCCCACATACGTGCAACACTGCACCTCCCTCGAGGCCAAAGCTCCTCTTACTCATGACCTTCAACCAGTCAAGCACCGTAAAGAGAGACTCCAAAAATAAAATCCATTACATCATGTGTTGTTCAGAAAAAGCAACAGTAAACACCTCTTCAAGACCATTTGTACTCTCCAAAATATGAATGCATGTAAATAAAATACTTCAGCACCAATACATAATTGTACTTAGTAAATTTGAAGATTCAAAAAGTAGATACTCAGTTGAGAACATCTGGATAACATACAAAATTATAGCACCACTTTACATGAAGCCACCCACTATCAAAACCAGTGGTGCCATTCTCAACCTCTTCAAAAAGTAGTTGAAAGCACTTGAGATTCCAGTAAAGAGACAGTTGAAAATGTCTTCAAATAAACAGGCTTCAGTTGCCGTTATACTTTTAACCATAACATTCAAAGACTACAAATCATTTCTGGATGAACACCACTGAAATATAAGTGCAAGTCCAACAACAAAACATAAGTGGAGAGGCTGCTGAAATCCAACCTCAGGATGACAAACAGTAGTTAGAATCAGCTGGAAACACCTTCAAATTTATACTGGCATTGTCTTCAATAGGAACTTCTCATGAATTCTAAGTAACCTTTTATCAATTTAACCTTCAACCAAAATGTATACAAGCTTCTTCACAATTTATTTAAACTGGGTTAGTTGCCATCCATGAACAACAAATTCAATACCGGTATACTTTTAAAGCTCAAAAACCAGTAGTGCTACTCTCTTCCAAACTGCTCAAATTTACAACTAAACTACTCATGAATTCAACCAAATACCATCCATCAATTTAACCAATGTCCAACCCCTATTTTCAACCTCATGAAAGGGTTCACATGAGTTTGATCACATGACTACAGACTGATTAAAATTGCTGAAACAGAGGACATTCATGAGCATTGAGATATGGACCTCATCATTTTTAAAATTGGTAACCATAAATCAACTACCAGTTCAAAGACATTGAAACACCTAACCCATAAACACTATATCTAATTTATACCCAAAAATCTTCCAACAGCCCTTAAACAGATGAAACTGCATCTAAACCTCAAAAACTCGATTCCAGAAATTAAATCTTGTTGATGATTCATAAACAACTATGAATCAATCTTAGAACTAGAATCGACAATATGAATATAGAATCCAGGTGCAATATTTTAGCCACATATAAGAGCTGAACCAAATCGAGATCTAAAAAATAGCCCAATCATTGAATTCAAAGATATTGATATCAACTGATTAAGAAATAAAAATAATCTTGAAATAAAGATCTTTTTGTTACCACGAGATCTATTGGCTGCTGCGGATCATTTGATTGGAATTAAATTTGGAATGGGTACATTTGACGATATGAATCACTTGAAAAATAAACGTATTCGTTCTGTAGCAGATCTGTTACAAGATCAATTCGGATTAGCTCTTGTTCGTTTAGAAAATTCGATTCGAGGAACTATATGTGGAGCAATCCGACATAAATTGATACCGACTCCTCAAAATTTGGTAACTTCAACTTCATTAACAACCACTTATGAATCCTTTTTTGGCCTACACCCTTTATCTCAAGTTTTGGATCGAACTAATCCATTGACACAAATTAAGCCAAATACTACTCCAAAATCGAAGGAACCAACAAAAATCAGCAGCACTTACCATAGATTGAAAGTCGATGGATCTCACATAAAGGATGGGTGAGCTTAATTTGTTATCAACAGCGAATCAATAAACCCAAGTGAATTGTGCGCTTAGTCCGTCATCGAAGTTTGAGAAGTTGTTATATAAGGAACCAAAGTTAAACGCACAAACCATGGTTCGAATTAATCATGATCGATGATCGATCAGCCGATAATCGATGGTTGATCAATCGATAATCAACAGTCTGATTTCGATCAATCGATGGTCGATAATATAATAAAAGGTGGGGAGGATGGCAGATTTGGCCGGTGAACCAACCCTAATTTCTGGTTGTGGAACTACGAAGTGAAGCAGGAGAGTTAGAGCTTATGGAGATTAGAGGAATCGATTTGGAGAGTAAATTCAAGGGGTGAATTTGCAGCGATGGTGGATGAGAGCGAAATTAGGGGTGGATTTTGTAGCGAGGAATTGATTTACGTCGGCAACGATTTATTGGGCAAAATCGAGAGGGAGAAAATTAGGTTTAAGGTGAATTGACGGGAACGAAGTAAAATCACAGAAATTGCAGGTATATATATATATACATATGTATACATATGTATATATATACATATATATAAATATGTATATATATACATATATATACATATGTGTATATATATATAGATATATATATGGGAAAGTCTATTTGAACACAACAAATAGACACAAATAAGGGCACACAAAATCTACACCATTGGATCTTTCTCTGAATTCCACCTCTCCACATAAAGACAAAAAGATCCCATGGTCATGATTCTTTGTCTCTATGTTTGTGTCTAGTTTTGTGTCCCAATAGCCGCCTATATATATATATATATATATATATATATATATATATATATATATATATATATATATTTGGTTCACTTTATTATCAACAAGGTTACCATGCTAACCATTACAAGTAAAAAAAACATGGAACTGAAAGAACAAGAACTCTAAAACTAACTAAAATGTAACATCCCATGATGAGGCAAAATCCCACATACGTGCAACACTGCACCTCCCTCGAGGCCAAAGCTCCTCTTACTCATGACCTTCAACCAGTCAAGCACTGTAAAGAGAGACTCCAAAAATAAAATCCATTACATCATGTGTTGTTCAGAAAAAGCAGCAGTAAACACCTCTTCAAGACCATTTGTACTCTCCAAAATATGAGTGCATGTAAATAAAATACTTCAGCACCAATACATAATTGTACTTAGTAAATTTGAAGATTCAAAAAGTAGATACTCAGTTGAGAACATCTGGATAACATACAAAATTATAGCACCACTTTACATGAAGCCACCCACTATCAAAACCAGTGGTGCCATTCTCAACCTCTTCAAAAAGTAGTTGAAAGCACTTGAGATTCCAGTAAAGAGACAGTTGAAAATGTCTTCAAATAAACAGGCTTCAGTTGCCGTTATACTTTTAACCATAACATTCAAAGACTACAAATCATTTCTGGATGAACACCACTGAAATATAAGTGCAAGTCCAACAACAAAACATAAGTGGAGAGGCTGCTGAAATCCAACCTCAGGATGACAAACAGTAGTTAGAATCAGCTGGAAACACCTTCAAATTTATACTGGCATTGTCTTCAATAGGAACTTCTCATGAATTCTAAGTAACCTTTTATCAATTTAACCTTCAACCAAAATGTATACAAGCTTCTTCACAATTGATTTAAACTGGGTTAGTTGCCATCCATGAACAACAAATTCAATACCGGTATACTTTTAAAGCTCAAAAACCAGTAGTGCTACTCTCTTCCAAACTGCTCAAATTTACAACTAAACTACTCATGAATTCAACCAAATACCATCCATCAATTTAACCAATGTCCAACCCCTATTTTCAACCTCATGAAAGGGTTCACATGAGTTTGATCACATGACTACAGACTGATTAAAATTGCTGAAACAGAGGACATTCATGAGCATTGAGATATGGACCTCATCATTTTTAAAATTGGTAACCATAAATCAACTACCAGTTCAAAGACATTGAAACACCTAACCCATAAACACTATATCTAATTTATACCCAAAAATCTTCCAACAGCCCTTAAACAGATGAAACTGCATCTAAACCTCAAAAACTCGATTCCAGAAATTAAATCTTGTTGATGATTCATAAACAACTATGAATCAAACTTAGAACTAGAATCGACAATATGAATATAGAATCCAGGTGCAATATTTTAGCCACATATAAGAGCTGAACCAAATCGAGATCTAAAAAAAAGCCCAGTCATTGAATTCAAAGATATTGATATCAACTGATTAAGAAATAAAAATAATCTTGAAATAAAGATCTTTTTGTTACCACGAGATCTATTGGCTGCTGCGGATCATTTGATTGGAATTAAATTTGGAATGGGTACATTTGACGATATGAATCACTTGAAAAATAAACGTATTCGTTCTGTAGCAGATCTGTTACAAGATCAATTCGGATTAGCTCTTGTTCGTTTAGAAAATTCGATTCGAGGAACTATATGTGGAGCAATCCGACATAAATTGATACCGACTCCTTAAAATTTGGTAACTTCAACTTCATTAACAACCACTTATGAATCCTTTTTTGGCCTACACCCTTTATCTCAAGTTTTGGATCGAACTAATCCATTGACACAAATTAAGCCAAATACTACTCCAAAATCGAAGGAACCAACAAAAATCAGCAGCACTTACCATAGATTGAAAGTCGATGGATCTCACATAAAGGATGGGTGAGCTTAATTTGTTATCAACAGCGAATCAATAAACCCAAGTGAATTGTGCGCTTAGTCCGTCATCGAAGTTTGAGAAGTTGTTATATAAGGAACCAAAGTTAAACGCACAAACCATGGTTCGAATTAATCATGATCGATGATCGATCAGCCGATAATCGATGGTTGATCAATCGATAATCAACAGTCTGATTTCGATCAATCGATGGTCGATAATATAATAAAAGGTGGGGAGGATGGCAGATTTGGTCGGTGAACCAACCCTAATTTCTGGTTGTGGAACTACGAAGTGAAGCAGGAGAGTTAGAGCTTATGGAGATTAGAGGAATCGATTTGGAGAGTAAATTCAAGGGGTGAATTTGCAGCGACGGTGGATGAGAGCGAAATTAGGGGTGGATTTTGTAGCGAGGAATTGATTTACGTCGGCAACGATTTATTGGGCAAAATCGAGAGGGAGAAAATTACGTTTAAGGTGAATTGACGGGAACGAAGTAGAATCACAGAAATTGCAGGTATATATATATACATATGTATATGTATATATATACATATGTATATGTATATATATACATATGTATATGTATATATATACATATGTATATGTATATATATACATATGTATATGTATACATATGTATATACATATGTATATATATACATATATATATATATGGGAAAGTCTATTTGAACACAACAAATAGACACAAATAAGGGCACACAAAATCTACACCATTGGATCTTTCTCTGAATTCCACCTCTCCACATAAAGACAAAAAGATCCCATGGTCATGATTCTGTGTCTCTATGTTTGTGTCTAGTTTTGTGTCCCAATAGCCGCCTATATATATATATATACATATATATATATATATATATACATATATATATATATATATATATTAGTTCACTTTATTATCAACAAGGTTACCATGCTAACCATTACAAGTAAAAAAAACATGGAACTGAAAGAACAAGAACTCTAAAACTAACTAAAATGTAACAGCCCATGATGAGGCAAAATCCCACATACATGCAACACCGCACCTCCCTCGAGGCCAAAGCTCCTCTTACTCATGACCTTCAACCAGTCAAGCACTGTAAAGAGAGACTCCAAAAATAAAATCCATTACATCATGTGTTGTTCAGAAAAAGCAGCAGTAAACACCTCTTCAAGACCATTTGTACTCTCCAAAATATGAGTACATGTAAATAAAATACTTCAGCACCAATACATAATTGTACTTAGTAAATTTGAAGATTCAAAAAGTAGATACTCAGTTGAGAACATCTGGATAACATACAAAATTATAACACCACTTTACATGAAGCCACCCACTATCAAAACCAGTGGTGCCATTCTCAACCTCTTCAAAAAGTAGTTGAAAGCACTTGAGATTCCAGTAAAGAGACAGTTGAAAATATCTTCAAATAAACAGGCTTCAGTTACCTTTATACTTTTAACCATAACATTCAAAGACTACAAATCATTTCTGGATGAACACCACTGAAATATAAGTGCAAGTCCAACAACAAAACATAAGTGGAGAGGCTGCTGAAATCCAACCTCAGGATGACAAACAGTAGTTAGAATCACCTGGAAACACCTTCAAATTTATACTGGCATTGTCTTCAATAGGAACTTCTCATGAATTCTAAGTACCCTTTTATCAATTTAACCTTCAACCAAAATGTATACAAGCTTCTTCACAATTGATTTAAACTGGGTTAGTTGCCATCCATGAACAACAAATTCAATACCGGTATACTTTTAAAGCTCAAAAACCAGTAGTGCTACTCTCTTCCAAACTGCTCAAATTTACAACTAAACTACTCATGAATTCAACCAAATACCATCCATCAATTTAACCAATGTCCAACCCCTATTTTCAACCTCATGAAAGGGTTCACATGAGTTTGATCACATGACTACAGACTGATTAAAATTGCTGAAACAGAGGACATTCATGAGCATTGAGATATGGACCTCATCATTTTTAAAATTGGTAACCATAAATCAACTACCAGTTCAATGACATTGAAACACCTAACCCATAAACACTATATCTAATTTATACCCAAAAATCTTCCAACAGCCCTTAAACAGATGAAACTGCATCTAAACCTCAAAAACTCGATTCCAGAAATTAAATCTTGTTGATGATTCATAAACAACTATGAATCAATCTTAGAACTAGAATCGACAATATGAATATAAAATCCAGGTGCAATATTTTAGCCACATATAAGAGCTGAACCAAGTTAACAACATTATGGAGATAACAGTGTTGAGATCCATTATGAAGAGGTCGTCTACTCCTCTCAGATTACAGTATGTAACGTACATATAGAATAAAATCTGATAAATCATATGTAATGGACCGACTGATTCATAATCCAACGATAAACCAGATCTTATAAGAGGCTAAAATCTTCAAAATAGTCATACTGTAATAAAAATTTATTGTCTATTCTTCTTAACACAAAAAGAACAAGAATCAAACTACGCCAAATCTATTAACCCAAGATTTAAACCAAAAAATTCTTACTCAAACAAAAGATGACCGAAACTAACTCAATTTGTGGAAGATCGGTTGGATAACTTGGAAATGAAGCCGATTCAGTTATGCCGGCAATGCTGAATCCCAAATTAACGATGTCTTGATAATCCATACTTTAGCTAATAAGATCCGTAAATGTTGAGTAGATGGAAATCGAATCATCACAAAGATCTCCTGATAGATTAACAGATCTGGCACTTCTTGGAAATTAAGGTAGAATGGATTATTAAATTTGGAAGATTTGTGGAAATTAGAGTTATAAGGTAAAATAACTTTGTGGCATATCAACGAATCAAGATTCGTTCAAGGATGATATATATAGCAGTGCGATTTCTTTCAAAAGGGAATCATATAGAAAATCGATGAAAAGGTGAAATAAGATTTTCGGATTTGATAATTAGTGGTGAAAAACAGATAAAAAACAAACGTATTATCAACGAAAACATCGTTGAAGGTTGTTGGAGAATGCGATTATATGAATCAGAAGAAGGAAGATATGGAAATATGGTGAAGGCACTCACACAATGCGAAAGCTGGTGAAATCTCACTAGTCTCTATTAACGAGGCTTCATATATTTGGAGTTTTGACTATATATATATATATATATATATATATATATATATATACACACACACACACACACACTAAGTGTAGAAATAATTTTTTGTGAATCTACTTATATACTTGAGATAAGTGCAAAAAAATGTTTCTAAGTATATAAAAAAATTTAATCAACAAGAGCTTAGTATGTGCACTATTAGAATACAGGGTTATTCTAATGGCTCAAAGCCGTTGGCGGCCGTTAGAATAGCCATTGGAATATAGTTCACGACTTCCAACTGCTTCCAATGGAATCCACAGACCTTTTCCAATCGTTGTTCCAATGGTTTCCGACAATTTTGCACCGTTGGAAACCGTTTGAAAACAAGACCAAATTGTCGTTGGAAGCCGTTGATAGCCGCTGGGAATACAGGGTTCTTTTTTATATAACGGTAAGCAAACAACCTTCCAGCCACCCCATTTCCAATTCATTTCATTTCCATTCCATTTCCAACCAATTCCACATATATTCGACATATATATACCAATAACATTATAAACAACCAAAATAAAACGCAAAAACATCAATATATACCAAACAAACCATCAAAACATCTAGAAAACCATCAAAATATACAAACCATCGCCCACTCCATACCATCTATATATCAAAACATCCAAACATGTTTACAAACTGTACCAATATATACAAACCATCAAATTACATCCAAACATGTCTCATCCACTTCATACCAATATACACAACATCAAAACAAATCACATCTCCAAGCCAAACACCGAAAAAACATACCTCAAGCTGTATCATGTTCGTCGCTATGTCCTCCAGAAGCAGAAGATGAAGGAAAAGTACCATGATTGTGCATGTACTCCGCAACCTTTTGATTCAGCTGCTCAATCTGTATAGCCTGCACATGATTCTGGCCCTGCAGCTGCTCAATCAACGCTCACATCTCCTTAATTTCTTCTTTGCCCTGGGCCTTCTTAGCTTGTGAAACTTGCAAATACAATTATAGAAGAAAACAATTAAAAGATACTTTTGAACAAGCATGAAATGAAATCATAACAAAATGGTTTAGGAACAAAGATGCATAAACATAAAAGGTTGAAATGGAAGATATTTATATGTTGATACATAGATATAAATAACTACATATGTTGTATACAACTTATATACATTTGTTGTAAACAACTCATTAATAACTACATATGTTGTATACAACTTTGAAAATTGTATAGTTATAACTATATATGTTGTATACAACTTATATACATATGTTGTATACAACTCATTAATAACTACATATGTTGTATACAACTTTGAAAATTTTATTGTTATATATCAATCACAAATTAAATTGATATTCAATTATCGCTAACTATATATATCTCTAGTTATTAATGTCTTAACAGAGAAAAAAAATCTTAATAATGTAGATGTAAATAATTTATGTTATATGAGATATATTTATTATACTACGAGTAAATAAACAATTTTTTCATTCTTGTTGTATAGTTTTTGTATGTACATTCAACTATACAGTAGGTCCTATAAATATTGCTAATACATCCATTTGTTTGCTAATAAGGGTAGATATTTATATATTCATACTCAGCAGAAATCAAATAAATATTGGTTAAATCATACGAATATTACTGTCAGGTTACCGAATCCTTAACGCCTGCTCCACTGCAATGGATCCATAATAGCATCAAATAGGTTGTCTTCCTCCTCATGCGTTAACTCATCACGACCCGACTCCTCAGGCGCATGAGCCCGTACCTCGTGGAACTTTTCCTGTAATGCAAAAAATAATTTTAGTTGAAAAATAATAGAACGTTGATTTTATTTTACATTAACTAGTAATTAATAAACTAATTGATGTGATAATGAAATTTAAAAAGAGAAATGCGTATGCTGCTGTCGCCTTATCCTGATCATCCCACTGATATGTGACGTTGTAGGCCTCGTCTACATGCTTGGATGCGTGGCTGTGAGTAAATATGTCCATGTAGGACATAAGACGCCTAGGAACACGTTTCCTGCAGTTTATAATTTGAATAATTCAATTCTACATAGTCAATCACTAGTTAATCGATCAATATACAAATGTAATAATTGACAAATTTACCAAGTCCTCGCGGTGATGCTGGAAAGACTTGGATCCTCCGCAATTAGTTACTAGATTTTTGCTCCTGTTTGTGGTGTTCCTTTCTAACTCAGCCTGCAAATGTACATTGACTGATTATTTAAAATTAGCAAAAAAGTAAATTAGATTCGTTATAGATTTACCTTGAACTCGTCCGTGTCCCACCATGCAACCATCTTATCAAACACTTCATCGCCCATCCACCTTGGTTTCTTCCCCTTTTTCTTTATCTCATTCATCTTCTCTCTATAATTTCTGGCAACCTCTGAGTTCCAATGTCGCTGAACAAAGCTCATGTCAGCCTCCTGCAAATCTACTGCCCCATGTATAATGAGAAAATAGAACTAATCTCATTTATTTGTATTTAACCAATTTATAAAGCAGTATAAACATCCCAGAAAATTCTGCCAGATAGTCTCTTTGACGTCTGCTGGGACCCTGCTCCACTTAGGCCCGAAATCGCTCATTCTAGCCACATATGCATCGTTAGAGATATCTAGAACCGTTTGAGATGGCTCTATCTCAAACCCCCTGCATTAAATATAAATTATAACTTTATAGAATATAGTTATATTATGTAAAAAAAAAACATTAAATTGTTATTCTGCTAATTTTGATGCTTACGCCTTGTCAGCCTCAGGTTTCAAGTACACAACCGGACGAGCTAATTGTTCGCCACTACCCTCACCGACGTGCGGGGTAATGCTACGTCGTTTAGAGGCAGAGCCGGAGTCAGAGTCGGAGCCTGAACCAGGGTCAGATATAATGTACCTGCAACATAGATATAAAATTGGATATGAGCAACAGTGAAGCGACCCGAACTTCCCCGGTCTCCGAAGAGAAAAGAAAGAACGAATTACTGTGAGGACACGACAAATCAGAACGCAGACGGAAGAACATTTCATTGTATATTACAACAATTCCATCAGAATACAAGAATATACAGAGTATGAATAAATAAATATTACACAGAAAATATTAGAGACTACAATACATTACATAGCAGCGAAAAAATAATACAACACACAACTAGAAGGAGATATACAGATACAAAGCTTTCTGGATATCATTCCAGCTGTAAACCAGGATCCTGTGAATATAAATCTGCAAAACCAAAACTACTAGCTGCCCATGTCAAAATAAGGGTACCCAGAGTTTAGGTTAAAACAATAAACTCCAGGTCAGTCATGTGACTGGTGTGAGAAATAAAACAGTTATTAATCTTTATTTTAAAGTTCGGTAAATCAAGGGACCACGCCGTATAACACGGAACGGGTTTCCTCCCAAGAATACCAGTGCATAAAACAAACAGCGCAATGCAAAATAAAGAAAAATGAAGCTATTATAAGATCCAGTTCCCATCACACAATGCAACGCAAGCCGGAGGACAGGGTTTTTACCTTATAATAGCCAAAAATGCTTGATACGTTTAAACAAATCATTTGATACTATCATAAGTGCATAGTGTATAAAACAACTTCAAATCATAAGTATCAATCATAGACGGCATAAGTGCCCCATCCCACTATGTCGCCATACTAGGCTCTACAAATAAAATTGCAGAAACACGTATTTGAAAATTGGATTTCCATCTATGAACCGAGGCAAAAGATAGTCCTCAACCGATTCGAGACTGTCTAGCCCGAGCCTCAGGAACAGCCGCAACTGCCCATTGGAGCGACAGGGCCGGTCCACCGATGTGGATTAAAATTCCTGAACGCTGCGTTTCCCCGCCCTTTGGGGCGTAAGTGAGCCAACGAATGGCTCCATCGGACCCGGATCATCCGATCAAACTGAGGCGCCTCGTAACACCAACAACCACATAAGTCAAACTCGTCAGGGCGTGTAAAACCACTGACGCCACTTCTAGCTAGAAAGAAACGCATACCCTCCCTGAGGTCCTCTCCCATTTTTGGTTCATACCGGGTGTGAAACTTGCGAAGTAAACGTTACACAAAGCTACGCCACAAAGGTCGTGCTTCGATCATCAACCACAAGACTTTGCTTTTCAACAGAAGCCTTGATCATTTGTCACTTAGGCATGCCACACAGGCAATTCAGTCTATGCGTTTGATATCCATCAGTATATAACCCCTGAGCTCGTACGTCGCAGAGAAGGGCGTTAAGCAAGAGAATAAATTCTCCGCCACCAAACAGATATATATTTAATAGAAATCAATCACACAGACTAAAATCCAATGTCAGACACACAGTCCATTTACAAGTTCGTTCTGGGTCTGAACGAAACCGGAGGCACTTTCCTCGCATATCCATCGATCTCCAAGTACGTCTGGACGATCACCAACTGTTTCTCTCCTCTTGGGTGTACAGCCCAATCAAGATCATCAGCAATCACCCAAACGATGTGAAGATTTCCGGTCGTCGACCACCGTCTTCATCTTTGACACCACGTCGAATTAGTTATTCAGAATGGGATAAACCCGGTCTTTCTGAATAACTCGCGTATATAATAAACAAGTGTTACACAAACACAACATACGCCTCATTCCAATTCAGAATATTCTTTTATCCAAATATTCTTATATTTTGGGAAAGGTTCCCATTAGTTTTATCAAAGATAAATTCTTTACATTTATTCTTTAATCTCCTTTGAATATTAATTCAAACTAGTCGGGATTAGCGAACCACACCGAAGTAATCATTTATTTTATTTCTCAATCCTAACCTATTCATCCCATGAAGTAAAACTGGTAATACTTCATATCTAACACCACGGTGTTATCGGTAAATTCAATTACCATTTCACGTTCAAATCTAATTAAAGATTTAACTATCGCCTGGTGTAAAACTGGTGATACTCCATTCTAACACCTTTTCAATCTAATTAAAGATTCATTAAAACTCCACTTAGTTTTAATCTTTAACTGGGTTAAAGAATCGGTGTCATTTAAAACACGGTTCACGATAAACCCAAAATTACATTCCATTAATTATCGGGTTAAAGAACAAGTGTTATTTAAAACACTGTTCACGATAAACCCAAAATCACATTCCATTAATTATTGGGTTAAAGAATAAGTGTAATTTAAAACACTGTTCACGATAAACCCAAAAATCAATATCAATTCAATTAAATATTATTTAATTGGTACACTTCATTAAATCTAAATAAAAAGATTTAATCTTTTCTCAACTGGGCTTAAGAACAGTGTTAATGAAAACACCATTCATGACAAACCCAAATCACATTTGATATTAAATACAGGGCTCTGAATAGAAAATATATCGGCTTATATTCAACATCAAATTCTACGACCAACAAATATCGTATTGGAAATAACGATATATATATCTTTCAAATTTCCATTACAACATCTGTATAATCACGAAATCCAACATCGAAATATTCCAAAGACAATTTCGATTCAAATCCATTCCAATTCAATTATTGGAAATTTTGGTTATATTTCAAAACCATTTCAAACTCACTTTATTTATTTTAAAAATAAATAAATTACTATTCTAGTTCAAAACTAGTTCATTTCGATAAAAATTTATTTTTATCTTTTCAAATATGGAGTTTTTCATCCCAATTCTTCAGAAATCATTTCCTATGATTTTACACAAATTATTACTATTTTTAATAATTTTATCAAGGCCCGTACAGTCGATTTCCATCAACGGCCATCGAACTGCACTTACAGCGACCTTTTCTAAATTTGATTTGGACATAATTCCAAATCCAACCGTTAGATTTCTACTTTCTAATATTCGTTAGAAAGCTCCTTTCGATACGGGGTTCCAATTTTAGGAGAATCCGACGGTCGGATCTCCTGCAATATCCATTCGAAGTCAATAGTCGAAATTCGCGAACTGCCGCGGCGCGGCGCATTCTATTCAGGCCATTATATTATATATATAATATATACTTCGTCGATTTCCATTTTAAAACGTGCTTTATAAATCGTTTTAAATTCATTTTCAAAACGGTTTCAACTTCATATTCAATTTCAATTCAAAATTGAATATCCAATATAAATTCGTTTTAAATTCATTTCAAATCGATTTCAATTCAATTTCAATTCGAATTCATTTATATTCAATTTCAATTCGAATTCATTTCTATTCAATTTCAATTCGAATTCATTTATATTCAATTTCAATTCGAATTCCTTTATATTCAATTCCAATTCGAATTCATTTCTATTCAATTTCAATTCGAATTCATTTATATTCAATTTCAATTCGAATTCATATATATTCAATTTCAATTCGAATTTCAATTCTTCTCGAAAAATCAGATTTTGAAATCACTTTCGATATTCATTATAAAATGAATAAAATCGATATAAATATCGTTCACGTCAAAATGGCGTCAATCTAATCGATACGGCTTCATATATTCCTATTTTCAAATATTCTATTTCAAATATTTCTTTTTCAAATATTTCTTTTTCAAATATTTCTATTTTAAAACTGGAATGAGGCCCAATCAATTACCATATAATGTTAATTATATGGATTTTCTACAACACATGTATACAATAACAACGATGAATAATCAACCATCATCCAAAGTGCATTCTACACTGTATAAGCATCAAATATAAATATTCAACGCTTATAACAGTCTGTCAATCAATCGATCGACATACAACTAAACAATCGGGATTAGTGTACGTCAAATATCATCCCAATACCCGTGTGGGGTTTCAAACAATCAAACAGATATTTTATTTGTGCAGTTGGGCGATGTGTAAAATTTATCGTCCCAATCAATATCAGTCAAATGTGTGTATATAAACAAATCGTCCGATCTGTTTATTTTTACTTCATTTCATATACACGTTAAAAATTCTATTTTTAACTATAAAATATTTTCCACTATAAAATATTTTATTTCATCTATATAAATATTTTATTTCATTTCACATCACATCACACAATCAACTACACATCAAAATCAAACAAACAAGCATACAAGCCGTCCATGGTCTGTGAACGACGGGTGTCGGGTGCTACTAAACACTGTCTGCATCCCAGTATATATTTTAACTAGAAAAACAAAATTAAAAGGTGAGAAGTTCTCACCGAATAGCTAATCCAACGCCACGACTCTTCTTAGGTAGAAATCTTCGTCGTTCTCACCCTTTTGTCAATTTTCACTACCCGTATTCTCTACATATATAAAAATCATATTTTTACTTCGCTATTCAATATATAAAAATCGAATTTTTACTTTGCTCATCAATATATAAAAATCGAATTTTTACTTTGCTATTCAATATATAAAAATCGAATTTTTACTTTGCTAATCAATATATAAAAAATCGAATTTTTACTTTGCTATTCAATATATAAAAATCAAAATTTTACTTTGCTATTCAATATATAAAAATCAAAATTTTACTTTGCTATTCAATATATAAAAAATCGAATTTTTATTTTGCTATTCAATATATAAAAATCGAATTTTTACTTTGCTATTCAATATATAAAAAACCGAATTTTTATTAACTCTACTATGAATTTTTTTTTATTTCTGTCCTTCACATAAAAATATCGCCTTTCTAATGTTAAAGAAAAAAATCAAATCTTTATCATTTCAAAAATCAAATCTTTACCATTTCAAAAATCAAATCTTTTTATAATGCTCTCGACTAAAAATCTTCATTATTAGCTACACTTAATAATTAAATAAAAAACTAAGTAATTAAATTAGTGAATTACCTTAAATTTCGTCGCCCGTCGGAGAGGGGGGAGGGGTTCACCGGAACAGTGGTCGGAGGTGATGCAGTGGAGGGGCGGCGGCCTGCATTCGCGGGTTTGGGTAGAGGCGTCGGGTCCTTGGGGCTGTCGGGGAGTTTATGGGTCAATTTAGAAGAGAAGAGTGGAAGGGTTTGTTCGCTGGCGGGGTAGGGTGCTAAGGGGGGTATGCAGGTGGGGCGCTGATCCACCTGTGGCGGCGGTGGGGCTGCAGCGTCGGTTTGGGGGATTCGGAGATTGGAGAAAGGAGGAGGGGCGAGTGGAGAGGCCGACGTCAGCTACTAAGGAGGGGAGGGGCCCCAGCGTCTCCGGCGACGATGGTGGAGGCGGCCACGAGGGCGGCGATGACGGGATCGGGCGGGAGAGGTCTGGGCACGACAGGTTTTTTGGTTTTCTTTTATTTATTTATTTAATGAACGAGGAGAGAGAACTGAAAAGGAGGGGGGCTATTATAATAAAATATATATTAATTTCTTTTAATTTCTTTTCAAAAGGTAACTTTTTATTTCGAAGTCGAAATCGAACCCACCGACTGTCGCCCCTAGCTAATTACCCCCATTCTGAACACAATGGGATATGTACCGTAAGCTGATCCGATCGTTTCGATCAGTTTTCGTCAAAATCAACATATAACTCTATATATTGAATTTGAATGCGCATTTCAATTTACCGGGGCCACACGCTAACTCGAAAAATTTCAGAAAAATATTTTCTATCTTCGTATCGACGATACGGTCCTAACAAAACTAGTTTCGTCGAATTCTGAGACCGTTTGAAAAATGGCCATTTTCCAGTCGATTAAAATCAACTGAAATTGGTCAAACGTGTTTTCCTTTGCCACGCTCACATATTGATTCGAAAAATTATGAAATTTGAAACCTAGCAGTAACTTGACATCACGGATCCAACAAAAGTGGTTTCGTCAAAATCCGAGATTGTTTGCAAAATTTCCATTTTTAAGGGCCTGAATTCCATAGCAGCTATTCAGAATTTTCAACTGGACATATCTTTTGATTCCCGCTATGAAATTTTGATTTGTCGAATTCGTTGGAAAGATATTCACAATTAGATCCTATTATTTTTGGTTTCGCTAAAATCCGGTTTATTTTGCACCCGGTACATTCATTTGAAGTTTGAAATCGAATTATCGAACTACCGCGCCATTTTCAATTTCTTTTTATATATATATATATATATATATATAAATAAATATTTATATTCTATCGTAGATTCAAACGAATATATACGTTCGAATTATATTCAAAATAAATTTCTCGTCGGTTTTATTTAAAATAATTCATTTTAAATATTCAAAATTCGCTAAAATTGCCAAAATAAAAATTTTAAATTGGCCCAGATTTCCGGGTTATTACAATCTCCCCCATTTAAAACTTTTCGTCCCCGAAAAGGAACAAAGCCGAAAGTTGTTTCACAAATCAACTCAACTTCCAGTATTTTCGTTACGGCTTAAGTTCTTCAACTTTTCAGTTTCTAAGAACTTTTCAAAAATTTCAAAAATTTGGCTAACACCCTAAATTTTCGAAAAATTTCGCCATAACCTCCCCTGCACCGGGAGCACGGGAAAATCCCGAAATTGCCATACAGGCCTTCTGATCTCAAAAAGAAAAAGAAAAAGCCAAGCGGCTCAGAAAATCATCATCACCCAAACAAAACAGTAAATTATGATAAACATGTACCTATTTGTCGGGCAAACAATTTTATTTCTCTGCTCTAGCCTCCTTGCTATGACCTGTTCAATGTAAGTACATGCATATGCAAGCAAATGCGACCAAATTTCAATACAATTCACTTTTTGATCAAATTGGCTATATGGTTAAAATTTCAATTAATCAAAACAGAAATCAAACAACACAACAATCAATCATTTAGTTGATTATCATTTCAAATTCATAATTTTGCTATATAGTCAAAAATCACATTTTTGATGCCAAATCACAACAATAAGCCCTATCTAATCTTGGTTCTCACACCAATCAATAGGAAATATATAGAAAGCCCACTTTCGTCACTCGAACATAAATTCTAATGATGGAGCTCCATCATCAAAATCATCTCCGGGCGATTAGAGTGTAATTCTATATCTATCCAGTATATTAAAATTTCAAATACACATGGATCAGACGTATACGCAAAATCTTTATATACTGGACTGTCCAACTCAATATAAATAGATAATCAAATACGAATAATTGATTTAAATTTCAAAACAAAATTTGTTTTCACTTTCAAAAATATACTCTTCACACTCATTCTAGGATACTACTAATCTCATCTCTAACGAGTTACTCTCATTGGATATTACTAATCCAGCATCTGATGAATTCTTTCGTACGGTTCTAATGTGTCTTGTTCTATGAGCTTTGTAAACCAAAGCTCTGATACCAAATGAAGTGAGCCAAACTTCCCCGGTCTCCGAAGAGAAGAGAAAGAACGAATTACTGTGATGACACGACAAATCAGAACGCAGACGGAAGAACATTTCATTGTATATTACAATAATTCCATCAGAATACAAGAATATACAGAGTATGAATAAATAAATATTACACAGAAAATATCAGAGATTACAATACAATACATAGCAGCGGAAAAATAATACAACACACAACTAGAAGGAGATATACGGATACAAAGCTTTCTGGATATCATTCCAGCTGTAAACCAAGATCCTGTGAATATAAATCTGCAAAACCAAAACTACTAGCTGCCCGTGTCAAAATAAGGGCACCCAGAGTTTAGGTTAAAACAATGAACTCCAGGTCAGTCATGTGACTGGTGTGAGAACTAAAACAGTTATTAATCTTTATTTTAAAGTTCGGTAAATCAAGGGACCACGCCGTATAACACGGAACGGGTTTCCTCCCAAGAATACCAGTGCATAAAACAGACAGCACAATGCTAAATAAAGAAAAATGAAGCTATTATAAGACCCAGTTCCCATCACACAATGCAACGTGAAACACCCCACCTCCGTAAGGGTCACTCTCAAAGGGAATGCCCTAATTTTGGTGGAGGTTTATAAGTATAAGTCACAGATGCACAAGACAGATATAAGTACACATATTTTTGAAACAGCGGAAAACAACAGCAACTTTTTATTTCATCAAAATACGTGTTACACAAACCATGCCATAATTGTCTTACAATACTCCCAAAAACATTACATTTTCATAACTGTCTTGATTTCAATATTTAAAGAAGCATAAAAACATAAGTAAACGGCATAAGTCCCATAATTGCTGTCCAAAGCCATAGTCCAAAGCGAAAGAGATCCAAGCAATACATTCTTTCTCTTTAAGCTGGATGTAAAAACTGGTCAAGCTGCGGTATTCCCTCCCTGTGGACCTTGGGGGGGGGGGGGAACGAAAGAAAAGTAGAGTCAGACATAAAGCCTGAGTAAGTCTAGGACTATTCAGTCTATGAATAAAGAAATTGGGCATGATAAGTATAAACTGGAAATGGGAAAGCACCATAAACTAAGTTAAGTTGTATAGAGTCGAATATACTATCGTACCCCATATTAATCTCTGCATCCATATAAACGAGTTCCCAACAGGCACCCCATAATCAGGGTGAAGTGATCCATTTCTAATGATCGGCTCCTACTCGCATAGTTACCTGTGTCTTACGGCCCCCGATGTTGTAGTTACCTATGCTGGTCCCACCATGGGGTGTATCAAGTCCTATGGTGGCGGCCCGACACAATTCTAGAATGCACAGGTATACTACTGGTGCCCAGTGCCTTATTTTTCTGCGCCGGAGTGTGTGCACGCCCGCACCCCTTTAGAACCTACACTGCTGCACACCGCCGTCGATTTGACCTCTTACAGTCAGCCCAGTAATCGTGCCCCACCCTGCCTAGTTCAGGGTATCCTGATACACCTTGTAGGGTTACTGCTGAAAAGGGTCCCCCGCTACTAGGTTTTCTATTTCTAGCCAACATGCTAAGTTGGTTAAGTGTTCTGTAAACCTAACCCCCAATCAGTCTGTATATTTTCAGCATGTTCAATTTGATTAAGTATTAATTCAATTTACTTAATCCTATCAATCCTGACTCAGCCTTAATTGTCTTATTAAAGCCTCGACCTCTCACATTAGACAGGTATTGTTGTGACTGCCTGTTGCCGGTTGGTTTCGGGCAGTCTTATGTCACAACTCAGTCTAACCTCGGATCTTTATTGGGCCCAGTGTTTAACCACCCACATTTGATAGGTATTGTTGTGACTACTGGACGGCCGGGCGGTTCCGGGCAGGTTTACATCACAACTCAATCCAACCTCGGGTTAAACACATCGTATTTTTCTAAGTTTACATATTTTGTCTCTTTTCTTTTTATATGTAAATATTTGCGGCCCATTATTCAAATTCATCTTTATTGGGTAAAATTAATTTATACCACTTAAATGTTTTCAAGGTCGTTGGCATGCGTCAAACATGCCAACACATATGTTTTATATTTTAACCCAACCGTCATTACCCCCGTTTTATACGTTCGCTACAATATAACATATGTTGGGTTTAACATTTAAACCCAACTTAGCCACATGAAAAAGGGGAGGCTTAGAACATGGTGTTTATATATTCTAAGTAACATCAAAAGGGGAATGTGAACGCATGAACTTGCAACATAACGATCTAATTAACATGAATTAGGCACTTGTGAACTTGCATTGTAATAGCATATAATCATGGCATGAACATACCTAAACATGAATCATGGTTTTTAATCTATTCATATAATCATGGCATAAACATACCTAAACATGAATCATGGTTTTTAATCTATTCATGTAAACTTGCAATTGGAATGTGAATCTAACTTAATTATGTGTCGTATATATTATCATATGATTTTGATAACAACATAGGCCTAAAACATATTTTGTTTGGGCATAAAGTCAAACATAAACTAGCCATGTTCATAAAGTCAACACAAGTTCACAAAGGTGCTTACTTTTGTTACTAACACAAAAGTATGGTTTTACACTTGAATCATGATGCCAATTCCAACATAAATTCATATGAGTCATAATACCCAAATGGATCCAACTACACTAAAAGTGATTATAAAAAATATACATCATGTTGGCATAATAGTGAACCATATACTTGCATGTATCTCAAATAAACTACCACAAACATTGTAACAACCCGAAAATCTGGGCCAGTTTAAAATTTTTATTTTGGCAATTTTAGCGAATTTTGAATATTTAAAATAGATTATTTTAAATAATATCGACGAGAAATTTATTTTGAATATAATTCGAACGTATATATTTATACGCGTCGTCGTTAGAATATAAATATTTATATATAATTATAAATAGAATTGAAAATGGCGCGGTAGTTCGATAATTCGATTTCAAACTTCAATTGAACATACCGGGTGCAAAACAATCCGGATTTTAGTGAAACCAAAAACATTAGGATCTAATTGATAATATCTTTCCAAAGAATCTGGAAAATCGAGATTTCATAACGGGAATCAAAAGATATGTCCAGTTGAAAATTCTGAATAATCGCTATGGAATTCAGGCCCTTAAAAATAGCCATTTTGCAAACGACCTCGGATTTCGACGAAACCACTTTTGTTGGGTCCGTGATGTAAAATTTTTGCTAGGTTTTTAGTTTCATAATTTTTCAAATCAATATGTGAGCATGGCGAAGGAAAACGCGTTTGACCAGTTTCAGTTGATTTTAATCGACTGGAAAATGGCCATTTTTCCAACGGTCCCAGAATTCGATGAAACTAGTTTTGTTAGGACCGTATCGTCAATACGAAGCTAGAAAATATTTTTCAGGAATTTTTAAAGTTCGTATGTGACCCCGGTAATTTGAAATGTACGTTTAAAATTCAATATAATGATTTAAATGTAAATTCAAAGGAAACTGGTCGAAACGATCAAATCAACCTACGATACATATCCCATTGTGTTCGGAATGGGGGTAAAATGCTATGGACGACAGGCGGTGGGCCTCGTTTCGAGGTCGTATGTAAAAGTCAGCTTTTTGAAAATTAATTAATTAAATAAATAAAAAATAATAAAAAAAAACCTCTCCCCGTTAACCCGCTCTGCCCCCCCCCCCAATCATTATTTCAGATCGAATTAAAAAAAAATTTGTCGAAACAAAACCCGCCGCCGCCCTCCTCCATTCAACCCACCGTCGAGCCGCCTCCCCATCGCGCCACCGCGTTGCCCCCCCCCCCCCCCCCACCGTCGAACCTCCCTCCTCTCCCAATTGAAGAACCGCACCTCCTTCCCCTCCGTCCTCCCTCCTTTGCATCGATTTCCGCACCCCCTCGCCGCAGTTCACCATCGGAGCCCCCCAGCGGCGCCGACATCGCATCAGCCCCCCTCTGTAAGTAAAACCGATTTTTTTTATTTTATTTTACTTTAAAACTGATTTTTTCTATTTTACTTTAAAACTGATTTTTATAAATTTAGATTAGAAAGGAAATACGATTTTAATTGAATATAAAGTTTAGATATTTATTCGTATAAAGAATATATTCTTATTCATACGAAATGTAAATGGGTAATCATATAAAGATTAGATTTTTCAAAAGGAAAAGATGAGATTTTTCATGTAGGAAAAATATGATTTTTCTTGTTAGAAAGAAGTGATTTTTAGCAATATAGAAATATAATTTTTCTATATAAAGTAGTAGCGAAATATTTATTTTAGAAAAGGTGAAATGAAATCTTTATTATTAAAAAGGCGAAATCTTTTTATATAATAGCGAAGTGAAAATTCGATTTTTAAAAAGTATGAAACAATTATAAAAATTCGATTTTTATATACTGAATAGCATAGTAAAAATTCGATTTTTATATATTGAATAGCATAGTAAAAATTCGATTTTTATATATTGAATAGCATACTAAAAATTCGATTTTTATATATTGAATAGCATAATAAAAATTCGATTTTTATATATTGAATAGCATACTAAAAATTCGATTTTTATATATTGAATAGCATACTAAAAATTCGATTTTTATATATTGAATAGCATACTAAAAATTCGATTTTTATATATTGAATAGCATGCTAAAAATTTGATTTTTATATATTGAATAGCATAATAAAAATTCGATTTTTATATATTGAATAGCATACTAAAAATTCGATTTTTATATATTGAATAGCATACTAAAAATTCGATTTTTATATATTGAATAGCATACTAAAAATTCGATTTTTATATATTGAATAGCATACTAAAAATTCGATTTTTATATATTGAATAGCATAATAAAAATTCGATTTTTATATATTGAATAGCATACTAAAAATTCGATTTTTATATATTGAATAGCATACTAAAAATTCGATTTTTATATATTGAATAGCATACTAAAAATTCGATTTTTATATATTGAATAGCATACTAAAAATTCGATTTTTATATATTGAATAGCATACTAAAAATTCGATTTTTATATATTGAATAGCATACTAAAAATTCGATTTTTTATATATTGAATAGCATACTAAAAATTCGATTTTTTATATATTGAATAGCATACAAAAAATTCGATTTTTATATATTGAATAGCATACTAAAAATTCGATTTTTATATATTGAATAGCATACTAAAAATTCGATTTTTATATATTGAATAGCATATTAAAAATTCGATTTTTATATATTGAATAGCATACTAAAAATTCGATTTTTATATATTGAATAGCATACTAAAAATTCCATTTTTATATATTGAATAGCATACTAAAAATTCGATTTTTATATATTGAATAGCGTACTAAAAATTCGATTTTTATATATTGAATAGCATACTAAAAATTCGATTTTTATATATTGAATAGCGAAGTAAAAATTCGATTTTTACATATGTAGTGGCTACAGCAACGAAGATGATAAAAATGCGATAACGACGAAGGTTTCTACAAAAGAAGAGTCAAGATGATTAGATAGCTATCTGTGAGAACTTCTCACCTTTCAATTTAATTTTTCTAGTTATATATATATACTAGGATGCAGACGGTGCTTAGTAGCACCCGACACAATCGTCCACAGACCATGGACTTGTTTGTTTGGTTGCATAGATTAGTTATATGATTTGATTTGAATTTGGTGGTTTAGTGATTTTGATTGATGTGTGAATGGCGTGGGCCTTCACTAGACCGGGGATAAGGCTAGGCCTCGTCCCGTTTCTAGTATCGTGCCGTTATGCCGCCGAAATTTTCTAAAATAAGTTAGAAAATAAAAATACCATTTTATTTAAAGAATGAACTGAATAGAAATTCATATGATAATTAATAAAATGTTTTATCGTTAAAAATATAATTTTTAACGTGAATATGAATATAGTGAATGTGAATAAATAAATATTCATTTACAAACCGGACGGTTTGTTTATGTACACCGATTTGACTAACATTGATTGGGACGGTAAATTTTACACATCGCCCAACTGCACAACTAAAATCTGTGTTTGATTGTTTGAAACCCCACACGGGTGTTGGGATGAAATTTGAAGTTCACTCATCCTGATTGATTAAATATGTCGATCGATTGATTGACAGGCTGTTATAAGCGTTAGATATCTATATTTGATGCTTATACAGTGTAGTGCACTTTGGTTGATGGTTGATTATTTTTCAATGCTATTATATGTGTGTAATGTATGAAAATCCATATAATTAACATTATATGGTGATTGATTGGGCCTCATTCCAATTTAGAAAATAAAGAACGATATAAAATAAAGGTTCATGTGTTGAAAGTACTCATCCATTGAGATTGGTCATGTGTTGAACGAAATATTTTAGTAATAAAATTTACATCTTTATCAATATAAAATAAAGGTTCATGTGTTGACAGTACTCATCCATTGAGATTGGTCATGTGTTGAACGAAATATTTTAGTAATAAAATTTACATCTTTATCAATATAAAATAAAGGTTCATGTGTTGACAGTACTCATCCATTGAGATTGGTCATGTGTTGAACGAAATATTTTAGTAATAAAATTTACATCTTTGTCAATATAAAATAAAGGTTCATGTGTTGACAGTACTCATCCATTGAGATTGGTCATGTGTTGAACGAAATATTTTAGTAATAAAATTTACATCTTTATCAATATAAAATAAAGGTTCACGTGTTGACAGTACTCATCCATTGAGATTGGTCATGTGTTGAACGAAATATTTTGATAATAATAACTATTTTGAAATAGAATATTTGAAAATAGAAATTTATGAAGCCGTGTTGATTAGATTGACGCCATTTTGACGTGAACGATATTTATATCGATTTTATCGATTTCGAAATGAATTGAATTGAAAACGATTTCGAAATGAATTGAATTGAATTGAAAACGATTTCGAAATGAATTGAATTGAAAACGATTTCGAAATGAATTGAATTGAAAACGATTTCGAAATGAATTGAAAATGAATTCAAATTGAATTGAAAGCGAATTGAAATGAATTCAAATTGAATTGAAATTTGAATTGAATAGAAATGAATTTTAAAACGAATTTATAAAGAAGAATTCAATTTTGATTTGAATTGAAATGGAAGTTGAAATTGCTTTTGAAACGAATTTTAAAACTATTTATATAATTCGTTTTAAATAGAAATCGACGAAATATATATTATATATATTATATATATAATATAATGGCCTGAATAGAACGCGCCGCGCCGCGGCAGTTCGTGAATTTCGACCATTTATTTCAAACGGACATTACGGGAGATCCGCTCGTCGGATTCTTCTGAAACCGGAACCGTTGGGTTCGTATCGAAAAGAGCTTTCTAGCGAATATTAGAAATTAGAAATCTAACGGTTGGATTTGGAATTATGTCCAAATCAAATTTGAAAAAGGTCGCTGTAAGTGCAGTTCGATGGCCGTTGATGGAAATCGACTGTACGGGCCTTGATAAAATTATTAAAAATAGTAATAATTTGTGTAAAATCATAAGAAATGATTTAGAAAGAATTGGGATGAAAGACTCCCTATTTGAAAAGATAAAAATAGATTTTTATCGAAATGAACTAGTTTTGAACTAGAATTATAATTCTATTTATTTTTAAATAAATAAATTGGATTTGAAATGGTTTTGAAAATAACAAGAATTTCTAATGATTGCATTGGAATGGATTTGAATCGAAATTGTCTTCGGAATATTTCGATGTTGGATTTCGTGACTATACAGATGTTGTTATGGAAATTTGAAAGATAGATATATATATCGTTATTTCCAATACGATATTTGTTGGTCGTAGAATTTGATATTGAATATAAGCCGGGATATTTTCTTTTCAGAGCCTTGTATTGAATATCAAATGTGATTTGGGTTTGTCGTGAATGGTGTCTTCACTAACACTGTTCTTGAACCCAGTTGAGAGAAGATTAAATCTTTTTATTTATATTTAATGAAGTGTACCAATTAAATAATATTTAATTGGAATTGAATTGATATTGTTTTTTGGGTTTATCGTGGACAGTGTTTTAAATAACACTCGTTCTTTAACCCGATAATTAATGAATGTGATTTTGGGTTTATCGTGAACTGTGTTTTAAATGACACTGATTCTTTAACCCAGTTAAAGATTAAAACTAAGTGGAGTTTTAATGAATCTTTAATTAGATTGAAAAGATCGAAAATGGAGTACCACCAGTTTTGCTCCAGGCGATAGTTAAATCTTTAATTAGATTTGAACGTGAAATGGTAATTGAATTTACCGATAACACTGTGGTGTTAGATATGAAGTATTACCAGTTTTACTTCATGGGATAAATAGGTTGGGATTGGGAAATTAAAACAAATGATTACTTCGGTAATGTTCGCTAATCCCGACTAGTTTGAATTGAGATTCAAAAATAGAATAAAGAATAAATTCAAGGAATTTATCTTGGATAAAATTAATGGGACCTTTCCCTATGAATGTGAAATTTAGAAACTAACTGTCGGTTAGCCAAGCAGAATGGTTTTCTGGAAATTGATCTGATGTTGGTTTCGGCCTTCGGGGTTAATATTTGGGAAATTATTCTCTTGATTAATTTACGGTTAGTGACTGATGAATTGGAATGAGGCGTATGTTGTGTTTGTGTAACACTTATTTAAAATATACGCGAGTTATTCGGAAAGACCGGGTTCATCCCATTCTGAATAACTGATACGACGATAAGTCGAAGATGAAGACGGCGGTCGAAGACCGGAAGTCTTCACGTCGTTTGGGTGATTAATGATGATCTTGATTGGCCTGTACACCCAAGAAGATGGAAACAGTTGGTGATCGTCCAGACGTACTTGGAGATCGATGGATATGCGGGGTACTAGGTGCCTCCGGTTTCGTTCAGACCCAGAACGGACTTGTAAATGGACTGTGTGTCTGACATTGGATTTTAGTCCGTGTGATTGATCTCTATTAAATATATATCTGTTTGGCGGCGGAGAATTTATTCTCTTGCTTAACGCCCTTCTCTGAGACGTACGAGCTCAGGGGTTATATATTGATGGATATCAATCGCATGGAGTGAATTGCCTGTGTGGCATGCCTAAGTGGCAAATGATCAAGGCTTCTGTTGAAAAGCAAAGTCTTGTGGTTGATGATCAAAGCACGGCCTTGTGTGGCGTAGCTTTGTGTAACGTTGATTCGCGAGTATCACACCCGGTATGAACCAAAAACGGGAGACGGACCTCAGGGAGGACTTGCGTTTCTTTCTAGTTAGAAGTGGCGTCAGTGGTTTTACACGCCCTGACGAGTTTGACTTATGTGGTTGTTGCTGTTGCGAGGCGCCTCGGATTGATCGGTCGTTCTCGAACCGATGGAGTCATTTAGTTGGCTCACTTACACCCCATAGGGTGGGGAAACGTAGTGTTCACGCATAATAATCCACATCAGTGGACCGGCCCTGACGATCTAAAGGCTTGCCTGCGCGCTTGCCTGTGGCTCGGGCTAGAGAGTCACGAATCGGTAGAGGACGATCCCTAGCCTCGGTTCATACCATAAATGATAACCCAACTTCCAATACGACGTCTTGCGGTTTTGATTGTAAACTTATATATGGCGACATAGTGTTATGGGGCATTCATGCCGCCTATGATTGATACTTATGATTTGAAGTTGTTTTATACACTATGCACTTATTATAGTATCAAATGATTTGTTTTAAACGTATCAAGCATTCTTTGGCTGTTATAAGGGAAAACCCTATCCCCCGGCTTGCGTTGCATTGTGTGATAGGACCTGGGTCTTATAACAGCTTCATTTTTCTTTATTTAGCATTGCGCTGTTTGTTTTATGCACTGGTATTCTTGGGAGGAAACCCGTTCCGTGTTATACGGCGTGGTCCCTTGATTTACCTAACTTTAAAAATAAAGATTAATAACTGTTTTAGTTCTCACACCAGTCACATGACTGACCTGGAGTTTATTGTTTTAACCTAAACTCTGGGTGCCCCTATTTTGACGGGCAGCTAGTAGTTTTGGTTTTGCAGATTTATATTCATAGGATCCTGGTTTACAGCTGGAACGATATCCGGAAAGCTTTGTATCCGTATATCTAATTCTAGTTGTGTATTGTATTATTTTCCGCTGCGATGTATTTAAATGTAATTTAAATCTCTGATATTTCTGTGTAATATTTATTTGTTCATACTCTGTATATTCTTGTAATCCGATGCATTGTTGTAATATACAATGAAATGTTCTTTTGTATGCGTTCTATTTTGTCGTGTTCTCAACGATAGGGCGTTTCGAACGGTCTGAGTCGGTTTAGCGACTGGTTCGGACCGAGCGAAATTCCTTGCCATCACAGTTGGTATCAGAGCTTTGGTTTACAGAGCTCGAGAACAAGACACATTAGAACCGTACGAAAGAATTCATCAGATATTGGATTAGTAATATCCAACGAGAATGACTCGTTAGAGATGGGATCAGTAGTATCCTAGAACGAGTGTGAAGAGTATATTTTTGAAAGTGAAAACAAATTTTTGTTTTGAAAATTTAAATCAAGTATTCGTATTTGATTATCTATTTATATTGAGTTGGACAGTCCAGTATATAAATATTTTGCGTATACGTCTGATCCACGTGTATTTGAAATTTTAATATACTGGATAGATATAGAATCACACTCTAGTCGCCCGAAGATGATTCTGATGATAGTTCGAACATCATCAGAATTGGTATTCGTGTTTCGAAGGTGTGATATCTATATATTTCCTATTGACTGGTGTGAGAACCAAAATTAGATAGGGCCTATTGTTGTGATTTGGCATCAAAAATTTGATTTTTGTATATGTATCAAAATTATGAATTTGAAACTCTAATTCACTAATTGATTGATGTTTGTGTTGCTTGTTTAATTGTTTGATAATTTTGAACCATTTAGCCTAATTGTATCAAATATTGAACGATATTGAAAATTAGTCGCATTTGCTTGCATATACATGTACTTGCATTGAACAGGTCATAGCAAGGAGGCTAGAGCAGAGAATAAAATTTGTTTGCCCGACAAATAGGTACATGTTTACTACATAATTTACTGTTTTGTTTGGGTGATGATGATTTTATGAGCCTATTGGCTAGCCGCTTGGCTTTTTCTTTTTCTTTTTGAGATTAGAAGGACCGGGGAAGCTATTTGAAATTCCCCGATGCTCCCGGTGCAGGGGAGGTTATGGCGAAATTTTTCGAAAATTTAGGGTGTTAGCCAAATTTTTGAAAATTTGAAAATTCTCAGAAACTAAAAGGTTGGAAAATGAAAGCCAGATCGAACGTAGAGTTGATTAATCAAACCACTTTCGACTTTGTTCCTTTTCGGGGACGAAAAGTTTTAAGTGGGGGAGATTGTAACAACCCGAAAATCTGGGCCAGTTTAAAATTTTTATTTTGGCAATTTTAGCGAATTTTGAATATTTAAAATAGATTATTTTAAATAATATCGACGAGAAATTTATTTTGAATATAATTCGAACGTATATATTTATACGCGTCGTCGTTAGAATATAAATATTTATATATAATTATAAATAGAATTGAAAATGGCGCGGTAGTTCGATAATTCGATTTCAAACTTCAATTGAACATACCGGGTGCAAAACAATCCGGATTTTATTGAAACCAAAAACATTAGGATCTAATTGATAATATCTTTCCAAAGAATCTGGAAAATCGAGATTTCATAACGGGAATCAAAAGATATGTCCAGTTGAAAATTCTGAATAGTCGCTATGGAATTCAGGCCCTTAAAAATAGCCATTTTGCAAACGACCTCGGATTTCGACGAAACCACTTTTGTTGGGTCCGTGATGTAAAATTATTGCTAGGTTTTAAGTTTCATAATTTTTCGAATCAATATGTGAGCGTGGCGAAGGAAAACGCGTTTGACCAATTTCAGTTGATTTTAATCGACTGGAAAATGGCCATTTTTCCAACGGTCCTAGAATTCGATGAAACTAGTTTTGTTAGGACCGTATCGTCAATACGAAGCTAGAAAATATTTTTCAGGAATTTTTAAAGTTCGTATGTGACCCCGGTAATTTGAAATGTACGTTTAAAATTCAATATAATGATTTAAATTCAAAGGAAACTGGTCGAAACGATCAAATCAACCTACGATACATATCCCATTGTGTTCGGAATGGGGGTAAAATGCTATGGACGACAGGCGGTGGGCCTCGTTTCGAGGTCGTATGTAAAAGTCAGCTTTTTGAAAATTAATTAATTAAATAAAAAAAATAAAAAAAAAACCTCTCCTCGTTAACCCGCTCTGCCCCCCCCCCCCAATCTTTATTTCAGATCGAATTAAAAAAAAATGTCGAAACAAAACCCGCCGCCGCCCTCCTCCGTTCAACCCACCATCGAGCCGCCTCCCCATCGCGCCATCGCGTTGCCCCCCCCCCCCCCCCCCACCGTCTAACCTCCCTCCTCTCCCAATTGAAGAACCACACCTCCTTCCCCTCCGTCCTCCCTCCTTCGCATCGATTTCCGCACCCCCTCGCCGCAGTTCACCATCGGAGCCCCCCAGCGGCGCCGACCTCGCATCAGGCCCCCTCTGTAAGTAAAACCGATTTTTTTTATTTTATTTTACTTTAAAACTGATTTTTTTCTATTTTACTTTAAAACTGATTTTTATAAATTTAGATTAGAAAGGAAATACGATTTTAATTGAATATAAAGTTTAGATATTTATTCGTATAAAGAATATATTCTTATTCATATGAAATGTAAATGGGTTATCATATAAAGATTAGATTTTTCAAAAGGAAAAGATGAGATTTTTCATGTAGGAAAAATATGATTTTTCATGTTAGAAAGAAGTGATTTTTAACAATATAGAAATATAATTTTTCTATATAAAGTAGTAGCGAAATATTTATTTTAGAAAAGGTGAAATGAAATCTTTATTATTAAAAAGGCGAAATCTTTTTATATAATAGCGAAGTGAAAATTCGATTTTTAAAAAGTATGAAGCAATTATAAAAATTCGATTTTTATATACTGAATAGCATAGTAAAAATTCGATTTTTATATATTGAATAGCAAAGTAAAAATTCGATTTTTATATATTGAATAGCATACTAAAAATTCGATTTTTATATATTGAATAGCATAATAAAAATTCGATTTTTATATATTGAATAGCATACTAAAAATTCGATTTTTATATATTGAATAGCATACTAAAAATTCGATTTTATATATTGAATAGCATACTAAAAATTCGATTTTTATATATTGAATAGCATAATAAAAATTCGATTTTTATATATTGAATAGCATAATAAAAATTCGATTTTTATATATTGAATAGCATACTAAAAATTCGATTTTTATATATTGAATAACATACTAAAAATTCGATTTTTATATATTGAATAGCATACTAAAAATTCGATTTTTATATATTGAATAGCATACTAAAAATTCGATTTTTATATATTGAATAGCATACTAAAAATTCGATTTTTATATATTGAATAGCATACTAAAAATTCGATTTTTATATATTGAATAGCATACTAAAAATTCGATTTTTATATATTGAATAGCATACTAAAAATTCGATTTTTATATATTGAATAGCATACTAAAAATTCGATTTTTATATATTGAATAGCATACTAAAAATTCGATTTTTTATATATTGAATAGCATACTAAAAATTCGATTTTTATATATTGAATAGCATACTAAAAATTCGATTTTTATATATTGAATAGCATACTAAAAATTCGATTTTTATATATTGAATAGCATACTAAAAATTCGATTTTTATATATTGAATATCATACTAAAAATTCGATTTTTATATATTGAATAGCATACTAAAAATTCGATTTTTATATATTGAATAGCATACTAAAAATTCGATTTTTATATATTGAATAGCATACCAAAAATTCGATTTTTATATATTGAATAGCGAAGTAAAAATTCGATTTTTACATATGTAATGGCTACAGCAACGAAGATGATAAAAATGCGATAACGACGAAGGTTTCTACAAAAGAAGAGTCAAGATGATTGGATAGCCATCTGTGAGAACTTCTCACCTTTCAATTTAAATTTTCTAGTTATATATATATACTAGGATGCAGACGGTGCTTAGTAGCACCCGACACAATCGTCCATAGACCATGGACTTGTTTGTTTGGTTGCATAGATTAGTTATATGATTTGATTTGAATTTGGTGGTTTGGTGATTTTGATTGATGTGTGAATGGCGTGGGCCTTCACTAGACCGGGGATAAGGCTAGGCCTCGTCCCGTTTCCAGTATCATGCCGTTATGCCGCCGAAATTTTCTAAAATAAGTTAGAAAATAAAAATACCATTTTATTTAAAGAATGAACTGAATAGAAATTCATATGATAATTAATAAAATGTTTTATCGTTAAAAATATAATTTTTAACGTGAATATGAATATAGTGAATGTGAATAAATAAATATTCATTTACAAACCGGACGGTTTGTTTATGTACACCGATTTGACTGACATTGATTGGGACGGTAAATTTTACACATCGCCCAACTGCACAACTAAAATCTGTGTTTGATTGTTTGAAACCCCACACGGGTGTTGGGATGAAATTTGAAGTTCACTCATCCTGATTGATTAAATATGTCGATCGATTGATTGACAGGCTGTTATAAGCGTTAGATATCTATATTTGATGCTTATACAGTGTAGTGCACTTTGGTTGATGGATGATTATTTTTCAATGCTATTATATGTGTGTAATGTATGAAAATCCATATAATTAACATTATATGGTGATTGATTGGGCCTCATTCCAATTTAGAAAATAAAGAATAATATAAAATAAAGGTTCATGTGTTGACAGTACTCATCCATTGAGATTGGTCATGTGTTGAACGAAATATTTTAGTAATAAAATTTACATCTTTATCAATATAAAATAAAGGTTCATGTGTTGACAGTACTCATCCATTGAGATTGGTCATGTGTTGAACGAAATATTTTAGTATTAAATTTACATCTTTATCAATATAAAATAAAGGTTCATGGTTGACAGTACTCATCCATTGAGATTGGTCATGTGTTGAACGAAATATTTTAGTAATAAAATTTACCTCTTTGTCAATATAAAATAAAGGTTCATGTGTTGACAGTACTCATCCATTGAGATTGGTCATGTGTTGAACGAAATATTTTAGTAATAAAATTTACATCTTTATCAATATAAAATAAAGGTTCATGTGTTGACAGTACTCATCCATTGAGATTGGTCATGTGTTGAACGAAATATTTTGATAATAA
Source organism: Allium sativum (assembly GCA_030737875.1). Lineage (NCBI taxonomy): Eukaryota > Viridiplantae > Streptophyta > Magnoliopsida > Asparagales > Amaryllidaceae > Allium > Allium sativum. The sequence goes on from CM060918.1 coordinate 826,777,993, forward strand.
TAACTATTTTGAAATAGAATATTTGAAATAGAATATTTGAAAATAGAAATTTATGAAGCCGTGTTGATTAGATTGACGCCATTTTGACGTGAACGATATTTATATCGATTTTATCGATTTCGAAATGAATTGAATTGAAAACGATTTCGAAATGAATTGAATTGAAAACGATTTCGAAATGAATTGAATTGAAAACGATTTCGAAATGAATTGAAAATGAATTCAAATTGAATTGAAAGCGAATTGAAATGAATTCAAATTGAATTGAAATTTGAATTGAATAGAAATGAATTTTAAAACGAATTTATAAAGAAGAATTCAATTTTGATTTGAATTGAAATGGAAGTTGAAATTGCTTTTGAAATGAATTTTAAAACTATTTATATAATTTGTTTTAAATAGAAATCGACGAAATATATATTATATATATTATATATATAATATAATGGCCTGAATAGAACGCGCCGCGCCGCGGCAGTTCGTGAATTTCGACCATTTATTTCAAACGGACATTACGGGAGATCCGACCGTCGGATTCTCCTGAAACCGGAACCGTTGGGTTCGTATCGAAAAGAGCTTTCTAGCCAATATTAGAAATTAGAAATCTAACGGTTGGATTTGGAATTATGTCCAAATCAAATTTGAAAAAGGTCGCTGTAAGTGCAGTTCGATGGCCGTTGATGGAAATCGACTGTACGGGCCTTGATAAAATTATTAAAAATAGTAATAATTTGTGTAAAATCATAAGAAATGATTTAAAAAGAATTGGGATGAAAGACTCCCTATTTGAAAAGATAAAAATAGATTTTTATCGAAATGAACTAGTTTTGAACTAGAATTATAATTCTATTTATTTTTAAATAAATAAATTGGATTTGAAATGGTTTTGAAAATAACAAGAATTTCCGATGATTGCATTGGAATGGATTTGAATCGAAATTGTCTTCGGAATATTTCGATGTTGGATTTCGTGACTATACATATGTTGTTGAAATTTGAAAGATAGATATATATATCGTTATTTCCAATACGATATTTGTTGGTCGTAGAATTTGATATTGAATATAAGCCGGGATATTTTCTTTTCAGAGCCTTGTATTGAATATCAAATGTGATTTGGGTTTGTCGTGAATGATGTCTTCACTAACACTGTTCTTGAACCCAGTTGAGAGAAGATTAAATCTTTTTATTTAGATTTAATGAAGTGTACCAATTAAATAATATTTAATTGGAATTGAATTGATATTGATTTTTGGGTTTATCGTGGACAGTGTTTTAAATAACACTCGTTCTTTAACCCAATAATTAATGAATGTGATTTTGGGTTTATCGTGAACTGTGTTTTAAATGACACTGATTCTTTAACCCAGTTAAAGATTAAAACTAAGTGGAGTTTTAATGAATCTTTAATTAGATTGAAAAGATCGAAAATGGAGTACCACCAGTTTTGCTCCAGGCGATAGTTAAATCTTTAATTAGATTTGAACGTGAAATGGTAATTGAATTTACCGATAACACTGTGGTGTTAGATATGAAGTATTACCAGTTTTACTTCATGGGATAAATAGGTTGGGATTGGGAAATTAAAACAAATGATTACTTCGGTAATGTTCGCTAATCCCGACTAGTTTGAATTGAGATTCAAAAATAGAATAAAGAATAAATTCAAGGAATTTATCTTGGATAAAATTAATGGGAACCTTTCCCTATGAATGTGAAATTTAGAAACTAACTGTCGGTTAGCCAAGCAGAATGGTTTTCTGGATATTAATGTGATGTTGGTTTCGGCCTTCGAGGTTAATATTTGGGAAATTATTCTCTTGATTAATTTACGGTTAGTGACTGATGAATTGGAATAAGGCGTATGTTGTGTTTGTGTAACACTTATTTAAAATATACGTGAGTTATTCTGAAAGACCGGGTTTATCCCATTCTGAATAACTGATACGACGATAAGTCGAAGATGAAGACGGCGGTCGAAGACCGAAAGTCTTTACGTCGTTTGGGTGATTACTGATGATCTTGATTGGGCTGTACACCCAAGAAGATGGAAACAGTTGGTGAACGTCCAGACGTACTTGGAGATCGATGGATATGCGGGGTACTAGGTGCCTCCGGTTTCGTTCAGACCCAGAACGGACTTGTAAATGGACTGTGTGTCTGACATTGGATTTTAGTCTGTGTGATTGATCTCTATTAAATATATATCTGTTTGGTGGCGGAGAATTTATTCTCTTGCTTAACGCCCTTCTCTGAGACGTACGAGCTCAGGGGTTATATATTGATGGATATCAATCGCATGGAGTGAATTGCCTGTGTGGCATGCCTAAGTGGCAAATGATCAAGGCTTCTGTTGAAAAGCAAAGTCTTGTGGTTGATGATCAAAGCACGGCCTTGTGTGGCATAGCTTTGTGTAACGTTGATTCGCGAGTATCACACCCGGTATGAACCAAAAACGGGAGACGGACCTCAGGGATGACTTGCGTTTCTTTCTAGTTAGAAGTGGCGTCAGTGGTTTTACACGCCCTGACGAGTTTGACTTATGTGGTTGTTGCTGTTGCGAGGCGCCTCGGATTGATCGGTCGTTCTCGAACCAATGGAGTCATTTAGTTGGCTCACTTACACCCCATAGGGTGGGGAAACGTAGTGTTCAGGCATAATAATCCACATCGGTGGACCGACCCTGACGATCTAAAGGCTTGCCTGCGCGCTTGCCTGTGGCTCGGGCTAGAGAGTCACGAATCGGTAGAGGACGATCCCTAGCCTCGGTTCATACCATAAATGATAACCCAACTTCCAATACGACGTCTTTCGGTTTTGATTGTAAACTTATATATGGCGACATAGTGTTATGGGGCATTCATGCCGCCTATGATTGATACTTATGATTTGAAGTTGTTTTATACACTATGCACTTATTATAGTATCAAATGATTTGTTTTAAACGTATCAAGCATTCTTTGGCTGTTATAAGGGAAAACCCTATCCCCCGGCTTGCGTTGCATTGTGTGATAGGACCTGGGTCTTATAACAGCTTCATTTTTCTTTATTTAGCATTGCGCTGTTTGTTTTATGCACTGGTATTCTTGAGAGGAAACCCATTCCGTGTTATACGGCGTGGTCCCTTGATTTACCTAACTTTAAAAATAAAGATTAATAACTGTTTTAGTTCTCACACCAGTCACATGACTGACCTGGAGTTTATTGTTTTAACCTAAACTCTGGGTGCCCCTATTTTGACGGGCAGCTAGTAGTTTTGGTTTTGCAGATTTATATTCACAGGATCCTGGTTTATAGCTGGAACGATATCCGGAAAGCTTTGTATCCGTATATCTACTTCTAGTTGTGTATTGTATTATTTTCCGCTGCGATGTATTTAAATGTAATTTAAATCTCTGATATTTCTATGTAATATTTATTTGTTCATACTCTGTATATTCTTGTAATCCGATGCATTGTTGTAATATACAATGAAATGTTCTTTTGTATGCGTTCTATTTTGTCGTGTTCTCAACGATAGGGCGTTTCGAACGGTCTGAGTCGGTTTAGCGACTGGTTCGGACCGAGCGAAATTCCTTGCCGTCACAAACATATAGTCGTTAACATGAATTATATACTTGCAATTATCCAATAGGTGTTGAAATAAACTACCACAAACATATAGTTGTTAACTTTCAACATGAATCACATACTTGCAAATATCCAATAGGCCTAACATCGTTATACCACAATATCCCAAATCGATTCGTAATTAGAATCATAGCAATGTACAATTATGAATTATTATCACCACAAATTAAGTACAATTCCATTTCTCATTTTACACAACTCAAAACACAATTATTCATTCACATCGGAATAGCACTCTACTTACAACGTATGACGAATCTTCAATTCAGGAATCCGAATTCCGAATTTGGAGATGCTATCCTTTGTTGTAGGTGTTGTTTTGATTTAGTTGTCGTTGCTTTAAGCTTTTGAATTGTCTCCTAATCGTCTCTCAATTTTGACGGCTATTCCTAGTCTTTCCTCAGTAGCATGACGGTCTCATTCTCATTTTTATTTATATGAATTAGGTGGAGTCTTAGGTCCTTTTTATAGAGTTTGTGAATTGATTAGAACTGTCGATGGAGCTTGGATTAATATTAACCATTTGTTTGAAGGAGAGACCAATCAGGAGCAGACACCTAGCCCTAGTGATAAGGCAAGGCTCAGAAATTCGGCCAAGCACAGACCAGGCCAGCCAGTGGGGCTGGGTTGGACCTGGCTCAGGGGCCAGGTCGACTCCCCAGTCGACCCCCATGTCGACTTGGTAGTCGACCTGGGTAGCCTAGGTCGACTACCCAGTCGACCTGGGTGCCTTGGGCGAGAAAATTGTAATGACCCGGATTCTTATGGGTTAATTTTAAATATTTAATACGGGTTTAAATATTGGGTGGATAATATAAGTGGAATTTTATAATTCAGTTATAAATTTAATAATCTATTTTGATTTAATGTCGAATAAATTAAATCATTGTAATGCGAAAATATAATTCAGTTCGAGATTTAAAACTGAATTAAATACAGTTCAGACTTCTATTTGAATACGAATAATAATACTAATTTATTATCGTAGAATTTAAATTGTTTTGATTTTAATTTATTGATTTAAATTAATATCATCTCCAGATGATCGAATAGGGGTTTGAAACCTGTCCAAGTGGATTCAGAATGGTGGTTTAACCCTAGGAAGGACTGTTGTTGGGTTCTAATAGGAGTTGAAATCAATGTGGTAATTTAAATTAAAGAATACCAATTTAAACTAATTTAAAATAAAAATAAAATAGGTGGACAAAAATAAAACAAGGAGATGTATACTGGCCGAACAAATCAAAATGGGAGAAGCAAACATGGTCCCTCTTCAAACTCCACAAATTAAATGGCCTTGCTGTTCAATCCTTATACCATGCCCTTCTCTTTAAAATCACGGTGAGCTCCCTTAATCTCCCTTCTACTTTCTGCGTTCAGAAGCAAAATCAGAAATGGTCGCGCCTAACTCCTTTTTCATTTCCTCGAATCGAAAACTATAAGCCTCGGAATCAAAATGGAAGATGTTGTTTTCCACTTCAAAATGGAATCGCCAATCAGGCCATCGCAACTGTGAGGCCGAGTCACGATAGCAAATCATCATCGCGACCTTGGGAACTTCGATTTTTGGTACAACGGAGGAAATTGGGCTCTCCTGTGTGGTCATCTGCTCGCGAATTAGATTGACCGATTCAAGCTCGTATAGTAGTTTAGCATTGATTACAATTCGTTGGTGGGATTCATGGATTTAGAGCGTCGATCATTTTAAGGCGTTTGTAGTTGGATCGAGAAAACGCTGTGACGGGGTGGGCGAACTGGAATGTAATCGCGATGACTGGAGAAGCGATGGGGAAGAGATCGTACAGGTGAAGGTCGGCAGGAGTTCGAACTTCAGATTTGTGTAGAGGATGAAGTCGCGATGGAGAATTTTGGGCGAAGGTGCGATCTGATGGAGGCTTGTCGCGACTTGTTTTCAGAGTAGAAGGGAAAGTCGAGTTCGATGGGGTTGTTGAGCGTAAGGTCAGAGTGTCAATTGGGTTTGAATGGAGGAGTATGGTAGGGTACGGGAGTTTTATTCTTAGTGAAGAAAGATGACAACAATGTGCTTGATGAAATGCCGAAGAGGAGTATTAAGGTAATTTCATTATTGATTACTATATATATAAAAAAGGGGTTAAGTAATTAAAATTGTTAATTATTTATTAAGTAAACATTGAATTGTTGAAAGACTTTAAGGAAAGAAAAAAAAAGCAGGAATTAAGTTAAATTAATTTTAACTAGTTTAGAAATGTCCTTTGATTAAATTTGATTAGTTTAAATTTATTTAGTTAATTGTTAGTCTAGGATTTGGAAACAATAAAAAGGAAATTCGAGTTAGTTTATTTTTATATAAATTTAAATTTGATTTGTGAAATATTTAAATTTAAAAGCATAAGCTGTGCAAAACCAGGAAGTAAGAAATATAAGAAAATTATATAGGAAGGTTATTTATTTGATTAAATAGTTAATTTAAATAAATAAATGTTTAATCGGTAATTTAAATAAAATTATCGTAGGTGCGAACTCATTTGAAAGGATTCATAGTCGATGATTCAGAATTAAACCAGGATATTCAGCAATGGAAAATTCCGGTGAGTAAACCTCACTCACCATTTAATTAGAATTATTTCTAGCTGTTAAAAATAATTGTTATGCTTGTTTGAATGCTAATTTGGTTGATTTAAATATATATAGTTATTTAGGCTTAACTATTATATATATATTGGGTTGATTGATTGGATTAATTCCCGTAGTATCATTAGCGGATGCCCGCGGTTTCATTAGCGGATGATTACCCTATACGCCCCACGCTATGATTAGTGGATGACCTTCTATACCGCGATATCCTACTTCGAAGCAAGATGGGTATTACTATGTTGACTAACGTCTGTGGATGCAGGAAAAACAGGTTGGAGGAATCCAACTGGATTCCTCAAAAATATATATTATCTGTTTGTTTGTTTGATATCATATATATTCATATATGATGTGTTAAAAATCAAATGATTGAAAATTGGTTGATTTGATTGTTTAAAATATCAATGGGGCTTGAATATTGATTTATAAAAATATCGAAAAGGGTATTTGATATTTAAAAAGTGAATTCTATTTTTATAAATAGAATTTAATTTTTAATGAACTATAGAAAATATTTACTTGTTTTGAAGATATATAAAACAAGTAAGTAAATTTATAAACTCTGTTTATAAATTAAAGATGGGATTTAAATTGAGTTTATAAACTCTGTTTATAAATGAAAGATGGGATTTGAATTGAGTTTATAAACTCTGTGTATAAATGAAAGATGAGATTTGAATTGAATTTATAAACTCTGTTTATAAATGAAAGATGGGATTTGAATTGAATTTAAAAACTCTGTTTATAAATGAAAGATGGGATTTGAATTGAGTTTATAAACTCTGTTTATAAATGAAAGATGGGATTTGAATTGAGTTTATAAACTCTGTTATAAATGAAAAGATGGGATTTGAATTGAATTTATAAACTTTGTTTATAAATATATATAATGGGGAATTTTAAAGTGAAGTTATAAACGTTGTTTATAAATAAGGCATAGAATTGAAATGAGATTTGAATATGGTATTTCAAATGGGATTTAAAACCATAGGGTTTGAATATAGAAATTCAAATGGGATGTATAATATAAATTTGAATATAGAAATTTAAATGGGATGTATAATATAGATTTGAATAATATAAGTGAAATAGATTTGAATAATAGAAGTGAAATAGATTTGGACAAATAGAAGTGAAATAGACTAAAGAGTTAATTAACAAAATTGATTAATGAATTTAGTTAAAACGATTGGTATAGTTAAAATAGATTGGACAGGTATAGACATACAGGAGACAGGTTTGGAATAAAGTGTTAGAAGTGAAAAAAATAGAATGCCCGACAAAAAGGTACGTATTTAATTCCTATATGAGATTTTATGCGCCGTATTGGCAAGCCGCTAGGCTTTTCTTTTTCTTTTTTGATTGGAAAAGGCCTGTGTGGCAGTTTGGGGATTTTCCCGATGCTCCCGGTACAAAGGAGGTTATGGCGAATTGTTCCGGGAATTTAAGGAGTTAGAATATTTTTAAGATAATTTGATAGTTAGAAATCAACGTATCAATATATATAGAAGTCGATAAGAAAACAAACTTAGAAATAGAATAGTATAATCAAAAAGGAAGACTAGGAATAAAATCTCGAAAGAATAGAAAGAGAAAGTGTATATGTGTTTAAAAGTGAAGAAGTAGTTGTATGGCATTGATTATTCGAGTAAGTGGTCTTATCTGTTTTGACGTTATAAATGTTATTCAGTCAAGGTATGAGAGGTAGTTATACCCCAACTTGATTGGTTTCATTATTAACAAATAAATAGTAAGATTTCAGGCTCGAAGATCAGTGTTGGATAAGATTTAGTTGAATATAGTATTTGGGTTGTCGTAACAATGTTTTACACAACATCCTTTTTAACCCAAATGAAATGTAAGATTGGAAATAGAATATAGAATATTTCCTAAGTATAGAAATAAATGAGATCGGAAAGAGATCAGTAATTGGAATATTTTCCAATTATAAATAGCATATATTTTCTAAAGTTTAGAAAATAAAGGAAGGCGATATTCGGAAATGTTTTCCAAATAACGTAAAAGGCCAAATGGTTATTAAAAATATTTGGTTAACAAATATTGATAAAGAAATAGAGAAGTGATTTAATTAATGGAATATTGATTAAGAGCTTAGTGATTGTTGGATGTTTGGATGAACACTTGTTTTCTTCGATAGTTAAATCATCGACTATCGAAACACTTGTTTTTATTCGATAGTTAAATCACAGACTATCGAAGTTTTGACCATCGTTGTCATTATGGAGAGACCGGTTGGATTATTATCCGAAGAACCACTCCGTATTGGCAGTAGCGTTGCGAATCAGATTAAATAAAGATAATCGAAAATGGAGTAGAGTGCAAGGACTTTTTCTATTTATAGAAATTGTGCCTTCAGTTCATCCTGTTCCTGGGTGACTTGTATGGATGAATGTCTGACAAAGTATTTCCAGAAAGGTCACGTACATTGATTTCTTCAACCGTACCAAGAGTGGAAGCAGAGAAGGAAACTTCTTTTAGCTAACACGTAATGTACTGTTGAGGACGTCAATCGGTGATTTGATGGATTTGACGATGTGACATTCGAAGTAAATCTGGTGTGATGATAAAGCGTAGCATCTAGCCTCATCAAATCGGTAAATGACAGAAATCGGGCAAGCAGCATGGCTATGTAGGTCGCACCTATTAGGGTGTAGAATCACCTGATCTAGAGTTTCATTTATTTTTAAAAATCTATTGTCGATGTTGTCCCATTCGGGAAACGGTTGCTGATCCCAACCGTTGGTGATATACATTCGATACACTCAAGCCAAATGAGTGGTCGGTCATGTGTGGCTGAGTTGCAAGATGTTCTTGTTGAACTCGGTGTATTCTCCTCTAGAGATATACCAGCGGAAGGTGGTTCCATACCTTGTCGTAGTTGGAAATCCATTACCCAATACGTGTTTGCAGTTCTGATTGTATATTATTTATGTGGAACGTGAGATGCAAACGTCCCACTAGAATGTATTTACTTGATTTAGACACTATTATAATATCAAAGGAGTTTTGATATAAAGCTATCGTTCCTTTCAAAAGGGATTTTTGAAAGTTAAACCAAGTGTTTGGATTCTCATAAGGGAAAAACCCGTTCTGTGTTATACGGCGTGGTCTTATGAGATATCATTTAGTTTTCTGAAATTGTTCTAAATTATTTTCTCATACTAGTCCCATGACTGACCCGGAGTTTATTTTGTTTTGTTCTACCTAAACTTTTGGGTGCCTAAATTTGTACGGGCAGTCAAGTAGTTCAGGATTTTACAGATCTATCTAAAGGAGCTTGGAGCAGGAGGCTTCAGCATTATCTAGTTATAGTATTGTTCCGTTGTGTTGTAAGTGTTGTACTCTGATAAGTGTATGTTATACAGTTGAGATTTTGTATTTCAAAAGTTATAATATATTATATTTTGTTCCGCTGCGATGTGAGATTTTGTGCTGTTATTTCTGTTCTTCTTCTATCTCTTTCTTCCCAAAAAAAATGTTTCGTATTTTCGTGATATTTGGGTTGGACGTATGATGTATATAGTCAACTCCGATGTTGCGGCTTTGCGGGTCATTACAGTTGGTATCAGAGCTTAGGTTGAGCGAATACCTAGGCTTTGTGGAATGTGCTCATTAGAGATAGGATCAGTAGTATCCTATAATGAGTTGAGTGTATATATATACGAGAGAGCGTATTTGTTATTTGATATAAAAACTGTTTTATATTGTGTTGACTAGTCTGTTGAGTGAATTATGAATTTTGGTCGAATCGTGGGACGCCACGATGTCGATAGGAGTTTATAAACACTTGAACAGAAGATTGGACACGATATTGTTTTTAAATGGTTAAGTTGATTGTTAGGATTATAATCAAATTAAATTATAAAACAGAAATAGTTATATATATATAACCAATGGAATTTGTATATGAAATCAAATATACAAATGTGATAAATTGAAATTGAATTCCAACCAGAATTTAGAATTTAAAATCCTGGGAGTTTGGAAAATATTTTTCTAAATGGATTTTGAAAGAAATATAGTACTAAACTCATTCAGTAGCTGGGAAATAATTCTGATGATGGTCGCAACATCATTAGTGTTCATTTTCGAGTTTCTAAGTGACGAATTGCTGCCTTAGAAAAGTTTTTGATGAAAATTTGTTTGAAAGGAAAACAAGCTGTTTGAAAATTCAAATGTTCTGAATTTGAGATAGATATAAATATATGTATATATTTATATTACTTCAAAGGAATTTTGAAATAGGATTTGAATAAAGAAAATTCAAATAGAAATTGTATAAGAAAAATAGAAATGGAATTTGAATTCAAAGGAATTCAAATGGATTTGAATAAAGAAAAGTCAAATAGAGATTTGAATATTAGAATTCAAATGGAATTTGGTTAAATAGAATTTCAAAGAGAATATAAAGTGGAGGTTGAATATTAGAATTCAAAGAAAATATAAAGATTGAAATAGAATTTTAAACAAAAGGAGTTAAAATAGAATTTAAATTCAAAGGATTTCAAATAGAAATTGAACAAAGGAATTGAAATAGAAATTGAATAAAGGATTTCAAATGGAATTTGAATATTTTAAATTAAGATATAGGATTTGAATATTAGAAGTGAAATAGATCGGGAATATTATGTGAAATGGATTTGATATATATTAAAAATATATCAGAATGGAGTTAAATTTATTATAAACAAAGTTAAAACGTTTATATTTATAAATATAATTAAAACGAGCTCGCCGTAGCACGGCAGTTCGTAAATTGGCGATTCGAACTTAAATTTAGTATACAGAACTCAATTGAAGTCGGAATAGTTTTCTAATGAAAGAGAAAAATCTGGATTTCGTCGTATAGATTTTGAGTTATGTCAAAATCAAATTTTTAGAAAAGCAGCGCCAGAACCATTATAAAACCATAACGGTTTAATTAAATAAATAAAAGGATTTTAAGGAAATAAAATTCGAGTTGACATTAGAAAAATCCAGACTGGAGATATAAAATAAATATGAACTCCAGTGAAGTAAGTGAAATGATTTTTAAGACAAAAATCATATTTTAAATGGTTAAATAGAATTAACTAAATTGGAAAATAATTAGTTAAAGGAAATTTGAATCGAAATTGGGTTTTTGGATAAGTGAAAGAGATTGAGAATTTATATTCGAAATCGAATATATAACTCGAGTTGAAAATATAATTAGATTAGTTTATAATTAAGTTGACATATATTTGAACAAGTTATATTCAAATAAAAAGGGTGAAATAGGCAAAACGGTTAATTAGCAACTAGTTAATGGGAATTTGAATGATTGAAACTAAATTTAACTTAAGTAAGTTAAATTGATCGAAATGAATAAATTGAGTAAAATCAATGTGAATGAAATATGAATTGGGTGTGAATAAAGGAAAAAAAACCAAAAGAGTTAAAAAGAAAATATATTTGTAAAACAAATATAAAGGAATTATATTTGTAACACGAATACAAAGGAAGTTATGTGCAAACAAATAGAAGGAGAAATATTTGTAAAAACATTTACAAATAGAATTTAAAAGGAAATATTTGTAAAACATTTACGAATAGATTAAATGGACATATTTATTTATAAAAATAAATAGAATGTTGTAGATGAGATATTGATTTGTTAAATAAATAAAATTTAATCAAGGAATATTTAGAAGATGAATAGAAAATGGAAATCTGTTTTTAACAGAAAAATAGAAAAGACTAATTTATAAATAACAGTTTATAAATTAAATTAAATATTTATCATTCAATAAATGGAATATATAAGTCTGAACTTATATAGAGAAGAGATTGGTTTTTAACACCGATAGTTTTAAATAGGAAGGGTACACAACACTTGTATAAGTGAAGTAACGTTATTAAAGAGAACATTTGTAAAGTGAAGAACCGTTACTAAAAGTAAATCTTTATAAATGAAGAAACGTTATCCAATAGGAGTTATTCGAATAGGAGAAGTCGATTAGAGTTAGAAATAATCGATAAGAGTTGGAATAAATCAATTAGAGTAAGAATTAACCAGTTAGAGTTAATCAGTTAGGGTTAATCCGTAGAGTTAATTGAATATTTGTTATTCAATTAGAATTTATCGAATATTTGTTATTCAAATTTAGAGTTAACCTGATAGAGTTAATTGAACATAGTTAATCGAATTAGGATTTAATTGAATGTTAGTTATTCAATTAAAAGTTGATCGAATATAGTTATTGAGATAGAGTTAGTCAAACATAGTTACTCAGGATAAGTGCCATTTCGTACGACTGCTAGCGTAATTCGCAGGGCTGCAGATAGCCTAGGGCGGCCGGATGTTTCCTGAGGGAATCAGGCGTAACCATTGTGATCGCTGCGATCTAGAGTCCAGCGAATGGAGTTAAATCAAATATAGTTATTCGAATAGAATTAAAGGAGAAAATCGAATATAGCTTATTCAAATAGAGTTAAAAGAGTTATCGAATATAGCTTATTCGGAAGGAGTTAAGTGAAAAAAAACTAATCAAATAGAATTAATTGATAATAGTAAATTGAATAGAGTAAATCGAATATAGTTTATTCGAAGAAAGGTTTTCGAATCTAGTTATTCGAAAGAGAGATTATCGAATATAGTTATTCGAAGGGAGGAGTTATCGAATTGGGATTTATTCGAAAGAGAGACGTAAGGAAGTTTGAAATGCTGAGTATCAACATAAATAAGTTTTGAAAAGAAAATGGGTTTGTAGCACTTTTTCTACCATAGCAATTTCGAGGACGAAATTATTTTAAGTAGGGAAGATTGTAATGACCCGGATTCTTATGGGTTAATTTTAAATATTTAATACGGATTTAAATATTGGGTGAATAATATAAGTGGAATTTTATAATTGAGTTATAAATTTAATAATCTGTTTTGATTTAATGTCGAATAAATTAAATCATCGTAATGCGAAAATATAATTCAGTTCGAGATTTAAAACTGAATTAAATACAGTTCAGACTTCTATTTGAATACGAATAATAATACTAATTTATTATCGTAGAATTTAAATTGTTTTGAATTTAATTTATTGATATAAATTAATATCATCTCCAGATGATCGAATAGGGGTTTGAAACCTGTCCAAGTGGATTCAGAATGGTGGTTTAACCCTAGGAAGGACTGTTGTTGGGTTCAAATAGGAGTTGAAATCAATGTGGTAATTTAAATTAAAGAATACCAGTTTAAACTAATTTAAAATAAAAATAAAATGGGTGGACAGAAATAAAACAAGGAGATGTATACTAGCCGCACAAATCAAAATGGGAGAAGCAAACACGGTCCCTCTTCGAACTCCACAAATTAAATTGCCTTGCTGTTCAATCCTTATACCATGCCCTTCTCTTTAAAATCATGGTGAGCTCCCTTAATCTCCCTTCTACTTTCTGCGTTCAGAAGCAAAATCAGAAATGGTCGCGCCTCACTCCTTTTTCATTTCCTCGAATCGAAAACTATAAGCCTCGAAATCAAAATGGAAGATGTTGTTTTCCACTTCAAAATGAAATCGCCAATCAGGCCATCGCAACTGTGAGGCCGAGTCACGATAGCAAATCATCATCGCGACCTTGGGAACTTCGATTTTTGGTACAGCGGAGGAAACTGGGCTCTCCTGTGTGGTCAACTGCTCGCGAATTTGATTGACCGATTCAAGCTCGTATAGTAGTTTAGCATTGATTACAATTCGTTGGTGGGATTCATGGATTTAGAGCGTTGATCATTTTAAGGTGTTTGCAGTTGGATCGAGAAAACGCTATGACGGGGTGGGCGAACTGGAATGTAATCGCGATGACTGGAGAAGCGATGGGGGAGAGATCGTACAGGTGAAGGTCGGCAGGAGTTCGAACTTCAGATTTGTGTAGAGGATGAAGTCGCGATGGAGAATTTTGGGCGAAGGTGCGATTTGATGGAGGCTTGTCACGACTTGTTTTCAGAGTAGAAGGGAAAGTCGAGTTCGATGGGGTTGTTGAGCGTAGGGTCAGAGTATCAATTGGGTTTGAATGGAGGAGTATGGTAGGGTACGAGAGTTTTATTCTTAGTGAAGAAAGATGACAACAATGTGCTTGATGAAATGCCGAAGAGGAGTATTAAGGTAATTTCATTATTGATTACTATATATATAAAAAAAGGGTTAAGTAATTAAAAGTGTTAATTATTTATTAAGTAAACATTGAATTGTTGAAAGACTTTAAGGAAAGAAAAAAAAGTAGGAATTAAGTTAAATTAATTTTAACTAGTTTAGAAATGTCCTTTGATTAAATTTGATTAGTTTAAATTTATTTAGTTAATTGTCAGTCTAGGATTTGGAAACAATAAAAAGGAAATTCGAGTTAGTTTATTTTTATATAAATTTAAATTTGATTTGTGAAATATTTAAATTTAAAAGCATAAGCTGTGCAAAACCAGGAAGTAAGAAATATAAGAAATTTATATAGGAAGGTTATTTATTTGATTAAATAGTTAATTTAAATAAATAAATGTTTAATCGGTAATTTAAATAAAATTATCGTAGGTGCGAATTCATTTGAAAGGATTCATAGTCGATGATTCAGAATTAAACCAGGATATTCAGCAATGGAAAATTCCGGTGAGTAAACCTCACTCACCATTTAATTAGAATTATTTCTAGCTATTAAAAATAATTGTTATGCTTGTTTGAATGCTGTTTGGTTGATTTAAATATATATAGTTATTTAGGCTTAACTATTATATATATATTGGGTTGATTGATTGGATTGATTCCCGTAGTATCATTAGAGGATGCCCGCGGTTTCATTAGCGGATGATTACCCTATACGCCCCACGCTATGATTAGTGGATGACCTTCTATACCGCGATAACCTGCCTCGAAGCAGGATGGGTATTACTATGTTGACTAACGTCTGTGGATGCAGGAAAAACAGGTTGGAGGAATCCAACTGGATTCCTCAAAAATATATATTATCTGTTTGTTTATTTGATATCATATATATTCATATATGATGTGTTAAAAATCAAATGATTGAAAATTGGTTGATTTTATTGTTTAAAATATCAATGGGGCTTGAATATTGATTTATGAAAATATCGAAAAGGGTATTTGATATTTAAAAAGTGAATTCTATTTTTATAAATAGAATTTGAATTTTTTAATGAACTATAGAAAATATTTACTTGTTTTGAAGATATATAAAACAAGTAAGTAAATTTATAAACTCTGTTTATAAATGAAAGATGGGATTTGAATTGAGTTTATAAACTATGTTTATAAACGAAAGATGGGATTTGAATTGAGTTTATAAACTCTGTTTATAAATGAAAGATGGGATTTGAATTGAATTTATAAACTCTGTTTATAAATGAAAGATGGGATTTGAATTGAGTTTATAAACTCTGTTTATAAATGAAAGATGGGATTTGAATTGAGTTTATAAACTCTGTTTATAAATGAAAGATGGGATTTGAATTGAGTTTATAAACTCTGTTATAAATGAAAAGATGGGATTTGAATTGAATTTATAAACTTTGTTTATAAATATATATAATGGGGAATTTTAAAGTGAAGTTATAAACGTTGTTTATAAATAAGGCATAGAATTGAAATGAGATTTGAATATGGTATTTCAAATGGGATTTAAAACCATAGGGTTTGAATATAGAAATTCAAATGGGATGTATAATATAAATTTGAATATAGAAATTTAAATGGGATGTATAATATAGATTTGAATAATATAAGTGAAATAGATTTGAATAATAGAAGTGAAATAGATTTGGATAAATAGAAGTGAAATAGACTAAAGAGTTAATTAACAAAATTGATTAATGAATTTAGTTAAAACGATTGGTATAGTTAAAATAGATTGGACAGGTATAGACATACATGAGACAGGTTTGGAATAAAGTGTTAGAAGTGAAATAAATAGAATGCCCGACAAAAAGGTACGTATTTAATTCCTATATGAGATTTTATGCGCCGTATCGGCAAGCCGCTTGGCTTTTCTTTTTCTTTTTGATTGGAAAAGGCCTATGTGGTAGTTTGGGGATTTTCCCGATGCTCCCGGTACAAAGGAGGTTATGGCAAATTTTTCCGGGAATTTAAAGAGTTAGAATATTTTTAAGATAATTTGATAGTTAGAAATCAACGTATCAATATATATAAAAGTCGATAAGAAAACAAACTTAGAAATAGAATAGTATAATCAAAAAGGAAGACTAGGAATAAAATCTCGAAAGAATAGAAAGAGAAAGTGTATATGTGTTTAAAAGTGAAGAAGTAGTTGTATGGCATTCATTATTCGAGTAAGTGGTCTTATCTGTTTTGACGTTATAAATTGTATTCAGTCAAGGTCTGAGAGGTAGTTATACCCCAACTTGATTGGTTTCATTATTAACAAATAAATAGTAAGATTTCAGGCTCGAAGATCAGTGTTGGATAAGATTTAGTTGAATATAGTATTTGGGTTGTCGTAACGATGTTTTACACAACATCCGTTTTTACCCAAATGAAATGTAAGATTGGAAATAGAATATAGAATATTTCCGAAGTATAGAAATAAACGAGATCGGAAAGAGATAAGTAATTGGAATATTTTCCAATTATAAATAGCATATATTTTCTAAAGTTTAGAAAATAAAGGAAGGCGATATTCGGAAATGTTTTCCAAATAACGTAAAAGGCCAATATGGTTATTGAAAATATTTGGTTAACAAATATTGATAAAGAAATAGAGAAGTGATTTAATTAATGGAATATTAATTAAGGGCTTAGTGATTGTTGGATGTTTGGATGAACACTTGTTTTCTTCGATAGTTAAATCATCGACTATCGAAACACTTGTTTTTATTCGATAGTTATATCACAGACTATCGAAGTTTTGACCATCGTTGTCATTATGGAGAGACCGGTTGGATTATTATTCGAAGAACCACTCCGTATTGGCAGTAGCGTTGCGAATTAGATTATATAGAGATAATCGAAAACGAAGTAGAGTGCAAGGACTTTTTCTATTTATAGAAATTGTGCCTTCAGTTCATCCTGTTCCTGGGTGACTTGTATGGATGAATGTCTGACAAAGTATTTCCAGAAAGGTCACGTACATTGATTTCTTCAACCGTACCAAGAGTGGAAGCAGAGAAGGAAACTTCTTTTAGCTAACACGTAATGTACTGTTGAGGACGTCAATCGGTGATTTGATGGATTTGACGATGTGACATTCGAAGTAAATCTGGTGTGATGATAAAGCGTAGCTTCTAGCCTCATCAAATCGGTAAATGACAGAAATCGGGCAAGCAGCATGGCTATGTAGGTCGCACCTATTAGGGTGTAGAATCACCTGATCTAGAGTTTCATTTATTTTTAAAAATCTATTGTCGATGTTGTCCCATTCGGGAAACGGTTGCTGATCCCAACCGTTGGTGATATACATTCGATACACTCAAGCCAAATGAGTGGTCGGTCATGTGTGGCTGAGTTGCAAGATGTTCTTGTTGAACTCGGTGTATTCTCCTCTAGAGATATACTAGCGGAAGGTGGTTCCATACCTTGTCATAGTTGGAAATCCATTACCCAATACGTGTTTGCGGTTTTGATTGTATATTATTTATGTGGAATGTGAGATGCAAACGTCCCACTAGAATGTATTTACTTGATTTAGACACTATTATAATATCAAAGGAGTTTTGATATAAAGCTATCGTTCCTTTCAAAAGGGATTTTTGAAGTTAAATCAAGTGTTTGGATTCTCATAAGGGAAAAACCCGTTCTGTGTTATACGGCGTGGTCTTATGAGATATCATTTAGTTTTCTGAAATTGTTCTAAATTATTTACTCATACAAGTCCCATGACTGACCCGGAGTTTATTTTGTTTTGTTCTACCTAAACTCTTGGGTGCCTAAATTTGTACGGGCAGTCAAGTAGTTCAGGATTTTACATATCTATCTAAAGGAGCTTGGAGCAGGAGGCTTCAGCGTTATCTAGTTATAGTGTTGTTCCGTTGTGTTGTAAGTGTTGTGCTCTTATAAGTGTATGTTATATAGTTGAGATTTTGTATTTCAAAAGTTATATTATATTATATTTTGTTCCGCTGCGATGTGAGATTCTGTGTTGTTATTTCTGTTCTTCTTCTATCTCTTTCTTCCCAAAAAAATGTTTCGTATTTTCGTGATATTTGGGTTGGACGTATGATGTATATAGTCAACTTTGATGTTGCGGCTTTGCATGTCATTACAAAAATTTCCGCCCTGGCCAATCTGGCCCGATTTTTGAAATTTGAATTGGTTTTCTGAGCTGTTTGAATTTTAAACTGAATTCTGAAACTTCCGGAGGCCATATCTTCTTCATACGGAGTCCGTTTTACGCAAACTCGGACTCTATCCCAAGCAGAATTCCGAGACGAACGCAATGGAGTATCCCGTTTCCCTTAATTCTTTGATTTGAAATTAGTTATACTTTAATTTGTGAATTTCACTATTATAGAATACACGGGGTGTTACACAACGCGAGCCGGAGGATAGGGTTTTTACCTTATAATAGCAAAAAATGCTTGATACGTTTAAACAAATCATTTGATACTATCATAAGTGCATAGTGTATAAAACAACTTCAAATCATAAGTATCAATCATAGATGGCATAAGCGCCCCATCCCACTATGTCGCCATACCAGGCTCTACAAATAAAACAGCAGAATCACGTATTTGAAAATTGGATTTCCATCTATGAACCGAGGCAAAAGATAGTCCTCAATCGATTTGAGACTGTCTAGCCCGAGCCTCAGGAACAGCCGCAACTTCCCCTTGGAGCGACAGGGCCGGTCCACCGATCTGGATTAAAATTCCTGAACGCTGCGTTTCCCCGCCCTTTGGGGCGTAAGTGAGCCAACGAATGGCTCCATCGGACCCGGATCGTCCGATCAAACTTAGGCGCCTCGTAACACCAACAACCACATAAGTCAAACTCGTCAGGGCGTGTAAAACCACTGACGCCACTTCTAGCTAGAAAGAAACGCATGCCCTCCCTGAGGTCCTTTCCCGTTTTTGGTTCATACCGGGTGTGAAACTCGTGAAGTAAACATTACACAAAGCTACGCCACAAAGGCCGTGCTTCGATCATCAACCACAAGACTTTGCTTTTCAACAGAAGCCTTGATCATTTGCCACTTAGGCATGCCACACAGGCAATTCAGTCTATGCGTTTGATATCCATCAGTATATAACCCCTGAGCTCGTACGTCTCAGAGAAGGGCGTTAAGCAAGAGAATAAATTCTCCGCCGCCAAACAGATATATATTTAATAGAAATCAATCACACAGACTAAAATCCAATGTCAGACACACAGTCCATTTACAAGTTCGTTCTGGGTCTGAACGAAACCGGAGGCACTTTCCTCGCATATCCATCGATCTCCAAGTACGTCTGGACGATCACCAACTGTTTCTCTCCTCTTGGGTATACAACCCAATCAAGATCATCAGCAATCACCCAAACGATGTGAAGATTTCCAGTCTTCGACCACCGTCTTCATCTTCGACACCACATCGAATCAGTTATTCAGAATGGGATAAACCCGGTCTTTCTGAATAACTCGCGTATATAATAAACAAGTGTTACACAAACACAACATGCGCCTCATTCCAATTCAGAATATTGTTTTATCCAAATATTCTTATATTTTGGGAAAGGTTCCCATTAATTTTATCAAAGATAAATTCTTTAAATTTATTCTTTAATCTCCTTTGAATATCAATTCAAACTAGTCGGGATTAGCGAACCACACCGAAGTAATCATTTATTTTATTTCCCAATCCCAACCTATTCATCCCATGAAGTAAAACTGGTAATACTTCATATCTAACACCACGGTGTTATCGGTAAATTCAATTACCATTTCACGTTCAAATCTAATTAAAGATTTAACTATCGCCTGGAGTAAAACTGGAGATACTCCATTCTAACACCTTTTCAATCTAATTAAAGATTCATTAAAACTCCACTTAGTTTTAATCTTTAACTGGGTTAAAGAACCGGTGTCATTTAAAACACGGTTCACAATAAACCCAAAATCACATTCCATTAATTATCGGGTTAAAGAACAAGTGTTATTTAAAACACTGTTCACGATAAACCTAAAATCACATTCCATTAATTATCGGGTTAAAGAACAAGTGTTATTTAAAGCACTGTTCACGATAAACCCAAAAATCAATATCAATTCAATTAAATATTATTTAATTGGTACACTTCATTAAATCTAAATAAAAAGATTTAATCTTTTCTCAACTGGGCTTAAGAACAGTGTTAATGAAAACACCATTCACGAAAAACCCAAATCACATTTGATATTAAACACATGGCTCTGAATAGAAAATATATCGGCTTATATTCAACATCAAATTCTACGACCAACAAATATCGTATTGGAAATAACGATATATATATATATATATCTTTCAAATTTCCATAACAACATCTGTATAATCACGAAATCCAACATCGAAATATTCCAAAGAGAATTTCGATTCAAATCCATTCCAATTCAATTATTGGAAATTCTGGTTATATTTCAAAACCATTTCAAACTCACTTTATTTATTTTAAAAATAAATAAATTACTATTCTAGTTCAAAACTAGTTCATTTCGATAAAAATTTATTTTTATCTTTTCAAATATGGAGTTTTTCATCCCAATTCTTCACAAATCATTTCTTATGATTTTACACAAATTATTACTATTTTTAATAATTTTATCAAGGCCCGTACAGTCGATTTCCAACAACGGCCATCGAACTGCACTTACAGCGACCTTTTCTAAA
This sequence comes from Allium sativum, assembly GCA_030737875.1. NCBI lineage: Eukaryota > Viridiplantae > Streptophyta > Magnoliopsida > Asparagales > Amaryllidaceae > Allium > Allium sativum. The sequence goes on from CM060918.1 coordinate 826,799,074, forward strand.
TTTGATATGGACATAATTCCAAATCCAACTGTTAGATTTCTACTTTCTAATATTCGTTAGAAAGCTCCTTTCGATACGGGGTTCCGATTTTAGGAGAATCCGACGGTCGGATCTCCCGCAATATCCATTCGAAGTCAATGGTCGAAATTCGCGAACTGCCGCGGCGCGGCGCGTTCTATTCAGGCCATTTTATTATATATATAATATATACTTCATCGATTTCCATTTCAAAACGTGCTTTATAAATCGTTTTAAATTCATTTTCAAAACGGTTTCAACTTCGTATTCAATTTCAATTCAAAGTTGAATATTCCAATATAAATTCGTTTTAAATTCATTTCAAATTGATTTCAATTCAATTTCAATTCGAATTCATTTATATTCAATTTCAATTCGAATTCATTTCTATTCAATTTCAATTTGAATTCATTTATATTCAATTTCAATTCGAATTCCTTTATATTCAATTTCAATTCGAATTCATTTCTATTCAATTTCAATTCGAATTCATTTATATTCAATTTCAATTCGAATTCATATATATTCAATTTCAATTCGAATTTCAATTCTTCTCGAACAATCAGATTTTGAAATCACTTTCGATATTCATTATAAAATGAATATAATCGATATAAATATCGTTCACGTCAAAATGGCGTCAATCTAATCAATACGGCTTCATATATTCCTATTTTCAAATATTCTATTTCAAATATTTCTTTTTCAAATATTTCTATTTTAAAACTGGAATGAGGCCCAATCAATTACCATATAATGTTAATTATATGGATTTTCTACAACACATGTATACAATAACAACGATGAATAATCAACCATCATCCAAAGTGCATTCTACACTTTATAAGCATCAAATATAAATATTCAACGCTTATAACAGTCTGTCAATCAATCGATCGACATACAACTAAACAATCGGGATTAGTGTACGTCAAATATCATCCCAATACCCGTGTGGGGTTTCAAACAATCAAACAGATATTTTATTTGTGCAGTTGGGCGATGTGTAAAATTTATCGTCCCAATCAATATCAGTCAAATGTGTGTATATAAACAAATCGTCCGATCTGTTTATTTTTACTTCATTTCATATACACGTTAAAAATTCTATTTTTAACTATAAAATATTTTCCACTATAAAATATTTTATTTCATCTATATAAATATTTTATTTCATTTCACATCACATCACACAATCAACTACACATCAAAATCAAACAAACAAGCATACAAGCCGTCCATGGTCTGTGGACGACGGGTGTCGGGTGCTACTAAACACCGTCTGCATCCTAGTATATATTTTAACTAGAAAAACAAAATTAAAAGGTGAGAAGTTCTCACCGAATAGCTAATCCAACGCCATGACTCTTCTTAGGTAGAAATCTCCGTCGTTCTCGCCCTTTTGTCAATTTTCACTGCCCGTATTCTCTACATATATAAAAATCACATTTTTACTTCGTTATTCAATATATAAAAATCAAAATTTTACTTTTCTAATCAATATATAAAAATCGAATTTTTACTTTGCTATTCAATATATAAAAATTGAATTTTTACTTTGCTAATCAATATATAAAAAATCGAATTTTTACTTTGCTATTCAATATATAAAAATCAAATTTTTACTTTGCTATTCAATATATAAAAATCAAATTTTTACTTTGCTATTCAATATATAAAAAATCGAATTTTTATTTTGCTATTCAATATAAAAAAATCGAATTTTTACTTTGCTATTCAATATATAAAAAACCGAATTTTTATTAACTCTACTATGAATTTTTTTTTATTTCTATCCTTCACATAAAAATATCGCCTTTCTAATGTTAAAGAAAAAAAACAAATCTTTATCATTTCAAAAATCAAATCTTTATCATTTCAAAAATCAAATCTTTATCATTTCAAAAATCAAATCTTTTTACAATGCTCTCGACTAAAAATCTTCATTATTAGCTACACTTAATAATTAAATAAAAAACTAAGTAATTAAATTAGTGAATTACCTTAAATTTCGTCGCCCGTCGGAGAGGGGGGAGGGGTTCACCGGAACAGTGGTCGGAGGTGATGCAGTGGAGGGGAGGCGGCCTGCATTCGCGGGTTTGGGTAGAGGCGTCGGGTCCTTGGGGCTGTCGGGGAGATTATGGGTCGATTTAGAAGAGAAGAGGGGGAAGGGTTTGTTCGCTGGCGGGGTAGGGTGCTCAGGGGGGTATGCAGGTGGGGCACTGATCCACCAGTGGCGGCGGTGGGGCTGCAGCGTCGGTTTGGGGGATTCAGGGATTGGAGAAAGGAGGAGGGGCGAGTGGAGAGGCCGACGTCAGCTACTAAGGAGGGGAGGGGCCCCAGTGTCTCCAGCGACGATGGTGGAGGCGACCACGAGGGCGGCGACGACGGGATGGGGGGGGGGAGAGGTCTGGGCACGACAGGTTTTTGGGTTTTCTTTTTATTTATTTATTTAATGAACGAGGAGAGAGAACTAAAAAGGAGGGGGGGCTATTATAATAAAATATATATTAATTTCTTTTAATTTCTTTTCAAAAGGTAACTTTTTATTTCGAAGTCAAAATCGAACCCACCGACTGTCACCCCTAGCTAATTACCTCCATTCTGAACACAATGGGATATGTACCGTAAGCTGATCCGATCGTTTCGATCAGTTTTCGTCAAAATCAACATATAACTCTATATATTGAATTTGAACGCGCATTTCAATTTACCGGGGCCACACACTAACTCGAAAAATTCCAGAAAAATATTTTCTAGCTTCGTATCGACGATACGGTCCTAACAAAACTAGTTTCGTCGAATTTTGAGACCGTTTGAAAAATGGCCATTTTTCAGTCGATTAAAACCAACTAAAATTGGTCAAACGCGTTTTCCTTTGCCACGCTCACATATTGATTCGAAAAATTATGAAATTTGAAACCTAGCAGTAACTTGACATCACGGATCCAACAAAAGTGGTTTCGTCAAAATCCGAGATTGTTTGCAAAATTTCCATTTTTAAGGGCCTGAATTCCATAGTCACAATTAGATTCTATTATTTTTGGTTTCGCTAAAATCCGGTTTATTTTGCACCCGGTACATTCATTTGAAGTTTGAAATCGAATTATCGAACTACCGCGCCATTTTCAATTCCTTTTTATATATATATATATAAATAAATATTTATATTCTATCGTAGATTCAAATGAATATATACATTCGAATTATATTCAAAATAAATTTCTCGCCGGTTTTATTTAAAATAATTCATTTTAAATATTCAAAATTCGCTAAAATTGCAAAAATAAAAATTTTAAATTGGCCCAGATTTCCGGGTTATTACAAACACAACATGATTGAATAAAGATACATTTTGAAAATATGTAATTAAGTAGAAAAAGATAGCTAATATTCTATAAAACATGAATATTTTGAGAACATTTTTCTTTAAACATGATTTAATAATTTCTCTAAAATCAATCTAGTCGAAATTAAAAGAAATTAATTTGTATTAACAATTAATTGAATGGTAATATATTTGATATTATCTGACCTAGTATTTTGGTTACAAACATTAAAAATGATTACATCTTCAATGTATAGTGAATAATGAACATTTGATTTCCACAAAAATAAAAACATTATAAAATAAAAACATTCATAACAAATTGATTAAGAAGGCTAATATTACAAAGTGAATTTTAAAAAAATTGGAACATATTCTGATAAGATTGAACTTGTACATAAAAATTTATATTTTCTTTGTGCAAAACTATTTTTATGTTTTCTTTTACATCAATTATAAAAAGTTTCATACAACTTTATTTTTCTGTTATATTTTTGTTTGAGAGAAAAAAAAGAAAAGGACCTACTTTACCTCATTCATAAAAAATTTCATACAACTTACGGTCTACTGATAAATAAAACACAAGGAGTATAAAATTATAATTACAACATAAAAATCTTATACTAATTTTACCATTATTACCATTTTAAATCTGCACACTAACCAACCCAATAAGACTATAAAATATTTCCCTTTTCGGTAGATAAAATGGAATTTATGTTTCACATAACAATTATTTTTCTGTATAATAATTACAACAGATGAATCACATTCATTCGTTACAATACGTATGAATAAATCATGATAACCATAACTCTAATGCACAACAAAGTGGCAAAAAATGAAAAATAATAATATGATTTTGATAAATTAATAATTTATCATTATATATTTATTTTACTACATTATTCCTATTTTAAAATGCTAGCAATTCAGGAGAACCAGTTTTTGCATTTAAGGGTTCAATTAGGTTGCATCGTAAGAATGCTGTAATGTCCCGTATTTTTTTAGTGAGATATTTAATATATTTTAAATATTGATTTGGATTTATAAATGGGTTTATAATATATAATCCATTTATTAAATGACGGTTGAAAGTATAATTTATATATAATTATAAAACCATATCGAAATGTCGCTGTAGTTCGTAATTTATGATCTGAACTTCAATTGAATATACAGGATCCGATATAAGTCGGAATTTTGCGAAATAAGAAAATGTTTGAATCTATTTGATTATATTTATCTAATGAAAGAGAAAAATGGATATATCTACTTGTAGATTGTTAGTTATATCCAATTCAATAGTCACTATGGAATTCGTTAATAAACGACAACCTTTATTTAAATAAATATAAGTGGTTTTTATATATCTGAATATCGTTCAACCCAGAATTTTAAATGTTGAGTTTTAAATATATATTAGTTCATCTTGAAGTTGTATATGATAATAATAATTTATTATTGTTTTAAATAGAATTGTTTTGGATTTAAATATGCTTTATCGATATTATATAGGCCTTAGAAATAGCTTTCTTCTCAAACGACCTTCGTTTTCGACGAAAAGAATTTTATTGGAATACGTATAACTAGTTATTGCTAGATTTTCAGTTTGGAGCCAATTAGAGGTGTTTTATCCATACGTGAAATTTAAAGGTGAACCGATAAATTAAAATAATGCCGTTATTCAAATGGAGTTCGTTTTCAGCGAAATTAATTTCATTGGGACTAGAACGTTAACACATAGTAGTACGTCCTTTTTCTTTGTGTTTGGAATTTGTATATGACCGTACAAATTTAACAGTTACCGTTGATGACAGTAAGCGGTGGAATCAAATACCAAATTAAAAATAATATATGTACAAACTTCATACCTAAGTAAATATTTTTTTACTGCGCGCAACAGGCTGCCCTCCTCAGAAGGAAAAGAAAATTTCATGGTCTACACCATCTTTTCTACAACTGACCCTATTGCAAATTAAATCACCACTACTGAAGTTGAAAATACATCATAGTCCTACTTACCTTGTCTTCATCAACATAACACATGAAAATGAAAACTCATGCAGAACTGAGAACCTACATGTATAGCTACCCCCTAACACACTGTTTTTCCCAAATTGCCAATACACTGAGCCAAAAACACACAGGCTTAAATTTACGAATACACATGCCTACTGAAGGACAACTAGCCTAAACAGCTTTTCACTTTAAACTGCACCTACCTACCCATGCGTATAGATTATTATATATAGGATATAGTACATAACCTATCTCTTCATCGCCAAGTAATTTCAATTTACCTTATATCTTCATTGCGTACCTCTAGATAGTAGACACCCAGCGATTCTACTTTTTCCTGTTCAAATCACGTAACATCTCCTCTATCGCAGACCTCACCTACACTGTAAACCTAATGTTATAAAACTTTGGCGTCAAGGCGATTTATCCTATAAATACGCACAGAAACTTCCCATTGCTTCTTCCATTTTATTTCTAAGCTTCATGACTTATATATATATATTGCCATTGCTTTTTTTTGTTTTGTTATTTTAGATCCTTCTTCTGCAAATCCAGAAACAGTTGGCAACCCTCCGTCACAATATCCACGAAATAAAGTCTTCCTGAAACCAAAACAATCGTTATATATATATATAATGGCATGTATTTATTTGGGTACTCAAGGTTCAATCTGTGGGGAAGCTAAGAGGGAAGTCGGGTTTGAATATGCATGTAGCAGGAGCATTTTGATGGTTTGAATGAAATGCAAGTAGGAGGAAGAAAATTGGTGTCCTTTGTGGTTATGACATGAAGAAGCAGGGAGGCTCGCAGTTTTGAAAACAAGGGGGGAAGATGGAGTTTGGGGAGGCATGTGTATATGGCATGGGAGAAAAAAAAAGCAACTGTAGCTTATTTTTATATAAATCGAATGAGAGAATAGGAAGGGGAAAGGAGACGGGTAAAGTGAGAGATGGTACGGGCTTCGGACTTTCAATCTAAAAAGAAAATAATAATAATAAGAGTTTACGCGGAAGAGGAACTGTGGGAACGATGGCGAAGAGATGCTATGTAGTAGGAAGAAGCATATACAGTGTACTCGACCAGGTAACGTATATAAATATGTTTAACAAGCCTGGTTAATTACTAATGAGCCTAATCATGTTTCATACATGCCTAATGGCTGTCAAACGTCCCTAATTACATTCTAATGTTCAATCCAAGTATATAAAGTAAGTTAAGACTAAGTAATATTATATATATATATTACTGTAAATAGCATATAACCTGTAGTAATGATTAAATATGCCTAGCAAATCTGGTGTATTTTATAACGTGCATGGAAATATTTTAATATGCTTAAGTTTTTACATGCCTAATCCTTTTTGAAGCTTACCAGACTGAAAATAATACTGTATTGTTGTGCATATAATGGTATGGTAATTGATCAGCATTGTTGTGTATGTGATAATATTCCATGATACCCTATAGTATACTAGAAGTATGGGAACTGATCAGTACTGCTTCGAAGTTTCAATTGTGGGAAAACCTGAGTTAGCAAATTGCAAAATTCAGTGGCATTAGATAATTAGTTAATGATTTAAACGAATCTAGTATGATGACTCAACCTCAAGCAAAGTGAAACATTAAAGTAACTTGTATGGCAAAGTAAATTTTGAGTAAGGATAGCACTATTTAGGATCGTCCACATGTTAAAGTTTTGATTTTGACTTTTGAGTTCCTTACGTGTCACGCACTATATGGTACCAAGGTTAAGTAGTTAAAGTATTTGCTCAACTACCAACTTGTAGAGTTAATTAAAATAAGTAGAAATGAGGGAAACAATATGGATGGACTGAGGTTATTAAATAGTGCCTATTAAAATAAGTAGAAATGAGGGAAACAATATGGATGGCCTGAGGTTATTAAATAGTGCCTTGTTCCTTTATATTATGTGCTAATCAAGTTGTATAATATACCTAATATAGGCTATTATTAATATTGTTACTTTTTGTATATAGGTAACGTAAGCCTAGAAATAAAATGAAACTTTCCTAGCTATGTAAAATGCAACGAACGAGAAATTTTCGACCTCGAAAATCAACATACAACCTCATGTCGACTATTCAAGAATCGAAAATACCGGAATGTCAGTAGAAAGAAGTTAGAGGGTGAGAACAGATAAGATAGAAAATTAGAATAGAAGAAGAAGAATATAACAATGGAACAGAGTAACACGAATATCACAACGGAACAAATAAAATATAGTATACAACATAGCTTGGAAATACAAATTTATCATTTGTACGTATATACGAATCATCATTTGAGTGTAACACTTACACCACAGCGGAATTAAACAATAACTATATAATCCTGAAGCCTTCTACTCTAGATCTCCAAGTATATCTGTAAACTCCTGACTAGTTGAATGCCCATACAAAATTGGGCACCCAAGAGTTTAGGGAAAACAAAACAAAATAAATTCTGGGTTAGTCATGTGACTGGTGTGGGTAAACTCCAACCGTTTGTTTAACTTTTAAAATCCTTTTAAAAGAAAGAATAATCATAAGACCGATCCACACATAAACACGGATGGTTTTTACCTTACTATAACCCAAAACATTTCTTTAAAATCAATACTCTTATGGTATTATAATAATGTCTAAATCAAATAAATACCAATCTAGTGGAACGCTTTCATCTCACATTCCACATATATAATATATAATCAGAAACCACTGGCCCTTATTGGGTAATGGATTCCAACTGGCAAGGTATGAGACCACCTTCCAACAGTGTATCTTTAGAGAGGAATACATCCGGTTCAACAAGAACATCTTGTAACCCAGGCTAAACATGACCGGTCACTCATTTCGCTTGAGTGAATTGAATGTATTATCACCAATAGTTGGTATCAACAACCATTTCCCAAAAGGGACAACATCGAAATAGATTATAGAAGTAAATGGAATTTCTCTAGATCAGGTGAAAATACACCCTAATTGGGAGCTACCCACTTAGCCATTCGACCTACCCGATTTTTACCATTTCCTGGTTGTGATGCTTGAGGCCACACTTATCTCTAACAGATCACAAATTTATTCACTTTGGATGTCACACCGTCATACCCGTCATCACAAATTGATTTCTCTAAAAATACCACAGGTATACAACTAAGAGAAACGAATTCCTCCGCCACCAAACGTAAATACGTTTGAAGAGATCAACTTACGTGATCTATTAAATATACTCTATCGGACATTCTTCCATATAGGTTGTCCTGGGACTGGACAAACCAAAGGCACTATTCTGTAAACCCATCTTAGGCAATTTCTACCTAGGATTTGCCAGAATAGCCCTTACATAAACTCTGTCTTCAATTATTTTCACCATATTTGAATCGCAACGCTAATGCTCATACGGATTGGTTTTCAAATAATAAATCTGATTCTGGTCTCTTCGTATTGACAACAGAAAAATGGTCAAAACTTTGATAGTCAGTTATTTAAATATCAAAGGAACACATCCATACACACACCGATCTTATTTCTAAATGGATATTTTATCGATCAACCATCAATCAATATTTTTCCCTTTTAAATTAATTTATCATTAATTCATTCATTTTTTCCCCATTTCCCGTTTCCATATATTCATCAAAACCTTATTTTCTAATTTTAGAAAATATACGTTATTAACTTTGGAAAATTTCCATTTTTGATTCATGCATCACTATCTTCCCACACCCACCAATCTCTAACTGTAAACTAGTAAGAAAACAAATTCCTAAGTATAAACCCCGAAGGCTGAAACCAACATCAAATCGATACCTAGAAAGTTGTTCAACATAACTAATCTCCATTCAGTTTCTAATTTCATTAACTCCATATTAAATTCCTATTTCAAAACCCACTTTCCTTTATAATATTTTCATTTCACAAAATATTTGCTTAAATCCCTTATTCACATCAAATGTGAATAATATTTCTTTTATTAAATCATTTCTTACGCAACTCTCGGATTTAATCCAATTCTTTTATGAAAAACAATGGTTATAACGATAGCTTTATAATCCATACTTTCAAAATATCTAACTTTAAATAAAAAAATTATACCATAATTTAAATAGATAAATAAACGATTTATTAAATAAATAAATCTTGATTTAGAAACTAGAAAGTAAATAGTACTTACTACATTCGATATAGTCGAATCCCAATATATAATTCTCTCTCGAATAAGCTCTATTCGATAACTATATTTCGAATATACTATATTCGATAACTCTTTTCCAAATAAACTCTATTCGATAACTCCCTTTCGAATAAACTCTATTCGATAACTCCCTTTCGAATAAACTCTCTTTCGAATAAACTATATTCGATAATCTCTCTTTCGAATAAACTATATTCGAAAATCTCTCTTTCGAATAAACTATATTTGAATATCTCTCTTTCGAATACTATATTCGATTTACGTTACGAACTCCAACATATTTTACCAGGTCAACTCAATTTCTAAATTCATTTTTGAATTTAGTACTTCCCAATAATTACCAATTTCCTTTTATAACTATTTTAGTTCTGCAAAACGTTTGCTTTTAAATCGTTATTCACTTTAAAAATGTGAATATTATTCCTTTACAGAAAACTGGACTCGGTTTATCAAATCAAAACTTGATTTCATAATTTAAATACTAACACAGGTTTAAACTCCAATTATTCAGTCATTTTATAACTTCTTACCACATTCCATTTTTAGTTATCAAATCTCGTTTACATGTCAACTTCATAGTTTATTTTATTTAACAAGTCTATAATTCTCTATCGCCTTTTTATTCGATTATAAAATATCGGTTTCAAGCTGAATATTAATTATCTTTTCAAATCCCGATTTATTCAATATATAAATTATTTGAAATAAATTATTTTATAATAATTTTCCTAGTTGAATTCTAGTTACAAATTTTTATGGATTTTATTTTAATCCTATTCATATCTTGAACATCGAAATAAATTCCATCGTTTCTTTTTCAAAACAAATTCCCAATTTCCCGTTTTACATTCACTGTTGAATTTACAATCCAAATTATCCACTAATAATTATTTCTATTTCATTTATAAACATCGTTAATAAATCACACTACTTCTTTTTATTTTTAATCAAGTTATTTATTTCTACCCACTCGAAATTCCGTTTATATTTTTAAAATAGATTTTCCCATTTTCAAATTTATATTTCCATCCATTATAATTCCTTTTATAAATGTTAAGCTTAAATTCCATTTTCAAATATCGGTGTTAAAACCAACTTTCACTTCTCTATATAAATTCAGACTTATATATTCAATTTATCAAATGATAAATATTTCCTTAATTTATAAACATCGTTTATAAATCATTCTTCTCAATTTATCAATTAAAACATATTTGTGTTAAATATTTACTTTAAATCAATTTCCTATAATTCTTTTATATCTCGCCAATTCCCTTTTATAATTCTATTAATTTCCAAAACTGTATTTATTCCATAAAGTTCTTTATTTACTTCTTATTATTTCCATTAAGTATTTTAACTAAAAACGGTCTTTTACACTTCCATATAATTGTTAATAATTTTATATAGAAGTTCCTTATTTAATTTTCAAATATCTCCTTTTACAAAATCCATTTGATTTTATAAAATTCTTTAAATTCAATAACCACTTCACAATTTCCTTTAATTTATTATAAAATCCTTTGATTTATATAAATATTTTTATTTCAATATACACTTTGAAAATTCCCTTTTTACATTCCAGTATCACTTATGGTATTAAAATACCACATCAAAAGGGTCAATCATCACCCAAACACACATAATCAATAACAGATTATATACCACATCATATATCACAATATATGAAAAATATTATTACAAATATTGAGGAATCCAGTTGGATCCCTCCAACCTGTTTCACTGCATCACAGATGTTAATCACATAAACTATATCAGCTTCATATCAATATGAAGTTGTATAGAAAACGAACTCAATATTTTAAACAACGAATTATATATATAACTATATATATAAATTATCTCAACCAATTATCGACAATTCATCCAAATAATCATCACATATAGCATTCAATTATTTTTATCAATTCTAAAATACATTTATAAAAATACAAACTGGACAGAGTTAGTGTGTTTTACTCACATTGGACGTTTATCGTTAAATAACGATAAACTGTCATTGATTCAAATCAAGCAATTTTTTTGGCTATAAATTGAAAAGAGCTTCAATTCACTCTGAATCAGTTCCATTGTATAGCCCTTGTCCATACGATCCTCACAGATCAGACCGTTCGAAATTCTGATAACGTGTGAAATAGATATTAAAGTTACAAGTTCATTAATTATTTGAATTGAATTAAATACATAGGTATACTTAACTATTGGGCTCTTACCCCATTTATTCCTTGGTCTGTTTTAGAAAAATAGCCAAATCCGCCAGAAATTTTGAAACCAGCCATTTCCACGTATCGCGAGTCAATCTCCCACTAAACTCTACTAGAAACTAAAGCAAAAATACCGCACGTCTTATCCTTCGATCTGTTGTATATAACGGTGTTGTATACACAATTATATGATTTTTGTTTGATGATAACAACAAATATATTTTATTATAAATGTGTTTGTTACTGTGCTGTTTCATATATACATCACAGACAGGAATATAAAATTTATATTTAAATAAAATACGACTGTACAGATAGATATTTACACAGTATTTTGTTTGAATATAAATATTTTATTTCAAATATTCAAACAGTACAATTATTTATAACTCCACTATTTGAATACATCACATTTCATATACATTCCCAGAATATTGTACTTGTGTAAATAAACTGAATATAATAGACAAGTTTGTTTGAACACAACAAAATGATTTTTTTTTTCAATCAAACTTATTTATTACAAATCCCAATACAATTCTCTCATTACTCAACTCCTCACTACAACACTATCACTTAGTTATATAGTTCACATTTCGTATACAGACACACACTGACACTCTATTCTTGTCTTCTATCTTCTGTCTTCACAGCATCTTCACTGTCAGTTCAGTCATCACCTGCTTACCTGTCACATGAAACACACACACATAGTACGCTGCAATAGAAATAAAACTGAATACATGAGAATATAATTTTTATTTTTAAAATTTTTTATTTGCCTCAGATTTCTGGTGTGTTTCTCATCATTTTACATGACTTGATCTGATCTGTGTTTAGTCAGTTTGTATATGTATAGTACAGGGACAGGAAATCTTGTCTGATGGCTGCATATACACACGTGTATAGATATACACGTGTGCACTGCCTCGCCAATCAGCGTGCAACGGAGGAGTAGCCACGCGGACCAACTCGACTCAGTGTATACTCAGCAAAACATTCAGAGCAAGGGGCCGAGCATATGGAAAAGTAAATCAAGTCAATACGACATGGAGTTATTCTACTCGAATTCAAAGTAAAGCTCAAAGCATTTCTCAGTAGCATGGATAACAAGTCTTACATACATGCATGATAACACATGAAATGGTGACAAGTCAGTTTTGCTAAGAAAACAACCAAGTGATAGTATACATGTATATAGAAGACAACAACATGGAATTAGTATGGATAAGAGCACATGTCATGTGGTGGACATGATATATCAATTAACACAACAGCAAACCAGTGGTGCAAGTAGAAGTAAAGTAACACATCATGAATGATATCAAAGTGGCAGTTTTTATACATCAAGTTTATACAGCATGCATGAATGGTTCAGCATCATGAGTGACAATGCAGACTCAAGCAAAAGTGCAATTTCAAAATATAGTGTGAATGGTGCAAACACAAATCAGTCATGGTCAAGTCAGTGTGGAGGGATGCACAACTTCAAAATTGAATGAACTCAAATAAAGATGCAAAAGATTGTGTCGAGCACAACATATAAATTCACAAGCTAGCATGGTCGAGCAAATGGTTCAATTAAACAATAGAGGGGCAACAGAAATGACATATGTTTGGAAAAAAGTACGACAGTACATAATTCATGCAAAAGGATTTCTTTTCAGAAAGCAAAATTGGCAAGCTCTTAAATGGCAAGAGAAAGATGTTGAGAAAAGAAACAATTTATTTGTTTCCAGCTTTACAAATAAAATCGAGCGGATGTTTCAATTTTGGGACAATAATAATTCAAATCTGTTTCCATTTTTTTTACCAGAGTTTTTCTAAAATCAACTTTATATTTTTTGGCAAGAAATTTCTTTTGACAAATCAAGTGGAACAAGGATCATCATTTCCAGAAATCATGTGTGAAGAGTGGGCAACCATTTAAAAAGGGGCAATCAAATTTTCCAGATTAAATGAATGCCAATTTTTGATGTCCAGAAAATCATTTCAGGAAGCAATATCAATTCCATAATTATTTGGCAAGTTTTTCAATTTGTTAATCAATTCAGGAAATTTATATATCGACCAGGTGCATCAGATAATTTATTCAAAGCCAAAAATATCAAAATAAAAAGGTGAAATTACACAAAATCAGCATCGAGTCATTAATATGAAATCAGAGCTCAATCATAGGGTTTCTATACCCTATACATAACACCTTTATATCACTGGCAAGAGGAGCATCGAATCCACACAACAACAATTTCAAGCTTAAAAATAAATTCATAGAAACTCACGAGTTTTCAAAGGGATTCGATCTCGTTACAAAATCGTTGAACAAGAGAGCAGCAACAATCAAAGCCAGACTGAAGAACAACATGGATTTCATCATCGAATCGACCTAGATTTGGGAGGATTTCCAAAACCCTAGCTGCCGCCATACTTTTTCCAAAGAGAACGGGCAAAAAGAAATAAAAGGGTGGACTAGACTTAATCTGTGGACTTAACCTAGCCAAAGCTTTAAAAAGGGGATGACCCTTATTTTTAGGTCCTAGGTTTTTTTATGTTTTTTTAATTTTGTGTTGTATCTTCTTTTTGTTTTGAAATTAGTCCAAATAGTTCTAGAGTCTATAAAATCTAGGTGTATCCAGTTAGGGTGTTAATTGATAGTTTACTAGAGTCTGTAAAAACTAGGGTAACTGGTTATGGGATTGTAATCAGGGGAAATCTGATCTAGGGGATTAGATCAGTCTAGGGTTTTGAGCGTAGGGTTAGAATAAGAGCCGAGTTTGCGAGTGTATATGGTCTTGTATGCGGGATCTATTCTATATCCTAGTAGAAACTTTAGGAATGCAGCAGTAGGTAGGGTTTTGCCGAAGCTGGGTATCTCTTGTGTCATTTACTTTTTGCATTTCTATTTCTGCTATATTTTGTGATCTATGAATATTGTAATATCTCGCGAAAATTTAATAAACCCTATTCACCCCCCTCTAGGGTTAATCTAGATCCAACAATTGGTATCAGAGCAGGTATTCTGTTAACTCTAGAGTCATGGGTCATTCTAGTTGTCAATCTTCCGAGAGTCAGTCCAGTGATATTCCAATTATTTTCAACGGGAAAGATTTTTTAATTTGGAGATCAAATTTTGAGTTATATTTAAAATCTTTTAATTTTGAATATTGGAATATTATTGAAAATTTGGGAGATATATTAGATAAGAGGAATAAAGTTTTAAATGCTCGTGTTATGCATATTATTTATTCTTTTCTTGATAATGATCAATTAAAATTTACTCTCATTATTTAACTGTGCAGGATATTTGGAAAACTCTCAGCACGCTGTATGGAAAGTCTGACGACTGCTCAAAACCCCAGAATGACAACTCAACTTCAGATCTATGCTTGACAGGTTTACAGAAGATAACTAAGATGGATCAGCTGATGGAGGCTCAATAGACAATGAAACAGAAAATTTCTGTTATGAAGATTTGGTTTATTTTTGTGCTGATTTAACTAAATCCGTTGATAAACTCCAGCTGAAAAATAAATCTTTGAAATCTAAGAATCTTGAGTTGACTAGAAAAAATCAATGTTTGGAATTAAAATTTGAAAATGTCATGAAATTTGAAAATTCTGAATGTAAAAATTGTTTGAAATTAAAAATAGATCTCGCTCATCTCAATAATAACATTCAAAGGCTTGAAGAAGAAATTCTAATTTTAAAAGATAACGAGATTGAGCTGAAAGATGCAAACAATTGTTTACAATAGGAATTTATAAATTTTAAGGATACTAAAAATTCCAAACATGATATTGCTGAAAATAATAGTTTGTTGAAAACATATATGATTTTGAAAGAGCTTGAAATTGAGATTGAAAAATTCAAAACCTTTGAAAAATTTGAATTAAAAAAAAACGATTTGAATATGAGATTTCTGAGTCCCAAGCCAAAATTAAATTACTTGAAAATGAGAATTTGATTTTGAAAGTGTATGATGCTGAGAGGAAGATCACTAATAATTGTTATTCAGATTTAATAAAAGAAAACAGTGGTCTTAAGTCTAAAATTCAACGACTTGAATCAACTTTGAATAAATTTTCTAATGGAGAAAAATCGTTGGATATATTGTTAAAAAACCAATTTTCTATTGGAAACAAGCGTGGACTCGGATTTGGAAAAACAAATGTTTTTGAAAATCGAAATTCAAATGTTTTTAAAAATCCTTCAAATTACATTGAAAAGAATAGACTTGAAAATATGAACTCTGAAAATTCCAAAAGATTTTTGAAACAAAATGAAAACTTGTTTTATAACAAACCATTTAAACAATCTTGGATCCCAATAAGAAATAAAATAAACTCGTTTAAATTTAAACATATTTGGGTTCCCAAAGGTACAAAGATATATTCCAATGGACTGTTATATAAACAAGTTTGGGTACCAAAATGTGTGAACAAAACTATGAGTGGTTTTATAAATTTTGTTAGACCACTCGATCCTATAAATTCATAGGCACCAAAGGATGGTTGAGGAACTGCTGTGCTAAAAAGAGATTGATTTCAAGATGTTCAATACTTTAGTATCATTTACAGTTCCTTTGGCCAAGTATATTGAGTTAGAGATTCATTTGCTTACACTGAATTCAGGTATGATCTCTAGACTCATCTTTGTAAATATATTTTTTGTGTTTATTTCTCCTTCTACCTCTTATGTCTTCTTTCTTTTTGGATTTATCACAGTCATATTATTTTTCTTCTTTGAGCCTTCTTAACTTCCAATTGCAGAATTCATTTTTTTTTGGAAATTTGCTTGACTTGAACAAAAATATGATGTTTTAATCTTATCCAAATCTTGAATCTAAACTTGTATATATCTGCAATTGTTTTGAAGTTCATTTTATGTTTTCTAAATTCCTAACAGTGTTGACGTATTCTTATTATATCTTGAACACTGTGAATATGAATTCTAAATTTGTTGAAGATCTGAAAAACAATTGAAATTTCACACATCTCTACTGTTCTGATAATTCATTTTAGAAAAGCTTGAAATATTATACTCATTACAGCACACTGCTACTTCTCAGTTGTGATAATTTCATTTATTTTCAGATTGGCTTGATATTTTTGAACTGGCTTGAGACTCGTTATTTTCATCTGAAATTCACTGTTATTCATGATTATCTGGTTTAGATTTTTGTTTTTTGAGATCATTTGATTTTTGTGATATTTTGAATCTCACACACCTCTCAGATCTGAAATTATTAATCCTGTGTGATTGATTCATTATATCTCATGAATTACATTGATTCAGGTGATTTCAAATAAGTTATTTTTAATTCTATGGATCATGAACACCTCTCAAATTTGATGTAAATGATCTGAAATTACTCTTATACTTGTCAGAGATAATTTTGAAAATTCTTTGAATATCTGGTCTTAAATCTCATTGTAATTTCATGATTATTTGATTTGAATATCTGTTTGTTTAAAATCATTTGAAATTATTGATTTATTGAATCTCACACATATCTTGAATCTGAAATTAATTATCTGGTGTGATTGATTCATTGAATCCTGATTTTTCAATTTTCCTCAAATGATTTAAAATAAACTAATTTTTATAATCTTGGATCATGGAATATATTTTGTGACCACTAGTAACATTTTCTGACAAGTCTGCTGTGCTATTGATTTCTGTGCTGCTCTGATACTGCTTTTGAAAATGATCTTAGATAACTACTTGTTTTGATTAAAATTGACTACTACTGAAATTACTTTGCTTGTCTTGTATTCTTGGACCTTATGATTGAATTTCTGTTTGTCTATGATATCCTGGTTTGTCTCCGGTGTCTTGTTACAATCCTCATTAATAGGGACACCAAGTGGTATCAGAAGTGCCTTATATTTGTCTCGCTCATCTGTACATAGATTCAAATCTTCACCTTGTATAGATCCACACACTCTTTTTGCCTTGTACAAATTTATCCCTCTTGGCATGTATAGATCTTCATATCCCTCTTGTAATTGATTTTCAATTTTAAAATTATTTATTGATTATTCATTCAGAAATTGAAATTAGTATTCAAATTAAACAGTATTTATAATTTATCAAAATTATTATCAGATTTTGAAATTGTGATGAATCGTGACTGCAGTATATTTCACAATAAGAGGAGTATTTTTTAATATTTTCATGATGGTTGAACATTTATTATAATATCTTTGAACTGGCAATTATTTCACGACCATCTCCTTTATCTATCATCATTCTGCCATCCATCATGTTTTTTATATTAATGTGGAGAGTTAAATATTTTTAAAAATCATCTTGAATAAATAGTGAAAATATTTGTGATGGAATTGTGGTTACATTTATTTTCCAGAATTAGTGATAATTTAAAATTTTCAATAATCCCAGTATAGTTGGTCATATTTCATAATATTATTAATTTGGAAATTTATTTCACAAACCACTTCTGTACCTACCACGTTTCTATCATCCATATTGGTTTTATATACCAAGGAATTTTTTTTGAGTTGAAATGATAAATATATAATAAATATATAAATGTGACTCTAACCTCATTTAAAAATCCAAGCTCTAGTTATGCATGGTTAAGAGACAACTTATAATTTAAGCTGGGAATGGCCTCATTTAAAAATCCAAGCTCTGGTTTTGCATGGTCAGTGTGCTCTTAAATAAAAAATAAAAGAAAAAGGAAATAATGTGCTATAAGTTGCAATTGTTCTGAAATTCTCCTTGGTGTGTAAAAACCAGCTTATCAATCCATTTTCTAACTTGTGAAATGTGTTGAAATCTTATGAAGTATTATGGTTTGTTGATTGACAGCTATTGGGATTTGAGATTATACGATTTTGTCACTTAAATTGAATTATTAATTATAGTCCAAATCCATCACTGTTTTTGTGCTTCATTTTTTTGAAAATCTTATTGGAAAATAATTGGATTTTTTTTTTTAAAAAAACTCTCTCCATTTTTATAAAATTCATCGTAAATCCGTCATTCTCTACAATGTGAAATATTCCACTAGTTCTCAGTTTATTATGATTTTAGTTTGACTGATTGAGATTTATGTTGACTATTCCTCCTCTTATGCTGAAGTTATATTTTTAGTCATTTTTCATCTATATTTTAAATTCTGAATCCTTTTAATGATAACAAAAGTGGGAGAATGGGTTGAGATTTTGATTTATGAGTGAATATTTTATAAATATTTAATTTTGAACATCTATTATTCATTCATTTCACTCATTCACACTTATAGGGGGAGTTGTCTATTGGAAGGGGAGCTAATAAATAGGGGGAGTTCAATATTCACTGTCAAACACATTTGTTATATTCAAAATCTTTATATTTATTTGTCATCATCAAAAGGGGGAGATTGTTGTATATAACGGTGTTGTATACACAATTATATGATTTTTGTTTGATGATAACAACCAAATATATTTTATTATAAATGTGTTTGTTACTGTGTTGTTTCATATATACACAACAGATAGTAATATAATATTTATATTTAAATAAAGTATGACTGTACAGACAGATATTTACACAGTATTTTGTTTAAGTATAAACATTTTCAAATATTCAAACAGTACAACTATTTATAACTCCACCATTTGAACACATCACATTTCATATACATTCCCAGAATATTGTACTTATGTAAATAAACTGAATATAATAGACAAGTTTGTTTGAACATAATAAAATGATTTTTTATTTCAGTCGAACTTATTTATTACAAATCCCAGTACAATTCTCTTATTACTCAACTCCTCACTACAACACTATCACTTAGTTATACAGTTCACATTTCATATACAGACACACACTGACACTCTGTTCTTGTCTTCTATCTACTGTCTTCATAACATCTTCACTGTCAGTCCAGTCATCACCTGCTTACCTGTCACATGAAACACACACATAGTACGCTGCAATAGAAATAAAACTGAATACATGCGAATATAAATTTTATTTTTAAAAATATTTATTTGCCTCAGATTTCTAGTGTGTTTCTCATCATTTTTCATGACTTGATATGATCTGTGTCCAGTCAGTTTGTATATGTATAGTACAGGGACATGAAATCTTGTCTGATGGCTGCATATACACACGTGCATAGATATACCCGTGTGCACTGCCTCGCCAATCAGCGTGCAACCGGGGAGTAGCCATGTGGGCAACTCGACTCAATGTATACTCAGCAAAACATTCAGAGCAAGGGGCCGAGCATATGGAAAAGTAATTCAAGTCAATACGAAATGGAGTTATTCTACTCGAATTCAAAGTAAAGCTCAAAGCATTTCTTAGCTGCATGGATAACAAGTCTTACTACATGCATGATAACACATGAAGTGGTGACAAGTCAGTTTTGCTAAGTAAACAACCAAGTGCAAGTATACATGTATATAGAAGACAACAACATGGAATTAGTATGGATAAGAGCACATGTCAATGTGGTGGACTGGATATATCAACTAACACAACAGCAAACTAGTGGTGCAAGTAAAAGCAAAGTAACACAACATGAATGATATCAAAGTGGCAGTTTTTATACATCAAGTCTATACAGCATACATGCAAGAATAGTTCAGCATCATGAGTGACAATGCAAACTCAAGCAAAAGCGCAATTTCAAAATACAATGTGAATGGTGCAAACAAAAATCAGTCATGGTCAAGTCAGCGTGGAGGGATGCACAAGTTCAATAATGAATGAACTCAAATGAAGATGCAGAAGATTGTGTCGAGCACAACATATAAATTCACAAGCTAGCGTGGTCGAGCAAATGGTTCAATTAAATAATAGAGGTACAATAGAAATGACATATGTTTGGCAAAAAGTACGACAGTACAAAAGGATTTCTTTTCAGAAAGCAAAATTGGCAAGCCCTTAAATGGCAAGAGAAATCTGTTGAGAAAAGAAACAATTTATTTGTTTCTAGCTTTACAAATGAAATCGAGGGGATGTTTCAATTTTGGGACAAGAATAATTCAAATCTATTTCCATTTTTTTTACCAGAGTTTTTCTAAAATCAACTTTATATTTTTTGGCAAGAAATTTCTTTTGACAAATCAAGCGGGACATGGATCATCATTTCAAAAAATCATGCATGAAGAGTTGGCAACCATTTAAAAAGGGGCAATCAAATTTTCCAGATTAAATGAAGGCCAATTTTTGATGTTTAGAAAATCATTTCAGGAAGCAATATCAATTCCATAATTATTTGGCAAGTTTTTTAATTTGTTAATCAATTAGGGAAATTTATATATTGACTAGGTGCATCAGACAATTTATTCAAAGCCAAGAATAATGAAATCAAAAGGGGAAAATTACACAAAATCAGCATCGAGTCATTTATATGAAATCAGAGCTCAACTGTAGGGTTTCTATACCCTATACATACCACCTTTACATCACTGGCAAGAGGAGCATCAATCCACACAACAACAATTTCAAGCTTAAAAATAAATTTAGATTAACTCACAAGTTTTCAGAGGAATTCGATCTCGTTCCCAAATCTTTGAATAAGAGAGCAGCCAATCGAAGCCAGACCGAAGAACAACATCGATTTCATAATCGAATCGACTTGGATTTGGGAGGATTTCCAAAACCCTAGCTGCCGCCATACTTTTTCCAAAGAGAACGGGAAAAAGGGGGGACTAGATGTAACACCCCACGTCCATTAATGTCACTCACAAAGGTAATGCAACAATGTCCATGAAGCGTTATTGTTGTATAGAACAAATAAATTACAAGAATAAATAAATAAAACAACACATCGGAAGACAAAACTTATTTTATTTCATCATAACTCAAAACGAGTTTACATAAGTAGTTTCCAAAACCATTACAACAGGATCAGTAGTCTTTTCCAAAAACTTCAAAGTACATAAAGAAGCAAATACTTAAATAACATAAATGCATAAATCCCTGCTGAGCATAAGCAAAGCCATAAAGTTGAGAGAGTCCCAAGCAATACATCTACTATCTTCAAGCAACTGAAAGAAATCGGCACTAAGCTGTAGTATTTCCTCCTAGCAAACCTGAGGGTGGGGGGGAGGAAGAAAAGAGGTGGAAAGAAAAAGGGGGTCAGGCATAAAGTCTGGCGAGTGTAATAACTTTAACAATATAATTATCAAAATAACTAGGCTAAGGCATAAGCTGGAAAATAAGGAAATGAATGTGAACAATTGGGTATGACAGAACAAAACGAGGAAATACGATGAACCAAGATAACGTTAAAGGCACACCTAGTCACTATAAGATAATTACTACACTGCACCACTACTAGTCACCCAAAATGTTGATCCCGCCTATGGAACTTAATACTGTTAATGGTAGTTTCGTGTACCCCTAGCAACCTCCATAGGTGCCATCTGCCCCTATCTCCACTAGGCGTACCCACTACCCCCATTCGATCGGCTCCCTAACTCGTAGATACCCGTGCTGGCCCCACAGTGGGGTGTATCACTCCCCAAAGTGGCAACCCGATACAACCAAAAATGTACGGCTTATTCTACACGATACAACAACGTCTTACCTACCAGTCCGGGCACAAACACGCATATGAACCCGTTGGACTTGCGTTGCCACCGCTGACCCGTTTTGACATCTTACAATCAAATCCAGTACGCGTGTCCTGTCCTCGACTTGCGTCTAGCTCACAAAGATACTTAACGGGTTACTGGTTTGAAAAGGGCCCCCATGCATGACACAAGCTTTCCACCTATGCTTGGTCCCCTTTAAGGTTTTCCCCTCTTAACCCCATTCTTATTCATGTCTTCTTACATGTTTCAATCTTGGTTAAGTGCATCTAATCATATTTCAAATGCCACCCAAGGCACCCACTAAATTCCACATGCCACCCAAGGCACCCACTTAACCCCCTCATGTCCCACTACATGTTTGTCTGGTTAAGTGTTTCTTAATTCATTAAGACTGTAACCTTGTAAAGACCTCCCACATTAGACTGACATTTGTGGCAGCTGGATTTGCCGGGCGGGTCCGGGCAGTCTTACACCCAAAAGAGTCTAACCTCGTGTCTTAGGCGATTAATTAAACATAATTAATTATCCCTAATTTGAATTAATTTCCCTATTCAAATTGTCAATCAATTACAAATTTAACTATGCCCATAATTGACTCAATTATATCCATCTATTTATGGTATGTAAAATTATACCAATTAACATCACATTTAAGACATTTATGCAAATTCTCAATATTAAATCTTTTAATGTTATCCCCTTTCCCCACGTTGTATGTTATTTCGTTTAACGTGAAATATACGTTAGACTCGAATAGTCTAACTTATGGAATAAAGAGAAAACATCACAACATGCATAAAATAAAAACTAGATCTAAACATAAGGGATGAACTTGCATGTGTGAATAAGGTTTTTCATCTAAAAACTTGCATAGGCCAAAGTTACAAACTTGCATAAACTATGGATGTCATAGATCTAATCATAAGGTGTAGACTTGCATATGCAATAGTTACAAACTTTACATTACATGATTCATACTCCAACATATACATACATACATACATATATATATATATATATATATATATATATACACACACACACACACACACACACACACACATACTTGCATATGTGATTTATTAAACATAAACTATGATGTAAACTTGCATTTAACTCACACATGTCATAGCCTAACTTTAGATCCAATTTACACATAAAATAGATGTCATGAAACATGTAAGGTTGTATATGATTCTCACTAACTTTCATATGATTCATATCTAAATTAGCATCTAAACTTGCATACATACATATGATTTAACATATGAATTATTTCTTCAAACATAACCAAACTTTGCATATGAAGCATCATTATGAATTTTGCATAAACCGACAATTAACATAGATTTACAACATAGATAATAACATCATAGATTTACGACATAGATAATAACATCATAGGTTTACAACATAGATAATAACATAAAAGTCAATGATTCACAACATAACCATATAATCCAAATCATATCTCAACCCAATTAAATTATTAATTATCTTATTAAAGAAATCGAACTCACAACTCAAAGAAGGTCTTGAGTTCTAGAATCTGAGTTCTGAAATTGATTTAGCTCGCCTTTGTAGTAGATTCGTTATTGTTTAGATTAGAGTTTAATAGAATTGAGTTGATTAGCTTCGTTTTCCCTCTAATTGGTGGCGGCTACTTTAGGTTACATGATGACAGCATGACAACCATGATTACAATTTTTATTTGATTCTAGGGTTTGAATCTACACATGTTTATATAGAATTTCAATTTAATTATAGCCATCGGATGATCTTAGAGTTAATCAAAACCACTTAGTCAGGATAGGGTGACACCTCATCCCTAATGACTCAGCAAGGAGTCAGAAAGGACTCAGTAATGAGTCACAATATGGATCAAATTACACCAGAAAACTGTGCAGACTTTCTACTCGGCCGGGCGCACTTGGCAGGTGCGCCAGTGCAACATTTGTACTGGCGCAATTCCCAAGTGCGCCAGTGTGTCTATTTTTTTCTTCTGATTTTTCCGCCTAACTTCATTCGTCCCTATCTCCTTCATCCGGTATCCGTTTTACGCAAACTCGAACTCTATCTCAAACAGAATTCCGAGATGAACACAATGGCGCAACCCGTTTCCCTTGATTCTCACATCTGAGATTAATTATTCTTTAATTTAGTTAATTTGATCATTCAAAAATTCGGGGTGTTACATTCTCCCCTACTTAAAGGATTTCGTCCTCAAAATCTCTAAATCAAGAAGAACGTATCCTACCACCCAATCATCCATCTACTCAACCATCAACCCTTAGCAACCATGGTCCTTAAAAGATTTCTAATGCTTTACATGTACATATGCATAGTGTGTGTACATGTCTGTATACTAATGCTAAATCAGGCGGTCCACTGATTCAGTCGACCTCCTTAATGCAAATAATGATAGTGCCATGCGTCCATTATGTATGCGAAAGAATCCAATCGATACATATTATTTCTACATATGTGCACAACCATCTATTTAAATGCAACATCCATATGATACACACATTCAATGTACATTCATTTTACTAAATACATCCATTTATATGCAATATGCAATATGAAAGTGACTGAGCCGATCTAGTGCCTAAAGTGTGTGTATATGCATCCACGAGCAACCACTAACAAACACTTGCATCCACATGCATCCATCATACATAACATGTCTCAAACACATGTTTCAACCATAGGACTACCCTATCTAAAGCTCAAAAATACTAGCGAGAGGACATACTAAGGATAAAACAAGTACAAGCTAGGCGATAAAGGAGAAATTAAAAGACATACCCTCGAAAAGAAAAGGGCACAATGAATGCATCTTCTCTTCCGTCTCCCAAGTAGCGTTGCTCTCATCGTCTCCCCATTGCACTTTGACTAGCTTGACCTCTTGATTCCTCAACTTCTTAATCTCTGTCCCAAGAATGCATGTAGGAGCTCGTCGAATCGTCGCATCACACTCTATCTCCATCTCTCTAAGCAAGCTCGGCTCTACCACTTCTGCAGTCTCATGCAAGCACTTCCTCAAATGTGATACATGGAATACGTCGTGTACACCACTATGTTTCTCGGGAAACTCCACTCTATACGCCATCTGTCCCATCCTCTCCTTGATAGGAAACGACCCAACGAACCTTGATGCTAACTTCCCAACGGACCCAAAGCGAACAACATTCCGTAATGGAGACACCTTAATAAAGACCATGTCCCCAATATCAAACTCAAGATCTGTCCTCCTCTTGTCCGCATAAGATTTCTGCCTATCTTGCGCTGTCTTCATCCTCCTTCGAATCAAATCAATCTTTTCCGAAGTCTCTCTAATTATATCTGGCCCAAGTAAGATCTTATGTATAGATTCCCACCAACATGTAGGCGAACGACACGGCCGTCCATAAAGAGCCTCGAAAGCTTCCATGCCAATGCTAGATTGGAAGCTATTATTATATGCGAACTCCACCAAAGGAAGATGCTCCTCCCATGTACCTCCGAAGTCTAAAACACATAGACTCAAAAGGTCCTCTAGAATACGATTCACCCTCTCGGTCTGGACGTCCGTCTGAGGATGATATGCGGTGCTCAAACATAACTGAGTCCCTACCGCCTCTTGCAAGCTCTTCCAAAACTCGCTAGTAAAGATAGGATCGCAATTGCTCACTATACTAAAAGGAACACCGTGCAAACGAACTATCTCTCGAACGTATATGGAGGCTAACAATGGAGTAGTCCTCTTACTCTTTACGGGAATGAAATGGGCGCTCTAAGTAAGTATGTCTGCCACAACCCAAATCCCCGTATTACCCTTCCTCGATCTTGGTAACCCGTCAACAAAGTCCATCGAGACACTCTCCCACTTCCATTGTGGGATCTCCAATGGGTGAAGCAACCCATCGGGCTTCTTTTGCTCTGCTTTTACTTGTTGGCACACCAAGCATCTAGCGACGTACTCGGCTACATCCCTCTTCATGCCGTCCCAAAAGTAAACTCGTCTCATGTCCATGTACATCTTGTCCCCGCCGGGATGAATGGTCATCTTCGAACGATGTGCATCATCAAGAATGGTCTTCCTCAAGTCCTCATCTCGTGGTACACAAAGTCTACCGTCCCTACGTAACCAACCCTTATCATCTAGGGTATACCTACTGAGATGGCTCGATGACCCCCCCTTATGAGCTTCTCTACTAACTCAACCAATTGTGGGTCATCTCGCTGTGCCTCACCAATCCATCCCAAAAGCGTAGGTCTGACCTCTAAGGATGCTAGCAAACTGGGTACAAAGTCAATGGAAGGTCCAAAGTCAAACGTAGAGATGAACTCTAAGCTTCGCCGTTCAACAAACAATGGACTCAAGGACAAACTTTTCCTACTTAAGGCGTCTGCCATCACGTTACCCTTGCCAGGGGTATATGCTATCTCGAAATCGTAGGATGCTAAGAATTCCATCTACCTTTGCTGCCTTAAGTTCAAGTCCTTTTGAGAGAATAAGTATTTTAGCGATTTGTGGTCAGTGAACAATTCGAATTTCTCGCCAAGAAGATAATGGCGCCAAGACTTAAGCATGAAAACAATAGCGGCCAACTCTAGGTCATGCGTAGGGTAATTTCTCTCATGTACTCTCAACTGCCTTCCTCCATAGGCTATTACCCTTCCTTCTTGCATTAAGACTGCGCCCAGTCCTGTCCCACAAGAATCTATATAAATGGTAAATGGCTTACTCCCATATGGCAACACTAAGACTGGGGTTGTGGTCAAAGCTCTCTTTAAACGTTGGAACGCATCATCACAATTTTCATCCCACATAAAAACTAGGTTCTTCTTCGTCAAGCGTGTTAATGGGGCTGATATTTTTGTGAAATCCTTGATAAACTTCCTATAGTAGCCTGCCAACCCCAAGAAACTCCTCACCTCGGTATCATTTTTAGGGACCTTCCAATCTTGGATAGCCACCACCTTTGCGGGATCCACAACTATCCCTTCTTTAGAAACGACGTGCCCTAAGAATCGCACTTCCCTCCTCCAAAAGTGACATTTAGGAAATTTAGCTTTAAGGTTATGCGCTCGAAGGGTCTCCAATACTTCCCTAAGATGTCGGGCATGCTCTTCATCGCTGTTAGAAAAGACAAAGATGTAATCCACAAAGACCACCCCGAATTTATTAAGGTACTCCCTAAACACCTTACTCATCAAGTCGACAAAGTATGCGGGGGCATTTGTCAAACCAAAGGGCATTACAAGCCACTCATAGAAACCGTCCGGAGTCCTAAAGGTAGTCTTGTCTATGCTATCCTCAGCCACTCTCAACTGATGGAAACCAGTGGCTAAGTCCAACTGTGAAAACACTGAGGCGCCAACTAACTGATCGAAGAGATCGTCAATCCTCGGCAGTGGGTGCCTATTCTTCTTAGTAAGTTTATTAAGTTCTCTATAGTCCACACAAAGTCTAAGGGACCCATCCGCCTTCGTGGCAAATACTACTGGAGCACCCCACTCCGATATACTACGTCTTATGAACCCCTTCTCAAGCAACTCCCCTACTTGTTTATTGAGCTCCCTCCTCTCACGAGGTGCCATGTGGCGTATTGGCAGAGATACTGGTTTTGCATTGTCTACAAGATAAATACGAAAGTCTATCTCACGTTTTGGGGGCAGACCCCTCACCTCATCGAAGACATCAACATATTCATGGACTATACGAATAGAATGTAAATCATCATTGGATGCGTCAAGTGACTCAAGATAACTAAGCATCACCGATCCTCTAGGGTCACAAGAAATATTAAGGGTCTTTCCACTACGAGTCAACAATTTTACCATCCTTCGTTCACAATCTAGGATGGCGCCATATCAGGCTAGCCAATCCATCCTTAGAATCAACCCATAGTCCATGAATCCAAGCACAAAAGCATTACATTCAAAACCAACGCCTAAGATAGACAATCTCAAATCCCTACAAACCATGGATAAATGAGCGAACCCACCAATAGGATTTGAGACTATAATGGGATCCACAATAAGACAAGTATTTAAGTGTAGTGTTTCAACTAATGATGTAGAGATAAACGAATGTGATGCGCCAGAATCGAATAAAGTACGAACAGGATGATCAAACGG
This sequence comes from Allium sativum, assembly GCA_030737875.1. Lineage (NCBI taxonomy): Eukaryota > Viridiplantae > Streptophyta > Magnoliopsida > Asparagales > Amaryllidaceae > Allium > Allium sativum. The sequence continues at coordinate 826,827,552 of CM060918.1, forward strand.
AAAAATTAAACTCTCAACGGAAATGTTTCTACCTCGTTCTTGCAGCGGTGAGACCGCGAGAGCCTGCACCTGCTCCCTTACCTGCCCTGGTGCCATGAGAGCCTGAAGCTGCCCTCCATAAGTTCTTTGCCCTTGTCCCTATTTCTTTGGGCAGTCCTTAACTAGATGACCTGCCTCTCCACAGTGGAAATAGCTAGTCTTCTTCTTTTTCCTACAATCTTTACTCAGATGGGCTGGTGTCCCATAATTAAAGCACTTCTTCTTTCCTTTGCCATTATTGTTCTTCCCGCCCTTCTTATTTTGTTGTTGTGGTTTCTTTTGATCTCCTTTCTTCTCAGGTGCCTTATTAGCATTGGCGCCTTTCTCCTCCTCATGCATAAGCGCCATATCAACTAGCCTCTCATAGGTGGCCCCCATAGGGATGTGGGTCATAGCAAACCATGTAGTGGCTCGTTCAAACCCTTAACAAATCTCAGGGCCTTCTTCTCGGGTGTATTCACCAAGTCCAAGACAAATCTCGCCAACTGATTGAACTTGTTGACGTCTTCTTTCACTGATAGATTCCCTTGCTTCAACGCCAAAAATCTTTCCATATATAAATTCTCTTCAGCCCGTGAGAGAAACTTTGCCTCAAACCTACGCCTGAAATTAGGCCATGTATCAACTGGACGCTCTCCATTCGTGACTTCCCACCAAAACGAAGCTTCGTCCTTCATCAACTAAGCAGCCAATTGGACCTTCTTACAATCGTCCAAATCGAAGATGCCAAACAGTCCCTCCACTTCTTTCAACCAATTTCTAGCTTTAATGAACATTTCAGATCCACTAAAAGATTTTCCACCCATCGAACGAAAGTCTTTACATATTTTGGAGAAAGTATCACCATGCGGAATGACTGGAGCTTGAGGAGGGGGAGGAGGAACTTTGGCCGGACCCGTGGCAGTGGCCCTAGCCTCGAGATATTGACGAAACCAACCGGGTACATGAACACTCTCTGGTATCTCAGATGCTCCAGACATGCTGGAAAAAAAAGTAAGAGTTTCAAAACTAGGGAAGCGAAAGAGAGATGTATGGCTTGAGGGGATTATGCTCTTTAAAGTAAACTTTCCTTGAAAATAGCTTCTTTAAAACAAGTTTTTGAAAATACTTTCTAGGAAAATAATACTTTTGAAAACACTTTTCGAAACTTTTTATCTGTTCTTGTAACCATAGCTCTGATACCGCGTGTAACACCCCACGTCCATTAATGTCACTCACAAAGGGAATGCATCAATGTCCATGAAGCGTTACTGTTGCATAGAACAGATAAATTACAAGAATAAATAAATAAAACAACATAGCAAAAGATAAAACTTATTTTATTTCATCATAACTCAAAACGAGTTTACATAAGTAGTTTCCAAAACCATTACAACAGGATCAGTAGTCTTTTCCAAAAACTTCAAAGTACATAAAGAAACAAATACTTAAATAACATAAATGCATAAATCCCCACTGAGCATAAGTAAAGCCATAAAGATGAGAGAGTCCCAAGCGATACATCTACTATCTTCAAGCAACTGAAAGAAATCGGCACTAAGCTGTAGTGTTCCCTCCTGGCAAACCTGGGGGGGGGGGGGGGAAGGAAGAAAAGAGGTGGAAAGAAAAAGGGGGTCAAACATAAAGTCTGGCGAGTGCGATAACTTTAACAATATAATTATCAAAATAACTAGGATAAGGCATAAGCTGGAAAATAAGGAAATGACTGTGAACAATTGGGTATGACAGGACAAAATGAGGAAATAAGATGAACCAAGATAACGTTAAAGGCGCACCTAGTCACTATAAGATAATTACTACATTGCACCACTACTAGTCACCCTAAAGGTTGATCCCGCCTACAGAACTTAATACTGTTAATGGTAGTTTCGTGTACCCCTAGCTACCTCCATAGGTGCCGTCTGCCCCTATCTCCACTAGGCGTACCCACTACCCCCATTCGATCAGCTCCCTAACTCGTAGATACCCGTGTTGCCCCCACGGTAGGGTGTATCACTCCCCAAAGTGGCAACCCGATACAACCAAAAATGCACGGCTTATATCTACACGATGCAACACCATCTTACCTACCAGCCCGGACCCACACACACATATGTACCCGTTGGACTTGCGTTGCCGCCGCTGACCCGTTTTGACCTCTTACAATCAAATCCAGTACGCGTGTCCTGTCCTCGAATTGGGTCGAGCCCACAAAGATACTTATTGGGTTACTAGTTTGAAAAGGGCCCGAATGCATGACACAAACTTTCCACCTATGCTTGGTCCCCTTTTTGGTTTTTCCTCTCTTAACCCCAATCTTATTCATGTCTTATTACATGTTTCAATCTTGGTTAAGTGCATCTAATCTTATTTCAAATGCCACACAAGGCACCCACTAAACTCCACATGCCACCCAAGGCACCCACTTAGCCTCCTCATGTCCCACTACATGTTTGTTTGGTTAAGTGTTTCTTAATTCATTAAGACTGTAACCTTGTAAATACCTCCCACATTAGACTGGCATTTGTGGCAGCTGGATTTGCTGGGCGGGTTCGGGCAGTCTTACACCCCAAAAGAGTCTAACCTCGTGTCTTAGGCGATTAATTACACATAATTAATTATCCCCAACTTGAATTAATTTCCCTATTCAAATTGTCAATCAATAACAAATTTAACTATGTCCATAATTGACTCAATTATGTCCATCTATTTATGGTATGTAAAATTATACCAATTAACATCACATTTAAGGCATTTATGCCAATTCTCAATATTAAATCTTTTTATGTTATCCCCTTGCCCCACATTGTACGTTCGTTCGTTTAACGTGAAATATACGTTAGACTCGAATAGTCTAACTTATGGAATAAAGAGAAAACATCACAACATGCATAAAATAAAAACTAGATCTAAACACAAGGGGTGAACTTGCATGTGTGAATAAGGTTTTTCATCTAAAAACTTGCATAGGCCAAAGTTACAAACTTGCATAAACTATGGATGTCATAAATCTAATCATAAGGTGTAAACTTGCATAGGCAATAGTAACAAACTACACATTACATGATTCATAATCCAACATATACACACACACACACACACACTTGCATATGTGATTTATACAACATAAACTATGATGTAAACTTGCATCTAACTCACACATGTCATAGCCTATCTTTAGATCCAATTTACACATAAAATAGATGTCATGAAACATGTAAGGTTGTATATGATTCTCACTAACTTGCATATGATTCATATCTAAATTAACATCTAAACTTGCATACATACATATGATTTAACATATGAATTAGTTCCTCAAACATAACCAAACTTAACATATGAAGCATCATTATGAATTAATTGTACATAAACCAACAATTAACATAGATTTACAACATAGATAATAACATCATAGATTTACAACATAGATAATAACATCATAGGTTTACAACATAGATAATAACATAACGGTCAATGATTCACAACATAACCATATAATCCAAATCATATCTCAACCCAATTAAATTGTTAATTATCTTATTAAAGAAATCGAACTCACAACTCAAAGAAGGTCTTGAGTTCTGGAATCTGAGTTCTGAAATTGATTTAGCTCTCCTTTGTAGTGGATTCATTATTGTTTAGATTAGAGTTGAATAGAATTGAGTTGATTAGCTTCGTTTTCCCTCTAGTTGGTGGCGGCTACTCTAGGTTACAAGATGATAGCATGACGACCATGATTCCAATTTTTATTTGATTCTAGGGTTTGAGTCTACACACATTTATATAGAATTTCAATTTAATTATAGCCGTCGGATGATCTTAGGGTTAGTCAAAACCATTCAGTCAGGATAGGGTGAAACCTCAGCCCTGATGACTCAGCAAGGAGTCAGAAAGGACTCAGCAATGAGTCACAATATGGATCAGATTACACCAGAAAGCTGTGCAGGCTTTCTGTTCGGCCTGGGCGCACTTGGCAGGTGCGCCAGTGCAACATTTGTACTGGCGCACTTCCCAAATGCGCCAGTGTATCTAATTTTTTTCTTTTGATTTTTCCGCCTAACTTCGTTCGTCCATATCTCCTTCATCCGGTATCTATTTTATGCAAACTCGGACTCTATCTCAACCAGAATTCCGAGATGAATACAATGGCGCAACCCGTTTCCTATAATTCTGACATCTGAGATTAATTATTCTTTAATTTAGTTAACTTGATCATTCAAAAATTCGGGGTGTTACACCGGACTTAAGCTTGTGGACTTAACCTAGCCAATGCTTTAAAAAGGGGATGTCCCTTATTTTTAAGTCCTATGCTTTTTTATGTTTTTTTTTAATTTTGTGTTGTATCTTCTTTTTGTTTTGAAATTCGTCCAAACAGTTCTAGAGTCTGTAAAATCTTGGTGTATCCAATTACGGTGTTAACTGGCAGTTTACTTGAGTCTGCAAAAACTAGGTAACTGGTTACGGGATTGTAATCAGGGAAATCTGATCCAGGGGATTTGATCAGTCTAGGGTTTTGAGTGTAGGGTTAAAATAGGAGCAGGGTTTGCGAATGTACATGGTCTTGTATGCAGGATCTATTCTATTACCTAGTAGAAACCTTAGGAATGCAGCAGTAGGCAGGGTTTTGCCGAAGCTGGGTATCTCTTGTGTCATTTACTTCCTGCATTTCTATTTCTGCTATATTTTGTGATCTATGAATATTGTAATATCTTGTGAAAATTTAATAAACCCTATTCACCCCCCCTCTAGGGTTAATCTAGATCCAACACGATCCTCTCTCGCCTCGTCCCTTTTCTTCTCATAATTCCCTGTACCCGATTACGCATCGAATCAATGGTTATTTCCGCTTGTACAAAGTCCTCTTTATCCTTCGATGCTTCCTAATTCAGAACACAAAAATCACCCTATAACTTCTCTTCAAAATTCTTATCTGCTTCTACCATTCACGATGTATTTGAACCCTAAAATCAATCTGCGTTGATCGCAGTCTTCATGAAACCCCAATAGGACTTGCGACAGAAATATTAACAATAATTGCACAAAAATTCATAATCGAAACCTTTCGATGCCAGAAACTCAACCGTAAGCTCCATATATCGTATTGATGCTCCAAATCCAAGATTTCTTGAACCCTTGTTAATGATGGAAAACAAATGCGATGAAGAACAACATTGCACACCGTAAAACTTATATAAGAATGAAGAGGAACATCCCCGGATCTCGAATGTATATGCCATTGAATTTATAAGATTTAATTCAGATTGTTTTGATTTTCTAAAGTGGCAATTTGGTTAGTTTGTAGAGAAATAATCGGTGGCTGCTATTGTAGTTGACTGGAGAAAATAGAAATTTGGTTTAGGAGGAAATAAGGATATTTATAGGGAAGTTTTAATTTTTATACTGATTATTATATTAATATATAACCAATCGTTATTCCGTTCATCATTTAAAAATTTCTATGATCACATAACATATCCAAATTCAATGAAAATGGACATACAACTAGAGTTTGACATTATAGACCCAACAAAACTTGTTTTGTCGAATTCCGATTCCGTTTGCTCACACAGCGTATTTTTAAAGTCAAATTATTGACTGGTTTTCACAATAAAATCCTGTAAGGCCACATACTGACTCCAAAAATCACAAAAATTGAAATCTAGCAATAATTTAATATTCTGGATCCAACAAAATTAATTTCATCGAAAACGGAGGTCGTTTGTAGAGATGATATTTTCTAAGCTCTAACTAAACCAATTAAATATAAATATATTTAAAAACAAATTAATTTAATATTAATAAATTAATGTTATCGAATATATTTACATTAGAATATCATACAGCTCCAAAATAAATATATCGGATTTATAACCTTATATTTCAAAGTTCCCAGTAATATAGATATTCAATTTATATTAAAATCCTTTTATAATATAAATAAATTATTGAAAATTATAAAGGAATTCCGTAGCGACTTTTTGAAAATTTGATTTGGACATAACTCACAACCTACAAGATGAAATCTCGATTTTTCTCTTCCATTAGAAAAATATAGTTCACCAGATCCAAACGTTTCTTATTTCACAGAAATCCGACTTAAAACAGATTCTGTATATTCAATCAAAGTTCAAATTGCCAAATTATGAACTACCGCAACACTTCGAGCTCGATTATAATTATAATATAATTTATACGTTCTAACGTCTTTTGTTAAATAGATTCGTTATTCGAATCTAGACTCAACCAAATCTCTTGCGCTATCCAATTCACACAATATTGTCAGTCCAACTTAATTCCGATAATTTCGAAATTAAATATATTATTTAATTATTATATTAATTAAATATTTAAAATTATTTAATTTAAACCATTTAAATCTCTAAATCACTATTTAAATAATTAAATAAATTAATTATTATATCGCTAAAAATCCGGGACGTTACTTTCCTCCCCCTTAAAATAATTTCGTCCTCAAAATTGCTAAACAGGAAAAATGCTGCAAATCCTACTAACTAGATTAAAAATCATTTGTTTTACTTCATTACTACAGTTTCAACTGAATCAATTAATTTCAAATAACTTATTATTTTATTCTTACCAACAAAATTTTCAAAAGTTCTGAAAATTTCTGGCATTTTATATTTTCGAAAAATTTCGTCAACATCTTCTTTATACGGGTCAATCGGTACAACTACAACTCGCCTCTCTAGACCTTCTCCAATCCAAAAAGAAAACCAAACAGCCAAGCGGCTTGCCAAATAGGCTCATAAATCTCATACTCATATAAAAATAAACTTGTACCTTTTTGTCGGGAATTTAAATCGATCTCTTTCACTTGTTACCCAATCAGCATATACCGATACATTTCCAACTTGATCTCCAATCATTCGCCCTTAAATCCAATCATTCTATACCCAAACCAAATCTCATTCTCAATCTCAAAACCCATTCTCGGTTTCAGATTTTTAACTCACCAATCCAATCTACTTAACCTCGTTAAGTTCCATCCACTTATTTCATTAACTAATTAATTCCTCTAATCAGTTATCTTCATCCCAAAATCACGATTCTGGTTTTTATGTCAAAAAATCATTCCATTTACTCAACCGAGTCCAATTATATACCAAATTCCTATATTACTCGATATTACTCCATTTCAATATAGTTTCCACTTTACTGTCTTTAACTCAATTTCAATTTGTTTTCACAAATTCCTTTTTAATTTATTTTAATTCAAACAATCTGATTCTGGGAGTTTTTAAATAGCTTAGCTTTTCAAAAATCAGATATCCCTTTGTCGGAATCAAACATCTTGTTTTTCTCAAATCAATTCAAAAATGAATATCTTTGGTAATAATCCATCATTTAGAACTCGAAAATGAACACTGATGATGTGGCCAACAACATCAGAGTTATTTCCCAACAACTGAAGTGAGTTTAGTACTATATCACTTTTCAAAACTCACATTCTTAAACACCTCCATTTTGAAATCAATTTCAAAATACCATATACAATGCTTGTAAAACACTTAAAATCTCTTAGGATTTTAAAAATTCTCATATATTTAATCCATATCCATTTATAAACACTTTTCCAACTTATAGGAATTTTAATTCCAATTCTGATTTTAATTTCAGATTTAATTCATCTGATTTCATATATGGCACTTAAAATGAATTCTGATTGTTTGTTTATAATCATTTCAATTATAATCTTATTCGATTATAATAATGACCAACACATCAAATATAATAATTCTAGCATATATACTTCTTTATATCAAATTATATTTTGGGCAATATTATTTCATTTACCCTCTTTTTAAAACATACCGTGTCGGTTCATCGTATTCAAGTGTTTAGAAAACCATACCAATATAGTGGATCAAAATAATCAACTAGAATTCATAAGCAACTCAACCAATAAATATCCACAATAAAAAAATATTTTTATATTAAATAACAAATACGTGCTCATATATATGCAGTCAAACTCAATCTAGGGTATTGTTAACCCCATCTCTACCGAGTTACGCCATAGAGCCAAGGTAATTAATTAACCTTCAGCTCTGATACTACTGTAACAAACGAGAAATTTTCGACATCGAAAATCGACATACAACCCCATATCGACTAGTCAAGAATCGAAAATACCGGAACGTCAATAGAAAGAAGTTAGAGGGTGAGAATAGATAAGATAGAAAGTTAGAATAGAAGAAGAAGAATATAATAATAGAATAGAGTAAAACAAATCTCACAGCGGAATGAATAAAATATAGTATACAACATAAATTGGAAATACAAATCTATCATTTGTATGTATATACAAGTAATCATTTGAGTATAACACTTACACCACAGCAGAATTAAAAAATAGATATAATCCTAAAGCCCCCTACTCCAGCTCTCCAAGTATATCTGTAAAATTCCGACTACTTGACTGCTCGTACAAAAGTGGGCAATCAAGAGTTTAGGGAAAACAAAACAAAATAAACTCAGGGTCAGTCATGTGATTGGTGTGAGTAAACTCCAACCATTTGTTTAACTTTTAAAATCCTTTTAAAAGAAAAAATAATCATAAGACCAATCCACACATAAATACATATGGTTTTTATCTTACGATAACCCAAATCATTTCTTTAAAATCAATACTCTTCTAATATTATAATAATGTCTAAATCAAATAAATAGCAATCCAGTGGAACGCTTTCATCTCACGTTCCACATACATAATATATAATCAAAACCCATGGGCTCTTATTGGGTAATGGATTCCAACCGACAAGGTATGGGACCACCTTCCGACAGTGTATCTCTAGAGAGTAATACACCGGGTTCAGCAAGAACATCTTGTAACCCAAGCTAAACATGACCGGTCACTCATTTCGCTTGAGTGAACCAAATGTATTATCACCAACGGTTGGGATCAGCAACCGTTTCCCGAAAGGGACAACATCGAAATAAATTATAAAAGTAAATGGAATTTCTCTAGATCAGGTGACAATACACCCTAAGTAGGAGCAACCACTTAGCCATGCGACCTACCCGATTTTTACCATTTCCTGATTGTAAGACTTAAGGCCACGCTTATCTCTGACATATCACACATTTACTCTCTTTGAATGTCACATCATCATACCCACCAAATCACAAATTGATTTCTCCAAAATTTCCATGGGTATACAGCTAAGAGAAATGAATTCCCCCGCCACCAAACGTAAATACATTTGAAGCTATCAACTTATGCAATCTATTAAATATACTATGTCAGACATTCTTCCACACAGGTTGTCCAGGGACTGGACATATTACGACCAAAACTCGCCCTTATGGGAAAGCCCGGATTGAGTTGAGAACATGACAAATCAGAACACAAACTATAGAACATTTCATTGCTATTACAACAATTTACATTAGAGTACAAGAATATTACAGAGTATGAATAAATATTATACATCAGAAAAATATCAGAGATTAAGATTACATTTGCATCGGAAAAATAATACATAACACAACTGAAAGAAATACACGGATACAGAGCTTTTCGAATATAGCTTCAGCTGTAAATCCAGTATCCTGTGAAAATAATATCTGCAAATACCAAAACTACTAGTTGCCGGTGTGGAAAATAGGGGGACCCAGAGTTTAGGTTTAAACAATAAACTTCAGGTCAGTCATGTGACTAGTGTGAGAACTAAAACAGTTATTTAAACCTTTACTTTAGAAAAAAGTAAATCAGAGGACCATGTTGTATAACACAGTACGGGTTTTCTCCCAATATTACTAGTGCAATAAACAAACAGCGCAATGCTTTTTGGAAAAATGAAGCTACTATAAGGCTCAGGTTCCATCACACGATGCAACGCAAGCTAGAGGATAGAATTTTACCTTATAATAGGCAAACATGCTTGGTACGTTTAAAACAAATCATTTTGATATTACTATAAGTATATAGTGTCAAAATCACTTCAAATATAAATGTATCAATCATAGACGACATAGTATTCCATGCTACTATGTTGCCATACTAGTTCTGCAAGTCAAACCGAAATGTCACGTGTTGGAAATTTGATTTCCATCATGAGTCGAGGCAAGGGATGTACTCCTCGCCGGCTACGAGACACTCTTGCAAATCCTTCAGGATCCCTCTTAGTGAACCCTTGGATCTTGTAGGGCCGGTCCACACTTACGTTGGTGGATTGGTAATTCTTGAACACATGTTTCCCGGTCCTATCGGACCTATCCATCAGCCCTGTAGTGACTGATATATCCGAGGCGCCTCGCTATCCATCATCCACATAGGTAAATATAAATAAATATCTGGCCTCCATACCATGACACCACCTATAGCTAGAAAGAAATGTCATGTACTCCCTACTTTCTCTTATCCCGTTTTTGACTCATACCGAGGTATGAGGCTCGCGAATTAACGCTATACACAAAGCTATGCTATTTAAATCCATGCTTTGATCATCAACCGCAATACTCTGCTTTTCAACAGAAGCCTTGATCATTTGCTTCTCAGCAAGCCATACAGGCAATTCACGCAATGCAGCTGATGTCTATCGACATATAACATCTGAGCTCATATGTCTTAGAGAAGGGTGTTAAGCAGGAGAATAAATTCTCCGCCACCAAACAGATATATATTTAATAGGGATCAATCAACACAGGATAAAATCCAATGTCAGACACACATCCATAAATTAGTTCGTTCTGGGTCTGAACGAAACAGGAGGCACCTTATTCCTTGTCCCATCTGTCCAATACAAGAGATAGGCCCTCGCATATCCGGTCAATCTCCAAGTACGTCTGGATGATCACCACATATTACCTTGCCTTGGGTGTACAACCCAATTAAGACATCAGTAATCATCTAAACGATGTGAAGAACTCCGGTCTTCAACCACCGTCTTCATCGTCGACTTATCGTCGAATCAATTATTCAGAATGGGTATAAACCTGGCTGTTCCGAATAATTCACGTACCTTATAATCAAGTTCTATAAAAATACAACATACGCCTCCATCCAATTTTGAATATTCTTTTCACAATTTAAACCAAATAAAGGTTTTCCAAACTAGTCGGGTTTAACGCACCTTACCGAAGTAATCATTTGTTTTATTTCCCACTCCCAACCTATTTATCCCGTGGAGAAAAACTGGTAATACTCCATATCTAACACCACGGTGTTATCGGTAAATTTAATTACCGTTTCACTTTCAAATCTAATTAAAGAAACTATCGCTTGGAGCAAAGCTAGTGATACTCTATTCTCGATCATTTTTCCTAATTTGATAATTTAAATTATCACAATCACATTTCAATCAAATTAAAGATTTATTAAAACTCCACTTAGCTTCAATCTTCCAACAATAATTAGTAATGATTATTTAACTTTGGAAACACAAACATGCCACATCGACAACCTTACCACTAATTTCTACCGATATATAACCTCTAAGCTCATACGTCACAGAGAAGGATGTTAAGCAAAAGAATTAAATCTCTGCCACCAAACAGATATATATTTAGCAGAGATCAACAATACAATTCGAAATACAATGTTAGACATGTAATCCTGTCTTTAGCTGGGTTAAAGAACCAATGTCATTTAAAAAACAGTTCACGATAAACCCAAAATCACATTCCATTAATTATGGAATCTTCATGGAAAATAGATCAATATATAATTGATACCAATTTCTGTATCTGACTAATAATATAAATGGAATAACGACAAAGCCTTTTAAATTCCATATATATTAACAGCTTTCGTCCACAGAAGCTCACGTCGATTATTACCAAATCAAATTCCATTCCATTCCAATTTATTTTATTAAATTGGAAAGCTTTAATTTGGAAAATTCCATTAATCTTAATTAAAAGATTTATATATTCCAAATTATATTTCACTGTTAATCGGGTTAAAGAACGAATCTCATCAAAAACACAGTTCACAATAAACCCAATTCACATTCCATTTTATTCCAATTACTAAATATAATTGGAAACTCTAATAGTCTTAATTAAAAGATTTATTCATTTCACACGGGGTTTAAGAACAGTGTTATTGAAGACACCATTCAAGACAAACCCAAAATCCACTTTGATATTAAATATAAGGCTCTAAACAGAAATTATATCGGCTTACATTTAATATCAAATTCTGAAACCAACACATATATAGTATAGGGAATAACGATATACATATATCTATCTTCCAAATTCCTCCACAATATCCGTATAGTCACGGAATCCAATATTGAAATATCTTGAAGATGACTTCTATTCAAATCCATTCCAATTCATAGACTGTAAATTTCTGGTTATATTAAAACCCTTTTACAAATCTAATTTATTTATTTAGAAATTATTGGATTTCAAATCTAGTTAATAACTAGTTCATTTAGATAAAAATATGTTTTTATCTTTACAAACGTGGAATTTTTCATTCAAATTCTTTCCAAATCATTTATTATAATTTTACAATAATTACTAATATTTTTAATAATTTTATTAAGGCCCTTTCAGTCGATTTCCATAAACGGTCATCGAACTGCATTTACACCGACATTTTCCAAATTTGATTTGGACATAATTTCAAATCCAACCGTTAGATTTCAAATCCCTTATATTCTTTGGAAAGCTCTTTTCGATATGAATCCAAGGTTCCGGTTTTAGGAGAATCCGACGGTCGGATCTCCCCTAATGTCAATTCGAAGTTAATGTTCGAAATTCGCGAACGGTCGCGGTGCGGCGCGTTCTATTCAGGCCATTAAATATATATTATATATATAATATATATTATGTTCAAAACATATTTTATAAATTCGTTTTAAAAATGGTTCCCACTTTCACTTCAATTTTAAATCAAAAATTGAATACTCTTTATCATTATAATATTTAAATGATAATATTTTCAAAATATCATATTTTGAAATAATTCCCTTTTCGATATTCATTACAAAAATAAATAAAATTGATATAAATATCATTCACGTTAAAATAGCGCATACCTAATCAACATAGCTTCCCACATTTCAATATTTTCATATCCATCCAAAATCGGACATCAAATTCACATTTTAATCCTTTATGGAATATTATTTTAAAATAATCTTTATTTTAAAATATTCATTATTTTAAAATGTTCGTTCTTTCTGAATTGGAATCAAACACAGTCAATTACCATATAATGTTATTTATATGGATTTTATACACACATGTACACAACAATAACGATACACAGTCAACCATCATCTAGAGTGCATCACACAACTGCATAAGCATTAAATATAAATAATTAACACTTATAATAGTCTGTCAACTAATCGATTGACATACAACTAAACAATTGGGATTAGTGTACGCCAAATAACATCCCAATACCCGTGTGGGGTTTCAACCAACAAATACTGTATATTATTTGTGCAGTTGGGCAATATGTAAAATTTATCGCCGCAATCAGTGTCAGTTAAATGGGTGTACATAAACAAATCCTCCGATTTGTAAATGAATATTTATTTTCATTTCAGGAGAATTTTATGCCATTCATATATATATTAAAATTATTTTTTTAATAATAAAATATTTATTTCAACACTTGAATATTTTTAATAGTTCATACATTCAATAAAAAAGATATTTCTATTGTTCAAACATTTTATTCAACATATAAATATTTTATATGATTCATATATTCATTAAAAATGAGATTTTTAATGAATAAATATTTATTTCAGAAAATTTCGACATTATAATGGCGGGATGTTAAAATCGGAGTAATGTCTAGCATTACCCCTCTCCTGATACTGGCTCACGCCATACACAACATTCAATCCAATCAACCAAACCATAGTACAATCAATAGTCACAATGCATTCAATTTTCCACAATACAATCCAAACAAACAACCATGGTTTGTACAATAAATAGTGTCGGGGGCTTTTAAGCCCCTTTGGCATCCTAGTATATATTTAACTGTAAAATAATTAGAGTGAGAAGGCGCTCTCACCTTTGGTTTCCACTTTACCAATCTTTAATTTATTGGTTTGGATTATGATTTGTTCCAGTGCATAATGTTCTTTACCGTGATTCCAATGCAGTTTATTTCACGCAGTTTATATTAAAAATTATATTTTTAACAACACTATTTATATTAAAAATAACAATTTTTTATTCAGAGCTATATATATAAAAATCATATTTTTATAAATCAGTTTTCTATATAAAAATCATATTTTTATAAATCCGTTTTCTATATAAAAATCATATTTTTATAATGCTATCTATATAATAAAAATCATATTTTTATAATGCTATCTATATAATAAAAATCATATTTTTATTTAAAGCTACTTATATAATAGAAATCATATTTTTATAATGCTATCTATATAACAAAAATCGTATTTTTATTTAAAGCTATTTATAAAATAAAAAATCACATTTTTTATTTCAATGTTCTTATATTCTTAAAACTGAAAATAAAACAATGCGAATTTATATAAAAAATCAAATTTAAAAACAATGTTATTTATATAAAATCTAAAAATAAATCCCTGTTATTTATTTTTGAAAAATCAATTTTATTTTAAAAAAAGTTATAAATAAAAAGTTATATTTTAATTTAATGTTATATATATATATTTATATTAAAGATCAGATTTTTAAGACAAGATATTTCAAAAGAAATCAATTACTGCTTCTGTTTTAGTTCTGGTCTGCTCCATGCTGTAGTGCTCGAAATTACGGTTCCAACGCAAGTCGTTTCGTCAAATTCTGTTTCAATTTGATCAAGTTATGACAGTTTATATATTACTTACATATTTAAATAAATAAATCTAATTAACTTATATAATTAGTTTCCCTTTACCCTTTAATTATCTTCTAATCCCCTCTGAAGCCCATCGTTCCCAAATTTAGCTCGCCACCTAGGTCTTCAAATTCCCGCTCTCGGACAGCCTCCGCCGCTGATCTAACCCTAGCCCTCCGACCACCTACACGTACGCCTCCTCCTCCCCCAACCGCACGTCTTCCGATGCACCCACCAACACTGGAATTGAGGTTGAACGGCGCCACTTCAGCCTCTCAATCGGCCACCATGAAACACCAGGGTTGATCAAACACGTACAGATCGAAAGCTCGCACCTCTCTCCATGATTTTCGTGTTTTGAATTTCGTGAAATGACTCATGGATTGAGCAAATTTTGGAGGGGAAGGATTGAATGCTGACCACCGTTCGTATTCTGAAAGCGGCGGATTTAACTGAGAAATAAATTAGGGTTAGTAACTATTTGGTTGTTCCATTATATATTTATAATATTCTTTTAATTCTAAAAATGTTAGATTTTACATCCAAACTCCAAATGAACCCCAACGACTGTCGCCCCTAGCTACAAACCCTCATTCCGGACACAATGGAATATGTTTCGTAAAGCAATTCGATTGTTTTGAATACTTTTCATCAAAATTAATATATATATATATATATATATATATATTGAATTTAAAAGTACATTTTAATTTACCGAGGCCACCTACTGACTCTAAAAATTCCAAACAAATAAATCTAGCTATGTTTTGACTATACGGTCCTAACAAAACTAATTTCGTCAAATTTGGAGACCGTTTGAAAAATGGCCATTATCTGGTCGATCCAATTTGACTGAAATTGACAAAACACGTTTACTGCTGCTACGCTCACATGTTTATTCCAAAAATTATGAAAATTGGAATCTAGCAATAATTCAACATTCCAGATCTAACAAAAGTGGTTTCGTCAAAAACAGAGGTCGTTTGCAAAATTGCTATTTTTTAAGGGCTATATATTATATTAATATATATATATATATAAATTCCATAACGACCATTTTAAATTTTAAACTGGATATAAGTTTCAATTTATATTATGAAATTTCAATTTTTCACATTCGTTAGAAAGATATAATTAAACAGATTCAAATATTTCTAGTTTTACTGAAACCCAATTTATTTTTAATCCTATACATTCATTTGAAATTTAAAAGCGATTTTTCAAACTACCGCACCATTTTAGGCTCGTTATGTAATCAAAATAAATTTTTACGTTCTAACTTCGATTTAAATAAAGTTTTAGTGTTATTATTGAAAATAAATCATTTTAAATATCCAAAATTCATTAAAATAGCCGAAATAAAAAATTTAAATTGGTTCTGAAAATCCGAATTGTTACAATCTCCCCTACTTAAAATCTTTTCGTCCTCGAAATGGAACGGAACTCAAAGTTGTTTAACCAACCAACTCAACTTTCGTTTTTCAACTTTTCAGTTTCTAAGAATTTTCTAATTTCTCAAAAAATTGGATGGTACCCTAAATTTTCGAAAATTTTCGCCATAACCTCCTTTGTACGGGTTGATATTTAAAACCGTAACTTGCCTCACAGAGCCCTCATCAATCCAAAAGAAAAAGCCAAGCGGCTAGCCAATCGGCTCATAAAATCATCAAAAGCCAAGAAATACAATAAATATGTACCTACTTGTCGGGCGTACAATTTTATTCCTCTTCTTAGCTTCCCTGCTATGACATGTCCAATGTATATACATGTATATGCATGAAGCTCTAATTAATTTTCTATTCACTTCAATATTTCATTCGATTTGGCTAATTTTTACCTTCATTCTCATATTGGTTCAATTTTTAATCAGTCAAACTAATTATCATACAACACAACCATCAATCAATTAATTGATTAAACTTTCAAACATATAAATTTGATATATTCAAAAATCATGTTTTTATGCCAAATCACAAAAATAACCCTGTATAAGTTTTGGTACTCACACTAGTCAATTGGAAATATATAGAAATCTCACTTTCGAAACTCGAACATAGAATCTGATGATGATATATCATTCATTAGAATCATCTCCAGGCGACTAGAGTGTGATTCTATATCTATCCAGTATATTTGAGACTTCGAATATATGTTCATGATGCGTATATACAAAATCTTTATATACTCGATTGTCCAAAATAAAATAAAATAATATACCCGAATACGTATAATTAGATTAAATTTTCAAAACTAAATTTGTTTCCATTTTTATTTAAAAACAACACTCTTTGTAACTCATTCTAGGATACTACTGATCCCATCTCTAACGAGTCATTCTTATTGGATATTACAAATCCAATCTCTGATGAATTCTTTCGTTTGGTTCTAATGTATCCTATTCTTGAAGAGACCCAAACTCGCTCTTGCGGGGAAGCCCGGATTGAGTTGAGAACACGACAAATCAGAACGCAAACAGAAGAACATTTCATTGCTAATTACAACAATTACGTCAGAGTACAAGAATATAATAGACTATAAATAAATAATACACATTTGATAAATATCAGAGATTTAAATTACATTTAAATACATAGCAGCGGAAAATTAATACATAACATAACTAAAAGAAATACACGGATACAGATCTTTCCGAGTATAGTTCCAGTTGTAAATCTAGGATTCTGTGAATATAATGTTTGCAGAAACCCAACTACTAGCTATCCATGTAGAAAATAGGGGCACCCAGAGTTTAGGTTAAAACAATAAACTCCAGGTCAGTCATGTGACTGGTGTGAGAACTAAAACATTTATTTAAAACTTTACTTTAGAAATAAGGTAAATCAAGGGATCACACCGTATAACACGGAACGGGTTTTCTCCCAAGAATACCAGTGCATACAACAAACAACGCAATGCTTTTTGCTAAAATGAAGCTATCATAAGACTTAGGTCCAATCACATAATGCAACGCAAGCCGGAGGATAGAGTTTTCCCGTATAATAGCCAAACATGCTTGGTACATTTAAAACAAATCATTTGATACTATTATAAGTGCATAGTGTATAAAACAATTTCAAATATAAATGTATCAATCATAGGTGGCATGGATACCATCTATCATGTTGCCATACTAGGCTCTACAATTAAAACAGAAATGTCATGTATTGGAAGTTGGATTTCCATCTCTGAGTCGAGGCCAGCGATCGCTCCTGACCTCTTCAAGACACTCTAGCAAATGCCTCGGGACTACACACTCTGGGCAACCCTTGGATCGGTTGGGCCGGTCCTCTCTTACGTTTGAGGATTACTTATTCCTGAACGCACGTTTCCCGGTTCTATAGGACCTATCCATCGGCTCCGTAGTAACCGATATATTCGAGGCACCTTGTTATCCATTATCCACATAGGTAAAAAAATATAAATGTTTGGGCTCCATATCATGAAACAACCAATAACAAGAAAGAACATCATGTTCTCCCAATGGTCTTATCCCGTTTTTGACTCATACCGAGGTGTGAGGCTCGCGAATTAATGCTATACACAAAGTTATGCCCTTTAAGGCCATGCTTTGATCATCAACTACAAGACTCTGCTTTTCAACAGAAGCCTTGATCGTTTGCATCTCAGCATGACACATAGGCAATTCAAGCCATGCAACTAATTTCTATCGACATATAACCTCTGAGCTTGTACGTCTCAGAGAAGGGTGTTAAGCAAGAGAATTAATTCCCCGCCAGCAAACATATATATATTTAATGGAGATCAATCAACATAGAATAAAATCCAATATCAGACACACATCCATATACTAGTTCGTTCTAGGTCTGAACGAAACCGGAGGCACCTTATTTCTTGTCCCATATATCCAATACAGGAGAGAGGTCCTCGCATATCCGGTCGATCTCCAAGTACGTCTGGATGATCACCACTTATTACCTTGTCTTGGGTATACAACCCAATCAAGACATCAGTAATCATCCAACGATGTTAAGACCTCTGGTCTTCAACCACCATCTTGGTCGTTGACTTATCGTCAAATCAGTTATTCGGAATGGGTATAAACCCGGCCTTTCCGAATAACTCGCGTATATTATAAACAAGTGCTACTCAAACACAACATACACCTCAATCCAATTCAGAATATTCTTTTATTCGAATATTCATATCTTTTGGGAAAGGTTCCCATTAATTTTATCAAAGATAAATTCTTTTGAATTTATTCTTTAATCTTCCTTTGGATATCAATTCTAAACCAAATTATGGCTTATCCACTAGTTGGGATTATCGAATCATATCGAAGTAATCATTTCTTTTATTATACCAATCCCAACCTATTCATCCCATGGAGCAAAACTGGTGATACTCTATATCTAACACTATGGTATTATTGGTAAATTTAATTACCATTTCACGTTTAAATTTAATTAAGATTTAACTATCGCTTGGAGCAAAACTGGTGATACTCCATTCTTGATCATTTCCCCAAATTTGATAATTTAAGCTATCACATTCACATTTCAATCTAAATAATGATTCATTAAAACTCCACTTAGTTTTAATCTTCCCAAAAATAAAGATTAATGATTATTTAACTTTGGGAAATCAAACATGTCGCATCGACAATCTACACCGTACTATTGATTTCTGCCTATATATAACTTCTAAGCTTGTATGTCTTAGAGAAGGGTGTTAAGCAAGAGAATAAATTTTCCGCCAAGAAATAGATATATACTTAGCAGAGATCAACCATACAGTTCGAAATACAATGATATACATGTAATCCTATCTTTAATTGGGTCAAAGAACCAATGTCATTTAAAATACAATTCACGATAAAACCAAAATCACATTCCATTAATTATGGAATCTTCATGGAAAACATATCAATATATAATCAATATCAATTTCTCTATCCGACTAATAATATAAATTGAATAACGACAAAGCCTTTTAATTTCCATATATATTAATAGTCTTCCTCCATAGAAGCTCACTTCGATTATTACCAAATCGAATTCCATTCCATTCAATTTATTGTATCAAATTGGAAAACTTTACTTTGGAAAATTTCCTTAAAATCTTAATAAAAAGATTTATAAATTCCAAATCACATTTCATTGTTAATTGGGTTAAAGAACGAATGTCATTAAAAACACAGTTCACAAAAAACCAAATAATCCAATTCTTTTATATAATTCCAACTAAATATTAATTAGTTGGAAAATTTCACTAAATATTAAATTAAAAATTTATTCTTTTCTCAACTGGGTTTAAGAACAGTGTTAATAAAGACACCATTCACGACAAACTCAAAATCCCATTTGATATTAATTACAAGGCTCTGAATAAAAATTATATCGGCCTATATTCAATATCAAATTCTGAAACTAACAGATATCGTATTCGAAATAACGATATAAATATATCTTCCAAATTTTAATAACAATATCCATATAATCACGAAATCCAGTATCTAAATATTCCGAAGATGATTTCCATTCAAATACACTCCAATTCATATATTGAAATTCTGGTAATATTAAAATCCATTCTCAATCCAATTTATTTATTTAAAAATAATTGGATTATAGTTCCAGTTGATAACTAGTTCATTTCGATAAAAATATATTTTTATCCTTTAAAATATAAAAAATTTCATCCTAATTCTTTCCAAATCATTTATTATGATTTTACACAAATTATTAATACTTTTAACAATTTTATTAAAGCACTTTCAGTCGATTTCCATAAATGGTCATCGAATTGCACCTACAGTGACCTTTTCCAAATTGATTTGGACATAATTCTGAATCCAACCTTTAGATTTCAAATCTTTTATATTCATTGGAAAGCTCTTTTCGATACGAACCCAATAATTCCGGTTTTAGGAGAATCCGACGGTCGGATCTCCCGCAATATCAATTCGAAGTCAACGGGCGAAATTCGCGAACAACCGCGGCGCGACGCATTCTATTTAGGCCGTTATAGTATATATATAATATATGTAACACCCCGTATTTTCTGTGAACATATAGGTAACAAATCATAGGATAATTGATTTTTAAAATAAGAATCAAGGGAAACGGGTTGCGCCATAGCGTTCGTCTCGGAATTCTGCTTGGAAACGAGTCCGAGTTTGCAAGAATTGGAGTCCGTATGAGGTAGATATGACCCTCCGAAGTTTCAGAAATTTTCAGAATCGAAAACAGCTCAAAGTTAGAATTCAACATTCGAATTCAAACCCAGAAGCGGGCCGGGCGGGAAATTTCCTGCCCAGGACCCAGGTCGACTGGGGAGTCGACTGGGCCGTCGACCCCCCAGACCCAGGTCAACTGGGGAGTCGACTGGGCAGTCGACCCCCCAGACTAGGTCGACTGGGCAGTCGACCTCCCTGGTTGAACCTGGTGCGTGTGTGTGTGCGATTTTGGGGGCGGTGACGTGTTTGGATGGACCTGATGAGTTCTAGGGTTAATTTGAGGGCCTAAATGAGTTCCTACACCTATAAATACATCCTAAGACCTAACCTAATGGATAACAAAACATTCTTACATCAAAATGTTGCTGGACTTCCTCTTGATCATGGCCGCCGCTCTCTAAGCAATTCTCTTAGCCTCCAAACTCAATCAAACTAGAGATTAAAGCTCCTACAACGATTCTACAACAAATTAAAGTTCTTTCTTTAACCACGGAAGGCAAGTGCAGTTATTTTTCGATATAAACTTTAATCATAATTGTGACATGATTTTAAATCTGAATTTGAGTTTGTGTATGTTCTGTTCTGATCTATTTTATTCTGTATCTCTTCTTCTTTCTGTTCTATAGCCAGGCTACTACGAGCCTATGCCAATCTCGTAAGAGATTAATGCACGAACGCTAAAATGTTTGGGACAAATAATGAATGTGGCATAATTGGACATGGCTAATCTGTGACTGATTTAAGAAAAAGGACATAGGTTGTAAACTAGATTTAGATCTATGCATACTCTGTGAATTGGAAGAAGAGGAACCATGGTATGTTAACATGTGACTTAAGACATTGGGCATAACGCATATTTTGAATTAAAATCTGTTATAACTAGATTGTTGGGCATATTGTTTATATAACAATTCATGATTTGAAAGAGAATATGACTTAGGTGTGAAGATCTATATTAGAATTTGATAACTATCAAATGTGAATAACACCTAAGTAGGAGATTTTTGAATATATGACATGCATTGAAATCGATGGCTATATTTGGTATAATTTATATGTGAATCTTTTGTACTAGGCAAGTTGAACTAAATTGGGACATGTAAATTATGACCATAGTCTGTGACATGTAAATTCAATGCAAACGTGGGTTATATGATCATAGTGTGAATCATGACAACTTTTTAGGCATGCAAACTTAGGCCAAATTTATAATTAGGCAAGATATGTTTGTGAAACTTTAAGGAATGATTAAATCTGTTATATTTGCCTAATTTGCTAGTTCTGCTATATTTGCCTAATCTGCTAGTTCTGTTATATTGCCTAATCTGCTAGTTCTGTTATATTGCTTAATATGCTAGTTCTGCTCTACTGCCTAGTCTGCTAGATCTGTTCATCTGCCATATCTGTCATCTGCTAAGTCTGTTGAAAATGCCAAATCTGCTAAACTAAATCTGTTGAGATGCCTAATCCGTTATCTGCTAAATCTGCTAGTTTACTTAATCTGCTAAATCCGTTAAGTCGCCTAATCCGCAAAACCTGTTATCTGCTAAATCTGCTATATCTGTTGAGTTGATTAGTCTATTATTGACATAATCTGAATAATTGACATGTATATTAGGCGTGGGCATAAGTGGTAAATTATTAATTAATTGGTCGCAAAGATAAATATGGCTAACTCGAGGTTAGAATGTGTTTGCGGCGTAATTCTGCCCGGAACCGCCCGACATATTCCAGTGGCCGCAAACAATAGGTTCTAATGTGAGAAGTTAGTCATAACGTGCTTGAAACCCGAGGTTAGACTCAGTTTGCGGTAGAAACCTGCCCGGAACCAACCGGCCTAACCAGTAGCCGCAAACTGTCAGTCTAATGTGAGAGGTCTAGGCATTAATATTTAATTAATGAAAATCTGAGATAAATATGATGTCTAAAACATGTTGTGTGGGTAAGGTTAAACCAATTGGACCAATGAATCTGATAAACCCGTTTCGTGAATCTGTAGGCCCAATACAAAGTTAGACAATCGGTAACCGGTTAATCTGTAACCAGTTAATTAGTAAGTCTGTTAATCTGTAACCAGTTAATCTGTAAGTCTGTTAATCTGTAACCAGTTAATCTGTAAGTCTGTTAATCTGTAACCAGTTAATCTGTAAGCCTGTTAATCCGAGCATCTGATCCGTTAGTCTGAAAACTTATTGACTTGATTGTCTGATTTGTGAACTAGTTGATCTAAACTTTGTATGTCTGAAACTTGTAAATAAGTTAATCTGAAATCTGTTAGTCTGGGGACACAAGGTTAGGAGGGGAATTACTTGTGTCATCTGTTGTTTGGGACCCATATTAGTCAGTAACCCTTTCTGGTATCAAAACTTTGATCCAACAGTAGGTAGGGTCCGGGCACGCTTACTGAACTAATTATAAGCGGTTCATTCTGATAATGGCAAGGGGTGTTGATGGTGCGTTCCAACCGGGTCATGTGCGTGCATGGATCCCGGTCTGCCTCTGAGGATGTAAGACACCGTGACATCTGTAAATAGGTCTGTGCCAATTGGTTGTCACTTTAGGGAGTGATACACCCTATTGTGGAGCCGACACAGGGTATTTATGTACTAGGGAGCCGATCGCTTGGGGTAGGGTTTTAGGGTACACTTAGTTCTGTCTGTTTCTGTTGGTACCATCTGTTTCTGTTGGGTGGTAACACCTGTCTGTTTCTGCGTGGTACCATCTGTTCGGGTGGTAAAGGCCCATTACTAGTGTACACCTAATCCTACATTCTGTTTCCGTAGGGATTAATCTGTTTCTGTCCGTTTCTGCTGGGGTGGTAAAGGCCCATTATTAGCATTCTGCTTCTGTCTATTTCTGTTCGGGTGGTAAAGGCCCATTACTTGCACTCTCTTCTGTAGAAATTATTCTGTACCCGTTTCTGTTTCAGTTTAGACATTAGGGTGACACCTAATTCTGTTATACTAGTATTAGTGCAGAGAAGTGTAAAGCAATAGCTTATATCATTTTGTTCTTCTATTATATCTTCTACACCTATTACAGTTATCTCTCATCCAGTTTTATTTTCATGTCATGTTATTATTTTCTGTTCATAACTGAAAATCACTGGACTTGCCAGACTTTTTGTCTGACCCTTGCTGTTTCGCCTCCTTTCTTCCGTTTCCCCCAGGTTTTGTAGAAGGGAATACTCTAGCTTGACCCAGATTTCTTCTGCTTGAAGTGCTTAAAGTATGGCTTGTCTTCTTCTGTGGGGATTATGATTTTAAGCTATGCATTCTGAAGGCTTTTGTAATAGACTGATATTTTGTACTTGAATTCTGATATTATGATTTGAAAGGATGTAACCAAGCTTATTTCGGTTTCTATTGAAATAAAGTTATAAAATTTTCAAGTACTGTTTTATCTGTCTTGTAATTTTCTGTTCTGTTTACTAAAATGCTCCACCAAAGTTAAGGCATTCCCTTTGTGAGTGACCTTAACGGAGGTGGGGTGTTACACTTGGTATCAGAGCTGAAGGTTACCAGATTGGGTAAAGTTTTTGAAAACTATTTTCAAAAAGGTTTTGAAAGGAAGTATTTTCAAAAATAAAGCTTATTTTGAAAAACATGATCCCCAAAAGCCATATATCTTTCCTTCAGTCCTTTTTTTAATTGAATCTTTCCTTTTTCGTTTCAGCATGTTTGAAGCATCTGAGATACCAGAGGGTGTTCATGTACCCGGTTGGTTTCATTAATATCTTGAGGCTAGGACCGCCGCCGCAGGTCCAGCAAATGATCCCCCTCCTCCACCTCCTCCTCGTGCAATTTCTTTCTCAAAGATTTGTAGAGATTTTAGGGCCATGGGTGGGAAGGATTTCAAGGGAACTGAATCATTCGTAGAAGCGAGGAACTGGCTCAAAGAAACTGATGATCTATTCGTTATCTTCGAGGTAGACGATAGGCAGAAGGTACAGTTGGCGGTATGGCTACTGAAAGACGAAGCTTCCTATTGGTGGGAAGTCACTAACGCCGAGAGGCCAGTTGAAGCATGGATGGATTTCAGAACAAGGTTTGAGACAAAATTCCTCTCGCAAGCTGAACGAAGTTTACAACTGGAAAAGTTCTTATCTCTTAAGCAAGGAAGTATGACGGTCAAGGAATACGTCAACCAGTTCAACCAATTGGCTAGGTTCGGATTGGATTTAGTCAACACTCAGCATAAAAAGGCTCTCCGCTTTGTTAAAGGATTGAACGAGCCACTGCATAGCCTAGCCATGACCCACGTACCCATGGGAGCGACTTACGAGAAATTGGTGGACATGGCACTACTGCACGAGGAAGACAAGGGCCCGAAAGAGACAAAGAAGGAAGAACCACAGAATAAGAAAGCATGGCCCAAAAAGGAAACACAAAAGAAGGATGAGAAGTCTAAAGATAAGAAAGGGAAAAAGTGCTTTACTTGTGGAAGCTCGACTCATCTGAACAAGGATTGCAGAAAAAGGAAGGGCACTTGCTTCCACTGTGGTGAGATGGGACACTTCACTAGGGACTGCCCGAAGAAACGAGGGCAAGGGCAGAGGGCAGAATCCACTTCTGGAGGATAGGCGAATGCTCAAGGGACTGGTAAATAGGGTAGAAATAAGAAAATTTAAGTAGAAGGTTTAATTTTCTTATCTGTTTGTTGAGTTAAAAATCTTTCTGATTCTGGCATTTTGATTCTGTAATTGATACTCTGCACTTTAATACTAGTATTGTTTCTGATTCCGCTGTAGACCCAAATCCATAAGGGTTATGACTCATCTGTTTGTGATAGATTGGGGTTTGAGAGATATCTGTGTTAGGCGTCAAGTAGGACGCATACATTCTGGGTTTTATCATGCATTGTTCGGTTACTTGATCTGTACCAGTAATATGTAAATATCCGAATATTCCCGATGAGGTTAAGATTTCCAATTTTGACATTATCTAAAGAGGGTAATCCTCTGGGTGTCAATTTTATGTTGGTTTCGGTCTTCGGGGCCGATACTTAGGACCCATGTCTAATGGGAACCAAGTTTTTGTTTTATCTGTACTTGCTTCCATCATTTGACTGTATCCTATCGATCGAATCTTCGAAATTTAGGTAGAAACTAATGGGTGTAAACATGTGTTTGAGACATGTTATGTTTGATGGTTGCAAGTGGATGCTAGTGGTTGCTAGTGGTTGCTCGTGGATGCATATATACACACACTAGGCACTAGATCGGCTCGAAAACACTCTCATACTGCATATGGATGTGTGAGCATTTTCAAATTTTGTGGATGCAAAATCATTGACTCAGCACATGGATGTTGCATATGACTGAATGGTTGTGCACTTACATAGAAATGATATGTATCGAGTAGGAAAATTGCATACATGTTGGACTCATGGCACTGGCATAATTCGCATTAAGGAGGTCAACTAAATCAGTGGACCGCCTGATCTTTGCATTAGATAAGGAACATATACACACACTTTTGCATATGTTCATACAACATTAGAAGTTTTTAAGGACAATGGGCGCCAGTGATTGATGATTGAGTAGATGGATGTTGGATGGTAGGACACATTCTTCTTAACTTGAAGATTTCGGGGACGAAATCCTTTAATGAGGGGAGAATGTAACATCCCGTATTTTCTGTGAACGTATAGGTAACAAATCAGAGGATAATTAATTTTTAAAATAAGAATCAAGGGAAACGGGTTGCGCCATTGCGTTCGTCTCGGAATTCTTCTAGGAAACGAGTCTGAGTTTGCAACAATCAGAGTCCGTATGAGGGAGATATTACCCTCCGAAGTTTCAGAAATTTTCACAATCGAAAACAGCTCGAAATTCGAATTCAAAATTCGAATTCAAACCCAGAAGCGGGCTGGGTGGGAAATTTCCCGCCCAGGACCCAGGTCGACTGGGGATACGACTGGGCAGTCGACCCCCCAGACCCAGGTTGACTGGGGAGTCGACTGGGCGGTCGACCCTGCAGACCAGGTCGACTGGGCAGTCGACCTGGGGGTCGACCTCCCTGGTCGAACCTGGTGCGTGTGTGTGTGCGATTTTGGGGGCGGTGACGTGTTTGGACGGACCTGATGAGTTCTAGGGTTAATCTGAGGGCCTAAATGAGTTCCTACACCTATAAATACATCCTAAGACCTAACCTAATGGGTAACAAAACATTCTTACATCAAAATGTTGCTGGACTTCCTCTTGATCATGGCCGCCGCTCTCTAAGCAATTCTCTTAGCCTCCAAACTCAATCAAACTAGAGATTAAAGCTCCTACAAAGATTCTACAACAAATTAAAGTTCTTTCTTTAACCACGGAAGGCAAGTGCAGTTATTTTCCGATATAAACTTTAATCCTAATTGTGACATGATTGTAAATCTAAATTTGAGATTGTGTATGTTCTGTTCTGATCTATTTTATTCTGTATCTCTTCTTCTTTCTGTTCTATAGCCAGGCTGATACGAGCCTGCGCCAATCTCCTAAGAGAGTAACGCACAAACGCTAAAGTGTTTGGGACAAATAACGAATGTGGCATAATTGGACATGGCTAATTTGTGACTGATTTAAGAAAAAGGACATAGGTTGTAAACTAGATTTAGATCTATGCATACTCTGTGAATTGGAAGAAGAGGAACCATGATATGTTAACATGTGACTTGAGACATTGGGCATAACGCATATTTTGAATTAAGATCTGTTATAACTAGATTGTTGGGCATATTGTTTATATAACAATTCATGATTTGAAAGAGAATATGACTTAGGTGTGAAGATCTATATTAAAATTTGATAACTACCAAATGTGAATAACACCTAAGTAGGAGATTTTTTAATATATGACATGCATTGAAATCGATGGCTATATTTGGTATAATTTATATGTGAATCTTTTGTACTAGGCAAGTTGAACTAAATTGGGACATGTAAATTATGACCATAATCTGTGACATGTAAATTCAATGCAAACGTGGGTTATATGATCATAGTGTGAATCATGACAACTTTTTAGGCATGCAAACTTAGGCCAAATTTATAATTAGGCAAGATATGTTTGTGAAACTTTAAGGATTGATTAAATCTGTTATATTTGCCTAATTTTCTAGTTCTGCTATATTTGCCTAATCTGCTAGTTCTGTTATATTGCCTAATCTGCTAGTTCTATTATATTGCTTAATATGCTAGTTCTGCTCTACTGCCTAGTCTGCTAGATCTGTTCATCTGCCATATCTGTCATCTGCTAAGTCTGTTGAAAATGCCAAATCTGCTAAACTAAATCTGTTGAGATGCCTAATCCGTTATCTGCTAAATCTGCTAGTTTACTTAATCTGCTAAATCCGTTAAGTTGCCTAATCCGAAAAACCTGTTATCTGCTAAATCTGCTATATCTGTTGAGTTGATTAGTCTGTTATTGACATAATCTGAATAATTGACATGTATATTAGGCGTGGGCATAAGTGGTAAATTATTAATTAATTGGTCGCAAAGATAAATATGGCTAACTCGAGGTTAGAATGTGTTTGCGGCGTAATTCTGCCCGGAACCGCCCGGCATATTCCAGTGGCTGCAAACAATAGGTTCTAATGTGAGAAGTTAGTCATAACGTGCTTGAAACCCGAGGTTAGACTCAGTTTGCGGCAGAAACCTGCCAGGAACCAACCGGCCTAACCAGTAGCCGCAAACTGTCAGTCTAATGTGAGAGGTCTAGGCATTAATATTTAATTTATGAAAATCTGAGATAAATATGATGTCTAAAACGTGTTGTGTGGGTAAGGTTAAACCAATTGGACCAATGAATCTGATAAACCCGTTTCGTGAATCTGTAGGCCCAATACAAAGTTAGACAATCGGTAACCGGTTAATCTGTAACCAGTTAATTTGTAAGTCTGTTAATCTGTAATCAATTACTTTGTAAGTCTGTTAATCTGTAACCAGTTAATCTGTAAGTCTGTTAATCTGTAACCAGTTAATCTGTAAGCCTGTTAATCCGAGCATCTGATCCGTTAGTCTGAAAACTTGTTGACTTGATTGTCTGATTTGTGAACTAGTTGATCTAAACTTTGTATGTCTGAAACTTGTAAATAAGTTAATCTGAAATCTGTTAGTCTGGGGACACAAGGTTAGGAGGGGAATTACTTGTGTCATCTGTTGTTTGGGACCCATATTAGTCAGTAACCCTTTCTGGTATCAAAACTTTGACCCAACAGTAGGTAGGGTCCGGGCACGCTTACTGAACTAATTATAAGCGGTTCATTCTGATAATAGCAAGGGGTGTAGATGGTGCGTTCCAACCGGGTCATGTGCGTGCATGGATCCCGGTCTGCCTCTGAGGATGTAAGACGCCGTGACATCTGTAAATAGGTCTGTGCCAATTGGTTGTCACTTTAGGGAGTGATACACCCTATTGTGGAGCCGACACAGGGTATTTATGTACTAGGGAGCCGATCGCTTGGGGTAGGGTTTTAGGGTACACTTAGTTTTGTCTGTTTCTGTTGGTACCATCTATTTCTGTTGGGTGGTAACACCTGTCTGTTTCTGCGTGGTACCATCTGTTCGGGTGGTAAAGGCCCATTACTAGTGTACACCTAATCCTACATTCTGTTTCCGTAGGGATTAATCTGTTTCTGTCCGTTTCTGCTGGGGTGGTAAAGGCCGATTATTAGCATTCTGCTTCTGTCTATTTCTGTTCGGGTGGTAAAGGCCCATTACTAGCACTCTCTTCTGTAGAAATTATTCTGTACCCGTTTCTGTTTCAGTTTAGACATTAGGGTGACACCTAATTCTGTTATACTAGTATTAGTGCAGAGAAGTGTAAAGCAATAGCTTATATCATTTTGTTCTTCTATTATATCTTCTACACCTATTACAGTTATCTCTTATCCAGTTTTATTTTCATGTCATGTTATTATTTTCTGTTCATAACTGAAAATCACTGGACTTGCCAGACTTTTTGTCTGACCCTTGCTGTTTCGCCTCCTTTCTTCCGTTTTCCCCCAGGTTTTGTAGAAGGGAATACTCTAGCTTGACCCAGATTTCTTCTGCTTGAAGTGCTTAAATTATGGCTTGTCTTCTTCTGTGGGGATTATGATTTTAAACTATGCATTCTGAAGGCTTTTGTACTAGACTGATATTTTGTACTTGAATTCTGATATTATGATTTGAAAGGATGTAACCAAGCTTATTTCGGTTTTTGTTGAAATAAAGTTATAAAATTTTCAAGTACTGTTTTATCTGTCTTGTAAGTTTCTGTTCTGTTTACTAAAATGCTCCACCAAAGTTAAGGCATTCCCTTTGTGAGTGACCTTAACGGAAGTGGGGTGTTACACTTGGTATCAGAGCTGAAGGTTACCAGATTGGGTAAAGTTTTTGAAAACTATTTTCAAAAAGGTTTTGAAAGGAAGTATTTTCAAAAATAAAGCTTATTTTGAAAAACATGATCCCCAAAAGCCATATATCTTTCCTTCAGTCCTTTTTTTAATTGAATCTTTCCTTTTTCGTTTCAGCATGTCTGAAGCATCTGAGATACCAGAGGGTGTTCATGTACCCGGTTGGTTTCGTCAATATCTTGAGGCTAGGACCGCCGCCGCAGGTCCAACAAATGATCCCCCTCCTCCACCTCCTCCTCGTACAATTTCTTTCTCAAAGATTTGTAGAGATTTTAGGGCCATGGGTGGGAAGGATTTCAAGGGAACTGAATCACTCGTAGAAGCGAGGAACTGGCTCAAAGAAACTGAGGATCTATTCGTTATCTTCGAGGTAGACGATAGGCAGAAGGTACAGTTGGCGGTATGGCTACTCAAAGACGAAGCTTCCTATTGGTGGGAAGTCACTAGCGCTGAGAGGCCAGTTGAAACATGGATGGATTTCAGAACAAGGTTTGAGACAAAATTCCTCTCGCAAGCTGAACGAAGTTTACAACTGGAAAAGTTCTTATCTCTTAAGCAAGGAAGTATGACGGTCAAGGAATACGTTAACCAGTTCAACCAATTGGCTAGGTTCGGATTGGATTTAGTCAACACTCAGCATAAAAAGGCTCTCCGCTTTGTTAAAGGATTGAACGAGCCACTGCATAGCCTAGCCATGACCCACGTACCCATGGGAGCGACTTACGAGAAATTGGTGGACATGGCACTACTGCACGAGGAAGACAAGGGCCCGAAAGAGACAAAGAAGGAAGAACCACAGAATAAGAAAGCATGGCCCAAAAGAAACACAAAAGAAGGATGAGAATTCTGAAGATAAGAAAGGGAAAAAGTGCTTTACTAGTGGAAGCTCGACTCATCTGAACAAGGATTGCAGAAAAAGGAAGGGCACTTGCTTCCACTGTGGTGAGATGGGACACTTCACTAGGGATTGCCCGAAGAAACGAGGGCAAGGGCAGAGGGCAGAACCCACTTCTGGAGGATATGCGAATGCTAAAGGGACTGGTAGATAGGGTAGAAATAAGAAAATTTAAGTAGAAGGTTTAATTTTCTTATCTGTTTGTTGAGTTAAAAATCTTTCTGATTCTGGCATTTTGATTCTGTAATTGATACTCTGCACTTTAATACTAGTATTGTTTCTGATTCCGCTGTAGACCCAAATCCATAAGGGTTATGACTCATCTGTTTGTGATAGATTGGGGTTTGAGAGATATCTGTGTTAGGCGTCAAGTAGGACGCATACATTCTGGGTTTTATCATGCATAGTTCGGTAAACTGATCTGTACCAGTAATCTGTAAATATCTGAATATTCCCGATAAGGTTAAGATTTCCAGTTTTGACATTATCTAAAGAGGGTAATCCTCTGGGTGTCAATTTGATGTTGGTTTCGGTCTTCGGGGCCGATACTTAGGACCCATGTCTAATGGGAACCAAGTTTTTGTTTTATCTGTACTTGCTTCCATCATTCGACTGTATCCTATCGATCGAATCTTCGAACTTTAGGTAGAAATAATGGGTGTAAACATGTGTTTGAGACATGTAATGTTTGATGGTTGCAAGTGGATGCTAGTGGTTGCTCGTGGATGCATATACACTCACTAGGCACTAGATCGGCTCGAAAACACTCTCATACTGCATATGGATGTGTGAGCATTTTCAAATTTTGTGGATGCAGAATGATTGACTCAGCACATGGATGTTGCATATGACTGAATGGTTGTGCACTCATATAGAAATGATATGTATCGAGTAGGAAAATTGCATACATGTTGGACTCATGGCACTGGCATAATTCGCATTAAGGAGGTCAACTAAATTAGTGGACCGCCTGATCTTTGCATTAGATAAAGAACATATACACACACTTTTGCATATGTTCATACAACATTAGAAGTTTTTAAGGACAATGGACGCCAGTGATTGATGATTGAGTAGATGGATGTTGGATGGTAGGACACATTCTTCTTAACTTGAAGATTTCGGGGACGAAATCCTTTAATGAGGGGAGAATGTAACACCCCGTATTTTCTGTGAACGTATAGGTAACAAATCAGAGGATAATTAATTTTTAAAATAAGAATCAAGGGAAACAGGTTGCGCCATTGCGTTCATCTCGGAATTCTTCTAGGAAACGAGTCCGAGTTTGTAACAATCAGAGTCCGTATGAGGGAGATATGACCCTCCGAAGTTTCAAAAATTTTCACAATCGAAAACAGCTCGAAATTCGAATTCAAAATTCGAATTCAAACCCAGAAGCGGGCTGGGTGGGAAATTTCCCGCCCAGGACCCAGGTCGACTGGGGATTCGACTGGGCAGTCGACCCCCCAGACCCAGGTTGGCTGGGGAGTCGACTGGGCAGTCGACCCCGTAGACCAGGTCGACTGGGCAGTCGACCTGGGGGTCGACCTCCCTGGTCGAACCCGGTGCGTGTGTGTGTGCGATTTTGGGGGCGGTTACGTGTTTGGATGGACCTGATGAGTTCTAGGGTTAATCTGAGGGCCTAAATGAGTTCCTACACCTATAAATACATCCTAAGACCTAACCTAATGGATAACAAAACATTCTTACATCAAAATGTTGCTGGACTTCCTCTTGATCATGGCCGCCGCTCTCTAAGCAATTCTCTTAGCCTCCAAACTCAATCAAACTAGAGATTAAAGCTCCTACAAAGATTCTACAACAAATTAAAGTTCTTTCTTTAACCACGGAAGGCAAGTGCAGTTATTTTCCGATATAAACTTTAATCATAATTGTGACATGATTGTAAATCTAAATTTGAGATTGTGTATGTTCTGTTCTGATCTATTTTATTCTGTATCTCTTCTTCTTTCTGTTCTATAGCCAGGCTACTACGAGCCTGCGCCAATCTCCTAAGAGAGTAACGCACAAACGCTAAAGTGTTTGGGACAAATAACGAATGTGGCATAATTGGACATGGCTAATCTGTGACTGATTTAAGAAAAAGGACATAGGTTGTAAACTAGATTTAGATCTATGCATACTCTGTGAATTGGAAGAAGAGGAACCATGGTATGTTAACATGTGACTTGAGACATTGGGCATGACGCATATTTTGAATTAAGATCTGTTATAACTAGATTGTTGGGCATATTGTTTATATAACAATTCATGATTTGAAAGAGAATATGACTTAGGTGTGAAGATCTATATTAAAATTTTATAACTATCAAATCTGAATAACACCTAAGTAGGAGATTTTTGAATATATGACATGCATTGAAATCGATGGCTATATTTGGTATAATTTATTTGTGAATCTTTTGTACTAGGCAAGTTGAACTAAATTGGGACATGTAAATTATGACCATAATATGTGACATGTAAATTCAATGCAAACGTGGGGTATATGATCATAGTGTGAATCATGACAACTATTTAGGCATGCAAACTTAGGCCAAAATTATAATTAGGCAAGATGTGTTTGTGAAACTTTAAGGAATGATAAAATATGTTATATTTGCCTAATTTGCTAGTTCTGCTATATTTGCCTAATCTGCTAGTTCTGTTATATTGCCTAATCTGCTAGTTCTATTATATTACTTAATATGCTAGTTCTGCTCTACTGCCTAGTCTGCTAGATCTGTTCGTCTTCCATATCTATCATCTGCTAAGTCTGTTGAAAATGCCAAATCTGCTAAACTAAATCTGTTGAGATGCCTAATCCGTTATCTGCTAAATCTGCTAGTTTACTTAATCTGCTAAATCCGTTAAGTCGCCTAATCCGCAAAACCTGTTATCTGCTAAATCTGCTATATCTGTTGAGTTGATTAGTCTGTTATTGACATAATCTGAATAATTTACATGTATATTAGGCGTGGGCATAAGTGGTAAATTATTAATTAATTGGTCGCAAAGATAAATATGGCTAACTCGAGGTTAGAATGAGTTTGCGGCGTAATTTTGCCCGAAACCGCCCGACATATTCCAGTGGCCGCAAACAATAGGTTCTAATGTGAGAAGTTAGTCATAACGTGCTTGAAACCCGAGGTTAGACTCAGTTTGCGGCAGAAACCTGCCCGGAACCAACCGGCCTAACCAGTAGCCGCAAACTGTCAGTCTAATGTGAGAGGTCTAGGCATTAATATTTAATTAATGAAAATCTGAGATAAATATGATGTCTAAAACGTGTTGGGTGGGTAAGGTTAAACCAATTGGACCAATGAATCTGATAAACCCGTTTCATGAATCTATAGGCCCAATACAAAGTTAGACAATTGGTAATCGGTTAATCTGTAACCAGTTAATTTGTAAGTCTGTTAATCTGTAACCAGTTAATCCGTAAGTCTGTTAATCTGTAAGTCTGTTAATCTATAACCAGTTAATCTGTAAGCCTGTTAATCCGAGCATCTGATCCGTTAGTCTAAAAACCTGTTGACTTGATTGTCTGATCTGTGAACTAGTTGATTTAAACTCTGTATGTCTGAAACTTGTAAACAAGTTAATCTGAAATCTGTTAGTCTGGGGACACAAGGTTAGGAGGGGAATTACTTGTGTCATCTGTTGTTTGGGACCCATATTAGTCAGTAACCCTTTCTGGTCTCAAAACTTTGACCCAACAGTAGGTAGGGTCCGGGCACGCTTACTGAACTAATTATAAGCGGTTCATTCTGATAATGGCGAGGGGTGTTGATGGTGCGTTCCAACCGGGTCATGTGCGTGCATGGATCCCAGTCTGCCTCTGAGGATGTAAGACGCCGTGACATCTGTAAATAGGTCTGTGCCAATTGGTTGTCACTTTAGGGAGTGATACACCCTATTGTGGAGCTGACACAGGGTATTTATGTACTGAGGAGCCGATCGCTTGGGGTAGGGTTTTAGGGTACACTTAGTTCTGTCTGTTTCTGTTGGTATCGTCTGTTTCTGTTGGGTGGTAACACCTGTCTGTTTCTGCGTAGTACCGTCTGTTCGGGTGGTAAAGGCCCATTACTAGTGTATACCTAATCCTACATTCTGTTTTCGTAGGGATTAATCTGTT
The DNA here is from genome assembly GCA_030737875.1 of Allium sativum. Taxonomy (NCBI): domain Eukaryota; kingdom Viridiplantae; phylum Streptophyta; class Magnoliopsida; order Asparagales; family Amaryllidaceae; genus Allium; species Allium sativum. The sequence continues at coordinate 826,863,004 of CM060918.1, forward strand.
TCTGTCCGTTTCTGCTGGGGTGGTAAAGGCCCATTATTAGCATTCTGGTTCTGTCTGTTTCTGTTCGGGTGGTAAAGGCCCATTACTAGCACTCTCTTCTGTAGAAATTATTCTGTACTCGTTTCTGTTTCAGTTTAGACATTAGGGTGACACCTAATTCTGTTATACTAGTATTAGTGCAGAGAAGTGTAAAGCAATATCTTATATCATTCTGTTCTTCTGTCATATCTGCTACACATGTTACAGTTATCTCTCATCCAGTTTTATTTTCATGTCATGTTATTATTATCTGTTCATAACTAAAAATCACTGGACTTGCCAGACTTTTTGTCTGACCCTTGTTGTTTCGCCTCCTTTCTTCCGTTCCCCCCCAGGTTTTGTAGAAGGGAATACTCTAGCTTGACCCAGATTTCTTCTGCTTGAAGTGCTTAAAGTGTGGCTTGTCTTCTTCTGTGGGGATTATGATTTTAAAATATGCATTCTGAAGGCTTCTGTACAAAACTGATATTTTGTACTTGAATTCTGATATTGTGATTTGAAACGATGTAACCAAGCTTATTTCGGTTTCTGTTGAAATAAAGTTATAAAATTTTCAAGTACTGTTTTATCTGTCTCGTAAGTTTCCGTTCTGTTTACTAAAATGATCCACCAAAGTTAAGGCATTCCCTTTGTGAGTGACCTTAACGGAGGTGGGATGTTACAATATATTACGTCGATTTCCATTTAAAATGTATTTTATAAATCGTTTATAAATTCGTTTTAAAATGATTCTAAATTAATTTTCAATTTTAAATCAAAATTGAATACTCCTTATCATTATATTATTTAAACGATAATATTTTCAAAATATCCGATTTTGAAATAATATCCTTTTCGATATTCATTATAAAAATGTATAAAATCGATATAAATACCGTTCGCATCAAAATGGCGCATATCTAATCAACATGGCTTCATATATTTCAATATTTTCGAGCCCATCCCTATTCGGACATCAAAATCATATTTTGATCCATTACTGAATATTATTTTAAAATATTAGTTATTTTAAAATATTCATTATTCGTCATTTTAAAATATTCGCTACTTTAAAATATTTTTTCTTTCCGAATTGGAATCAAACACAATCAATTGCCATATAATTTTATTTATACGGATTTTATACACACATGTACACAACAATAATCAAACATAGTCAACAATCATCCATAGTGCATTACACAACTGCATAAGCGTTAAATATAAATAATTAATGCTTACAACAGTCTGTCAACCCATCAATTGACGCACAACTAAACAATTAGGATTAGTGTACGTCAAATATCATCAAAATACCCGTGTGGGGTTCCAATCAACAAACACAAATTTTATTTGTGTCGTTAGGCAATGTGTAAAATATTTCGTCCCGATCAATATCAGTCAAATGAGTGTATATAAACAAATCATCCGATTTGTAAATGAATATTTATTTTCATTCATATACTCGCTGAAAATTATATTTTTAATGATAAAATATTTATTTCAACATGTGAATATTTTATACAGTACATTTATACAATAAAAATGATATTTTTATTTTTTAACATATTTTAGAAAATTTTGGCAACATAACGGCGCGATACTAGAACCGGAATAAGGCCTAGTCTTATCCCTAGCCTAATATTGGCTCGTGCCGTACACAAACCAAATTCAAACAATTCCATTCACATATCAAACCAAATTCAAACAAATAAATCCATAAAAACACACAACCAAACATCCATGGTTTCAATCAAAGGTGTCGGGTGCTACCAAGCACCATCTGCGTCCTAATATATATTTAACTGTAAACAAAATTAAAGTGAGAAGTTCTCACTTTTGGTTTCCTCTCCTCCATTCTTTATTTTTGAACGATTTGGATTTGGATTTATTTCCAATGCGCAGTGTACTTCACCATGGTCCCAACGTAATCTATTTCATGCAAATTTATATTAAAAATCATATTTTTAATACAGTGCTTACATTTTAAAAATCACATTTTCAATACGTTGCTTACCTTTTAAAAATCACATTTTTACAATGCTACTACATATATAGAAATCATGTTTTTACATCGCTATCTTTATATAAAAAATCATATTTTATTATCGCTATATATAATTAAAAATCACATTTTTATAATACTACCATATATATAAAAATCGCATTTTTATACCTCTACAGTATATATAAAGATCATACTTTTGTATTGCCGTTATATATATATATATATATATATATATATATATATATATCATATTTTTATATCACTACTTCATATAAAATTATATTTTTATATCGCTACTTCATGTATAAAAATTATATTTTTATATCGCTACTTCATGTATAAAAATTATATTTTTATATCTCTACTTCATATATAAAAAAATTATTTTTTATATCGCTATTCATATAATAAAAATCATATTTTTATATGGTATTCATATAAATAAAAATCACATTTTTATATGGTATTCATATAAATAAAAATCACATTTTTATGTCTGCTTTGTCCACATAAAAATCATAATTTTATCCACTAGAAATTATAATTTTATGTTACTAAAATTTTTATTTTTATATTACTAAAACAGGAAAATAGGGAGAATGAAGAACATTGGTCCGGTTTTAGAATTAAAGACGCAGCATTATTTTTTCCATCAGAAGGATGCGAAAATTATATTTTCGCCTGAAGAAATTAAATTGCAAAAAATTAAATCGTTCGCTTTCTTCGATCTTCTTCTTTTGTCAAAATGACGCAGCTTCTTTTCTTCAACCAGAAGGACGCGGATCCTCAGCTTCAGGCGGCGGCGGCAACGACGACAACTTCAGGCGACGGTGGCGACGGCGACAACTTCAGGCGTAGGCCGCCTATTCAAGCAGCTGGCTTTGCCTTGACCTCCACTCCACTTTTGTCGCTGACCTCATGCCCTAGCCGTCATCCAATCGATCAATGCCTAAAGTCATCGTCGTTCATTCCAAACCTAGACGCAAATCAAACAAGTTTTTGATTCTTGTTGTGATTTGCGATTTTGAGAATAAAAATTATGCTGCTGCGATTTGTTTCGACTGATTTTGGTTTCTGCCCAGGATAATGATATATGAAACTATCATTCCTAAGTGTGCTATGAATTTTGTTCCATTATATGTGCAGTTTAGTTTGATGTCCTTATATTTTATGCTAATTTTCTTTTTTGTTAGTTTCAGACTGTTTGTCGTACTATATTCCATTATATGCTGATTTGTACTTTCAAAGAGAACTAGCATGTATATAAAATGATGAATGATATCTGAATATAGCATTATATTGTTAAAGTACTATAGTATATGTTGAATATACAAAATAACTGTTGAATTTAGAATTGAATTTTTAAAGTAAACTAGAATGTGTAGAATATATTAAATGATAGTTGAATTTTGTATTATTTTTAAAGTGGACTGTCGCGTATAGAGTATACTAAATGATGGCTGAATATAACACTGTATTTGTAAAATGAATTAGTAGATATGGAATATGATAAATGATAGTCAAATGTAGCATTTTATTTTTTAAGATGAACTAGCATATACAAATATGCTAAACTATAGATGATTTTTACATTTCATTTTTAAGTTGAACTGGTAAGTTGCATCCAACATCGTATTTTTAAGTGAACTAGTATGTATAGAATATGCTAAATGATAGCTGAATATAACATTGTATTTTTAAAGTGAATTAGCACATAAGATATGAAAAATGATACACAGATATATCAGGGTGTTTCATAAAGAGAACTAGCATGTATAGATATGATAAATAATAGTTGAATTTAGCATTGTATTTTTGAAAGTGACCTTGCATGTGTATAATATTTTAAACGATAGTTGAATTTAGCACAATATTTGTAAATTAAACTAGTATTATATATAGAATATAAATAATGATAGTTGAATGTAGCATTGCATTTTTTAAAGTGATTTAGCATTATATTACTAAAATGAATAGAAAATGAAAAAAAAATCGTTCGTCTTCTTTGATCTCCTTCAGTTGTCAAAACGACGCGGCTTCTTTTCTTCAATAAGAAGGATGCAGGTTCTCAGCTTCAGGCGGTGGTGGTGACAAATTCAGGCGATGGCGATGACAACTTCAGCCGGTGGCGGCGACGACGACAACTTCAGGCATAGGCCGCCTCTTCAAGCAGCTGCCTTCGCCTTAACCTCCACTTCACTTCTGTCCCCGACCTCATGCCCTAGCCGTCATCCGACCGATCAATGCCTGAAGTCATCGTTGTTCATTCCAAACCTAGTCGCAAATCAAACGAGTTTTTCATTCTTATTGTGATTTGCGATTTTGAGAGTAAAAATCATGCTGTTGTGATTTGTTTCAATTGATTTTGGTTTCTGCCCAGGATAATGATATATGAAACTATCATTCCTTAGTGTGCTATGAGTTTTGCTCCATTCTATGTGCAGTTTAGTTTGATGTCCTAATATTTTATGCTGATTTGCTTTTATGTTAGTTTCAGATTGTTTGTCGTATTATATGTCCATTATATGTTGGTTTGTGTTTTCAAAGTGAACTAGCATGTATATAATATGATGAATGATATCTGAATATAGCATTATATTTTTAAAGTACTATAGTATATGTTGAATATACAAAATAGCAGTTGAATTTGGAATTGCATTTTTAAAGTAAACTAGAACGTGTAGAATATATTAAATGATAGTTGCATTTTGTATTTTTTTTAAAAGTGGACTATCGCGTATAGAACATACTAAATAATAGCTGAATATAACATTGCATTTGTAAAATAGTAAATATGGAATATGATAAATGATAGCCAAATTTAGCATTTTATTTTTTAAGATGAACTAGCATGTACGAATATGCTAAACTATAGATGATTTTAACATTTCATTTTTAAGTTAAACTGGTGAGTTGCATTCAACATCTTATTTCTAAAGTGAACTAGTATGTACAGAATATGCTAAATGATAGCTGAATATAACATTGTACTTTTAAAGCGAACTAGCACATATAAGATATGAAAAATGATACACAAATATATTTGTGTGTTTCCTAAAGAGAATTAGCGTTTATAGAAATGATAAATGATAGCTGAATTTAGCATTGTATTTTTGAAAGTGACCTAGCATGTGTATAATATTCTAAACGATAGTTGAATTTAGCACTATATTTGTAAATTAAACTAGTACTATATATAGAATATAAATAACGATAGTTAAATTTAGCATTGCATTATTTTAAAGTGATTTAGCGTTATATTATTAAAATGAATAGAGCATCATGTGTCGTATGCTAAATAATGGTTGAATAATGCATAATATTAAAAAAAATGAACTAACATGTATAAATTATAATAAATGATAGTTGAATTTAACATTGTATGTTTTAAATTGAACTAGCATGTGTAGAATACGTTACATGAGTGTTAAATATTGCATTATATTTTTAAATTGAATTACATGTATAAAATATGAAAATTGACAGTTGTATATAGCATTATAATCGTGAAGTGAAATAGCATGTAAAATATATGATAAATGATAGTTGAATTTAGCATTATATTTTTAAAGTGAAATAACATATGTACAATATGCTATATGATAGTTGAATATTGCATTGTATTTTTAAAGTGAGCTGACTCAAATATTATGTTAAACTATCACATTATGATGTTAGAATTACGAACTGATGGTTTAGTAGCATTTTGGTTGTAGAGCCTAGTAACATATTCATGGTATTTGAAATGATAGACTGACATAGCATTTTAACTATATGCAAAACGATAATATAATTTAGCATTTTTGAACTATAAAAATAATAATATGATATTATCATGATTTAATGATAAGTCAATTTAGCACTTCTAGTATCACTGATTATTTTTTAATTCACATCAATTATGAATGAGAAGATGTCGTGTTGTAGTATGATTTTTTTTAAAATCCAGATCAATTGTGATGAGGGTGCATATGGAACAACAACATATAATTGAGACACAGACGTGGTACAGTATGATTGAGAAGAAGACGAGTAGGAATTTTACGGAGAGGACAATTGAAGATGGTAAAAAAGAAGACGTTGATGCTATCGGCGGTGACGATTCAATTGTTGAAGGTTAAAAGCGATGGTGACAGTTCAATTGTCGGCGGCGGCGGCTTCTTGGTTGACAGCGGCAGTGGCTTCTGCGTCAACGGTGGCAATGGCGACTTCGAAAGGCAGTCAGTGGGAAATGGTGAATACGCGGTGACTTCAGAAGCTGGTTAGGGGAAGAAGGCGATTGTCCTTCTGGTGAAATAATGAAAGTTACATCCCCGCTTTATAAATTATTGTAATGTTTTTCCTTTAAACTAAACAGGAAAATATCCTGAAGGACAAAATGAACAATAAATTGTTCCATAAGGACAAGGGGGAAAATTTTTGTTCATAAGGACAAGTTTAAATGTAAAGGGATGAATTATAGTGGGCCCCTGAATTCCTCCCTTCACACTAAATTTTGTCCTTGAAGATAAAATTTTGCCCTCTTGTCCTTATGGAAAAATTTATTGTTCCTTTTGTCCTTGAGGGTAAAAACCCCTAAACTAAATTACTCTTACTAAAAATTATATTTTTATGCAACTATTATATATAAAAATCGAATTTTTATAGCGAAGTTATTTATATAAAAATTACATTTTTATTTACACAAATAAATAATTAAAAAGAAGAAGTAAAAACTCACTTTTAATTCAGGTTTTCATTGAGGAAGGGGCCCACAGCAGCTGAGGTGGTCGGAGGAGGCGCGAGGGGAAGAAGGAAGAGGAGCGCAGGGGTCGTGGGTGGTCGGGGGGTGGTACGGCGTCGTTGGTGGTGGGCCAGTGGATAGTGGTGGCTCGTTTTGGTCGGGTTAAGGGGGTATGGGCACGATTTGGTCTGAGAAGGAGGGGGAAGGCGATGGAGGCTGCTGGAGGCGGAAGGGGAGGGAGGTCGACGGTCGTGGAGGTCATGGAGGGGAGGCGACGGATCGAGGGGAGCAGTTTTTTTTCTGATCGTGGAAATGAAAAAGGGAGGGGGCTAAGGAGAAAAGGATTTTTATATATATTTTATTAATATTTTATTTAATTTAATTCTTTTGATTTCTAAATATATGTTTAACGATACAAACTCCAAATCAAACACAACGACAGTTGCCCCTAACTAAGTACCACCATTCCGAATACAATGGGATATGTTTCGTAACCCAATTCGGCTGTTTCGATTAGTTTTCGTCAAAATTAAAATATAAATCAATATATATTTAATTTGAATGCACATTTTAATTTATCGGGGCCACATATGGACTCCAAAAATTCCCAAAAAATAAATCTAGATCTGTTTTGACGATACGGTCCTAACAAAACTAATTTCATCGAATTTGGAGACCATTTGAAAAATGGTCAATTTCCAATCGATTAAATTCAAACTGAAATTGCCAAACGCTTTTAAATTCACCACGCTCACATAGTAATTCCAAAAATTATGAAAATTGGAATCTAGCAATAATTTGACATTTCGGATCCAACAAAAGTGTTTACATTGAGAACAAAGGTCGTCTGCAAAATGGCTATTTTTAAGGGCTATATATTATATTAAATTCCATAGCGACTATTCTGAATTTTAAACTGGATATAACTTTTATTCCCGTTTTGAAATCTGGATTTTTCACATTCGTTGGAAAGATATTTTTAATCAGATTCAAATATTTCTTGTCTCACTGAAATCCAATTTATTTTGAATCCTGTATATTCATATGAAATTTGAAATCGAATTTTCAAACTGCCGCGCCATTTCAGGCTCGTTATATAATTAAAATAAATTTATTCGTTCTAACTTCTGTTTAAATAAAATTTTGCCATTATTATTTAAAATAAATCATTTTAAATATTCAACATCCATTAAAATAGCTAAAATAAAAATTTTAAATTGGTTCTCAAAATCCGGGTTGTTACAATCTCCCCCACATAAAATCTTTTCGTCCTCGAAAAGGAACTAGATGAAAGTTGTTTTACTAACCAACTCAACTTTCATTCTGGCTTTCATTCTTCAACTTTTCAGTTTCTAAGAATTTTCTAGTTCTTCAAAACTTTGACTAACACCCTAAATTTTTGAATTTTTTTGCCATAACCTCCTTTGTACGAGGAGACCTTTAAAACTGCAGCTAGCCAAGTAGGGCCCTCATCAGTCCAAAAGAAAAAGAAAAAGCTAAGCAGCTAGCCAATCAGCTCATAAAATTATCCAAACCCAAGAAAATAGTAGACATGTACCTATTTTTTGGGCATATAAATTTATTCCTCTTCTTAGCTTCCCTGCTATGACCTGTTTATTATATACGCATGTACATATATGCAACTTCAACAAATTTCCAATTCAGTTCAACATTTGATTCAATTTGGCTAAATTTACCATTCACTTTCTTGTTGGCTCCAACATTTTAATTAGTCAAACTAATTATCATAAAATACAACCGACAATTAATTAGTTGATTAGCTTTTCAAGTTCATAATTTTTTATATATTCAAAAATCCACTTTTTGATGCCAAATCACAACAATAACCCTATCTAATTTCGGTTCTCACACCAGTCAATTGGAAATTTATAGATATCACACTTTTGAAACTCGAACATAGATACTGATGATAATGCATTAATTACCAGGATCATCTTCGGGCGAGTAGAGTGTGATTCTATATCTATCAAGTATATTTGAGACTTCGAATATACGTTCATGACGCATATATGAAAATCTTTATATACTCCATTGTCTATATTAAATATAAAATAAAATACTCAAATACGTATAGTAAGGTTTAAATTTTCAAAACAAAGTTTTTTTTCATTTTTATTATAAAATAACACTCTTCACACTCGTTCTAGGATTCTATCGATCCTATCTCCAACAAGTCGTTCCTCATGGATATTACAAATCCAATCTCTGATGAATTCTTTCATTTGGTTCTAATGTGTCTTGTTCTCGAGCTCTGTAAACCAAAGCTTTGATACCAAATTGAAGCGACCCAAACTCACCCTTACGGGAAAGCCCGGATTGAGTTGAGAACACAACAAATCAAAACGCAAACAGAAGAACATTTCATTGCTTATTAAAACAATTACATCAAAGTACAAGAATATAACAGAGTATGAATAAATAATACACATTTGATAAATTTCAAAGATTTAAATTTCATTTAAATACATAGCAGTGAAAATTAATAATACATAACACAACTGAAAGAAATACATGGATATAGAGCTTTCCGAGTATAGTTCCAGTTGTATATCTAGGACCCTGTGAATATAATATCTGTAGAAACCCAACTACTAGTTGCCCGTGTGGAAAATAGGGGCACCCAGAGTTTAGGTTAAAATAATGAACTCCAGATCAGTCATGTGCCTGGTATGAGAACTAAAACAGTTATTTAAAACTTTACTTTAGAAATAAGGTAAATCAAGGGACCATGCCGTATAACATGGAATGGGTTTTCTCCCAAGAATACCAGTGCATACAACAAACAACGCAATGCTTTTAGGAAAAATGAAGCTATTATAAGACTCAGGTCCCATCGCATAATGCAATGCAAGACGGAGGATAGATTTTTCCCTTATAATAGCCAAACATGCTTGGTACGTTTAAAACAAATCATTTGATACTATTATAAGGGCATAGTGTATAAAACAATTTCAAATATAAATGTATAAATCATACGCGGCATGGATACCATCTATCATGTCGCCATATTAGGCTCTACAATTAAAACCGAAATGTCATGTATTGGAAGTTGGATTTCCATCTATGAGTCGAGGCCAGGGATGGCTCCTCACCGCTTCGAGACACTCTAGAAAATAGCTCGGGAATACACACTCTGGGCAAACCTTAGATCGGTTAGGCCGGTCCTCTTTTACATTTGAGGATTAGTTATTCCTGAACACACGTTTCCCGGTCCTATAGGACCTATCCATCGGATCCGTAGTAACCGATATATCCGAGGCGCCTTGCTATCCATCATCCACATTAGTAAAAAAATATAAATGTCTGGGCTCCATACTATGATACCACCCATAACTAGAAAGAAACGTCATGTTCTCCCAACGGTCCGATCCCGTTTTTGACTCATACCGAGGTGTGAGGCTCGTGAATTAACGCTATACATAAAGATATGCCCTTTAAGGTCGTGCTTTGATCATTAACTAAAAGACTCTGCTTTTCAATAGAAGCCTTGATCGTTTGCATCTCAGCATGCCAAACAAGCAATTCAGTCTATGCAATCGATGTCTATCGATATATAACCTCTGAGCTCGTACTGTCTCAGAGAAGTGTGTCAAGCAAGAGAATAAGTTCACCGCCACCAAACAGATATATATTTAATAAAGATAAATCAACACAGAATAAAATCCAATGTCAGACACACATCCAAATACTAGTTCGTTCTGGGTCTGAACAAAACCGGAGGCACCTTATTCCTCATCCCATATGTCCAATATAGGAGAGAGGTCCTCGCATATCCGATTGATCTCCAAGTACGTCTGGACAATCACCACTTATTACCTTATCTTGGGTGTACAACCCAATCAAGACATCAGTAATAATCCAAATGATGTGAAGACCTCCGTTCTTCAACCACTGTCTTCATCGTCGACTTATCGTCAAATCAGTTATTCAGAATGGATATAAACTCGGCCTTTCCGAATAACTCGCATATATTATAAACAAGTGTTACTCAAACACTACATACGCCTCATTCCAATTTAGAATATTATTTTATTAAAATATTCATATCTTTTGGGAAAGGTTCCCATTAATTTTATTAAAGATAAATTCTTTTGAATTTATTCTTTAATCTTCCTTTAGATATCAATTCTATACCAAATTAAGGTTTATCCACTAGTAAGGATCATCGTACCATACCGAGGTAATCATTTCTTTTATTATCCCAATCCCAACCTATTTATCCCATGGAGCAAAACTGGTAATACTACATTTCTAAAACAATGGTGTTATCGGTAAATTTAATTACCATTTCACGTTTAAATCTAATTAATGATTTAACTATCGCTTGGAGAAAAACTGGCGATACTCCATTCTCGATTATTTCCCCAAATTTGATAATTCAAATTATCACATTCACATTTCAATCTAATTAAAGATTCATTAAAACTCCACTTAGTTTTAATCTTCCCAAAAATCAATATTAATGGTTATTTAACATTGGGAAATCAAACATGTCACATCAACAATCTACACTGTACTATTGACTTCTCCTAATATATAACCTCTAAGCTTGTACGTATTAGAGAAGAGTGTTAAGCAAGAGAATAAATTCTCCGCCAAGAAAGAAATATATATTTAGCAGAGATCAACCATACAGTTCTAAATACAATGTTAGACATGTAATCCTGTCTTTAACTGAGAAAAAGAACCAATGTCATTTAAAATACAGTTCACGGTAAACCCAAAATCACATTACAGATCAATATATAATCAATATCAATTTCTCTATTTGACTAATAATATAAATGGAACAACGACAAAGCCTTTTAAATTCCATATATATTAACAGTCTTCCTCCATAGAAGCTCACTTCGATTATTATCGAATCGAATTCCATTCCATTCCAATTTATTGTATTAAATTGAAAAACTTTAATTTGGAAAATTTCCTTTAAATCTTAATAAAAAGATTTATAAATTCCAAATCACATTTTGTTGTTAATTGGGTTAAAGAACGAATGTCATTAAAAACATAGTTCATAATAAACCTAATAATCCAATTCTTTTATTCAATTCCAATTAAATATTAATTAATTGGAAAACTTCACTAAATCTTAAATTAAAGATTTATTCTTTTCTCAACTGGGTTTAAGAACAGTGTTAATAAAGACACCATTCACGACAAACCCAAAATCCCATTTGATATTAAATATAAGGCCCTGAATAGAAATTATATCGACTTATATTCAACATCAAATTATGAAACCAACAAATATCATATTGGAAATAATGATATAAATATATCTTCCAAATTTCCATAACAATATCCGTATAATCAAGAAATCCAACATCGAAATATTCCGAAGAAGAATTCCATTCAAATCCACTCCAATTCATATATTGGAAATTCTGGTTATATTAAAACCCATTCTCAATCCAATTTATTTATTTAAAAATAATTGGATTTTAATTCTAGTTGATAACTAGTTCATTTCGATAAAAATATATTTTTATATTTTCAAATATGGAATTTTTTATCCCAATTCTTTCCAAATCATTTATTATGATTTTATACAAATTATCAATATTTCTAATAATTTTATTAAGGCCCTTTCAGTCGATTTCCATAAATGGTCATCGAACTGCACTTACATCAACCTTTTCCAAATTTGATTTAGACATAAGTCCAAATCCAACCGTTAGATTTCAAATCTCTTATACTCGTTGGAAAGCTCTTTTCGATACGAACCCAACGGTTCCTGTTTTAGGGGAATCCGACAGTCGGATCTGTCGTAATATCAATTCGAAGTCAATGGGAGAAATTCGAGAACGGTCGCGACGCGACGCGTTCTATTTAGGCCATTATACTGTATATATAATATAATTAATTGATTTCCGTTTAAAATTTATTTTATGAATTGTTTATAAATTCACCTTAAAACGATTCTAACTTCATTTTCAATTTTAAATCAAAATTGAATACTCCTTATCCTTATATTATTTAAATTACAATATTTTCAAAATATCCGATTTTGTAATACTTTCCTTTTCGATATTCATTATAAAAACGAATAAAATCTATATAAATAACGCTCGCATCAAAATGGCGCATATCTAATCAACATGGCTTCATATATTTCAATATTTTCATGTCCATCCCAAATCGGACATCAAAATCGTATTTTGATCCATTAATGAATATAATTTTAAAATATTAGTTATTTTAACATATTCATTATTCATCATTTTAAATATTTGTTAATTTAAAATATTCGTTCTTTCCGAATTGGAATCAGACAAAGTTAATTACCATATAATTTTATTTATATGGATTCCATACACATTTACACAACAATAATCAAACACAGTCAACCATCATCCAGAGTGCATTACACAATTGCATAAGCATTAAGTATATATAATTAACGCGTACAACAGTCTGTCAACCCATCGATTGACATACAATTAAACAATTGGGATTAGTGCACATCAAATATCATCCCAATACCTGTGTGGGGTTTCAATGAACACACATAGATTTTATTTGCGTCGTTGGGCGATGTGTAAAATATATCATTCCAATATTATTAGTCAAATGAGTGTATATAAACAAATATTCCGATTTGTAAATGAATATTTATTTTCGTTCATATACTCGTTAAAAATTATTTTTTTAATGATAAAATAATTATTTCAACATATGAATATTTTATACAGTTCATTTATACAATAAAAATGATATTTTTATTGTTCTAACATGTTTTAGAAAATTTTGGCAGCATAATGGCTCGATACTAGAACCGGAATAAGGTCTAGCCTTATCCCTCGCCTAATACTGGTTCGCGCCATACACAAACCAAATTCAATAAATTCCATTCACATCCCAAACCAAATTCAAACAAATAAATCCATCAAAACACACAACCAAACATCCATGGTTTCAATCAAAGGTGTCGGGTGCTACTAAGCACCGTCTGCATCCTGATATATATTTAACTGTAAACAAAATTAGAGTGAGAAGTTCTCACCTTTGGTTTCCATTCCTCTATTCTTTATCTCTGAACGGTTTGGATTTGGATTTGTTTCCAATATGTAGTGTACTTCACCACGGTCCTAACGTAATCTATTTCACGTAATTTGTATTAAAAATCACATTTTTAATACAATGCTTATATTTTAAAAATCGCATTTTTAATACGATGCTTACGTTTTAAAAATCACATTTTTACATCGTTATCTTTATATAAAAAATCATATTTTTATATTGCTATATATAATTAAAAATCACATTTTTATACTACTACCATATATATATAAATCACATTTTTATACCGCTACAATATATATAAAAAAATCATATTTTTATACTACTGTTATATATATATATATATATATATATATATATATCATATTTTTATATCGCTACTTCATATATAAAAATTATATGTTTATATCGCTACTTCATGTATAAAAATTATATTTTTATATCGCTACTTCATGTATAAAAATTATATTTTTATATCGCTACTTCATGTATAAAAATTATATTTTTATATCGCTACTACATATATAAAAAATTAATTTTTATATCGCTATTCATATAATAAAAATCACATTTTTATATGGTATTCATATAAATAAAAATCACATTTTTATATGGTATTCATATAAATAAAAATCACATTTTTATATGGTATTCATATAAATAAAAATCACAATTTTATGTCTATGTTATCCACATAAAAATCATTTTTTTATCTACTAGAAATTATATTTTTATGCTACTAAAAATTATATTTTTATATTACTAAAAATTATATTTTTATGCAACTATTATATATATAAAAATCTAATTTTTATAATGGAGTTATTTATATAAAAATTACATTTTTAATTACGCAAATAAATAATAAAAAATGTAAAAACTCATTTTTAATTCGGGTTTTCATTGAGGAAGGGGCCCACAGCAGCTGAGGTGGTCGGAGGAGGCGCGAGGGGAAGAAGAAGGAGGGGCGCAAGGTTCGTGGGTGGTCGAGGGGTGGTGCAGTGTTGTTGGTGGTGGGCCAGGGGATAGTGGCGGCTCGTTTGGGTCGGGTTAGGGTGTATGGGCTTGATTTGGTCTAAGAAGGAGGGGGAATGTGTTGATATCAAAATTTGAGTCAACACCAAGAGTACAAAATGCTCTTCACAATATACTCAAAAAATAAGAGAAGTGGAGCTACAAACTAGAAAAAAAAATGAAAGTAAAGTGAGACACAAAGTATTATGGTGGTTCGATCAATCTTGATCTACATCCACTTTGAAGAATGATTCCATTATTGCATTTAGAGTTACAAAGCAAGTATATCCTCTCAATATATCCATCATTAACCTCACAGTTCCCACTCTTTGACTTAATGAATGTTCTTAGGAGAAATCGATGAGATTTTTCAAATATAGCTAATGGTAGAAAAAAATCTAAGCTTTCTCACAAGTTTCGATGAGTCTTCATGTCTTCACGGTGAATTCAGAGTTAGATCTTCAATTTGAGATGGTTGTGATGATAAAGTCACTTAGAAAAGACCGAAGATTGGATTTAGCAGCCCTTCGGGGTCATCAGAAATCCTACCCTCTAAAGTGGGATTCAACCCCTATTTATAAGAGTAAGCAATGAATGAAATATAGCTCTCAGGTTTTGGATCGGACTATTGAGTATTTACAAAATTGCCACTGCCAGCTACTTGCCAGTTTTTCGGCTCCTGTCTGATCCAGAATTGTTCTGACCGACCCAGAATGTCTCGATCTGATCTAAGTATTGTTTAATACCAGTCCGATCTGATCTAAAGGTAGCGAAGCTGTGTTTGTTTGACCTGGACGATCTGTTTCATCCTTAAATGGCCCGATTCAGCTTGTTCCAGCCGATTTAGATACTGGCCAATCCAGTTTTCTATACCCTGGCCGATCTAATGCTTCACAAACAAATCGAATCAATCAGGATAGAGCAGGACGATCCGTTTCACGGCTAACAGACCGATCCAATGCTCCACGAACAGACCGGTCCACTTTGTATTATCCAGACCTATTTGATCCAATAGACTAGTCCGACCCGATTCATTGCTTTATGGCATAAGACTAACCCACATTTAAGCAATCAGGCCGATTTACCTCCTTGATAACCTGACCGATCGATTCCTCAAGTGATCCATACCGATCTGTATTGCTCTTAACTTTTATGGATAACAATTTGCCCCTCGGAATTCGTATTTTTTGCTTGGAAAAAACTACGAATTCCAAAATAGGTTTTATGATGAATTGTTCAACTATGGATCGGTGGTGAATCTCTTCGTACGGGTCAATTAGCTAACGAATTGGGATTCTGGTAGTGGATCAGTCGGCCCATCAAGCAAGTCCGTTATAAATTGCTTTCCCGCCTCTTTCTCTTCTCATTTTCACTTCAGCATACCTAAAGTTTTTCAATGGCGGCAGCACTTTCTGTGACGAATTCACTCGATTCTCCTCCTTAATCTAGGTCTTTACTTCAATTCGCATCCAGGCCACTTCCCCTTAATCAGCTCAAGCGATCGATCCAGCTTTTTAGACCCGTGCTTCTCCAAATCTCCTGGAACCGAATCAGTTTTTCAAATTCACACAATTGTAGGTATTTTTGTGTTCTCTTTGGTAACTCTTGCTTTCGAATTCAGATTGAAATGAGTTAGGACCGAGAAGTTTATGGATGGTTAACTCGAGCTCATTCTTTGCGTCATAAGGCTTTAGATCGAGAATTTGTATTGTTGAAATGATTTGTAATGGGATTGGAACTGATTGGAACAAACTTGTGGTTGTGTACAATGAACAAACTCGTGGCTGGAACGTCTACCTAGACCACGAATGTAACTATACTTCTGGATCCAATGCTAACCCAGAATTTCCAATACCCAAGCCTTTGACTGAAAAACCCGGTGATAGTAAACTGAACAAATTGGGTGACCGTGGGTACAAGAGCTTATATGCTCAATTTAACATATCAGAGACCTAGGATAAGCTTCCAAAAGGGAATGAGTTTGCTGACAATCCTCCTATTGGATTTATTGCTATCAACTGACATATGTTGATGATGGGTGGCGTCCCTCCTTTTAATCCCTTCACAGAGATGTTTTTAAAGCATCTAGTCGTTGCCCCTATGCAACTTCATCCTAATGGTTATGCTATCTTAACCTGCCTCTACATACTTTTTATGAGAATCAAGGAACACCCCCCGACCTTTGAAGAGGTTTGTTTACTGTACACTTTCAAAAGGAAGCAACCTTCACCATCGATCATTAGCTTGGAAGGGAAATACCCCAAGATTGTAACTGATCTAATGGAAAGTGCCAAGGGCAGCTTAGAAAATTATTGTTTTGTACGTTGCCCCGACAATTTCTACAGAAGATGGATGGAAGGAGGTAATAGCATACTCGAACATTTTTTCCTCATCCCTACAGTTAGCTTTTGAATATTTAACCATTCTTTTATTTTGCGGTACTGCCTCTTTCTGACTCAGATGATACCACCGGCAATGGGTTATATAATACCCTACAGACTATCCTCGAAGCAGAAAGAAGTAGGAGATACCTGAGCACAGGCAGCTTCTTTATTAGTATCATTTGCTTGACCCCTCCCGTACTCTCAAATTGCATTTGTTTCCTAAGAAAGGGATTGATGGCAAAGGTCTTACTCACAGATCCCCCTTACAAAAATGTTCTGACACTGCAGGAAGCAGTAAGAAGTCTCCTAAGTCTAAGCTGCCTTCAATTAAGGAAGGGAAGTCCGATCATGACAAGGATGGAAGTGAAATAATTAAAGAAGTGGCTGCGGGAGTTGAGAAGGATTTGACCTCTTCAAGAACCCTTTCTGATCCGACCAAGGGAAATAAATCAGCAGGAGATGTTGAAGTTACTTCTGATGACAACACTAGTGTTAAGAAAATTTCTAAGAATCCCACTACATCGATTACTCCCAAAGTTACTCTTCGGATACTTTTAAGGATTTAATCGATATTAGTTCTGCTAAACATATTATTCCCCGCAATGTTTCATCATCATCCCCTGCATTGTCTGCAAATGATAAGGCTAAGAGGGCTATTGATGTAGGAAGTTTCTTAGATGACCCTCACAGAAATCCTTGTCCTGAAAAATCAACTACCCATATAAGACTCTTTTTAGATGAGCCTCTTAAGATTGGTTTGTTACTAAATCTATTCTGACAAGCTCTTACTTTTATCACTGCTTACTCCTCTTTTGCATTTACCTTTTGAAGCTGTCTCAGTCTCCATTGATGTGAGTACTAAATTCTTGTCATGTCTCTTTTCTTAGGTACGGAAGCGATGCCGAAGTCTTCGTTCATGAAGGATTTCAATGAAAAGCGAAGCCTACAAGATCTAAAGCTTTTTTTAAACAAATCATGTCCTTTGCGATATTCTCATCGACCCGATCCCGTTTAGCACTTATAACCATCTCATCAATCTCGACCACTTCCAGACCTTCCCGAAACCGATGAGCAAAGGCGATGGAGGGAGGATGATGATGCTCGATGGGAGGAAAAGGAGAGGAAAGAAATTGAGAAGAAGAAGATGAAATCTAAGCGAAAAGACACTAAATGTGATTGGAGCAAGAGTGACCTTCGAAAACACCACAAGTCGGAGGATTTTCCTATGCCAGACACTCATGGTACTCTCAGAGAGGTATCCCTAGCCTCTCCATTGGTCACTCCCGCTCCTGCCGACCTAGAGACAATTATGAATAGGCCTTGCTACATTCCTGGCCCATCCAATTTTGGCCTTGCTGACCGGTTCCCGCACTGGAATCTTAGGGGCACGTGCCTCAACCTGGACCACTATCCCAATGACAAGCAGGATATACTTGAAAACTTTGATGACTTGCTGGGTAATACATCCACACAGTTTGACGTGGCTCAGAATTAGCTAGAAATGGCTAGGGGTCAATTTGATGTAAAGTTGGACAAGCTCGAAAGTCAGGCCGAGAAGCAATTGGGACTATGGTGGTCCTTTGCTTGTGAATTTTCAAAGGTCAACAGAATCACTCTTGATCGTATCGCTACCTTAGAAAATGATAAAGCCGAACAGATTGAGGTCATAAAATCACAGGAGAAAACCATTGCTTCGCACTTCCAGAAAGCTTTAGAGTTGTTGAACTTAGAGTTAGAAAACAAAAAAAACTAAAGGAGGAGCTTGCTGCTGCGAAGTTGAATGAAACTACTCTAGCAGCACAACTACTAGGAGCTCAAACTGCTCGAAGGCTGATCGAATCCCAACTAGCTATGGAAAAGAACTCATCTGCCGCTCTCCAACAAGAGAATTCCATTCTTCCCCAGAGGATTTCTTCACTTAATATAGCCCTCGAGGGAGAAAAACTTAAAGTTGCTGCTAATCTTGAGAGGGTTTGATTGGAGGATGAAGCTTCCTTTTTCGACTTTTATGTCTACAACGTTATGAATAAAGGAAGCTTGTGTTTCTTGGAAGAAAATTTTGAGATCACTTTGGCTCTTGTTGGGAGCAGGTTCTAGAAATTAACGGGGGCGATCACCGTGAAGATGATCTCACTGACGATCTCCTCGACCCAGAGTCTCGCGATGCTTTGGTTATTGGGAAGGCTAAGTTGGCGAGGCTAGAGACTTTATAAAGGACACGGCTGGGTCTTCGGGAGGACCCAAAATGTTTAAGCTCATGCTATCACTGCCGATGTCGAGGCTTCTAGTTCACAGATTTCCGTTGATCTTATTGCTTCTCAAAAGGACAAAGG
The DNA here is from genome assembly GCA_030737875.1 of Allium sativum. Lineage (NCBI taxonomy): Eukaryota > Viridiplantae > Streptophyta > Magnoliopsida > Asparagales > Amaryllidaceae > Allium > Allium sativum. The sequence continues at coordinate 826,882,528 of CM060918.1, forward strand.
CGGAGATAATCGAAAAAAGACCTTTGGGATAATTAGCCCAGACAACTCGATCTTCTTTAGATGAAAGGGAAAACCACTGTTAACTATGTTATCTAGGACATTCTAAGTATCGGGTCTCGTCTACTAAGATCCTAAGTCCCATCCTCTTTAAGTAGCTTAGCCCTCTTCTTATCCTAGACCCCCTAAAATCACAAGGAATGCTTGATGGTTAATCCTTGCAATTCAGTTAAGTCGATGATGATGGAACCTTGGATGCAAGCGGGTTTGAGACTGAACCACACAGGAATATTGAAGCGAGTCTTACAGCTGCAGGTAAAACTGAGGTTGCTCGAATTATATCGAACTTAGACTGTGTACCAGTTTTACTTCATGGGATGAATAGGTTGGGGTTGGAAAATTTAACAAGTGATTACTTCGGTAAGGTTCGCTAATCTCGACTAGTTTGGATAAACCATAATCTAGTTTGAAATGATATTCAGAGGAAGATTATAGAATAAATTTAAAGAATTTATCTTTGATAAAATTAATGGGAACCTTTCTCAAAGTATAAGAATATTTGAATAAAAGAATATTCTGAATTGGAATGAGGCGTATGTTGTGTTTGTGTAACACTTGTTTATTATATACGCGGGTTATTCAGAAAGACCGGGTTTATCCCATTCTGAATAACTGATTCGACGATGTGTCAAGGATGAAGACGGTGGTCGAAGACCGGAGGTCTTCACATCGTTTGGATAATTACTAATGATCTTGATTGGGCTGTACACCCAAGAGGAGGGAATCAGTTGGTGATTGTCCAGACATACTTGGAGATCGATGGATATGCGAGGTACAAGGTACCTCCGGTTTCGTTCAGACCTAGAACGAAATTGTAAATGAACTGTGTGTCTGACATTGGATTTTATTCTGTGTGATTGATTTCTATTAAATATATATCTGTTTGGCGGCAGAGAATTTATTCTCTTGCTTAACGCCTTTCTCTGAGACGTACGAGCTCAGAGGTTATATATTAATGGATATCAATCGCATGGAGTGAATTGCCTGTGTTGCATTCCTAAGTGGCAATTGATCAAGGCTTCTGTTGAAAAGCAAAGTCTTGTGGTTGATGATCAAAGCACAGCCTGTGTGGCATAGCTTTGTGTAGCGTTGATTCGCGAGCTTCACGTCCCGGTTGTGAACCAGAAACGGGAGAGGACCTCAGGGAGGACATGCGTTTCTTTCTAGCTAGGGTGGTGTCAGTGACCTACCATCCCTGACATTTATATTATTTTCACCTGTGTGGTTGTTGGATTGCGAGGCGCCTCAGATATATCGGTGACTATGCAGAGCCGATGGAGTCATAGGACTCATTTATGCCCCAAAGGGCGGGGAAACGCAGTGTTCAGGCATTTTAATCCACATCGATGGACTGGCCCTGACGATCCAAGGGCTTGACCGAGTACTTGTCCTAAGGCTCGGGCTAGAGAGTCTTGAAGCAGTGAGGACGATCCCTTGCCTCGGTTCACAGATGGAAATCCAACTTCCAATACGTGACTTTGCGGTTTTGATTGTAGAGCCTAGTATAGCGACATAGTGGTATGGGGGCACTTATGCCGTCTATGATTGATACTTATGAATGAAATTGTTTTGACATTATGCACTTATAGTAATAATAAAAGATGAAATTTAGCGTATCAAGCATTCTTTGGCTGTTATAAGGTTAAACCCTATCCTCCGGCTTGTGTTGCATTGTGTGATGGGACCTGGGTCTTATAATCGCTTCATTGTTCTTTATTTAGCATTGCATTGTTGTTTTATGCACTGGTATTCTTGGGAGGAAACCCATTCCGTGTTATACAGCGTGGTCCCTTGATTTACCTAACTTTGAAATCAAGATTAATAACTGTTTTAGTTCTCACACCAAACACATGGCTGACCTAGAGTTTATTGTTTTAACCCAAACTCTGGGTGCCCTTATTTTGACACGGGCAGCTAATAGTTTTGGTTTTGCAGATTAATATTCACAGGATCCTGATTTACAGCTGAAGCGATATTCGGAAAGCTCTGTATCCGTGTATTACTTCCAGTTGTGTTTTGTATTATTTTCCGTTGCAGTAATGTATTTAAATCTCTGATAATTTATGATGTGTAATATTTATTCATACTCTGTATATTCTTGTAATCTGATGGAATTATTGTAATATACAATGAAATGTTCTTCTGTTTGTGTTCTGATCCATCTTGTCCTCAAAGTATCCGCTCTTTCCTTCACGGGGAAGTTATGGGTTCTTATATCATACGTCCCTAATTACATTTAGTAATGTTCAATCCAAGTATATAAAGTAATCCAAGGCTAAGTAATTATATATATATATACATATATATTACTATATATAGCATATGACATGTCCAGTAATGATTAAATATGCCTAGCTTGATAAATTACTTTGGAGTGCAACCAGAGTTTTTTGATGGTAAGTCAGTTGTGATAGAATCTGCTGATTGCAAGGACTACTCACCACTGATCTATAGGGTGATTCCTATAATGCAGTAGGAGGTTGCCTTTGCCTTCAGTCCCAGAATGAAGTTGTACAGATGGATGTCTAACAGAGTACTTCTTAAGAGTCACATACATTGATTTTTACAAACGTACTTCTATTGGTGGCGTTGACACCTGACATATTTTTGTGGCCGTCAATTAGTGATTTGGCGGATTTGACAATGTGGCATTCAAAGTGAATGGTGATATGTTATTTAATAGGTAATTTAAACCTCAAGCAGCTCGCAACCGGGAAATGACAGAAATCGGGCAGGCAACATGGCTAAGTGGGTCGCTCCCATTAGGGTGTATAATCACCTATCTAGAGAAAATTTATTTCCTTCTTTATTCTATTCGATGTTGTTCTTTGGGGAAACGATTGCTGATCCAAACCGTTTTTAATATACATTTGATACACTCAAGCGAAATGAGTGGTTGGTCATGTGTGGCCAGGTTGCAAGATGCTCTTGTTGAACCAAGTGTATTCCCCTCTAAAGATATACTATCAGCAAGTGCTTCGATACCTTGTCATAGTCGGAATCCATTCTCCAATAAGCGCCCGCTGTTTTGATTGTATACTATATATGTGGAGCATGAGATGCAAGCGTCTCTCTAGATTGCTATTTATTTGTATCTAGACACTATTATAATATCAAAAGATATACATATGATTTTAAAATGTTTCGGGTTATCGTAAGGTAAAAAAGTCCGTATTTATGTGTGGATTTGGTCCTATGATTATCCTTTCTTTCGAAAAGAAATTTTAACTTTAAATCAAGTTGGTTGTTACTTATAAACTTAGTGGGTTTCTCACTCTAGTTCACCAGATTAATCCAACGTTTGTAATGCTCGGGTTAGCCCGGGTTTTTCAGGTTTGGCTTTGGATGCTGCGAACTTCAAAAGGCATGCTGGAGGAATCCAGACGTATGATATGTAGTTGTATTCCGCTGTGTGTTGTATATGAGGACAGATTATTATAACTGTCCAGATGTATTGATGTACTCTGATGATTGTAAGTAGCTATTTCAAGTTCTCAATAAAGTTATTTATATATTATATTTTGTTCCACTGCGATGTGAGACTCTGATTGTGTTGTGTTAGTTTTTCTTCTTCTATTCTAATATTTCTTTCTTTCTTATCTCATCCTCTAAATTTCCTTCTAATAACTATCTGGCATTTTCAATACTTGAATTTTGGCAAATAATACGAGATATATGTATTATTGTCGAGATTCGGGCGTCGAATCCGCTGAGTCATTACAAGTTCAAAAATCAAGCATTTGCTATACATGCTAACAATTCCTAAGAATTTGATCATTACGATGATAATAATAGCAATTAGGGAATAACATGATGTAATATACATACATAAACAACTAGGAATCAAGGAAAATTCATATTAAACTGAAAATTAGTTGAATTTTTTTAAATTAGGGTTAAATTTTTTACCTAATTCCGGGAGCAACAAGCATAGAGAAGGGTTGGAGAAGCTTGCGGATGATGTCGGAGGCGGCTGCGGTGGTTGTTGCGGGTGGAGGAACCGAAACTGAAGGTGTTGGAATGGGGGAAATGGGGGAAAATCGGATTGGTGACGGTGAGATAACAAAATGAGTAGCAGGTCGAGCTCTTTGGAACATATGCAGGAAAATTTCCAATAGCTTCCAATGGCCGCCAATGGTCTTTATTCTATCGGTTTCCAACGGCTTCCGACGGTCCTTTATTAGCCGTTGGTGGTCGTTGGAAATGAGGCGTTTGAATAGACTGTTCATCTAGTAGTAGTGGAAATGTTTCTAAGTGTATAAAAATAATTAATCGCCAAGATCTTATTCAAATAAGGCTTAGAGATTGCTATAGGTAATAAGCCCTGGATTCTAGTGTGTGTTATTTGATAGTTAAATACGGATCAAATCTCGCATTGGAAATATCTAGGGGAAATGCATGAGTTATATGGCATAGTTATTCTCGTTAATAATTCACTCCATGTATAAACCTTGTTCTAATCTCCTAAAAGAAGCGATAAGGAAATTTATCTACTAGATGCTTAGGAGGTGAACTCCACTCTTATCATTGTCTGTTTATTTTCTAAACAAACAAAAATAAGTTTATTGAAAATTATCGATCATCATTTTCTCGTTATCCAGAAACAAATTTGATCCGACTAAGTGATGAATGTGGTGGTATATATTGAAGATGATGAAATCAAAGATGTGGCTTTGGTGTGCAAGGGCTACTATTACCCATCTTCAAGTTTATTCAAAATATAGTAGTGATAGCGTCTTTGATTTGTTCAAACCCATAACGTTTGCATGGGTTGTGCCATTAATACCCTGCTATATCCCATAATGGATTTTTGCTACTATGATTTGCCTAAGTAGCCTCTGGAATAGCGTTTCCACTTATGCTCCGCTGTATTCGATTGTTCGTGATATATCCTAATGCTTCCATTATATTTTATTATTCCCGCTAATGAATTGTCAAATGATATTTATACATTATAAAAATTATGAAATTAGTTTGTTAACTAATTTTTTTAACTCAAATTTTCAAAATAAAAAATACTCTAATAATCTATTAAATTTAATTAAGTTAGATAAACATACACATTTATTTTCATATATTCACATGTTTTTATTTAAAATTAAGAATAAATTAATTATTACTTGCACATGTTTTTAAGAATTCTGAGCGAGTACCATAAAAAGAAGCCTTTTTAACTCCTTCATTTTATCTTTCATCTATTTGATCTCCTCAACATTCATTTATTTCTTCTCTGTGGCAGAAAGTTCTCCTTGGATAGTGTTTGTTAGATTGAAGGATGGCCATATTCCATTCTCTAGCCCCGTGGTATTTACCACATCTTCATTTATGGTATCGAGTGTCTAAGATTTAGTCTTCATTTTTCATATACACATTTAGACATGAAAAGTTAAATCATATAAACAAGAAGTTCGGAGGATCGAGCACTCCTTTTAGTGCCAATAATGTTAGTAATAAAAATGATTAATATCCTGAACCAGCAAACGCTTATTGAATTAGGGGTCCCATTAATAAAGATTCTTCTGAAAGGAGCATATCCTTATCTCTCGATTCTGCCGATAGCCCTTTTTTGGATAAGGTGCATAAATATGTTTAAATTCCGGCTTCTGATATATCGTGTAACAACCCGTATTTTTAATAACATGTTATAATGTAAATCAAGGAAGAATTAAATTATAAATTCTGAATCAAGGGAAACGGGCTGAGCCATTGCGTTCGTCTCGAAAAAATACGCGAAATAGAGTCCGAGTTTTCGAAAAACGGAGTCCGTATGACCAAGTTATGGCCCAATGAAGTTTTCAGAAAATTCCAAGCCCGAAAACAGTTCAAATTCAGATTCGAATTACAACCAAGGCAGAATGGGCGGGATTTTCCCGCCCCAGGCAGGGTCGACGCAGGGTTCGACACCAGTGTCGACCCCCCCCCCAATGGGTCGACACCCATGTCGACCCAGGGGTCGACCCCCTCGATCAGACCAATTTTTCTGGTGCACCATTTTGGCATGTTGGGTCCTCTTTTGTTGGTTTCTGACGGGAGTTAATGGCCCAGATTCGTTTTAGGGTTAATCCTATGGTCTAAACTACCCCTAATCTCTATAAAAAGACCCCTAGACCTAGCCTAAACCTTCATTAATCATTCCTACAACTAAATGCTGCCCAAATGTTCACTAATCATGGCCTCCACCTTCTTCATGAGAACATGAGTTTCTCAAATCAATCTATGTCATAAAGGAGCCATCTTTCTTAAGTAAAAGAGCCATCTTTCTTTGTCTTTGGGGTTATTCCTTCTTGTTCTCGAGTCTTGAAGTGGAGTTTATCGTCTTTGGTTGCGGATTTGCTAGTGTGGCTTCGTCTCAATCTTATTTTATATTTATTCTAGTTTTCATAGCATTGTAAGCCCTATACTACTCTAAGATTCTAACTATGAAGTTAAATATGACATGTTGCAAGTTTGATTTTGGGCCTAAGTATGATATGTGCTTTGATTCTATCATGTTATGCATAGATTTATTCTATGCATGTTTGTAAAGCTATCACCTTGACCTTGTGGGCTAAAAGCTATAAGCTTTATGTTGAAATGTTGCATTATGCAACATGAGAACTCTCATAACCTTTATGATAACTTGCATATAATGTTATATGCGAACTTCTAGTCATCATTCTATGTCATCTAGGACCATGTATCACCTATTCGCTAAGTTTGAATGTTATGCATGTTTTGAGGCTTATAATGTAATATGCAAGTTTATGATCTCTCATAAACCTTATGTTATCTTGCATATGATGTTATATTCGAATCACTAGCTATCATCCTATGTCATTTATGATCATGTTTCACCTATTTGCTAAAGTTTGATATCATGCATGTTTTGAGGCTTATAATGTAATATGCAAGTTTATGAACACATTTGCCTCATATGCCACCATGTTTAACTTGTGGCCAAAGCACCCTTATGCTATTATGCATGCTTGTGGCCAAATCACCCTTATGCTATTTGATATGTATGAGGCCAAGTCACCTTTTATGCCATCATACATGTTGAGGCCATATGCTAGTATGTTGAACACCTTTGCCTCAAATATCACCATGTTTAATTTGTGATAGACTTTACCACCTTACGCCCACCTTGTCATACCGTTATGTTCCCTCTTTAATCTATTTGCGTTAATGCGAATTTACGTACGATGGGAATACGTTATGGGTAGTTGGGCAAACTTAAATAACATGAAAGCATGACTTGAAAATATGACATGAAAGTTTGACATGTGTTTATGCTTGAAAACATGAACGTGGACATGACATGTAGAAAACATGAAAGTGGCCAACTCGAGGTTGGGTTGAGTTTGTAGCATAAATCTACCCGGAACCGACCGGCTTAACTAGTGGCTACAAACAATAAGACTCAATGTGAGTATTTGGTCATATCGCACTTAAAACCCGAGGTTAGACTAGGTTGTGGTGTAAAGCTACCCGGACCCGCCCGGCTTAACTAGTAACCACAACAAAGTCTAAAGTGAGAGGTTGGGGTGCATTAAGTTAATTAATGCCACATGGTAGGGTTAAGTCATGGACTACTTGAATACTTAACCAATTAAACACGATGGATTGGTAGGGTTAAGTCATGGACTACTTGAATACTTAACCAATTAAACACGATGGATTGGTAGGGTTAAGTCATGGACTACTTGAATATACTTAACCAGTTGAACACGATGTATTGATAGGGTTAAGTCATGAACTGCTTGGACACACTTGATCGACTCTATACATGGTTAGGATAGGGTTAACCACACTTAACCCGTTTAAAACCCTAGTTACGTAGTCCTTTTCAGCAGTAACCTACTTGGAAGTATCATGGGTACCCTGGACTAGGCTAGGGTGGGGCACGATTACTGGACTGATTGTAAGAGACCAAAAGAGACGGCTGAATGGTGCACCGGTTGTTCAGGCGGACCATGGTCGTGCACATTAAGTCCGGAGTTGAACATGGGCACCGGTAGGTTTAGCTTGTGCATACTTGAATTGTGTCTGAGGTTTACACCGTAGGGCCGGATACACCCTAGGGTGGACCTTGCACAGTTAACTACATTCCATGATTAAGCCGTATGACACCGATACAGGACGAGTTAGGCTTTTAGGGAGCCGATCGACTAGACCGAGTAGTTGGACCTCGATTTAGGTCATCTCATGATGTGGGCCAGCTTTGGGCCAAGGGATCATTTCTTGATTATACTTGACATGGATTGGAATACTAGTACACACCTGGTGCAACTTAACCTTGTATATGCGATGCCACACTTGGTCTATCTTGTTAACTTTTCACCATGCCAGTTATCACCCTACATCTCATCTCTGTTTTACATGTTCAGTTAACTTTATTAGTTTTTATACTGATAGTAGATAGGACTTACCAGTCTTTTGACTGACCCGTTTTCTTTCGCCTCTTTTCTTCTGTTCCCCCCCCCCCAAGGTTTACAGGGTGGGAACACTGGTACCTAGCTTGGATCTTTAACCGCTTTTCTGGATAGCTCATGTATGGTTTGGACTTGAGCTCGCTATGGATTTATTCTACCTTGGGGATAGTTACTTTATGTTATTTCCAGTTTTCAGTTTATGTTTCTAGACTATGTTTTGTGGAAAATAATGACCAAGTACGTTGATGTAACTTGACTATGGTTTTGAAATGTTAGTTTTATCCGCTGCTTTATTTACTCTATTTTACTTATATGTTCTGTCTTGTGATATCTGCATGCATGTTTACCTCGTTTAACGCCCCTCCAAAGCTAGTGTGCTTGCAAGAGTTACCCTGGCGGAGGTGGGGTGTTATATTTGGTATCAGAGCATAAGGTTTACGAGATTGGACAAAGGGTTTTTAATACTTACCTTTTGAAAAACTATTTTCAAAACCAATTAAGTATTTTCCAAGAAAAGTCTAGTTTATTTTAAAAGGCTATTTCCCAAAAGCCATTAGCACTATCCTTTGTTTCCTCGTTCTCAATCTATCTTTTTCTTCGTTTCAGTATGGCCGATAATTTTGCCATTCTGGAGGGCGTACCAGTACCTATTTGGTTTAGAAGGTACATGGAGGCAAGGGCGAGTGAAGCCGGCCCCGCGAACATTCCTCCTCCTTCCCCCGTCGCTAACATTTCTTCTCCTCCCGTAGCTGAGGTTCCTCCTCCTCCTCAGCATCCGCAAGAGGATTTCGCAAAGGTTTGCAAGGACTTTAAGGCGATGGGTGGCAAGAATTTTGTCGGGACGGAGACTTTTGTTGAGGCAAGAAACTGGTTGAAGGAAATTGAAGACCTCTTTGCTATCTTTGATATAGAAGACCGTAGGAAAGTTCTGTTAGTGGTACGGCTGCTGAAAGGGGAAGCTGCATATTGGTGGGTGGTCACCACCACTACTAGGCCAATTCAGACTTGGGATGACTTTAGGAAAAGGTTTGGACTGAGGTTTCTATCATCGACAAAAGAGAACCTTCAGATGAAGAGGTTCCTATCACTAAATCAAGGGGACATGACCATTAGGGAATATGTGGATAAGTTTAATCAACTTGCTCGGTTCGGTTTAGACTTGGTTAACACAGCTCAGAAGAAGGCCCTACACTTTGCTCTAGGATTGAACGAGCCATTGCGCAGTTTGACCATGACTCATATACCCATGGGGGTGACCTTCGAAAATTTGGTGAATACGGCCCTACTTCAAGAGGAAGATAAGAGTGACAAGAAGAAGGTCAAGGCAAATAAGTCTCAAGGCAAGAAGATAGACTCCGGGAAAGGAGGAAAGAACGACAACACGTCAAGTAAGAAGAGGAAATGCAACTTTTGTGGGATCAAGGGGCATCTGGCCAAGGATTGCAGGAAGAAGAAGAGGAAGTTAGGCGAGTGTTTTCATTGCGGAGAGTCTGGACATTTTAGCAAGGATTGCCCGAAGAAGCAAGGACAGGGGCAAGGACAAACTCAGCAAGCAGGACCCTCTAGAGGGCAGTTGGAGGCTCTCCTCGCTCTTCCATCTCTTGATCGAGGTAGTGTTTATGTAGAAAGCCTTGTTTACATTTCTGATTTTCCTGTTCGCACTTTATTTGATTCTAGTGCATCGCATAGTTTTATTTCTTCTGATCTTGTTGAAAGTTTGCACCTTAGTACTAGTCTAGTTGAGGATCCCGTTTGTGTTTCAAATCCAATTGGGGGTTTCGCCCATTTATCTATGATTTGTGTGGATTTAAGGATTTCTATCGTTAGCGTAGAATTCATGGGTAATGCTTATGTTCTCGGGTTCATGGGATACGGGTTGATTTTAGGCATGGATTGGTTGTCCAGTTATGGAGCCATTCTCGATTGTGGGCATAGGGTAGTGAGGCTTATGACTCGCCTTGATAATACCCTAGAGATTTCTTGTAACCCTAATGGGTCCCGTCATGTTATGTTTTCGTGAATCCCTCGACTCGTCTTTTGACAATCTTGAATCTGTGAGGGTGGTCCGAGAATATCCTGATGTCTTCGATGAGGTGAAGGGGTTACCCCCTAAACGCGAGATAGACTTCCGTATTTATCTTGTTGATCATGCCAAGTCAGTTTCATTTCTAGTTAGGCACATTGCCCCTCGTGAAAGAAGAGAGCTTAGTAAGCAAGTCAAGGAGTTGCTTGAGAAAATTTTATTAGGCGAAGCATTTCTGAATGGGGTGCTCCAGTGGAATTCGCTTCGTCTGTGTGTTGATTATCGTGAGTTAAACAAGCTAACAAAGAAGAATAGGCACCCATTACCGAGGATTGATGATCTCTTTGACCAGCTTGTAGGTGCTTCTGTTTTCTCTCAACTCGATCTAGCCACCGGATTCCATCAGCTTAGAGTGGCTGAGGATAGTATTGATAAGACTGCGTTTAGGACCCCAGATGGATTCTTTGAATGGCTTGTTATGCCATTCGGTTTGACTAATGCACCCGCATACTTCGTGGACTTGATGAGTTGGGTGTTTCGGGAGTTCCTTAACAAGTTGTGGTCGTTTTCGTGGATGATATTCTGATCTTCTCAAAAGACGAGGAAGAGCATGCTGCACATCTCAAGGAAGTTAGGGATATGCTTAGAGCTTACCAGTTGAAAGCCAAGTTCTCAAAATATCATTTTTGGAGAAAGAAAGCTCGGTTACTTGGGCACACAGTTCCTAAGCAAAGTATAGCTGGGGACCCCGCGAAAGTGGTTGTAGTTCAAGACTGGAAAGCTCCTAGGAACGCAACCGAAGCTTTCTCGGTCTTGCAGGGTTTTATAGGAAGTTCATCAAGGACTTCGCTAAGATTTCAGCTCCTCTTACTAAGTTGACGAAAAAGGACGTAGCCTTTGAATGGGAATTGGAGTGTGAGCCTGCTTTTCAAAGGCTTAAGAGGACTCTTACCACAGCACCAGTTTTAGCTTTACCCGATGGAGGGAAGATGTTTGCCGTGAACACCAATGCACGTGACATGGGATTAGGCGCGGTCCTGATGTAAGAAGAAAGAGTAATATGTTATGGGGTTAGGCAACTCAAAGTTTATGGGAAGAACTACCCCACGCATGATTTGGAGTCGGCGGCGATTGTCTTTACGCTTAAATCATGGCACCATTATCTTTTGGGCAAGAGATTCGAGTTATATACGGATCACAAGACGCTCAAGTGTCTCTTCTCGCAAAAGGATGTCTATGCTAAGTGTTGAGTTTGGAAGTAGGGATTATGTTTTTGGGCCTTGGGTTGATTCTAGGGATGAAGTGGTTATCCAGTAAGGGTACCATCCTCGGTTTTGAAAGAAGGATAGTTAGACTCTTGACTTGCCTTGGTAATACCCTCGAAGTCTCGCGTAACCTTTAGAGTTCTGTCAGGATTAGTTACCTAGAATCTTTTGACCCATTTATTGGAAATTAATGATCTATTCGATTAGTGTTCGCGGATGGTTCATAGAAATCATGTTAATAAGTGCATTTGGCCACATGGATTGGTATTTATTTTCAAAGGAAAGTTCTTCTACGTGGAATACCTTACAGTGAATTTTGGGAAAGCTTGCATGAAGTCATGAGTATACAGTTAAGTTAAGAACTGAGTATGCTAGAAAAAAATAAGTGAAAGTGAAATGAGAAGCGACAGTGAAATGAGTTCCAACTCACATTTCTGAAGTAAGAATTAAGAAGCTACGGAATTGAAAGGTTAAAAACGGTCAAAGCACAATGGAATTAAGTTCAAGGAAATGCGGCTTAGAAGGTTGAAGACTGGATACGCACATCATATATCTTTTTAGGGGTATATCCTTGATCCCTGTTTTTCCGTGGAGCTTACTTGTATACTATCTTCTTGATCTCTTTTCCTAATTAGCATATCTTTCTTTTGCTATCCATGTTTACCTTGTTTATCTTGTTATCTCGTAATCGTGTCATGAGAACCTTAGGTAGAAACCCTTTGGATGAAACATGTATTTGAAACATGTTTTGCTTGATGGTTGCAAGTGGTTGCAAGTGTTTGCAAGTGGATACTCGTGGACGCATGATACACATTAGGCACTAAGATCAGCTCACACACTTTCATGTTGCATATGCATGAGTGTTTATGATTATTCATGGATGAAACTTGTTGTGCTATCACGTGGATGTTGCATATGAATGAATGTTATGTGCACTCATGTAGAGATTATAAATTATGTTAGGAATTTGCATACATATGGACTCATTTCACTAACATATTTTGCATTAAGGAGGTTTACTGAATCAGTAACCGCCTTATTTTTGCATTAGATAAGTACATATACAAACACCTTTTGCATATGTTCATACAGCATTTAGAATCTTTTTAAGGACAATGGTTACTTGTGGATGATGTTTTGAGTAGATGGATGATGGATGGTAGGATACGTTCTTCCTAACTTGGAGATTTTGGGGACGAAATCCTTTAAGGAGGGGAGAATGTAACAACCCGTATTTTTAATAACATGTTATAATGTAAATCAAGGCAGAATTAAATTATAAAATCTGAATCAAGGGAAATGGGTTGTGCCATTGCGTTCGTATCGGAAAAATACGCAAAATAGAGTCCGAGTTTTCGAAAAACGGAGTCTGTATGACCAAGTTATGGCCCAATGAAGTTTTCAGAAAATTCCAAGCACGAAAACAGTTCAAATTCAAATTCAGATTCGAATTACAACCAAGGCAGAATGGGCGGGATTTTTCCCGCCTCAGGCAGGGTCGACGCAGGGGTCGACACCAGTGTCGACCCCCCCCAATGGGTCGACACCCATGTCGACCCAGGGGTCGACACCCCCGGTCGGACCAATTTTTCTGGTGCACCATTTTGGCATGTTGGGTCCTCTTTTGTTGGTTTCTGACGGGAGTTAATGGCCCAGATTCGTTTTAGGGTTAATCCTATGGTCTAAACTACCCCTAATCTCTATAAAAAGACCCCTAGACCTAGCCTAAACCTTCATTAATCATTCCTACAACTAAATGCTGCCCAAATGTTCACTAATCATGGCCTCCACCTTCTTCATGAGAACATGAGTGTCTCAAATCAATCTATGTCATAAAGGAGCCAACTTTCTTAAGTAAAAGAGCCATCTTTCTTTGTCTTTGGGGTTATTCCTTCTTGTTCTCAAGTCTTGAAGTGGAGTTTATCGTCTTTGGTTGCGGATTTGCTAGTGTGGCTTCGTCTCAATCTTATTTTATATTTATTTTAGTCTTCATAGCATTGTAAGCCCTATACTACTCTAAGATTCTAACTATGAAGTTAAATATGACATGTTGCAAGTTTGAGTTTGGGCCTAAGTATGATATGTGCTTTGATTCTATCATGTTATGCATAGATTTATTCTATGCATGTTTGTAAAGCTATCACCTTGACCTTGTGGGCTAAAAGCTATAAGCTTTATGCTGAAATGTTGCATTATGCAACATGAGAACTCTCATAACTTTTATGATAACTTGCATATAATGTTATATGCGAACTTCTAGTCATCATTCTATGTCATCTAGGACCATGTATCACCTATTCACTAAGTTTGAATGTTATGCATGTTTTGAGGCTTATAATGTAATATGCAAGTTTATGATCTCTCATAAACCTTATGTTATCTTGCATATGATGTTATATTCGAATCACTAGCTATCATCCTATGTCATTTATGATCATGTTTCACCTATTTGCTAAAGTTTGATATCATGCATGTTTTGAGGCTTATAATGTAATATGCAAGTTTATGAACACATTTGCCTCATATGCCACCATGTTTAACTTGTGGCCAAAGCACCCTTATGCTATTATGCATGCTTGTGGCCAAATCACCCTTATGCTATTTGATATGTATGAGGCCATGTCACCTTTTATGCCATCATACATGTTGAGGCCATATGCTAGTATGTTGAACACCTTTGCCTCAAATATCACCATGTTTAATTTGTGATAGACTTTACCACCTTACGCCCACCTTGTCATACCGTTATGTTCCCTCTTTAATCTATTTTTCTTTAATGCGAATTTACGTACGATGGGAATACGTTATGGGTAGTTGGGCAAACTTAAATAACATGAAAGCATGACTTGAAAATATGACATGAAAGTTTGACATGTGTTTATGCTTGAAAACATGAACGTGGACATGACATGTAGAAAACATGAAAGTGGCCAACTCGAGGTTGGGTTGAGTTTGTAGCATAAATCTACCCGGAACCGGCCGGCTTAACTAGTGGCTACAAACAATAAGACTCAATGTGAGTAGTTGGTAATATCGCACTTAAAACCCGAGGTTAGACTAGGTTGTGGTGTAAAGCTACCCGGACCCGCCCGGCTTAACTAGTAACCACAACAAAGTCTAATGTGAGAGGTTGGGGTGCATTAAGTTAATTAATGCCACATGGTAGGGTTAAGTCATGGACTACTTGAATACTTAACCAATTAAACACGATGGATTGGTAGGATTAAGTCATGGACTACTTGAATACTTAACCAATTAAACACGATGGATTGGTAGGGTTAAGTCATGGACTACTTGAATATACTTAACTAGTTGAACACGATGTATTGATAGGGTTAAGTCATGAACTACTTGGACACACTTGACCGACTCAATACATGGTTAGGATAGGGTTAACCACACTTAACCCGTTTAAAACCCTAGTTACGTAGTCCTTTTTAGAAATAACCTACTTGGAAGTATCATGGGTACCCAGGACTAGGCTAGGGTGGGGCACGATTACTGGACTGATTGTAAGAGACCAAAAGAGACGGCTGAATGGTGCACCGGTTGTTCAGGCGGACCATGGTCGTGCACATTAAGTCCGGAGTTGAACTTGGGCACCGGTAGGTTTAGACTGTGCATACTTGAATTGTGTCTGTGGTTTACACCGTAGGGCCGGATACACCCTAGGGTGGACCTTGCAAAGTTAACTACATTCCATGATTAAGCCGTATGACACCGATACACGACGAGTTATATAACAACCCGAATTTTAAACAACGTGTTAAGACAAGAATCAAGGCATAATTAAATTATAAAATCTGAATCAGGATAAACGGGTTGCGCCATTGCGTTCTTCTCGGAAAAATACGCGAAATAGAGTCCGAAATTTCGTAAATCGGAGTCCGTATGACCGAGATATGGCCTCGCGAAGTTTCACGAAAATTCAAATCTGAAAACAGATTTGAATTCAGCCCAAAAAGAGAAGGCGGGAAAATTCCCGCCAGACACACAGGGTGTCGACACCCATGTCGACATGGGTGTCGACCCCCCTCCAGGTGGTCGACATGGGTGTCGACCCCTGGGTCGACCCCTCCCCAGGGGGTCGACATGGGTGTCAACCCCTGTGTCGACCCCCCCTGTAGAACCCCGACCTGGTGCACCTGCTTGTCATGTTGGCTCGGTTTTGGAGGCTTGTGACGATTTTGGATGGTTTGGATTCGACCTAGGGTTAATCCTATGGCCTAAAATGCTCCTAAACTCTAAAAAAAGACCCTAACCCCCTAACCTAAATCACTCAAACTCTCTCATGCCACGAAGTGCTGCCCAAATGCCAAGTGATCATGGCCTCCATCTCCAACTCCAAGAGACTATGCATGCAAATCGGATCCGAATCGAAAGGTGCAAGCTTGCTACACCAAATCGAGGCTCGATCAACGTTGCTACGACGATTTCATGACGGTTCTTTATCAAAGGAGCCACCTTTCTTCGTCACGACGATGCATAATCCTTCCCTAAGCCTCGCTATGTAAGTTCTAGCTACTTGTAGATTCTAACGGTGGTTCTAATGTGACATGCGATAAAATGCGATGAAACATAAGTATGCTAGCTTATGTGAACCTAAAATTTTCCCCTTTTCTATGATATATGACCTTGGGCTAAGTTGTAGCGACTTAATCATACCATTCATGTTATGTTTAACCTAGTATATCTTGCAAGTTTGAATCTTTATCTAGGAAATGTTAGCATGAACCTTTGGGAACCACTTGACTTGTGAAACATGGGCAAAGACTTGACTTTGGGGCTTATGCATGTTTGTGGCCAAATTACCTTAGAATGCTATGCATGTTTGTGGCCAAATTCACTTATGATACTATGCATATTTGTGGCCAAATTCCCTTATGATACTATGCATGTTTGTGGCCAATATGTTGGCATAATACCCTACTCTGTGACTCGCTTCCACTTGGGTTGGAAATACGTTTGGGTAGCTTAGGAAAAAAAACGTGGGTGTGACATAAAAAACTTGACATGGGGTTTACATGAGAACATGACATTCATGATACATTTAAATATGGTCATGACACGTAGGGAAAACATGGAACTTGAACTAGACATGGGTGGGTTGTAAGTGTAATAAGACACTAAACCAAACATGAAAGTGGCCAACTCGAGGTTGGGTTGAGTTTGTAGCATAAATCTACCCGGACCCGTCCGGCTTAACTAGTGGCTACAAACAATAGGACCCAATGTGGGTAGTTGGTCATGTAGCACTTAAAACCCGAGGTTAGACTAGGTTGTGGTGTAAATCTACCCGGACCCGCCCGGCTTAACTAGTAACCACAACAAAGTCTAATGTGAGAGGTTGAGGTGCATTAATCTAATTAATGCCACATGAAAAGGTTAAGTAATTTTGATTAATGACACTTAACCGATATGACACAAATGGGTAGGTTAAGTTAAACCGGACTTGGTTCCTTAATGACACTTAACCATATAAGACAATTAGGGGATGGAGTTAGGTAACCTACACTTGACTAAGCTAAATACGGTAATTAGATGGGGTTAAGTAATCCATACTTAACTAATCTAACATGGTAAATTCGATGGGGTTAAGTGATTTACACTTAACTAATCCGACTTGGTGATTAGATGGGGTTAAGTAACCTTCACTTAACTAATCTAAGCACGTTAATTCGATGGGGTTAAGTTAAACACTTAACCAATCTAAACTTGGTAATTCAATGAGGTTAAGTAACCAATACTTAACCAACTTAACATGATAATTTAATGGGATTAAGTAACTTATACTTAACCAATTATACATGATGATTTGATGAGGTTAAGTAACCTACACTTAACCAATCTAATATGTGGACCTGGTAGGGTTAAGTCACAAGACCTTTTAAATTAGGCTTAACCATTGTAATACGATTAGTGGATGGGGTTAAGTTAACCTATACTTAACCAATCCGACTCGATAATCTGATGGGATTAAGATAATCTATGCTTAATCAATCTAACATGATAATATGATAGGGTTAAGACAAATAAATACTTAACCAATTTGACTTGATAGGGTTAAGTCATGAGCTTCTTAGTACACTTAACCAACTTGTAGGGCTAAACCTTGAACTTAAAAACTTAGCCAATCTTGACATGATTCGTAGGTGGGCTAAGTCATGAACCTGAATAGCAACACCTAACCCAATAGACAAAACCCTAGTTAGAGGAACTAGGTAGAAAATCGTGGTTAATCAAGGGTAACGGGGAAAAGAAGCTAAGTGGTAAACCTTAGTTAAGTATAACTATGTAATAATTCTTAGCCAAGGACATGGGACTAGTTCATGAATGGATGAGCAACCCGGTATGGTAGGTCATCGCTTAAACACACGAGGAGGAGCAAATTATCCGACTTGGATAAAGGGTCCAATGAACTGGGTGACGAAGCGGTAGCTTCGGGAGACGTGAGGGTACTCTTGGTATCCCTCTGTGAGGTGGCAGGTGGTCCATGAAACCTGGCCTCACAGAGGTTAAGGTCTGCGATAGAAGAGCCAAGAGTATGCCTTAGTTGCTATGCGAGCGACCTAAAGACTAGGATGGATTAGCGTGGAGTCGACGATACTTGATTTTGCCCTGGATAGCACGTCGCCGACTACCTACCATCTTTAGTCAATCGTGTACGAACGGAAAGGTAGGGAACCCCCAACAGACCATGTTCTTGCTATCGAGTCATGGGTGAGGTTGGCCCATAGGAAAGTGGGGCTATAGTGGGGCCGGGATGTGGTTCTCATACATGATTTTTCTTGGATTGCCTTTCAGTAGTTGAGGTAGGGGTCACGTGGGACCATAGCCACGGATACAAAAACAGACCTTGATATATGCATCAGCAGACGACTTAAAGCTCCCGACCGAGTTCCGTATTTCTTGATTTGCCCTGGCACGGAACTCGGATGGCACATTGAGGAACATGTGCGTCTAGACATGGAAAACGATTCACGATACACACGTGGGATAAAAGGGGCGTGGTTGATGGGTGGCGTAATCCCTAGTGGCCCTAGGTGGCTTGAACCCAAGCCGAGACACGAAAACGTTCATTAGGTAGCATAATCCCTAGTGGTCCTAGGTGGCATAAATCCTAAGTGAACACACGATAGTTCATGGTAAGAAAACATAACCAGATCAAGGGTAGCAGTCCAAAACAACTTCAATGATAAAATGGTACTACGTTGAGGTGGTATAGATTTACATGGGGGAAACCCGTACGGCCTACGGCAAAGGACTGAACTTATACATGGAAAGAAACATACGAGTTGGGAAAACCTACATATGCTATATATTAGGTTGACATGGACCATTACATGACATTGGGCAAGGGGCATTTGTAGTTAACACATGACGCGGGTTGGGATACTAGTACGAGAGGTGTAGAGCAAATATACATGATAAATATCTTGGGATGGTATACATGATAGATACCATGGGATGGTATACATGATAGATACCTGGGGATAGTATACTTGATAGAAACCTGACGATGTGATACCTTGATTTATCATGACACCGTAGTTTATCATGATATCTTAGTTTATCTTGCTACAGT
Source organism: Allium sativum (assembly GCA_030737875.1). Taxonomy (NCBI): domain Eukaryota; kingdom Viridiplantae; phylum Streptophyta; class Magnoliopsida; order Asparagales; family Amaryllidaceae; genus Allium; species Allium sativum. The sequence continues at coordinate 826,901,869 of CM060918.1, forward strand.
AGTTCAGCCTGTTATCCTGGTTTAGTTTAACTATCTTGTAGTCATCCTTATGTTTACTTTCAGTTTATGCATGTCATGTTACCTTTACCTGTTTTTATACTGGAAGTAGATAGGACTTACCAGTCTTTATGACTGACCCCGTTTTGTTTCGCCTCTTTGTCTTCCATTCCCCCCCCCCCCCCTTGGTTTTCAGGGAGGAAACAATGTTATCTAGTTCGGACTTCTTCTGCTTGAAGGTCATCACGCATGGCTTGGACTTTTCTTGGCTATGGCTACTTTACTGTTTTACTTGGGGAATAATTTATGAAATGGTTTTATGCTTCTTTACTATTGCAAGACAGGTTTGATGTATTTTGATGTAAAAGGCTTTAGACCTTATTTTTATAAGGTAATGAAATTTGTTTTACTTCCGTTGTTTTGTATATGTTCTGTCTTGTAATATTTCTATGCATGTTTACCTCGATAATGCTTCACCAAACCTAGTGCATTCCCTTTGTGAGTGACCCTAGCGGAGGTGGGGTGTTACAAGTTAGGCTTTTAGGGAGCCGATCGACTAGACCGAGTAGTTGGACCTCGATTTAGGTCATCTCATGATGTGGGCTAGCTTTGGGCCAAGGGATCATTTCTTGATTATACTTGACATGGATTGGAATACTAGTACACACCTGGTGCAACTTAACCTTGTATATGCAATGCCACACTTGGTCTATCTTGTTAACTTTTCACCATGCCAGTTATCACCCTACATCTCATCTCTGTTTTACATGTTCAGTTAACTTTATTAGTTGTTATACTGATAGTAGATAGGACTTACCAGTCTTTTGACTGACCCATTTTCTTTCGCCTCTTTTCTTCCGTTCCCCCCCCCCCAAGGTTTACAGGGTGGGAACACTGGTACCTAGCTTGGATCTTTAGCTGCTTTTCTGGATAGCTCATGTACGGTTTGGACTTGAGCTCGCTATGGCTTTATTCTACCTTGGGGATAGTTACTTTATGTTATTTCCAATTTTCAGTTTATGTTTCTAGACTATGTTTTGTGGAAAATAATGACCAAGTACGTTGATGTAACTTGACTATGGTTTTGAAATGTTAGTTTTATCCGCTGCTTTATTTACTCTGTTTTACTTATATGTTCTGTCTTGTGATATCTGCATGCATGTTTACCTTGTTTAACGCCCCTCCAAAGCTAGTGTGCTTGCAAGAGTTACCCTGGCAGAGGTGGGGTGTTACATATCGAAAGCTTATAGGATCTAAGTTTCAGAAGTACACACTTACTGAAACTTAAGCAGGTTTTAAACTTAAACACTTTTTGATGATCATTACCCTATCGGTGGTTTCATTTTGAACCTTCCTCCAAGACCAATAAGCTAGGAATCTTGTGTAATGGACCCTATTAAAGAAGGATGAATCTGGTTGTATCCCAAAGATGGAGTCGAGTTCCATCAACAATAATTATCCTTTCCCCTTTCAGGTGAGTTTTTATTATCGTCGACCCTAAGTTTTTCACTCCTTCCCATGGTACCTGCAACATGACTTCGAATAAGAACGAGAATATATTAAGTTAAAATCATGTGCAATTGGCTATTAAATAAATTAGTAGCCAATATGATTAGTTTCCCATTCTTATAATTTAAGTCCATAAGTTATGATTCTCGACCTCCTCCTTTTATTATAAATTGCCAAATGGGATTACAGAAATAAATAAATCCTGAAATTGGTTTGAAAACGAGGGTTACACTCTGCAATTGTAGTTATAGATTTTAAAATGGAATCATTTGTCCTAATTTTGGATCTCTAGGGTCATATTTACAGGTAAGGGTTAACCCCCCTTCTGCATAATAGGATTTGTCTTGATGCTTCTTCGGAGGTGGGCCCGAAAGCGCCTTTATTAGTAAGCAGATCGCGCATATGGTATGCCTGAAGTTCATCTTCCGGAAAGTGGGTTTGATTGTTGCGGGCGACATGTGTTTATGAAGGCTCTCAGCTAGTGTCAACTAAGTACGGTTTACTAGTACGTGAAGCTTCTTCGGCATAATTATCCCTTTGTTGAATACGATGTTTTTTATGATGAACGATTCTCTAAAACCCTTCTCCTTCGAGCTTTCTAAGGGCTATGCTTTTCTTCTTGGTCCAGGAATGTATTTTCAGAAATACACATCCTTTGGTGTCACAGAAAAGGGCTTTTCTTCATTATCTCAGATGTCCCTTCTATTTGCCGACTCTCTATTTTCGCTTCGCTTTTCATCTTTTTTTAGTGGCAATGCACCCTTCGGCTTTAGTATGAATGCTTTCAGTTTCTCTGGAAGTCTTTATGCTAGTTAATTTTTGAAGGATCATGCTTCTCCTTGCTTTCTTTAGAAGCTTCCTCCAGTATTTTGGCCTTCTTTCACCTTGTCTACCTTCAAGAATATTTTGGTTAGCAATGGGCTAGCCGGGCTGGTTAAAGTCATCTGTTACAATCCTAACACAACTACTAGAAAGGGACTTGTTTTTGTCAAAGCTCTGATTGAAATTACCCCAAAGAAATCGTTGCCTTTTGTGCTCAAGGAACAGGTTGCTGATGGAATCGTTGTTGAAGTTTCGTTCATCACAATGGGAAGCCAAATATATGTACCAGATGTCAGTCTTTTGGTTATACGATTGACACACATCATATTCGTCCTTATGTGGTCCATTTTCCTCTTGAGAATATGATTCCTTCACTCCGCCTCGTATTCATATGTGGGTCCTAAAAGCCAAACCAGCCATTATCACAGGGCTTCTGAGCCTATTGTATATCTATTGTTTCTGAGCCTCCTCCTCCGCCAACTGTTCCTAATGTTTCTGAGCCTCATCCTTCTTCTTTGATTGAATGGTATGAGCATGAGAGGACTTGGTGTCATGTGCCATTAGATACGTGTTTCCCCCTTAAGAACGATAGTGAGAGCATACATCTTTTCTATTATATTGGCGGTATGGGCCTTGTCTAGTGAGAGGGATGAGGGAGAGGTGAACAAGAGGACTTTCTTTGATGATACCTGGGATATGAAATATGTTTGTTGTTGTGATTCTTTGGAGATTACCTTGATCCAGCAGTTGTTTTTTGGGACGACCATGTATATAGTCTTTCGAGGACACGGGAAGCACTCCCTTCTCCTCTAAAGGGGATTTTTAGTTCTTAGTTTTTCTAGTAGTTAGGCAATCAGTTTAACTCATATACTTACATGTATTTGTTAATTGTTATAATAAGAAGTGGATGGTCCACTATATATATAGACTAAATGAACATGCCTATTTGTGTATTTTTGGAATGCCCAAATATAGTTTCAAGAAAACCATGCTTGCAAAATTGGAAACGCCAAAATATAAAATGCTCTTATGTATAAAAAAGGACATTATCGCGATAAGTTTTTACCGAGTCCTAAAATTGAAATAAGTTGTTTTCCTTTGGGTATAATGAAAATTTTGTTTTTTTAATGTATCTTGTCTAATTAATGATAAATAAGTATTTGTTCTTAGGTTAATAATAGGCAATTAAACTGGAGCAAAGCATTAATAAGCTAAGGATGTATCAAAATTGAAGAATGGTGTATCTACCAAAATTGAAGAATGATGTATCTGAGTCTTTTTGTAAAGCTAGTAAGTAAACAACAAATCTTATTGTGTGATAATTAAACATTTATAATGACAAGTAGTTAAGTACATTAAATTTATCCAACTAATTATACATCAGTCCTTGAGCAATGATGTTACTATTTACACCCACCTAAAAAAATTTCTCACCCCTTTTATCTCTCATCCACTAAATTACTATACACATACCCAACCACATCTGATTTTTTTTTTTTTTTTTTTTTTTTTTTTTTTTGGGGGGGGGGGGGGGGTGTTGTATAAACTAACTAATCTTTTCATCCCATTTTATTTCCTCTTCAAATAATGAAATAAATCAATCTTTATCAAAATTGTGTTTTTCTTTTTTTATCCAATGGTTCATCAAAAAATTTGTATTCATCTAAAATTCGGTATGAAAATAGAATTTTTGACTTTAATTAAATATCTATTCTTGTTTTTTTTTAATTATGCAAGTCTAACTAAGATTATCATATAAATGAATAATTTGCAATTCAAATTTGGTACTATCATCATGGAACATATTAAAGAACTTATGTTGTCACATTAGTCAAAACTATATGTTCGTCGTCATCTTTTTTATTATTCAGTAAGGAAATAAAAAAGAACATGAAACCATTTGTAATAGAAAAGCAGTGTAAAACAATCAGATATTATGCATAGTTTCACCATCATTCCCTGTAACATAAACAAAGTCACAAAAATATTTGTTCTTCTGCATATCGTAGGTATAATCAGATACTTCACCTTATCAACTCCTCTTATAAATCGATAGTATATTTATATTTATATTGTTAATCTTATTTTTCTTTCTGTTAACTATTGATTGAGAAGATGTGAAATAATTATGTTTGAGGTTTTGGTTTTTAAGATGTGTATACTTATTTATCCTTTCTCATGTCTAAGGCAGGTGTTCAAAGTAACTTTCATGATTTAATTTTATTAAATTTTCAAGTGGTGTTAGTGAGTGTTTACATGGGGTGCGAGTAGTAATACTCTTGTATAAGGGTTAAAATCACCTGAACATGAAATTGCTTGGTCCAGAGGACCATGCTCTTTTTGGTCCGGGTGATGTGCTCCTCTTAATTAATAAATATGAACGCATTAAATCAGTCAATGAATTTGTTTGCATTTCTCAAAAACACTTGTCTTAGACTCTTGGTTTATATCTCTCGCTCTGCATCTCACAATTCCTTTGTTAAAAAGCCATGAAAATACACAATACAAAACATAAACCAAGCTTAGGCGGTCTAATAATCTGCTGTCCATTCCTCTACAGCTGCTTGCTCGTCTTCGGTTTATTCCAGACACTGGTGTTTAACTACAAAGTGGTCAAAAATGATCTATGTGCTGGCCGTTACATCTACATTCATAATATTTCTTCAAAGTTCAACACAGATTTAGTCTCCAATTGCCAGAAAACAAGTACACTAAGTTATAGGTGTAAATCTTTCTCTAACCTTGGTATGGGACCTTCAATAAATAAGAACTCACTGTATTCCACTGACCAGTTCATGCTTGAGATCATCTTCCACAACAAACTCAAAAATTATACGTGCCTTACTAAAGACTCATCAATGGCTTCTGCAATATATGTCCCATACTATGCAGGCCTTGATTTAGCAACCTCCGTTAGCGATTCAGGTCCTAAAGAGATGGTCCAGTGGATCCGGGCCCAACCCGAATGGGCTCGTATGAATGGCAAGGATCACTTCATAACCATTGGAAGAACCGCCCGGGATTTCAGTAGAGCGCCTGAATATTCAAACGGGGGCAACAGTCTTTTACTAACTAAAGAATTGAAAAACATGACTGTTTTGAGTATAGAGTGCGATAACTGCTATAAGAACGATTTTGCTGTTCCATATCCTACTTATTTTCATCCTTCTTCTAAAATTGATATAACTAGATGGCAAATGAAGATGAGGAAAAAGAAGAGACGTTATTTGTTTTCTTTTGCTGGAGGGCCGGGGCCAAATACGGATCAGTCGATAAGAGGAGAGCTGATTAACCAATGTAGAGCGTCAAGGGAGTGCAGATTGTTACAATGTAAGGTACGTAAGAGTAAGTGTAACTCGGCGAAACATGTGATGGATTTGTTTCAGAAATCTGTGTTCTGTTTACAGCCTCAAGGAGATTCTTGTACTAGAAAATCAGTGTTTGATACTATAATATCTGGGTGTGTGCCAGTGTTTTTTCATCCCTGTACCGCCTATACAAAGTATGTGTGGTATTTGCCGAAAGATTATAAGAAGTATTCAGTGTATATTAATCAGACTAAAGTGAAAAGAGGTGAAGTTTGGATAGAAGAATACTTGAAGAAGTTCAGTGAAGTTGAAGTGATGAGAATGAGGGAGGAAGTTTTGAGTTTGATACCGAGGTTGGTGTATAATCATCCTCGTAGTAAAATCGAAGGAGTTAAAGATGCTTTTGATATAGCAATAGATGAAGTGCTTAAAAGAGTAGAAAGAACAAGAAATGAGGTTCTCGTGGAGTCCAAGTACGAGGAAAACAATGGAATTGGAGTTGGAGCAAACGAGACTCAGAACAGATGATATACAACAGTTGAGGTTTTCTTTTGTCAACTTGTATTTTATTCTTTGCTTCCATCACCGAGTTTTGTTTCTCTATTCATTAAGTCATTGCAAATTAGTAGAATTTGAAATCATATAGTAGTCATTGCAAATAAGTTGTTTTCCTTTGGGTACAATGGAAATTTAGTTTTTTTAATGTATCTTGTCTAATTAATGATAGATAAGTATTTGTTTTTAGGTTAATAATGGCCAATTAAACTGGAGCAAATCATTAATAAGCGAAGGATGTATCAAAATTGAAGAATGATGCATCTACCAAAATTGAAGAATGATGTACCTGAGTCTTTTTGTAAAGCTAGTAAGTTAACAACAAATCTTATTGTGTGATAATTAAACATTTATAATGACAAGTAGTTAAGTACATTAAATTTATCCAACTAACTATACATCAGTCCTTGAGCAATGATGTTACTATTTACACCCACCTAAAAACATTTCTCATCCCTTTTTATCTCTCATCCACGAAATTACTGTACCCACATCCATCCATAAAGTGAATTTTTTTTTTTTGTATAAATTAACTAATCTTTTCATCCCATTTAATTTCCTCTTCAAATAACGAAATAAATCATTCTTCATCAAAATTGCCATATTCTTATTTTATCCAATGTTTCACCAAAAAATTTGAATCCATCTAAAATTCGTTATGAAAAGAGTATTTTTGACTTTAATTAAATTTCTATTCTTATTTTTTTTAATTATGCAAGTCTAACTAAGATGATCATATTAATGAATAATTTGCAATTCAAATTTGGTACTATCAAGTATCATGGAACATATTAAAGAACTTATGTTGTCACTTTAGTCAAAACCATATGTTCGTAGTCATCTTTTTTATTAATACCTAAGAAGTTTTAGAGGTTGGCAAAAGAATTAAGAAAAATTTCAAATGACATTTTAATCCATACTTAAATTACATTAATTTCTCTTTTCATGTGTTGTGTAACGTCCCGCCATTTTAACCGCTTCAAATGGGTAACTATACCAACTTAAAATGTTCAAACTAACGGATCGTTATTTTGCTTGCAGAGTTTAGAACACAGAATCGACATAGAAAATACAGAATAAACAAATAATGCAATATTGAACAAAAAGTATAACTTTTATATATAACAGAATTTGAATACAAGATTTTTATTTCAATACAGCAGAATATAAAACAACAGTTTGAATATAGAAAAATATTTACTGGTTTTAAAATCTTCAGAGTGCGTGACTTCGAAACCCCAGTTCTGCCAATCTTCGAATCATAAGCTGAAATCTTTATCTGTACTGCTCGGTTCTGACCCGAGCGTTCCTGTAACACCCCGTATTTTCTATGAACATAAAAGTAACAAATCAGACAATAATTAAATTGTAACAAAATAATTAAGGGAAATGGGTTACACCATTGCGTTCCTCTCGAAATTCTGCTTGGAATAGTGTCCAAGTTTGCATAAATCGGACTCCGTATGAAGAAGATATGGAAACCAGCCCGAAATACAAAAACTCAGATTTCGAAATTCAAAACAGACACCCGGGCTGGGCGGAAAATTCCCGCCCAGGACCCAGGTCTACACTAGGATCTACCTGGGGGTCGACCTGGGTACATAGGTCGACACTAGGGTCGACCTTAGGGTAGACCTCGCCCCCTTTTTTCAGATCTGGAGACAGATCCATTTTTCTGCGCCTGGACGCCTTTCTGACCGAATTCGTGATCTCTAACCTATTTAAACACCCCCAAACCTAGCTTTCTCTCCACACAATTTCATTATGCCTATACTCTGCCTCTATTCTAATTAAAAATAAAAATGGCGTCGCTACTCTGTTGGAATCAAAACTAGGATTAATGCATCTTCTTCCAATCTGAATAGAATTTAAAGAGAATCAAATCTAAAATGATTAGTCTACATCAAAGGCGAGCATTTTAGTTTTAGAACACAGATTCCAGAATACAAGAATCGTTCCTTTTTGTGAGTACAGTTATTTTCAGATATGATACTTAATAATTATCTTGACATTTTTGTGAATCTGGATCTGAGGTTATGCATACTTTTCTATGGATCTATCTTGTTAATATTAATGTGACTGTTCTGTATTTGTTCCCTCTTTTGTTCCTTTTTGTTTATAGCCAGACTACCATGAGCCTGCGCCAAATCTCGTAAGAGATTAACGCACGAACGCTAAATTTTGGGACAAATAATAGATAATGCATAATTGGACATGACTGATCTTTGACTGATTTGAGAAATGGACATATGACGAAAATTAGATCTAGATCTGTGTATATTTTGTAATTTGGAAGAAGAGAAATCAATGTATGATAACATAGGACTTGAAACTTGGGGGACATAACGCATGTCTAAAGTTAACATCTGATTTTGAGATGTTATAATTTAAAGACCTAGAATTTTGGGTAAATTTTATGTAATGATTCATGACTTGAAAAAGGAATATGTGACTTAGGCATAGAGACCTATATTATAATAGGATAACTATTAATGTGAATACGCCTAAAAGTGGATTTTTTGGATATTTGGCATTAAAGGCTATAATTTGACATAATTCATAGCATGACTTGGGGGATTTTAGAGAATGTTCTGTACTTTGCAAAGTTTAACCAAAAATTTGGGCATATGTTGTATTATGAATTATGGCCATGTTTTGGGCATGTAAATTTATGCTTAATTTATGATTAGGCAAGATATGTAAATAGAATTTTAAGAAATGTTAAATCTGCTAAATCTATTATCAGCTCTGCCAATCTGCTGAATTGCCTAATCTGCCAATCTGTTAAATTCCCTAATCTGCTAATCTGCTGAATTGCCTAGGCTGCTAAATCTATTATCTGTTAAATCTGTTATCTGCTCTGCCAATCTATTGAATTGCCTAATCTGCTAAATCTGTTGAATTGCCTAATCTGCTAAACTGTTGAATCGCCTAACCTGCTAGATCTGTTATCTGTTGAATTACCTAATCTGTTGAAAGCTAAATAATTGTAATTTGGGTATGAAAATCCATAGGCTCGATCTAAGATTGAGTAAAACATAGAAATTTGATTAATCTGCTATAACCTGTAAAGAAGTTTAATCTGTTAAATGGACATAATTAGTTTGATATTCTCTGTAATGGAATAAAGTGGCTCTGACACGTGGTTAGACTCTGTTTGCGGTAGAAGCCTTCCCGGAACCAACCGGCTTAACCAGCGACCGCAAATTGTCGGTCTAATGTGAGAGGTCGTAGGCATAACTAAAATATGCTTAGACACGAGGTTAGGTCTGGCTTGTGGAAGAAGTTTTCCCGGAACCGCCCGGCATATCCAGCGGCCACAAGCTACCGACCTAATGTGAGAGGTCTGTGCATTAATATTTAATTAATGCAAATTTGAGATAAATATGATGTCTAAAATGGGTTGGGTGGATAGGGGTAAACCAACTGGACTGATGAATTTAACAAACTCGTTTGGTGAATCTGTAGGTCTAATACAAAGTGTAACACCCCATATTTTCTGTAATCGTATAAGTGACAAATCAGAGAATAATTAAATTATAAAATAAGAATCAAGGGAAACGAGTTGCGCCATTGCATTCGTCTCGAAATTCTGCTTGGAAACGATCTGAGTTTTCGAGAAACAGAGTCTGTATGAGAGAGATATGGCCCTCCGAAGTTTCAGAGAATTGCAGAATCAAAAACAGCTCGAAAATTCGAATTCTAATTCGAAATCCCAGAACAGGCTGGGCGGGAAAATTCCCGCCCATGGACCAGGTCGACCTGGGGGTCGACCATAGTGTCGACCTCCCAAGGCCAGGTCGACCATAGTGTCGACCTGAGGGGGGGGACCAGGTCGACCATAGTGTCGACCTGCTCCCGAAACCCATTTTTTTAACCTGGTTCATTCTGATGTATCCGGTCTCATTTCTGTCTAGATTCGTCCGCCTAATCCTATATAAACAACCCCCTGGCCTCATTCTCTCCACACAATTTCATTGTGTCTATATTTAGTCTCTGTTCTAAATTAAAAATAAAAATGGCGTCGCTACCCTGCTGGAATCAAAACTTGGACTGATGCATCTTCTTCCAACCTGAATAGAATTAAAAGCTAAATCAAATCTCAAATCCAAGTTTAGAGGTGCGACAATAATTAAAGAGGAATAATTCAGCATTTCTGCATCAACAACAGTTTATTATCCTTTCTTAAAACCACGAAAGGCAAGTACAGTTATTTTCCGCTATAAACTGTAATTATAATTGTGACATGATTGTAAATCTGAATTTGAGGTTATATCTGTTCTGTTCTGTTTAGATCTATCTTATTCTGTATCTCTTTCTTCTTTCTGTTCTATAGCCAGGCTACCACGAGCCTGAGTCACATCTCATAAGAGATTAACGCACGAACGCTAAATTTTGGGACAAATAATAATGCATAATTGGACATGAAACTGTTGAGTATGAGACTACTGCCTATGACTATGATTCATTGACTATGAAACTATTGCCTATGACTGTGATTCATGACTATGAGACTATTGCCTATGACATTGATTAAGAAACTATTGTGATTAGTCGCCCATGACTATTGTGGTTAGTTGCCTATAACTATTGTAGATAGTTTCTTATGCCTATTCCCTTAATGATGTTAGATCTCATATTTATTATGTAACTTTGCTAGTTTATTCCCATTCACTGTTATGTACATCGAGCCTATAGGGCCATTTCATGAGTATTTAGAGAACTTGAGGAAACATGTTATACGGGGATGGGGCATAGTTTAAATCTGGCATAGCAAATATGTTGGCATAATCTGAGTTGGCTATAATAGGGAATGATTTACACGTGTATTAGTCTTGGACATAAATGGTGAACTAGAATATTAAATCTAGTTTTGACATGAACTGTAAATGGGAATATTAAGGCTAAAATTTGGGGCATATATTGTATTATGAATTATGACCTTGATTTAGGCATGTAAGTTTAGGCTAAATTTATGATTGGGCAAGATATGTAAATAGAGTTTTAGATATATATATATATATATATATATATATATATAATCTGCTAAATCTGTTATATTGCCTAATCTGCTAGTCCTGTTATATTGCCTAAACTGCTAATTAGATTTAATTGCCTAATCTGCTAATTATGTTAAATTGCCTTATCTGCTAAATCTGCTAAATAGCCTAATCTGCAAGATTTATTATCTGTTTAATCTGTTGAATGACGTAATCTGTTGGAACTGAAATGCTGAAATTTGAAGTATGTAAATCTGTAGGCTCAACTTAAAATTGAGAAAAACTTGTTAACACTACAACAAAATGACCCTATTACAACGGCGGAAAACAGTTGTAAAAGACTTTTTACAACGGTGGAGCCATCGTCGTCTCTTAAGAAGTTGTAATAGACTGAAACCTTTTACAACTTTTATACACCGTTGCGACACCGTTGTTAAATGTATATTTTACAACTTTTTTCCACCGTTGTAGTAATACATATTACAACATTTTTGCACTGTTGTAGTAATACATATTACAACTTTTTTTCACCGTTGTAGTAATTCCTACTACAATTAATTATAACAATATGATTTTTGTTTCTTTATACATTACATTTCATATAAAAATAAATATTTATATTGAATAAAATGATACTACACTGAACTGAAATAATCAATTAAATATTCTATTTCAATATTTGAATTAGTACAACTTTGTGATCCACTATCGTACAACTCACTTTTACATAATACAGTCATAACAATACATACATTCCTCACTACAAACCGATCGCTCAACAAATCTGAGGTAGACGGTCTAGCTTTAGGCTTAGCAATGCATCGTTCTATGAAGGCCTTGATTTCTAGGTAAACCATCTATCATTCCTCCATTACCATCTGCAAATTTAAGTCATTTAAACATAATGGAGAAAACAGTAAAGATTAATGCAGTCATATTACCTCTTTTACATGTAAAATGACGTTCAGGATCAAATTTTGACATAAAACATATGATGTTTCGAAAGTCTGACTTATATTAATATGAAACTATGTCAAAAGTAAAATTGGCGATTGTTATTTTCCATAGAAATTGTGTCCTTGAAAATTTTGTCCAAAACTTTGAACAACTTTCTTTGTGGGTAAAGTACAGTAAAGCCAAAGCATCCGAAAAGAAGCCATATCAATGCAAATGAGTATACACATTTGCAAGTATCATAAACACAAATCTGTTGTTTTGATTGCTGTTTTGAAAAACTGAAGTAAGACCATGATTGAAATATGAGCTAAGATTATGTACATTGATTCTCCATCACATATGCCCATTCAAATGCATGACAATGAAGCATACAAACGATTTATTTCTTAATGCTGGAACAGACTAGTAGACTTAGAAATGTTGCCAAAACAAGGAAGTAAACCAAAGGGACAATACGCATATATTGTGCCACAACTTAACTATCAACATGCAATGGTAGAGAATCACTAAATCAATGTAACTAACTGTGCATGCAAGAAATACAGTGCCTATTCTAACTTGGATCCACACGTGAGACATATATAAAACAAGAGGTGCTATTATAAGGAACATGTCGAAGTATTTATGCATAGGAAGTGGAATTGTTTCTTTTTTCTTTTTTTCTTTTTTAGTTCGACAACACTGGTGTGCCAAAGTAACATGGTATCATCCTAATATGAGTGTATTATGAAATCTGAAGGTCAGGAATTAAGTATGGCTTCACAGCAGGATATTTAAAAGCATGCCACTAAAATGTGTACTTATTTAAATCAAGTCAAACTTAACATAAGACATGCATTCACTTCAAAGGTGAACAATAATCAGAAATCGATGATAATCAAGGTGACGGAAAAGCAGTAGCCAAACAGTGTGAATCAGTATGATGTAGTCCTGATTATCATATTATAAGGAGCACCATTGCAAATACTAAAATCAACCAATAACCGAATTTAAATTTATACAACCCCAGGACAGTAGGAAAGCAATAACCGACAAACTAATGATATTAGTGCAAACCGAAGTCGTACGCTTGAAACATGTTTAATCGTAAGAGAACTTACATTTAATCGGTGAAGGAAGCGCAGAAAATGGCAGACGGTTGGCGTTGGCTGTAGAACGGTGAGGAGGTGTTGCTTCAAACGGCGGCGCTCGACTGCTGGAGGGGAGAACAGGTTGTCGGTTGCGTTGTTCGGATCTGAGAGATGCTGAGGCGATTTGGTTTTCTGGCTTCAAGGAGGGCAGCACTGCGCGATGGCTGTCGAAGGAGGTGACGCGGCTTCACTGGACTGGAACAAGGGCACGCATGATTGGGGAGCTCAAACGATGGGTGGCACGACCCTTGTAGTTGGTGGCGTTCGCGGTTGAGCTCGTGGGTTGACTCCGGTGGCGAGCGACGCCTGGTGACAAGGCCTTGTCGGCGGAGAGGGATTCGATGGCGAATGAAATGGAAACCGACGGCCTATTTTCGGTTTTTGGATGTGAGACGTTGGTCGATTTGTTGATTTCCCCAATTCGATTTCTAGGGCTTCGGCCATTTTTAAGTTTTTTTTTTAGAACGAGAGAATGAAATGGAAATCGACGGCCTATTTTCTTTTATTTGCTTCATACGGCTAGGGTTTCACCATTGCCAATGTCCATTTTGCCCTTAGATTTAATGTTAACCCTTATAAAAACTTAAGCCCCAAATCATAACACTTAAACAAAATTTTCATGTCACATACACAACAAACAAACAAACGTGTGTTTATTCACCATTTTAATCATGCACAATTTCACATATTCATCATGTACATAGCACAAATGATTTATTTATTTATTTATTCACCCCAAATATTATGGATTTAATTGAAATCAATATAATCTAGGATCATCAAATTTGGGTTCTCACATTATTAATCTCTACTTCTTAATTATTAATAACAATCATTGATTATTCATGATTAGCATTAATTATTATATTTTAAGTATTAACTGTTTAATAGTAATTATGTAATATTAACTATATTTTTAATTATTCTTCTTAATTGCTAAGTATCAAATATTATGGATTGATTATTAATTATTACTTCCTAATTGATTATTAATAGTAATTATTAGTTATTAATTATAAATAATCAACATAAATATATTAAATATTAATTATTAGTTGTTAATTATATTAAACTATAGTCATATATTATAACAATCAAAAAATAGAAGTTGTTAATTATATTAAACTATAGTTAATATACATTTTAGTTAATTATAAATTATTATTATTATTTACTACTGATTTTTAACTTACAATTGTTACTTAATTAACGATTGTCGAACCCCGTTAGCGGGGGCGTTGCCCCCGCACCCCCACCTAGGGAGGTTGCCACCCCCCCGGACCCCCCCGCCGTAGGGATCATATTTGACAAAAGATTTTGGTAAAACTTTCAACAACGATTACTTATTAAAAAATATTATATACTAAATATTAATTAGTACTAATAGTCATGATTAATTATAAATTAAATATTTATTAATTGTTATTTACTTATTGATTATTAATTAATTGATTATTAACCACTCATTAGTTATTACTTACTAATTAATTACTAGTACTTAATAATGAAGTAGTTAGAAATTAATTATTTTTAATTAAATATTTAATATTTATATATTGATTATTATTAAATAATTACTAATTGGTTGTTAATTAGTAATTATTAGTAGGAATTATTTATTTATTGATGTATTTTTAATTAAATATTAAATATGTATTTATTGATTTTTAATTAATAATTACTAATTGGTTGTCAATTACTAATTATTAGCATGAATTATTTATTTATTGAAGTATTTTTAATTAAATATTTAATATTAATATATAGGTTATTAATTAATAATTACTAATTAGTTGTAAATATTAATTATTAAAAATTATTTAATGAAAATAATTAATATTAAAATATAGTCATATATTACAACAGTAAAAAAATAAAAGTTGTGATAGGCTTTTATTACAATTGTCAAAATAACACAGTTGTTAAAAATAAATTTATTACAACTTTTCTGGAAAAAAGTTGTAAAAAACATTTATTACAACGGTGCTTTAACCACCGTTGTAAAATTAAAGTTGTAATATGGTGTTTTTGTTGTAGTTACAACGGTGTTTATACCACCGTTGTAAAAAACCATTTATTACAATGGTGATTTTACCACCGTTGTAAAAACCCATTTATTACAACAGTGTGTTTACCACCGTTGTAAAATTAAAGTTGTAATAGGGTCATTTTGTTGTAGTGTAATAGAACCTCGAATAATCTGCTATAACTTGTAAAGAAGTTTAATCTGTTAAATAAACAGAATTAGTCCGATATCTGAAAAATCTGTATTAGAATGAATTGGCTATGACATGAGGTTAGACTCTGTTTGCGGTAGAAGCCTGCCCGGAACCAACCGGCTTAACTAGCGACCGCAAACTGTCAGTCTAATGTGAGAGGTCGTAGGCATAACTAAAATATGCTTATACACGAGGTTAGGTCTGGCTTGTGGCAGAAGTCTGCCCGGAACCGCCCGGCATATTCAGGGGCCACAAGCTACCGACCTAATGTGAGAGGTATGTGCATTAATATTTAATTAATGCAAATCTGGGATAAATATGATGTCTAAAACGTGTTGGGTGGATAGGGTTGATCCAATTGGACTAGTGAATTAAACAAACCCGTTTTGTGAATCTGTAGGCCCAATTACAAAGTTAGACAAATCTGTAAATCTGTTAAATCCGTATGTCTGAACCGTTAGTCTGAAAACTTGTCTAATCTGTGAACTAGTTGATCTGAACTCTGTATGTCTGAACTTGTAAACAAGTTAATCTGAAATCTGTTAGTCTGGGGACACAAGGTTAGGAGGGAAATTACTTATGTCATCTGTTGTTTGGGACCTATATTAGTCAGTAACCCTTTCTGGTATCAAACTTTGACCCAACCATAGGTAGGGTCCGGGCACGCTTACTGAACTAATTATAAGTGATACATTCTGATAATGGCGAGGGGTTTTGATGGTGCGTTCCAACCGGATCATGTGCGTGCATGGGTCCCGGTCTACCTCTGAGGATGTAAGACGCCGTGACATCTGTAAATAGGTCTATGCCAATTGGTTGTCACTTTAGGGAGTGATACACCCTCTTGTGGAACCGACACAGGGTATTTATGTATTAGGAACCGATCGCTTGGGGTAGGGTTTTAGGGTATACTTAGTTCTGTCTGTTTCTGTTGGTACCGTCTGTTCTGTTGGGTGGCAACACCTGTCTGCGTGGTACCGTCTTTTCGGGTTGTAAAGGCCCATTTACTAGTGTACACCTAATTCTACATTCTGTTTCCGTAAGGATTAATCTGTTTCTGTCTATTTCTTTTCGGATGGTAAAGGCTCATTATTAACATTCTGTTTCTGTCCGTTTCTGTTGGGGGTGGTAAAGGCCCATTACTAGAATTCCCTTCTGTGGAAATTATTCTGTTCCCATCTCTGTTTCAGTTTAGACATTAGGGTGACACCTAATCCTGTTATACTAGTATTAGTGCAGAGAAATGAAAAGTAATATTATTCTGTTTCTTCTATTTGACCTAAGTACATCTGCTGCTTCTGTTACTGTTATCTCTCATCCAGTTTTATTTGCATGCCATGATCATTATTTTTTGTTCATATGCTGAAAGTCACTGGACTTGCCAGACTTTATGTCTGACCTTGCTTGTTTTCGCCCCTTTTTCTCCCCTCCCCCACGGTTTTCCAAGGAGGGTATACTTTAGCTTGATCCGGATTTCTTCTACTTGAAGTACTTAGAGTGCTTAAAGTATGGCTTGACTCCTTATGGCAGTTTCTGTGGGGATTATGATTTTAAAGTTTTGTACTCTGATGATTTTCTGAACAAGACTGATATTTAGGTACTTAAGTTTTTGGTAAAGATGTAACCAAACCGATTTCTGTTTTCCGCTGTAATAAAGTTATAATTTCTCAAGTATTGTTTATCTGTCTTGTAAATTTTTGTTCTGTTTACTAAAATGCTCCACCAAAGTTATGGCATTACCTTTTTGAGTGTCCTTAACGGAGGTGGGGTGTTAAACTTGGTATCAGAGCTGAAGGTTACCAGATTAGATAAAAAGTTTTTGAAAACTATTTTCAAAAAGGTTTTAAAAGGAAGTATTTTCAAAAATAAAGTTTATTTTGAAAAACATAATCCCCAGAAAAGCCATATATCTATCTTTTCCGTTCTCCGTTTTAAATCTTTTTCTTTCATTCCAGCATGTCTGGGAATCTTAACTTTCTAGAGGGCGTGCCAATACCTAGCTGGTTCAGAAGGTACTTATAGGCTAGGGCCAACGATACAGGCCCAGCAGATATTCCTCCTCCAGCTGCAGCGATTCCTCCTCCTCCGCTCCCTCCTCGTGCAATTGCTTTTTCAAAGATCTGTAAAGATTTTAGGGCCATGGGTGGAAAGGATTTCAAGGGAACTGAATCATTTGTAGAAGCGAGGAACTGACTCAAAAAAACTGAAGATCTGTTCATTATTTTCGAGGTGGACGATAGGCAGAAGGTACAATTGGCGGCATGATTGCTCAAGGACGAAGCTTCCTATTGGTGGGAAGTCACTAACGCCAAGAGATCGGTTGAAACTTGGATGGATTTTAGAACAAGGTTTGAGGCGAAATTCCTCTCGCAAGCTGAACGAAGTCTACAACTGGAAAAGTTCGTATCTCTTAAGCAAGGAAGTATGACGGTCAAGGAATACGTCAACCAGTTCAACCAACTGGCTAGGTTCGGACTAGATTTAATCAACACCCAGCATAAAAAGGCTCTCCGCTTTGTTAAAGGATTGAACGAGCCACTGCATAGCCTAGCCATGACCGATGTACCCATAGGAGCGACTTACGAGAGATTGGTGGATATGGCACTACTGCACGAGGAAGACAACGGCAAGAAAGAGGCCAAGAAGGAAGAACCACAGAACAAGAAAGCATGGCCCAAAAAGGAAACACAAAAGAAGGGTGAAAAGTCTGAAGATAAGAAGGAGAAAAAGTGCTTTACTTGTGGAAGCTCGACTCATCTGAACAAGGATTGCAGAAAAAGGAAGGGCACTTGCTTCAACTGTGGTGAGATGGGACACTTCACTAGGGACTGTCCGAAGAAACGAGGGCAAGGGCAGAGGGTAGGACCAACTTCTGGAAGGCAGGCGAACACTCTCGAGGCTAGTGGGTAGGATAGAAGTAGGAAAACTTATGTAGGAGGTTTAATTTCTTTATCTGATTTTTGAGTTGAAACTCTTTTCTGATTCTGGCATTTCGATTCTGTAATCAGTACTCTGCACTTGAATACTAGTATTGTTTCTGATTCCGTTGTAGACTCAGACCCATAAGGGTTATGACTCATCTAAGCGTGGTAAGTTGGGTATTTGTGATTGAGCGTTAAGTTGACTATGACACATACATTCTGGGTTTTTATCATGCTTAGTTTCCTAAGAATCATTTAGTAATCTGCTCTGTACCGGTAATCTGTAAATATCTGAATATTTCTGATAAGATTGAGATTTCCAGTTTTGAAATTGTCTAAAAAGGGTAATCCTCTAGGTGTCAATCTGATTTCGGTCTTCGGGGTTGATACTTAAGGGAATTTGTCTCTCAACCAAGGTCTAATGGAAACTAAGTTTTTGTTTTATCTGTACTCGCTTCCATCATTCGACTGTGTCCTATCGATCGAATCTTTGAACTTTAGATAGGAATCCTATGGATGTAAACATGTGTTTGAGACATGTTATGTTTGATGGTTGCAAGTGGATGCAAGTGGTTGTTAGTGGTTGCTCGTGGATGCATATACACACACTAAGCACTAGATCGGCTCGAATACACTCTCATACTGCATATGGATGTGTGAGTATTTTCAATTTATGTGGATGCAAAATGATTGACTCGTCACATGGATGTTGCATATGAATGAATGGTTGTCACTCATATAAGAATGATATGTATCAAATAGGAAAATTGCATACATGTTGGATTCATGGCACTAACATAATTTGCATTAAGGAGGTCAACTGAATCAGTGGACCGCCTGATCTTTGCATTAGATAAGGAATATATACACACACTTTTGCATATGTTCATACAACATTAGAAGTTTTCTAAGAACAATGAACGCTTGTGGATGATGGTTGAGTAGATGGATGACTGGATGGTATGACACATTCTTCTCAACTTGGAGATTTCGGGGACGAAATCCTTTAAGGAGGGGAGAATGTAACACCCCATATTTTCTGTAATCATATAAGTAACAAATCAGAAAATAATCAAATTATAAAATAAGAATCAAGGGAAACGAGTTGCGCCATTGCGTTCATCTCGAAATTCTTCTTGGAAACTAGTCTGAGTTTTCGAGAAATGGAGTCCGTATGAGAGAGATATGGCCCTCCGAAGTTTCAGAGAATTTCAGAATAAAAAACTGCTCGAAAATTCGAATTCAAATTCGAAATCCCAGAACAGGCTGGGTGGGAAAACTCCCGCCCATGGACCAGGTCGACCTAGGGGTCGACCATAGTGTCGACCTCCGAGGGCCAGGTCGACCATAGTGTCGACCTGGGGGGGGGACTAGGTCGACCATAGTGTCGACCTAGGGGTCGACCATAGTGTCGACCTAGGGGTCGACCATAGTGTCGACCTAGGGGTCGACCTGCTCCCGAAACCCAGTTTTTTTAACCTGGTTCATTCTGATGTATCCGGTCTCGTTTCTGTCTAGATTCGTCCACCTAATCCTATATAAATAGCCCCCTGGCCTCATTCTCTCCACACAATTTCATTCTGTCTATATTCAGTCTCTGTTCTAAATTAAAAATAAAAATGGCGCCGCTACCTTGCTGGAATCAAAACTTGAACTGATGCATCTTCTTCCAATCTGAATAGAATTAATAGCTAAATCAAATCTCAAATCCAAGTTTAGAGCTACGACAACAATTAAAGAGGAATAATTCAGCATTTCTGCATCAACAACAGTTTATTATCCTTTCTTAAAACCAACAAAGGCAAGTACAGTTATTTTCCGCTATAAACTGTAATTATAATTGTGACATGATTGTAAATCTGAATTTGAGGTTATGTCTGTTCTGTTCTGTTTAGATCTATCTTATTCTGTATTTCTTTCTTCTTTCTGTTCTATAGCCAGGCTACTACGAGCCCGAGCCACATCTCATAAGAGATTAATGCACGAACGCTAAATTTTGGGACAAATAATAATGCATAATTGGACATGAAACTGTTGACTATGAGACTACTGCCTATGACTATGATTCATTGACTATGAAACTATTGCCTATGACTGTGATTCATGACTATGAGACTATTGTCTATGACATTGATTAAGAAACTATTGTGATTAGTCTCCCATGACTATTGTGGTTAGTTGCCTATAACTATTGTAGATAGTTTCTTATGCCTATTCCCTTAGTGATGTTAGATCTCATATTTATTATGTAACTTTGCTAGTTTATTCCCATTCACTGTTATGTACATCGAGCCTATAGGGCCATTTCATGAGTACTTAGAGAACTTAAGGAAACATGTTATACGGGGATGGGGCGTTGTTTAAATCTGGCATAGGAAATATGTTGGCATAATCTGAGTTGGCTATAATAGGGAATGATTTACATGTGTATTAGTCTTGGACATAAATGGTGAACTAGAATATTAAATCTAGTTTTGACGTGAACTGTAAATGGGAATATTAAGGCTAAAATTTGGGGCATATATTGTATTATGAATTATGACCTTGATTTAGGCATGTAAGTTTAGGCTAAATTTATGATAGGGCAAGATATGTAAATAGAGTTTTAGATATATATATAATCTGCTAAATCTGTTATCTGCTAAATCTGTTATATTGCCTAATCTGCTAGTTATGTTATATTGCCTAAACTGCTAATTAGATTGAATTGCCTAATCTGCTAATTATGTTAAATTTCCTTATCTGCTAAATCTGCTAAATAGCCTAATCGGTAAGATCTGTTATCTGTTTAATCTATTGAATGACGTAATCTGTTGGAACTGAAATGCTGAAATTTGAAGTATGTAAATCTGTTGGCTCGACTTAAAATTGAGCAAAACTTGTTAATAGAACCTCGAATAATCTGCTGTAACCTATAAAGAAGTTTAATCTGTTAAATAAACAGAGTTAGTCTGATATCTGAAAAATCTGTATTAGAATGAATTGGCTATGACACGAGGTTAGACTCTGTTTGCGGTAGAAGCCTGCTCGGAACCACCCGGCTTAACCAGCGACCGCAAACTGTCAGTCTAATTTGAGAGGTCGTAGGCATAACTAAAATATGCTTAGACACGAGGTTAGTTCTGGCTTGTGGCAGAAGTCTGCCCGGAACCGCCCGGCATATCCAACGGCCACAAGCTACTGACCTAATGTGAGAGGTCTGTGCATTAATATTTAATTAATGCAAATCTGGGATAAATATGATGTCTAAGACGTCTTGGGTGGATAGGGTTGAACCAATTGGACTAATGAATTAAACAAACCCGTTTTGTGAATCTATAGGCCCAATTACAAAGTTAGACAAATCTGTAAATCTGTTAAATCCGTACGTCTGAAAACTTGTCTGATCTGTGAACTAGTTGATCTGAACTCTGTATGTCTGAACTTGTAAATAAGTTAATCTGAAATTTGTTAGTCTGGGGACACAAGGTTAGGAGGGAAATTACTTGTGTCATCTGTTGTTTGGGACCATATTAGTCAGTAACCCTTTCTGGTATCAAACTTTGACCCAACCGTAGGTAGGGTCCGGGCACGCTTTCTGAACTAATTATAAGTGGTTCATTCTGATAATGGCGAGGGGTGTTGTTGGTGCGTTCCAACCGGGTAATGTGCGTGCATGGGTCCCGGTCTTCCTCTGAGGATGTAAGACACCGTGGCATCTGTAAATAGGTCTGTGCCAATTGGTTGTCACTTTAGGGAGTGATACACCCTATTGTGGATCCGACACAGGGTATTTATGTATTAGGGAGCCGATCGCTTGGGGTAGGGTTTTAGGGTACACTAAGTTCTGACTGTTTCTGTTGGTACCGTCTGTTCTGTTGGGTGGCAACACCTGTCTGCGTGGTACCGTCTGTTCGGGTGGTAAAGGCCCATTTACTAGTGTACACCTAGTCCTACATTCTGTTTCTGTAAGGATTAATCTGTTTCTGTTCGGGTGGTAAAGGCTCATTATTAGCATTCTGTTTCTATCCATTTCTGTTGGGGTGGTAAAGGCCCATTACTAGCATTCTCTTTTGTGGAAATTATTCTATTCCCGTCTCTATTTCAGTTTAGACATTAGGGTGACACCTAATCCTGTTATACTAGTATTAGTGTAGAGAAATGAAAAGTAATATTATTCTGTTTCTTCTGTTTAACCTAAGTACATATGCTGCTCCTGTTACTGTTATCTCTCATCCAGTTTTATTTGCATGCCATGATTATTATTATTTGTTCATATGCTTAAAGTCACTTGACTTGCCAGACTTTATGTCTGATCTTGCTTGTTTTCGCCCTTTTTTCTTCCGTTTCCCCCCCCCCTCCCAGATTTTCCAAGGAGGGAATACTTTAGCTTGATCCGGATTTCTTCTGCTTGAAGTACTTAGAGTGCTTAAAGTATGGCTTGACTCCTTATGGCAGCTTCTGTGGGGATTATGATTTCAAAGTTTTGTACTCTGATGATTTTCTAAACAAGACTGATATTTATGTACTTGAGTTTTTAGTAAAGATGTAACCAAACTGATTTCTGTTTTCTGCTGTAATAAAGTTATAATTTCTCAAGTATTGTTTATCGGTCTTGTAAATTTCTGTTCTGTCTACTAAAACGCTCCACCAAAGTTAAGGCCTTCCCTTTGTGAGTGTCCTTAATGGAGGTGCGGTGCTACACAAAGTTAGATAATCTGTAAGTCTGTTAAATCCATACATCTGATCTGTTAATCTGAAAACTTGTTAACTTGATTGTCTGATCTATGAACTAGTTAATCTGAATTCTGTATGTTTGAAACTTGTAAACAAGTTAATCTGAAATATGCTAGTCTGGGGACACAAGGTTAGGAGGGGAAATATTGTGTCATCTGTTGTTTGGGACCCATATTAGTCAGTTACCCTTTCGGTATCAAAACTTGGACCCCACACTATGTAGGAGTCCGGGCTCGCTTACTGAACTAATTATAAGCGGTTCATTCTGATAATGGCGAGGGGTGTTGATGGCGCGTTCCAATCGGGTCATGTGCGTGCATGGATCCAGTCTTCTCTGAGGATGTAAGACACAATGACATCTTAAATAGGACTGTGCCAATAGGTTGCCACTTCAGGGTGTGATACACCCTACTGTGGGGCCAACATAGGGTATTTATGTATTAGGGAGCCGATCGCTTGGGGGTAGGACTTAAGGTACACTTAGTTCTGTCTGTTTCTATTGGTACCGTCTATTTCTGTTGGGTGGTAACACCTGTCTTTTTCTACGTGGTACCGTCTGTTGGGGGCGGTAAAGGCCCATTACTAGTGTACACCTAATTCTAACATTCTGCTTGTGTAGGGATTATTCTGTTTCCGATTGTGTTTCTGTAACCTCTGTCTGTTGGGGTGGTAAAGGCCCATTAGTTGGGTGGTAAAGGCCCATTATTAGTATTCTGTTTCCGTACCTTCTGTCTGTTGGGGTGGTAAAAGCCCATTTTTTGCATTCTGTTCCTGTACCGTCTGCCTCTGTTTGGGTGGTAAAGGCCCATTACTAGCATTCTGCTTCTGTAGAGGTTATTCTTTTTCCGTTTCTGTTTCAGTTTAGATATTAGGGTTACACCCAATCCTGTTATACTAGTAGTAGTGCAGAGAAGTGAAAACTAAGTAAGAAGCTTAGCTTAGCTTATATCATTATGTTTCTTCTGTTAACCTGCTATTCCTGTTACGGTTATCTCTTATCTAGTTTTATTTACATGTCATGATACTATTATCTGTTTATGTGTTGAAAGCCACTGGACTGCCAGACTTAATGTCTGACCTCATTTGTTTTTGCCCCTTTTCTTTCCGTTCCCCCCGGGTGCTCAGGGTGGAAAAATAGGAGTTTGATTCTGATTCTCTCTGCTTGAAGTGCTTGGAGTATTGCTTGCCTTAGGCTCTATCTTTCCATGGCAGTTTATATTGAGGATTATGGCTTTAAAAACTATGCATTTTGAAGGCTTTTGTACAAGACCGATATTTATGTACTTGAATTCCGATATTGTGATTTTGAAAGATGTAACCAAACATGTTTCTGTTTCTGTTGTAATAAAGTTATAAATTTTTCATGTACTACTTTATCTATCTTGTAAATTTCTGTTCTGTCTACTAAAAACGCTCCACCAAAGTTAAGGCATCCCTTTGCGAGTGACCTTAACGGAGGTGGGGTGTTACACTTGGTATCAGAGCTGAAGGTTACCAGATTAAATAAAAAGTTTTTGAAAACTATTTTCAAAAAGGTTTTAAAAAGGAAGTATTTTCAAAAGTAGAGTTTATTTTGAAAAACATAATCCCCAAGCCATATGCCTACCTTTCTATCCTTTGTTTTGAATCTTTCCTTTTCTTTCGTTTCAGCATGTCTGGGGATCTTAACCTTCCGGAGGGCATACCGATCCCTAGCTGGTTCAGGAGGTACCTAGAAGCTATGGCTAATGATGCGGGCCCTGCAGACGTCCCTCCTCCCCCAGCTGCAGCGGTTCCTCCTCCTCCTTCTCCTCCTCCGCGCATGAATACTTTCCCGAAAATATGTAGAGACTTTCAAGCCATGGGTGGGAAGAACTTTAATGGAACTGAATCCTTCGTGGAGGCAAGGAACTGGCTCAAAGAAACTGAGGATTTGTTCATTATCTTCGAGGTGGACGATAGGCAGAAGATATAGTTGGCGGTATGGTTGCTTAAGGATAAAGCTTCTTTTTGGTGGGAGGTCACAAATGGAGAGCGTCCGGTAGAGAGATGGATGGATTTCAGGCATAGGTTCGAGATGAAATTTTTCTCACGAGCGGAAGAGAGTCTATACGTAGAGATGTTCTTGGCGTTGAAGCAGGGGAATTTATCAGTGAGAGGGTACGTCAACAAGTTTAATCAGTTGGCGAGATTCGGCTTATATTTGGTAAATACACCACATATGAAGGCACTAAGGTTTGCTAAAGGTTTGAACGAGTCGCAACACGGATTGGCAATGTCCCACATTTCTATGGGGGCTACCTTCGAGAAATTAGTTGACATGGCATTGATGCATGAAGAGGAAACCAAAAGTGAGAAGAAAGAAAAAAAGCTTGAAGGACCACAGAACAAGAAGGCGAGGCCCAAAAAGGAAACACAAAAGAAGGATGAGAAGTCTGAAGATAAGAAGGAGAAGAAGTGCTTTACTTATGGAAGCTCGACCCATCTGAACAAGGATTGCAAAAAGAGGAAGGGCACTTGCTTCAATTGTGGAGAAATGGGGCACTTCACTAGGGACTGCCCAAAGAAACGAGGACAAGGGCAGAGGGCATGACCTACTTCTGGAGGGCAGGCGAATACCCTCGAGGCTAGTGGATAGGATAGATATAGGAAAACTTTCTGTAGAAGGTTTAATTTCCTTATCTGATTGTGGAGTTAAACCTCTTTCTGATTCTGGCATTTTGATTCTGTAATTGCTTTAATACTAGTCTTGTTTCTGATCCCGCTGTAGACTCAGACCCATAAGGGTTATGGCTCATCTGTTTGTGATAAGTTGGGGTTTGAAGGTATTTGTGTTGGGCGTTAAGTTGACTATGACGCATACATTCTGGGTTTGTTTTATCATGCTTAGTTTTCTAAGAATCATTTGGTAATCTGATCTGTACCAGTAGTCTGTAGGTATCTGAATATTTCTGAAAAGGAAAGGGGTTCTTACTCAAAGCGTGAAGTAGATTTCCAGTTGGACATTTGTTTAACGGGAGTGATTCTCTGAGTGTCAATCTGATGTTGATTTCGGTCTTCGGGGTTGATACTTAGGGGGCTATTCTCTAAAATCAATGCCTAATAGGAACAAAGCTTTTGTTTTAATTATACTTGCTTCTGTCACTCAGTTGTATAATATCGATCGAATCTTCGACCTTTAGGTAGAAACTAACGGGTGTAAACATGTGTTTGAGGTATGTTATGTTTGATGGTTGCAAGTGGATGCAAGTGGTTGCTAGCGGTTTCTCATGGATGTATATACACACACTAGGCACTAGATCGACTCAAAAACACTCTCATACTGGATATGGATGTGTGTGCATTTTTCAATTTTGTGGATGAAAAATGGTTGACTCAGCACATGGATGTTGCATATGAGTGAACGGTTGTGCACTCGTATAGAAATGATATGTAACAAATAGGAAAATTGCATACATGTTGGACTCATGGCACTGACATAATTCGCATTAAGGAGGTCAACTGAATCAGTGGACCACCTGATCTTTGCATTAGATAAGGAACATACACACACACTTTTGCATATGTTCATACAACATTAGAAGTTTTCTAAGGACAATGGATGCTTGTGGACAATGGTTGAGTAGATGGGTGATTGGATGGTAGGACACATTCTTCCTAACTTGAAGATTTCAGGGACGAAATCCTTTAAGGAGTGGAGAATGTAACACCCTGTATTTTCCGTGAACATAAAAGTAACAAATCAGAGAATAATTAAATTGTAACAAAATAATTAAGGAAAATGGGTTATGCCATTGCGTTCGTCTTGAAATTCTGCTTGGAATAGAGTCCAAGTTTGCATAAATCGGACTTCGTATGAAGAAGATATGGCCTTCGGAAGTTTCAATAAAAACCAGCCCGAAATTCAAAAATTCAGATTACAAATTTCAAAACAGATACCCGGGCTGGGTAGGAAAATTCCCGCCCAGGACCCAGGTCGACACTAGGGTCGACCAGGGTACACAGGTTGACACTAGGGTCGATCTTAGGGTTGACCTCCCCTCCCCTCCCCCCCCCCCCTTTTCCAGATCTGGAGACGGATCCATTTTTCTGCACCTGGACGCCTTTCTGACCAGATTCATGAGCTCTAACCTATTTAAACACCGCCAAACCTAGCTTTCTCTCCACACAATTTCATTCTTCCTATACTCTGACACTATTCTAATTAAAAATAAAAATGGCATCGCTACTCTGTTGGAATCAAAACAAGGATTAATGCATCTTCTTCCAATCTGAATAGAATTAAAAGAGAATCAAATCTAAAACGATTAGTCTACATCAAAGGCGAGCATTTTAGTTTCAGAACACAGATTCCAGAATACAAGAATTGTTCCTTTTTGTGAGTACAGTTATTTTCAGATATGAAATTTAATAATTATCTTGACATTTTTGTGAATCTGGATCTGAGGTTATGCATACTTTTCTGCGGATCTATCTTGTTAATATTATGGTGACTGTTCTGTATTTGTTCCCTCTTTTCTTCCTTTTTGTTTATAGCCAGGCTACCACGAGCCTGCGCCAAATCTCATAAGAGATTAACGCACGAACGCTAAATTTTGGGTCAAATAATGGATAATGCATAATTGGACATGCCTGATCTTTGACTGATTTGAGAAATGGACATATGTTGAAAATTATATCTAGATCTGTGTATATATTGTAATTTGGAAGAAGAGAAATCATTGTATGATAACATAGGACTTGAAACTTGGGGGACATAATGCATGTTTAAAGTTAAGATCTGATTTTGAGATGTTATAATTTAAAGATCTAGATTTTTGGGTAAATTTTATGTAACGGTTCATGACTTGAAAAAGGAATATGTGACTTAGGCATAGAGACCTATATTATAATAGGATAACTATCATTGTGAATACGCCTAAAAGTGGATTTTTGGATATTTGGCATTAAAGGCTATAATTTGACATAATTCATAGCATGACTTGGGGGATTTTAGAGAATGTTCTGTACTTTGCAAAGTTTAACCAAAAATTTGGGCATATGTTGTATTATGAGTTATGGCCATGTTTTGGGCATGTAGGTTTACGCTTAATTTATGATTAGGCAAGATATGTAAATAGAATTTTAAGAAATGTTAAATATGCTAAATCTATTATCTGCTAAATATGTTATCTGCTCTACCAATCTGCTGAATTGCCTAATCTACTAATCTGTTAAGTTCCCTAATCTGCTGAATTGTCTAATCTACTAAATCTATTATCTGCTAAATCCGTTATCTGCTCTGCCAATCTGTTGAATTGCCTAATCTGCTAAATCTGTTGAATTGCCTAATCTGCTAATCTATTGAATCGCCTAGTCTGCAAGATCTGTTATCTGTTGAATTGCCTAATCTGTTGAAAGCTAAATAATTGTAATTTGGGTATGAAAATCCGTAGGCTCGATCTAAGATTGAGTAAAACATGGAAATATTATTAATCTGCTGTAACCTGTATAGAAGTTTAATCCATTAAATGGACATAATTAGTCTGATATTTTCTATAATGGAATAAAGTGGCTATGACATGAGGTTAGACTCTGTTTGCGGTAGAAGCCTGCCCGGAACCAACCGGCTTAACCAGCGACCGCAAACTGTCAGTCTAATGTGAGAGGTCGTAGGCATAACTAAAATATGCTTAGACACGAGGTTAGGTCTGGCTTGTGGCGGAAGTCTGCCCGGAACCGCCCGGCATATCCAACGGCCACAAGCTATTGACCTAATGTGAGAGGTCTGTGCGTTAATATTTAATTAATGCAAATTTGAGATAAATATGATGTTTAAAATGCATTGGGTTGATAGGGTTAAACCAACTGGACTGATGAATTTAACAAACCCGTTTCGTGAATCTGTAGGCCCAATACAAAGTTAGACAATATGTAAGCCTGTTAAATCCGTACATCTGATCTGTTAATCTGAAAACTTGTTAACTTGATTGTCTGATCTGTGAACTAGTAAATCTGAACTCTGTATGGTTGAAACTTGTAAACAAGTTAATCTGAAATCTGCTAGTTTGGGGACACAAGGTTAGGAGGGGAAATACTTGTGTCATATGTTGTTTGGGACCCATATTAGTCAGTAACCCTTTCTGGTATCAAAACTTTGACCCCACACTATGTAGGGGGCCGGGCACGCTTACTGAACTAATTATAAGCGATTCATTCTAATAATGGCGAGGGGTGTTGATGGCGCGTTCCAACCGAGTCATGTGCATGCATGGATTCAGTCTGCTCTGAGGATGTAAGACACCGTGACATCTATAAATAGGTATGTTCTAATAGGTTGCCACTTCAGGGAGTGATACACCCTACTGTGGGGCCGACACAGGGTATTTATGTATTAGGAAGCCGATCGCTTGGGGTAGGGCTTAGGGTACACTTAGTTCTGTCTGTTTCTGTTGGCACCGTCTGTTTCTGTTGGGTGGTGACACCTGTTTATTTTTGCGTGGTACCGTCTGTTGGGGTGGTAAAGGCCCATTACTAGTGTACATCTAATTCTAACATTCTGTTTGCGTAGGATTATTATGTTTCCGTCTCTGATTCCGTTTCCGATTCTGTTTCCGTAACTTCTGTCCGTTGGGGTGGTAAAGGCCCATTGGTTGGGTGGTAAAGGCCCATTATTAGTATTCTGTTTCCGTACCTTATGTCTGTTGGGGTGGTAAAAGCCCATTATTAGCATTCTATTTATGTACCGTCTGCCTTTGTTCGGGTGGTAAAGGCCCATTACTAGCATTCTGTTTCTGTAGAGATTATTTTGTTTCCATTTCTGTTTCAGTTTAGATATTAGGTTACACCTAATCCTGTTATACTGGTATTAGTGCAGAGAAGTGAAAACTAAGTAAGAAGCTTAGCTTAGCTTAGCTTATATCATTCTGTTTCTTCTGTTAACCTGCTATTCCTGTTACGATTATCTCTCATCCAGTTTTATTTACATGTCATGATACTATTATCTGTTTATGTGCTGAAAGCCACTGGACTCTCCAGACTTTATGTCTGACCTCGTTTGTTTTCGCCCCTTTTCTTTCCGTTTCCCCCCTCCCCCCAGGTGCTCAGGGTGGAAACATAGGAGCTTGATTCTGATTCTCTCTGCTTGAAGTGCTTGGAGTATTGCTTGGCTTTGGCTCTATCTTTCCATGGCATTTTATATTGGGGATTATGGCTTTAATAACTATGCATTCCGAAGGCTTTTGTACAAGACCTATATTTATGCACTTGAATTCTGATATTGTGATTTTGAAAGATATAACCAAATTTATTTATGTTTATGTTGTAATGAAGTTATAAATTTTTCAAGTACTACTTTATCTATCTTGTAAATTTCTGTTCTGTCTACTAAAAACGCTCCACCAAAGTTAAGGCATTCGCATTGTGAGTGACCTTAATTGAGGTGGGGAGTTACAGTTCCATTCAAAAACATAAAACACTCGAGTCATGATTAAATCTTAGTTCAAGTGAATTAACTTCAATAGACACTAAAATATAATAGTTAATCTGAAACACCCCACCTCCGTTAGGGTCACTCTCAAAGGGAATGCCCTAATTTTGGTGGAGGTTTATAAGTATAAGTCACAGATATACAAGACAGATATAAGAACACATATTTGTAAATAGCAGAAAAGCAGCAACTTTTATTTCATAAAAGTAAATACGTGTTACAGCAACATCACCATGATTGTCTTACATCCTTTCAAAAAAAACATAACACCTTCATAACTGTCTTGATTACATTATTTAAAGAAGCATAAAGAAAACATAAATAAACTGCAAAAGCCCCATAGTTGTTGTCCAAAGCCATAGTTCAAAACGGAAAGGTCCAAGCAATACATTCTTTCTCTTCAAGCTGGATATGAAGGCTGGTCAAGCTGCAGTATTCCCTCCCTGTGGACCTGGGTGGGGGGGGTGAAACGGAAGAAAAGAAGACGAAAGAAAAGTAGAGTGAGACATAAAGCCTGAGTAAGTCAAGGACTACTCTGTCTATGAATAAAGAACTGGGTATGATAAGTATAAACTAGAAATGGGGAAAGCACTATAAACTTGGTTAAGTTGTCTAGGGTCGAATATACTATCGTACCCCATATTAATCTCTGTACCCATATAAACTAGTTCCCAATAGGCACCCCATAACCAGGGTGAAGTGATCCACTTTACGATGATCGGCTCCTACTCGCATAGTTACATGTGTCTTACGGCCCCCGATGTTGTAGTTACCTAAGCTGGTCCCATCATGGGGTGTATCAAGTCCCATGGCGGCGACCCGACACAACCCTAGAATGCACAGGTATGCTACTAGTGCCCAGTGCCTTATTTTTCTGCGCCGAAGTGAGTGCACGCCCACACCCCGTTAGAACCTACACTGCTGCACCACCGCCGTTGATTTGACCTCTTACATTCAGCCCAGTAATCGTGCCCCACCCTGCCTAGTTTCAGGGTATCATGATACTCCTTATAGGGTTACTGCTGAAAAGGGTCCCCCGCTACTAGGTTTTCTACTTCTAGCCAACATGCTAAGTTGGTTAAGTGTTTTATGAACCTAACCCCCAATCAGTCTGTTTAGTTTAGCATGTCCCACTTTTGATTAAGTCTTTAGTTTACTTAATCCTATCAGTCCTGACTCAGCCTTAATTGTCTTATTAAAGCCTTGACCTCTCACATTAGACAGGTATTGTTGTGGCTGCCTGTTGCCGGTTGGTTCCGGGCAGTCTTACGCCACAACTCAGTCTAACCTCGGGTCCTTATTGGGCTCCATGTTTAACCACCCACATTGGATAGGTATTGTTGTGACTACTGGACAGCCGGGCGGTTCCGGGCAGGTTTACATCACAACTCAATCCAACCTCGGGTTAAACACATCGTATTTTCTACGTTTACATATTTTGTCTTTGTTCTTTATTTTCTTATATGTAAATATTTGCGGCCCATTATTATAAATCAATGGTGTGAAGGTTACACCAATCACGGGCCCAACCCATTCTTGAATTTGGGCCTCTCTACTTTATCTTTTCATTTATTAATTAACTTAGCCCAACGTTATTTTCCCCCGTTTAATACGTTCGTTTATTATATATATGTTGGGCTTAACCTTTTTAAGCCCAACTTAGCCATGCGAAAGAGGGGAGGCTTAAAGCGTGATTACATACACAAAAAGGGGAATGTGAACGCATGAACTTGCAACATAACGTTGGAACTACAAAATAGAAACTGGTGTACTTGCATAGTAGTAACATATACTTTGGTCATAAAGCATAAGTGACATGAATCAAACCATGTAAACTTGTAGTTGAGTTAAGAATCTAAATTTTATGTCACTATTGACGCATAGTCTTAACTACAACATAAACCTATATTTTTATTTAGGCATAATGTCAAACATAAGCAAATCATGTTTATAAGATTACTACATGTTTACAAAGGAGCTTACTTTTGTTACTAATACAAAAGTATAATTCCACTAGAATTATTCCAACATAATCATGGTTTTAAATCTATTCACATGACCATGGCTCAAATATACTTATGGCATAAATATTCCTCAAAACGAAATCATGGTTTTTACTTTATTCATACAAACTTGCAAAGGGGATTGTAAATTTAGCCTAGCTATGTGTCACATATATTATCATATAATTCTTGTGAACAATATAGGCCTAACATGTTTTTCAATTATGCAAAATATCCAACATAGCCTAGTCATATTCAGTTTTTCAATTATGCAAAATATCCAACATAGCCTAGTCATATTCATAAGTTCACAAAGAGGCTTACTTTAACAGTATGACTTAATACATAGATCATGATGCTAATTCCAATATTTCATATGAACCATAATACCCCAAATTTGGCCTAATTACACAAAAAAATGATTTTGTACAAAATATACATTATGTTGGCATAATAGCAAAACCACACACTTGCATGAATCTCAATTTAACGATCATAAACATGTAACTTCAACATGAATTACATACTTTGCGAATATTAAATCGTATACTTGCATAAAACTACCGCAAACATGTAGTTTTTATAATGAATAACATACTTTGCGAATAACCAATCGTATACTTGCATAAAACTACCGCAAACATGTAGTTTTTATAATGAATAACATACTTTACGAATATCCAATCGTTATACAACATTCCAAATCGATAAGAATCATAGTAACGCACAAATATGAATTACTTATCACCACAAATCAAGTATACAAATCAACACAGTTATTTATTTATACCGGAATAATACTCTACTTACAATCGTGTGGCGAATTCTCCAATTGGAGATGCGACTCCTTGTTGATTTGATTTGTTTAAGTTGCTTTATGCTTTAGAATTTTCCTCCTAATCTTCTCTCAAATTGGTGGCTACTCCTAGTCGTTCCTCAGCAACATGATGGCCTCGTTCTTATTATTGAATGAATAGATTAGGTAGAGTCTAGGGTCATTTTTATAGAGTTTATGAACTGATTAGGACCATCGATGTTGCTTGGATTGATCGTAGCCATTCATTCGAAAGAGAGACCAATTAGAGCCTGCCACCTAGCCCTAATGACAAAGCAAGCTTCTGAAAATCGACCAAACACAGACCTGGCCAGCCAGGACTTGACCAGACCTGACCAGCAGGTCATTTTTGACCTGGGCGCACTTGGCAGGTGCGCCAGGTCAAAAATGTACTGGCGCACTTCCCAAGTGCGCCAGTGCATTTTTGTTCTGGCGCACTTCCCAAGTGCGCCAGTGCATTCTGACCCGTTTTCCGGTTTTTTGCCCAACTTCGTTCGTCCATAACTTCTTCATACGATATCCGTTTTACGCAAACTCAGACTCTATCTTAAGCAGAATTCCGAGATGAACGCAATGGCGTATCCCGTTTCCCTTAATTCTTTGATTTAAAATTATTTATTGTTTAATTTATGAATTTCACAGTTATAAAATACACGGGGTGTTACATTCTCCCCCACTTAAAAGGATTTCTTCCCCGAAATCTTCAAGTTCAGGAAGAATGTACATCTTAACGTCCAAACATCCATCTACTCATCCATCAAACACGAGCATCCATTGTCCTTAAAAGACTTCTAATGCTTTATGATCATATGCGAAGTGTGTGTGTGTACATGTACTTATCAAATGCAAAATCAGGCGGTCTACTGATTCAGTTGACCTCCTTAATGCGAATTATGTAAGTGCTATGAGTCCATTATGTATGCAAATTTTCCTATTCATGGTTCCACATGAGTGCACAATCATTCATACAAATGCAACATCCATATGACAACACATTAAAGTTCAACCATATACGAATGCAAACATATATGCATATGCAATATGAAGTGACTGAGCCGATCTAAAACCTAGATTGTGTGTGTATATGCAACCACTAGCAATCACTTGCAACCACTTGCAACCATCATCCATAACATGTTTCAATCACATGTTTTCATCCAAAGAGTTTCTACCTAAAAGATAGGGTCGAGGAGATATACCTAAAAAAAGATAGATAAAAGCGCAACTTAAGGAAAAAGGAAAGATCAAAGATGTACCCTCGAAAAGAAAAGGGTAGGCTGCGCGTATTTTAGCTTCAGTTTCCCAAGTTGCATCTCCTTCGGCGTCGCTCCACTGAACTTTGACGAGCTTGACTTCGCGGTTGCGTAGCTTCTTCACTTCCGTTCCTAATATGCGGGTTGGAACTTTCCTCATGGTTGCTTTGCGTTCCACTTCAGCTTCTTCTAGGATATTTGGCTCTACCACTTCAGCAGACTCATGTAGACATTTTCGGAGATGTGAAACGTGAAAGACGTTGTGAACTCCGGCCAATCTTTCGGGTAGCTCTAATCTATAGGACATTTTCCCAATTGTTCCTATCTAAAGGTATAGTCGAATGATAGAAGCAAGTAAAAACTTTGTGCCCATTAGGCAATGTCAAAACTGGAAATCTATGCCACATATATATTGATTAGGAGAAGAACTCTCTAAGCATCAGCCCCGAAGAACGAAATCAACATCAGACTGACACCCAAAGAATTACTCAACCCAACCACTATATATGATTCTAGGAAACTAAGCATGATGGACTCCTTTTTAGGTCACAAGGGAGTCCCTTCCTAAGACCAACCCGTATCCTATAAAACCCCAAAAAGTTTAGTCAAACCAACGAACACCCTCCAGCCCCAACATGTGTTACTAACAGGTGAGTCATACTCCCTATGGGGTTTGCAACAGAAATTGGATTGAGAATGGGACTGAGAGGATATACACAAAAGATAGCATGCGAGTAAGCTCTACAGGGAGAGAGGGATCAAGGATATACTCTTAAGAAGAGATATGATGCACGAATCTAGTCTTCAATCTTCTAAGTCGCATTTCCTTGAGCTTAACTCCATTATGCTTTTTCCGTCTTTAACTTTACAATTTCGTAGCTTCTTAATCCTTGTTTCCAAAATATGAGTTGGAACCTATTTCACTGTTGCCTCTCGTTCCTCTTTCACTCACTCTACTTCTAGTATACTTGGCTCAAACATAACTGCGTACTCAGGGTTTCACGCAAGCTCTCCAAAATTCACTAGTGAATCTTAGATCTCGTCCACTTACTATCAGGTATTCCACGTAGAAGAACTATCCCTTGGAAATAAATGCCAGCTATGTTGCCAAATGTACTTACTAAGGTGATTCTCCACAACTCATGCATAAGCGAAATGAACCTTCTGCCTTAGTGGCGAACACTACTGGAGCGCCCCATTCTGAAATGCTCCTTCTAATGAACCCCTTCTCTAGAAGCTCTTTAATCTGTTTACTGAGCTCTTTCCTTTCCCGTGGAGCCATGTGTCTAACGGGCAACGCAACGGGCTTTGCATTATCTACAAGGTATATGCGGAAGTCTATCTCCCGCTTCGGAGGCAAGCCCTTCACCTCTTCGAAGACATCCGGATATTCCCGGACCACTCTAATCGATTGCAAATTTTCAACGGAGGCATCTAGCGATTCAAGATAACTAAGCATAACCGCATACAAGGGATTACAAGAAATTTACAAAGTGTTACCGAGCTGGGTCAGGAGCCTAACAACCCTTTTCTCACAATCAAGGATGGCCCCATTACTGGATAGCCAATCCATGCCCAAAATCAAACCATATCCCGAAAAGCCCAAAACAAAGGCACTACATTTAAATTCTACGCTTAGAATAGAAATTTTCAATCCCACACAGATCATAGACAAATGAGCTGGGCCCCCAATTGGGTTTGAAACAATTAAGGGGTCCTCTACCATACTAGTTTTTAGGTGCAGAGATTCAAACTAAAGCAGACGAGATAAAGGAGTGTGACGCGCCGGAATCAAATAAAGTGCGAACGGGGTGATCATAAAGATAAACTACACTTTCTACAGAAGTATTTATACCTGGTTTCTTTGGGCAGTCCTTAGCCATGTGGCCTGTCTCACCGCAAGAAAAACACCCACCATTCATCTTGGCCTTCTTTTTCCAGCAATCTTTCACTAAGTGCCCCACTTTGCCACAGAATTTACACTTCCTCTTCTCTCGGGACTTGTTGTCTTTCCCGCCCTTCTCAAAGTCTGTCTTCTCAGGGCAGTCTTTGCTGATGTGTCCAGTCTCCCCACAATGAAAACATTCTCCTTGCTTTCTTTTCCTCTTTCTACAATCCTTGGCTATGTGCCCTTCCGTACCACAAAAATTGCATTTCCTTTTTTCTCGTTTCTTATTATTATTGTTATGATCCTTTCTTGTTTGACTATTATTCGTCTTCCTACTCTGGGACTCTTCCGCTTGCTGGTTCACGTGGAGGAGGAGGAGTGAAAGCGACAGCAGCTGGGGAGTAAGGTCTCCAGACATGCTGAAATAGAAAGGATAGATTCAAAACGAAGGATAAGAGATAGTTCCTATGGCTTTGGGGACTTTGCCTTTTTAAAATAAAATGATATTTTTCTTTTAAAAATGCTTCTTTAAATTTTTTTTTTTTTGAAAATAAATTTTCAAAACTTTTTATCTTATCTGGTAAACCTATGCTCTGATACCAAGTGAAACACCCCACCTCCGTTAGGGTCACTCTCAAAGGGAATGCCCTAATTTTGGTGGAGGTTTATAAGTATAAGTCACAGATATACAAGACAGATATAAGAACACATATTTGTAAATAGCAGAAAAGCAGCAACTTTTATTTCATAAAAGTAAATACGTGTTACAGCAACATCACCATGATTGTCTTACATCCTTTCAAAAAAAACATAACACCTTCATAACTGTCTTGATTACATTATTTAAAGAAGCATAAAGAAAACATAAATAAACTGCAAAAGCCCCATAGTTGTTGTCCAAAGCCATAGTTCAAAATGGAAAGGTCCAAGCAATACATTCTTTCTCTTCAAGCTGGATATGAAGGCTGGTCAAGCTGCAGTATTCCCTCCCTGTGGACCTGGGGGGGGGAACGGAAGAAAAGAAGACGAAAGAAAAGTAGAGTCAGACATAAAGCCTGAGTAAGTCGAGGACTACTCTGTCTATAAATAAAGAACTGGGTATGATAAGTATAAACTAGAAATGGGGAAAGCACTATAAACTTGGTTAAGTTGTCTAGGGTCGAATATACTATCGTACCCCATATTAATCTCTGTACCCATATAAACTAGTTCCCAATAGGCACCCCATAACCAGGGTGAAGTGATCCATTTTACGATGATCGGCTCCTACTCGCATAGTTACATGTGTCTTACGGCCCCCGATGTTGTAGTTACCTATGCTGGTCCCACCATGGGGTGTATCAAGTCCCATGGCGGCGACCCGACACAACCCTAAAATGCACAGGTATGCTACTGGTGCCCAGTGCCTTATTTTTCTGCGCCGGAGTGAGTGCACGCCCACACCCCGTTAGAACCTACACTGCTGCACCACCGCCGTCGATTTGACCTCTTACATTCAGCCCAGTAATCGTGCCCCACCCTGCCTAGTTTCAGGGTATCATGATACACCTTATAGGGTTACTGCTGAAAAGGGTCCCCCGCTACTAGGTTTTCTACTTCTAGCCAACATGCTAAGTTTGTTAAGTGTTTTATGAACCTAACCCCCAATCAGTCTGTTTAGTTTAGCATGTCCCACTTTTGATTAAGTCTTTAGTTTACTTAATCCTATCAGTCCTGACTCAGCCTTAATTGTCTTATTAAAGCCTTGACCTCTCACATTAGACAGGTATTGTTGTGGCTGCCTGTTGCCGGTTGGTTGCGGGCAGTCTTACGCCACAACTCAGTCTAACCTCGGGTCCTTATTGGGCTCCATGTTTAACCACCCACATTGGATAGGTATTGTTGTGACTACTGGACAGCCGGGCGGTTCCGGGCAGGTTTACATCACAACTCAATCCAACCTCGGGTTAAACACATCGTATTTTCTACGTTTACATATTTTGTCTTTCTTCTTTATTTTCTTATATGTAAATATTTGCGGCCCATTATTAAAAATCAATGGTGTGAAGGTTACACCAATCATGGGCCCAACCCATTCTTGAATTTGGGCCCCTCTACTTTATCTTTTCATTTATTAATTAATTTAGCCCAACGTTATTTTCCCCCATTTAATACGTTCGTTTATTATATATATGTTGGGCTTAACCTTTTTAAGCCCAACTTAGCCATGCGAAAGAGGGGAGGCTTAAAGCGTGATTACATACACAAAAAGGGGAATGTGAACGCATGAACTTGCAACATAACGTTGGAACTACAAAATAGAAACTGGTGTACTTGCATAGTAGTAACATATACTTTGGTCATAAAGCATATGTGACATGAATCAAACCATGTAAACTTGTAGTTAAGTTAAGAATCTAAATTGTATGTCACTATTGACGCATAGTCTTAACTACAACATAAACCTATATTTTTATTTAGGCATAATGTCAAACATAAGCAAATCATATTTATAAGATTACTACATGTTTACAAAGGTGCTTACTTTTGTTACTAATACAAAAGTATAATTCCACTAGAATTATTCCAACTTAATCATGGTTTTAAATCTATTCACATGACCATGGCTCAAATATACTTATGGCATAAATATTCCTAAAAACGAAATCATGGTTTTTACTTTATTCATACAAACTTGCAAAGGGGATTGTAAATTTAGCCTAGCTATGTGTCACATATATTATCATATAATTCTTGTGAACAATATAGGCCTAACATGTTTTTCAATTATGCAAAATATCCAACATAGCCTAGTCATATTCAGTTTTTCAATTATGCAAAATATCCAACATAGCCTAGTCATATTCATAAGTTCACAAAGAGGCTTACTTTAACATTATGACTTAATACATAGATCATGATGCTAATTCCAATATTTCATATGAACCATAATACCCCAAATTTGGCCTAATTACACAAAAAAAATGATTTTGTACAAAATATACATTATGTTGGCATAATAGCAAAACCACATACTTGCATGAATCTCAATTTAACGATCATAAACATGTAACTTCAACATGAATTACATACTTTGCGAATATTAAATCGTATACTTGCATAAAACTACCGCAAACATGTAGTTTTTATAATGAATAACATACTTTGCGAATAACCAATCGTATACTTGCATAAAACTACCGCAAACATGTAGTTTTTATAATGAATAACATACTTTACGAATATCCAATCGTTATACAACATTCCAAATCGATAAGAATCATAGTAACGCACAAATATGAATTACTTATCACCACAAATCAAGTATACAAATCAACACAGTTATTTATTTATACCGGAATAATACTCTACTTACAATCGTGTGGCGAATTCTCCAATTGGAGATGCGACTCCTTGTTGATTTGATTTGTTTAAGTTGCTTTATGCTTTAGAATTTTCCTCCTAATCTTCTCTCAAATTGGTGGCTGCTCCTAGTCGTTCCTCAGCAACATGATGGCCTCGTTCTTATTTTTGAATGAATAGATTAGGTAGAGTCTAGGGTCATTTTTATAGAGTTTATGAACTGATTAGGACCATCGATGTTGCTTGGATTGATCGTAGCCATTCATTCGAAAGAGAGACCAATTAGAGCCTGCCACCTAGCCCTAATGACAAAGCAAGCTTCTGAAAATCGACCAAACACAGACCTGGCCAGCCAGGACTTGACCAGACCTGACCAGCAGGTCATTTTTGACCTGGGCGCACTTGGCAGGTGCGCCAGGTCAAAAATGTACTGGCGCACTTCCCAAGTGCGCCAGTGCATTTTTGTTCTGGCGCACTTCCCAAGTGCGCCAGTGCATTCTGACCCGTTTTCCGGTTTTTCGCCCAACTTCGTTCGTCCATAACTTCTTCATACGATATCCGTTTTACGCAAATTCAGACTCTATCTTAAGCAGAATTCCGAGACGAACGCAATGGCGTATCCCGTTTCCCTTAATTCTTTGATTTAAAATTATTTATTGCTTAATTTATGAATTTCACAGTTATAAAATACATGGGGTGTTACATAATCCTATCATTTATGTCATACATAAATTAACCAATTGTGGTATTTGTTCGCACTACTATATATTTCCAGGAACGAACGGTATCGGTCGTTGGCGAGTGTACACATGTACATAAAATACACGTGTACATCGCCTCAATGTCTGAACTGAATATAAGCGATATCATAAGCGATCCTGGAAGCTTGCATATACATGTGCATGTATATACTACAAGAAAAATCGCATATAGCAGCGGCAGTATCCGCTTCCAATCCGTCGCTAAACAGACCTTAGCGACGGATTTCCTGTATAATGGTGTGGTCGGTAAAAAACCATGACAATATCCATGTCAGATTTTTGCGATGGAATTTAGCATTAATTTTCCAACGGTTTTCCATCATTTTACAATTTTTTAATAAAAAATAATTTTATTTATTAAGTTAATTTTAATTTATTTACCGACTATTTACCGAAGGATAAATAATTTATATTAAATTATTATTTATAAAAGGCATTGGTAAACCCTTACTAATTGCCAAGGGATTAGCGATGGAAAATAAACCGAAGTAAACTTAACCTCACTTTTTTAGTTCGTAATCCGTCGTTATTCCACTTCTGAGATATACATACATACATATATATATGTATATATATATTGAACTAGCATCATTCAACTGTGAACACTGAAATAGCATATGAAAAAAACAAAGATAAATTTGCAAGAAAATACATCTATAATCACATTAAAAAAAGAACAACATCCATATCAACACTTAAAAAAAACATTCATATTCACATTCAAAAAATAATGTCCATAATTCTTCCTCAATTCATACACCAAGCTGAATTATAAACAACAAAACTATACACCAAGCTTTCATACCACCAGCCCTTCTACAATTTGAGCTTCCAAATCCACTATTGTTCAGCCCCGATGAACTCAAACTGGAATCCCTGCTTAACGAACCAAGATCACCAAAACTAGCAGGAGACCTACCAACAATATCATATTTCTAGACTATAAATAGAAGGTATAACACATATATTGATTACAATATTATAGCCATGACATTCTTTTCTCCCGAGAGCTACGCTATTTCTGCAGTCTTTGATCGCTGAATGCACACTTGCCTTTCTTCCTGAACTAACTAATAACAATGAATACAGCAGTTAAATTGAATTAAAATAAATTAGTTTGTCGTCTGAAGAAACTTGTGTTTAGAGAACTCGTTCTACTTCTTAGGGACCTCATACCAGTTTTAAAAGCTTGACTTCCTCCTCATTAACCAATTTATTTCCAGCTTTCATGCTAAATTGCTTCTTGCATTCAACAACCCAGCTGTATACTATCATCAATTCACTGCCAGCAACATTCCTAAAATATTCTTGAAAGTGAGGTATAAATCAAATAATACTCATCATAATATTAACACACTAACCATCTTAATGTTCCATAAACTTCGAATGTTCTGGCTAAGAATCTACATATGCAAAGGTATAGGCATATGTTCCAGAAAACACAAGAGCATAATGAATATATTAAATGCAAAATTCATACCAGCCTATGAGTAACTAAACTGTACCTGGAATACAAATCTCTTCATGAAACACAAAGAAATACAAGAGGATTGCTAAATGAAGGGGAAAATTGACCTAAGTAACTAAGCTATGTTGCAGTTTTTATACTAGCAATCAAATTGTTCTCTGTATATAACAATATCTGACCTAAGTTTTTCACTTTTTGGATAAGGTAAGGTTTATTTACATATGATGTGAGGAAAATTGACTCTAAGCTGTTTACATGTGATATGAGATTGTTTGGACTTAATTATCAAAGAGTCATTTTAATAACTTTTTGTTTTTTGCTGTTGTCGTAGGAGCGTAGAAGAACATAGAACATTGGTAACCTACTTTATGTTAGCCATCTGATTTTATATTTTTGGCAATTTTCAACAGCGTGACCACACATTAATCTCTCAAATTTAAAGAGGTTAATATAATAGAGTTTGAAGGATGGACTGCGTATGAGTGTTGGTCTTTGTGATATTGTGGTGGGTGTTTAACTCGGTGCCTGTGTATGCAAGGATTGTAGCGTGCATCCATGTTGCGACATTGCTTTGCTGAAGGAAGGGCTAAGTGTAATTTTTTTGAAACACAAAGCATCCTAGCAATCAACAGCATAGTGAGCTACTTATGTAAATCCAATTATGTATATGGCAATCCAATATGTATCATAATACCTGTAGATTGCACAATCAAAC
The DNA here is from genome assembly GCA_030737875.1 of Allium sativum. NCBI lineage: Eukaryota > Viridiplantae > Streptophyta > Magnoliopsida > Asparagales > Amaryllidaceae > Allium > Allium sativum. The sequence continues at coordinate 826,944,715 of CM060918.1, forward strand.
ATAAGTGAACTACTTATGTAAATCCAAATTAATAATGAACGTACTTGAGAGCTACTTCACGACAATTCTCGGCCACATCATCAAATATGTATATGGCAATCCCCATTTCCTCCGGTGTTCTATCTTTTCCCTATAAATGATGAAGTCATAAGCATTTCCATTACTATCATTATCAAAGGAAGTATAGACTGTTCTGGCCAGACAATAGCGTGATTGCACTCATTAGCCAATACGCGTAATATAACTATTTGGCATCTTCTTCCAACAGGTAAATAATATTATTCTATTGATTAACACTGTAGTTTAGTAACGATCAACATATTATATCAAATTGGATAATGTGTATGTGAATTGTTAATGACGGAAAAAGTAACGATCAACAGTTTTACAGGTATAATTAATGGTAATCAGGTGGCGCAATTTGATTTGTGGTAAAAGAATTCAAGGAGGAGAAAATGGTTTACTTTCTTCAATAAATATCAATTCTGGTGTATATTGGATAACATGGAGTCCAATAACCATATTACCATCACATAGTGACAATTTTTCAAGAATATACTTCAAGAAGTAAAGGATAGGACACATGTATTGCCTTAGCATCCCAGGAAATTTGTTCTGGACACATGTATTTCCTTAGCATCCCAGGAAATTGGAAATAACAAATGAAATGAAGTTCATAGGATGAAATACGCATGCTTAGGTTGAGATAAAAACAAGTGTATGCTTTCCAGGTTACACGCACCAGGTACCATGAACAAGCCAATACAAGTCAGCAAAGTAATACATGAAGTACAACAATATATAAAGTGGACCGGTGTCAATTTCCATGTTTAAGCACAAATCAGTCTTTCGACTTGTGGAATGAGTTTTCAAGCCAAGACAAAGTCGCAACAGCAAATGCATGGGCACATATATGAACGATTCAGGGGCACACACGTATACTCAGGTGGACCAAGTACATATGCATATGTGCAAAACAACCGAGGCAGTAAATGGCAAGGGGTATGAAGTCAACGTATGCCACTTTATAACAGAGGAGAGCTTCACATTTCACAACTAAGCAAGGTGATTTAGTGCAAATATATAAGAAGAATGTATGGATACTGGCAACTACTTTAATGTATATGCCTTAGTTTCAACACAACAATTTAATCCCAGATTTTTCCACCCTAGCAATAAAATCAAAATGTAACTACAAATTTTCAAAATAGGGTGTACATATTATAAATATATACTAGTTTCATTTACATACACACTGGGGTACGATATACATATATGTGATCTAAGACAAAAAGTGCATGAAACAGGGTGTTACTATTCTTTAAAATGTTGTGCTAAAAATTAATACATGAAAAGGTATGTGTGCTCTGTGCATATTCTAAATATTTTAATGCAGATAGGTATATAACTTAAACAAGACAGGATAGGGCTTTCAGGTTTAGGTAGTGAACACATACGAATACTTTAATGTTATGTCATATACTAGACATGTTCCCAAATACTCAAGCAGCACGAATACAACTACAAGGGGGCAGGTATTCGAACCAAAGTTGTAACACCCCGCATTTTTAAGATAATTAAAAATGTGTGTGTGTGTATATATATGCATGGATATATAAATAATGGTGATGTGCAATTTAAATTAGTGGAAGAAATGGAAAAATTAATAAGTTAATGATATATGTAATAGAAGAGAAAATAAAATAAAAACACTTAATTTAAATATCAGGAATTAATTAAAAAGGACATCAACATTGTGTCTGCCTCGAGATTCTGGTTCAGATGGACACTTAGTTTGCGTAAATCGGATACCATATGAAAAGTTGTTAAGGTTCAAAGTTTGTATACGCACAAGAGAAATATATATATATATATATATATATATATATATATATATACACAGACACACAAATAAATTAAAATATAAAATAAAGAACAAGATAAGGATTGCATGTAATAAATGCATGCACTGAAAAAAAGAGAAAAATGTAATGCATGCATTGAAAAAAAGAAAGGATTGGTTGCATGCAATGTAAATATGTTGCATGCACTGATTTGCAAACATAATGCATTAACATTAAATGAAAAATAAAAGAAAAAGATTCATGCAATGGTTTAATTTAAGTATTGTAACTAACATGAAAAATAGAAGTAAGGAGAGAATAATAATTATCATTGTTCTAAGACTTATTAACAGAAGACTGCATAGCTTAGTTGGTTAAGGATTGGATTTGTAACATAGAGGTCAAGGGTCCGAACACCGGTGGCAGCATAATTTTTATTTTTGTTTTAGAGAGGGCCAACTGAACATGCAAATATATGCACGTATATAAATTCAAAATTTGAAAGGATAAGAACGTACATATAAGGAAATAAAGAAAAATATATGTATATATATGAGAATATATATATATATATGCAGAAAATATATGTATATGAAAGATAAAATTTCAAGATAAGGCTACAGTCAATGAAATATGGTAAGAATCAAATAACGGTGCAACATCGTTTGAATTTTGAAAATAAAACGAAAGTTGTGCATATATATATATACATATATATATATACGCGTAAAATGTTCGCTAGATGAATTGTATACATATAAGAATATTTCATGTGACTAAAATAGTTAATTAAATTCCAGAAATTCAAAAGTTCGAAATTCAAATTTCTACGCCAAAACAACTTGCAGGATCCAATGCTGACTCAGCACTGCGTATATGATAAGATTTAGCTAGATTCATCTGCAAACCTGGACTATTTTCCTAACTGGGTTCAATGCTGACTCAGCGCTAAGTGTACGATAAGATGTGGCTAGATTCGTCTGCGAACCTAGACTATTTTCTTAACTGGGTTCAATGCCGACTCAGCGCTGCGTGTACGATAAGGTCTTGAGCACCTATATAGACACACCTAGACCTAATCCTAAATTCATTAATCAAAGTAAGTGGCGTCACCATGCTACTCAACCCTAATCTAACCTAGCCTCCATCAAATCCAATCAAATTAGAGTTTTTAAGACAACAATCAAAGTTAGAGCTTTCAAATTGGAGTTCATAAATTGGAAAATAAGAATTGGATTTTACATCAAAGGATTAGCTATTCAAATTCAGAAAATCAGATCCTAGAATTCAAGATCCATTCTTTAATCAGTGAGTGGAATTACGATAAACTTGTTGCATAATAGTATTATTATCGTTCGTCATTCCCCAGTTATAAATTCAATTCAAAATTCATGTTATAATAATTGTCCTTTTATTCTCCTTCCCCTTTTTATTTTTGGATCTAGGTTATCTCGAAACTAGACGAAATCTTATTATACATACGTACGATTGAAATGTAGGAATATTGGGGCATAATTTATTTTGTGCAATCGAGAAATATAATATGTAATTTGGGGATTGTGGCATAACAATTATTATTGCAAATATTGGGACAATTGGCGAATTGTATATTGGGATTATTCAATGAAATAAAGTTTGAATTGGAAATTTTGGAGTGTATTTCAATAATCAATCTTTGGGTATGTTTTGGAAACATGAATCTATGCTGAATAGTGCGGAACTATGAATTCCGATTTATAATGTTAACCTGAAATTGTGTATATTTAATTGGAATTTTTGAATATGGAATGGGATTGGGAAGATTTGATTTATTTCAAATCTAATATTGTGGGATTGAGGTTTTAAACTATAAGTTTAAATTTTGGGTTTTGGGAAAAACGAATCTAGAGGTAAGAATCCTAAGTTGATAAAGGAACATATAAAACTTAGCTTATGCGATTATGAGGCCTCTTATGTGATTATGAAACCTAACTCATAACTTGAAATTGATGCTTAACCTTCTCATAAAAATTGTTAATTGGCTAAAGATGAAACATGACTAACTCGAGGTTAGAATGAGGTTGCAGTGTAATTCTACCCGGAACCGTCCGACATATCCAGTGGCTGCAAACAATAGGGTCTAATGTGAGAAGTTAGTCATAACGCGCTTAAACCCGAGGTTAGATTGAGTTGTGGTGTAAGACTGCCCGGAACCTCCCGGCACATCCAGCAACCGCAACAATAGGTCTAATGTGAGAGGTTGGTGCATTAATAATCAATTTATGCTAATGACACATGCTAGTATGGTAAGGTTAGGTTAACAACGCTTAACCAATTTGACATGATGCATGGGTGGGTTAAGTCAATATGAACTGAAAGACAACACTTAACCAAATTTGTGGAATATACGAGTAATGCATGAGCGGGAAGGTAGGGATAAGTAAAACTTGACATATGGACAAACTTAACCAACACAGTTATGGGGAATGATAACTACCTATTATAAACCAGAGTTGCGGTAATGTAAAATTAAATAATAGGAAAACTTGTCCTAGGAAAAAGAGAAGATTATGACTTAAGATGTAATACAAGACTTAAAGGGTGGGACGACTTATATTATGAAATAAGTTAATCTAAGTTGAAAAGGTGGGAAAGTACCCGTACGCTATCGTTTGATAAAGAAAACTTAAGTCATGTTTGAGTTCATTGGTAAACCTTAGTTAGTGAACTAAGTAAATAACAATAAAGGCAGCCAAGTGTTGAACCTTAGTTAGAGAACTAAGTAAATAAAGATGAAGTTAACCAAGTGTTGAACCTTAGTTAGAGAACTAAGTAAATAATGATGATGGCAACTGGGTAATGAACCTTAGTTAGAAAACTAAGTAAAATGGTAACCGAAGTAACGAACCTTAGTTAGAGAACTAAGTAAGCAACGGTAAAGATAAGTAACAAGTAAACCTTAGTTGAAGAGGACTAAGTAATAAACCTTAGTTAAAGAGAAACTTGGTAATTAGAATTGAAGGACCACATAAACGAGGATAACCAAGTTAATAAGACAAAGCAAGTGTGTAATCAGAAGTTTAGACATATGGTCTAATAGTACGAAAGGATAAGGCGCTTGGACCAGTCCATACGATATGGGATGAATAACCAAACTCGGTAGATCATCATGGTGCCATAGGGCGCCAGGGGGAGCGTACGTCCATCTGATCATATAGAAGGCTCCAACGGACTGGGTTACAAAGCACGCGACTTCGAGGGGACGTGAGGTTACTCTTTGTATTCCTCTGTGAGAATGCAGATGATTCGCCTGGGCTCACAGAGGTTAAGGTCTGTGTAAGAAGAACCAAGAGTATGCATTGGTTGCAATAAAAAGGCAACCTAAAGATTAGGATGGACCAGCATGAGTCGGCGATAACCGGTTGGCCCTGTGATAGCACGTCGTCGGCTACCTACCATTTTGAGTCAGTCGAGCACAAAAAGCGGAAAGGTGGAGAACTCCAGAAAACCATATACTTGTTATCTAGTTATGGGTGAGGTTGGCCAATAGGTTTGTGAGGGCATAGAGGGCCTGCGTACAGTTCTCATTCTTGATATTCTTGGGTGCCTTTCATTAGTTGAGGGAGGGGTCAAGTGGGACCATAGCCACAGTAAAAACAGACCTTAGCATCTGCATCAGAAGATAACTTAAAGCTCCCGACCGAGTTCTGTGTTTCTTGATTTGCCCTGCCACGGGACTCGGGTCGCAAATATAGAGGACATGTGCAACTAGATATCTAGCACGTTTAATGATAGGTTGGGACGTAAAGTCTAGGAACGCATATCGCTCGGGGTAGTGTGTCCTGGACTAGAGGGCATTGTTCGATAGGCCTAGTTGGACCTAGGTAGCGTAAACCCTGGTTGAACCTAGGAAGCGTTCGATAAAGTAAACCCTAGTTGGATATAGGTAACACTCGATGGTAAACCTTAATTGGATCTAGGTAGTATTAGATAACAGAACCTAGTAAGACCTAGGTTGGCAGTCCAAACGCTTAAGCAACACAGGAATGGTGGTTTTACGCAGACTTAGTGAGAATATATATATATATATACATGAAATCCCGTACGACGTACGACATTGGATAAGGAACTGCGTACATATTAAAAGATGACACGAGTTGGATGAGGGACTGCGTACACATGAAAATAGGACACGAGTAGGGGTAACTACATACACATTGTATTAGGTTAATCTACTAGTGGATGGATAAGTATAACTTAAAGAGCTAACATTGTTAACAACCTCATAACCAAGAAAATGTAACTGAACGGTATATGTAGGATTATACACAAGTTTATTCTAAGTCCAGTCACACAGGACTTATGTTCTGACCCCCTCCTCGTTACATACTTCCAGGTTAGGTTCATGACAGAGATGGTATAGCTTTGGATACTGGTTTAACAGTATTATTAATAAGGTAAGGCTATATTTGAATATATTACACTTTATTTCCTTCCGCTGTGAGATGCTTTACGAGTTCTGACATGTTTCTTTATCTATGTCTTTTTTGCAGGATACCAGAGCACCCAACTCGGGTTTCTATAGATTGGATTTTTGAAAAAAATTCAGTCCGTCAGAACTTGGATTGTTACATTTGGTACCAGAGCTTCGATTTAGGATCCCTATACGGATAATGAGTGAACGTATTTCTATTTTCTAAAATATAAATATATTATATATAAAAACTTAGATCCATAAGGAAGCCTACTAGATAGAAAAAGTAAAGTGTGGTAGGAAATGGGGTATCTATTTTGTACACTAAAGGAATGAACATAGAAATTTTGAGACCCTTAAGTGGTTCGGTTGGAAAGTGTACAATATGTTTGGTATTAGAGAAAGATGTATCCCATATGATAGAACTGAAATGTTAGTATTTCATATTAGTGGGTTTAAAAGTGAAGCCTTATAAATTAGAAAAAGGATTAAAAAGTAAAGCATACAAAATGTTGCATTTTGTAAAAAGTTTTGAAATATCTATTCTTTTGACAATAAATTTTGATTATTGTTTTAAAAAGAAAATTTTGTTGGGTAGACAAAATAAGTTGTAGGAATAGAATAGATGTCTGCACCTTATAGCGTGTAGTTAAATTAACATTGTAATTAGAAACAATGTAAGCCTGATAGTCGTCCTTGTCTACTCCAGTTTTATGATTTGAAAAAAAAATGTTTTGCATTTTGTTTTGTAACATATTTTTATGGTTTTGCGAAAACAAGTTTTGGAGAAGAAAATAAAGTTTTAACACTTTTAATTTTTGAAAGAAAAATGTAACGAAAAGAAAGGAGGCCAAACCATGTTTTAAAAAGAATGGAGTAGGTAAGGATTAATCCCTAGAAAAGAACGAGAGAAAGTTAAAGCTATGAATTAAACAATTGGAACCAACTAGAGAATGGTTGAGTTAAGTGATTCTGTGAGTGTCAATCTGATGTTGATTTCGGTCTTCGAAGTTGATATTTAGGGAGTTACTCTCTTGCTAATTTACAGTCAGGGATTGGCTAATATTAAACAAATGGAAAATTTCCCGTAGAATGCATAAGCATAGAGAAACCTAGGTTTGTTGCTTGAGAAAAAGAAAAAGGATAGGCTAGTAATACACAACAAGGACTAGTAGTGACTACTAAGTAGTAAAGGGCAAGTAAGTGGGTAGATCCTGTTGTGTGGACTCGCAATTGTCTGAGACGACAAAGTCCTAAGATTCTTGGCCCATTTAGTAGCAGTGTACGATGTTGTTTAAGTTGAAAGCGAAAAGACTTATTTGAAAATAATAAACTTAAGTAATTTGATTAATTCAAATAAGCTAAGAAAGAGAATAGCCTAACTAAGGAGAAAACAACAAATTTGGCGAAGCAACAAATGTAACGGGAAAAGAAAACGAAAATCTTAAGAAAAGATTAATAAAAATGAAATCTTCCCAAGATAAGTTGAAAGAGAAAAGAATTTTTTATGTAGTTATGCTTGGATAGGAAAGTAGGAAGTTTTTATAGAATAGTTATGTAAAAATCCAAGTGCAATTAGAAAAGGTACATAAAAGAAAAATGGAGAATGTAAGTTCTTCCTTTTAATACCTTTTTGTAACATATGAAATCGAATTTAGAAAATTAGATTTTTCTAAATTTAATTATGATTGGTAGGGTTTTGGATGCAACAATTGAATGAACTATGCTTTTACTCTGTAAGAGTGGGAAGATTTGTATGAAAAGCTATTTTGGTTTTCAAAATATTGCATTCATATAGAACTGCAAGTATATTTAGGAAGTGAGCATCATGTTTTGAAAGAGATTTTAAAAGTTTGCATACATATAGGTGGTACTAAATTAGGCATACATGCATTGCTATGATGTATTTCACTTTAAACATGTGCACGATGTTTGCAAAAAATGGATGCACACATGATGGATGTATAATATGCGAGGGATTATATATTTAATCTCTATCAAATTTCGGGGAGGAAATTTTTTTTAAGGATGGGAGAATGTAACACCCTGCATTTTTAAGATAATTAAAAATGTGTGTGTGTGTATATATATATATATATATATATATATGCATGGATATATAAATAATGGTGATGTGCAATTTAAATTAGTGGAAGAAACGAAAAAATTAATACGTTAACAATATATGTAATAGAAGAGAAAATAAAATAAAAACACTTAATTCAAATATTAGGAATTAAGTAAAACAGATATAACGATTGCGTCCGCCTCGAGATTCTAGTTCAGATGAACACTTGGTTTGCGTAAATCGGACACTGTATGAAGAAATTGTTAAGGTTCGAAGTTTGTATACGCACAAGAGAAATATATATATATACACACACACAAACAAATTAAAATACAAAATAAAGAATAAGATAAGGATTGCATGTAATAAATACATGCACCAAAAAAAAGAGAAAAATGTAATGCATGCATTGAAAAAAAGAAAGGATTGGTTGCATGCAATGTAAATATGTTGCATGCACTGATTTGCAAACATAAATCGTTAACATTAAAAGAAAAATAAAAGAAAAAGTTTCATGCAATGGTTTAATTTAAGTATTGTAACTAACATGAAAAAGAGAAGTAAGGAGAGAACAATAATTATCATTGTTCTAACACTTACTAACAAAAGACTTCATAGCTCAGTTATTTAAGGCATTGGATTTGTAACATAGAGGTTAGAGGTTCAAACCCCGGCGGCGGCATAATTTTTATCTTTGTTTTAGAGAGGGCCAACTGAACATGCAAATATATGTACGTATACAAATTCAAAATTTGAAAGGATAAGAACTTACATATAAGGAAATAAAGAAAAATATAGGTATATATATGAGAATATATATATATATATATATATATATATATATATATATATATATGCAGAAAATATAAGTATATGAAAGATAAAATTTCAAGATATGGCTACAGTCAATGAAACATGGCAAGAATCAAATAACGGTGCAACATCGTTTGAATTTTGAAAATAAAACGAAATTTGTGCATATATATATATATACGCATAAAATGGTCGTTAGAGGAATTGTATACATATAAGAATATTTTAGGTGAATAAAAAAGTTAATTAAATTCTAGAAATTCAAAAGTTCGAAATTCAAATTTCTGCGCCAAAACAGCTTGCGGAACCCAATGCTGACTCAGCACTGCGTGTACGATAAGATTTGGCTAAATTCATCTGCGAACCTGGACTATTTTCTTAACTGGGTTCAATGCTGACTCAGCGCTGCGTGTACGATAAGATTTGGCTAGATTCATCTGTGAACCTGGACTATTTTCTTAACTGGGTTCAATGCTGACTCAGCGTTGCGTGTAAGATAAGATTTTGAGCACCTATATAAACACACCTAGACCTAACCCTAAATTCATTAATCAAAGTAATGGCGTCACCATGCTACTCAACTCTAATCTAACCTAGCCTCCATCAAATCAAATTAGAGTGTTTAAGACAACAATCAAAGTTAGAGCTCTCAAATTGGAGTTCACGAATTGGATAATAAGAATTGGATTCTACATCAAAGGATTAGCTATTCAAATTCAGAAAATCAGATCCCAGAATTCAAGATCTGTTCTTTAATCAGTGAGTGGAATTACAATAAACTTGTTGCATAATAGGATTATTATTGTTCGTTATTCCCCAGTTATAAATTCAATTCAAGATTCATGTTATAATAATTGTCCTTTTATTCGCCTTTCCCTTTTTATTTTTTGATCTAGGTTATCTCGAACCTAGACGAAATCTTATTATACATACGTACGATTGAAATATGGGAATATTGGGGCATAATTTATTTTATGCAGTCGAGGAATATAATATGTAATTTGGGGATTGTGGCATAACAATTATTATTGCAAATATTGGGACAGTTGGCGAATTGTATATTGGGATTATTCAATGAAATAAAGTTTTAATTGGGAATTTTGGAGCATATTTCAATAATGAATCTTTGGGTACGTTTTGGAAGAATGAATCTATGTTGAATAGTGCACAACTATGAATTTCGATTTATAATGTTAACCTGAAATTATGTAAATTTAATTGGAATTTTTGAATATGGAATGGGATTAGGAAGAAGTGATTTATTTCAAATCTAATATTGCGGGATTGAGGTTTTAAACTACAAGTTTAAATTTTGGGTTTTGGGAAAAACGAATCTAAAGGTAAGAATCCTAATTTGATAAAGGAACGGATAAAACTTAGCTTATGCGATTATGAGACCTCTTATGTGATTATGAAACCTACCTCATAACCTGAAATTGTTGCTTAACGTTCTCATAAAAATTGTTAATTGGCTAAAGATGAAACATGACTAACTTGAGGTTAAAATAAGGTTGTGGTGTAATTCTGCCCCGAACCGCCCGGCATATCCAGTGGTCGCAAATAATAGGGTCTAATGTGAGAAGTTAGTCATAACGCGCTTAAACCCGAGGTTAGATTGAGTTGTGGTATAAGACTGCCCGGAACCGCCCGGCACATCCAGCAACCGCAACAATAGGTCTAATGTGAGAGGTTGGTGTATTAAAAATCAATTTATGCTTGTGATACATGCTAGTATGGTAAGGTTAGGTTAACAACAATTAACCAATTTGACATGATGCGTCGGTGGGTTAAGTCAGTATGAACTGAAAGACAACACTTAACCAAATTCGTGGAATATACGAGTAATGCATAAGCTGGAAGGTAGGGTTAAGTAAAACTTGACATATGGACAAACTTAACCGACACAGTAATGGGGAATGATAACTACCTATTATAAAACAGAGTTGCGGTAATGTAAAATTATATAATAGGTAAACTTGTCCTAGGGACAAGGGAAGATTATGACTTAAGATGTAATACAAGACTTGAAGGGTGGGACGACTTATACTATGAAATAAGTTAATCTAAGCTGAAAAGGTGGGAAATCACCCGTACGTTATCGTTTGATAAAGAAAACTTAAATCATGTTTGAGTTCATTGGTAAACCTTAATTAGTTAGTGAACTAAGTAAATAACGATAAAGGCAACCAAGTGTTAAACCTTAGTTAGAGAACTAAGTAAATAAAGATGAAGTTAACCAAGTGTTGAACCTTAGTTAGAGAACTAAGTAAATAATGATGATGTCAACTGGGTAATGAACCTTAGTTAGAAAACTAAGTAAAATGGCAACCGAAGTAACGAACCTTAGTTAGAGAACTAAGTAAGCAATGGTAAAGATAACTAAGAAGTAAGCCTTAGTTGAAGAGGACTAAATAATAAACCTTAGTTAAAGAGAAACTTGGTAATTAGAATTGAAGGACCACATAAACGAGGATAACCAAGTTAATAAGACAAAGCAAGTGCGTAATCAGAAGTTTAGATATACGGTCTAATAGTACGAAAGGATAAGGCGCTTGGACCGGTCCATACGATAGGGGATGAATAACCAAACTCGGTAGATCGTCATGGTGCCGTAGGGCGCGAGGGGGAGCGTACGTCCATCTGATCATATAGAAGGCTCCAACGGACTAGGTTACGAAGCACACGGCTTCAAGGGGATGTGAGGATACTCTTGGTATCCCTCTGTGAGAATGCAGATGATCTGCCTGGGCTCACAGAGGTTAAGGTCTGCGTAAGAAGAACCAAGAGTATGCCTTGGCTGCAATAATAAGGCAACCTAAAGACTAGGATGGACCAACGTGAGTCGGCGATAGCCAGTTAGCCCTGTAATAGCACGTCATTGGATACCTACCATATTGAGTCAGTCGAGTACGAAAAGCGGAAAGGCGAAGAACTCCAAAAAACTATATACTTGCTATCTAGTTATGGGTGAGGTTGGCCAATAGGTTTGTGGGGGCATAGAGGGCCTGCGTACAGTTCTCATTCTTGATATTCTTGGGTGCCTTTCATTAGTTGAGGGAGGGGTCAAGTGAAACCATAGCCACAGTAAAAACAGACCTTAGCATCTACATCGGCAGATAACTTAAATCTTCCGACCGAGTTCCATGTTTCTTGATTTGCACTACCACGGGACTCGGGTCGCACATATAGAGGACATGTGCAACTAGATATCTAGCACGTTGAACGATAGGTTGGGACGTAAAGTCTAGGAACGCATATCGCTCGGGGTAGTGTGTCCTAGACTAGAGGGCATTGTTTGATAGATAGCATAAACCCTAGTTGGACCTAGGTAGCGTAAACCCAGGTTGAACCTAGGAAGCGTTCGATAAAGTAAACCCTAGTTGGACCTAGGTAACACTCGATGGTAAACCCTAGTTGGATCTAGGTAGTATTCGATAACAGAACCTAGTAAGACCTAGGTTGGCAGTCCAAACGCTTAAGCAACACAGGAATGGTGGTATTACGCAGACTTAGTGGGAATATATATATACATGAAAGCCCGTTTGACGTACGACATTGAATAAGGAACTGCATACATATGACAAGATGACACGAGTTGGATAAGGGACTGCGTACACATGAAAAGAGGACACGAGTAGGGGGTAACTACATATACATTGTATTAGGTTAATCTACTAGTGGATAGATAAGTATAGCTTAAAGAGCTAACATTGTTAAGAACCTAATAACCAAGAAAATGTATCTGAACGGTATATGTAGGATTATACAGAAGTTTATTCTAAGTCCAGTCACATAGGACTTATGTTCTGACCCCCTCCTCATTACAAACTTCCAGGTTAGGTTCATGACAGAGATGGTATAGCTTTGGATACTGGTTTAGCAATATTGTTAAAAAGGTAAGGCTATATTTGAATATATTATACTTTATTTCCTTCCGCTGTGAGATGTTATACGAGTTCTGACATGTTTCTTTATCTGTCTTTTTCTGCAGGATATCAAAGCACCCAACGCGGGTTTCGATAGATTAGATTTATGAAAAAAATTCGGTTCGTCGGAACTTAGGTTGTTACAAAAGTACATACTGTCAAAACATGCAGTAATTTGAATACAAGTGAGTATGCAGCTCAACACTTACATGTACATAAAACAGGAGTACATAGTTTCAAACAGGTTCACGACAACTGTATAAATAGGTTCAAGTAAATTATATAAACAGGAGTATATAGGTTTTAAACAGGTTTGAGGCAAAATGTCTTCCTCTTTAAAGTGTATACAGGAAACAATAAGGTACCAATGGACTTACATAAATTACAAACCCAACTATCTAACAATTCTCAGATGCCTAAAAATGAAGGGATGTTTCTTTACTGTATAAGCAGGTGACAAAAACATATGCAAGTTATCATTGGTTTATCTTTTTCAAGTTAACAAAAGGTCAACACATATTTGCAGATTACAACTACGGCAAAATGGTTACACACTTTTATGTTTGCAAACGAGAGGTGGAAACTTCCTTCAATGTTTGCAAATGAGAGGTGAAAACTTCCCACACAACAAGGACATGGCAAATATGAGGCATGCAAAATAAATGTAGTCTCTAAGTTAGTGGCATCCATCCAAATTCACATACACATTCAAATCAGTGAATAATGCATGCAATTTCATGTCCTCCTCTTATGCCTTACTGCTAAGTATTTCTTAGCTAACTTGTCTTTTTATATGATAGCTTCACATTTTATATACCAAATCTACACCAACTCTCTTGAGCAATAATTGAACTCCAAATCAGCAATTATGTTTGTTCCAGTATGCCTTACTTAAGAGTAAAAATGGTCAGGTGTAGCTACCTACAAAGCTTATGTTGAACATGGCAAATATCATGTGCAATATTTTTATACAAGGTTAAAATGGTTTCAGTTTCCAAAAGGTATGTGTTCAAAACTACACAGCACGCACATGAAATTGTGGACATAGCTTCAGGTAGATAAAGTCACTAACTTATTATAACAGGAGGAAAATGGCAATATGGCTACATATTAACAAATAGAACATCGGGGAAACAGTCTTAACCATCAAATAAAACCACATTTCATAGCCAGGCGAAATATGACGAGCAAAAGGCAATGTTTATTTGGGTGTCATAGCAGGCTTCATTGGTTAACAACAATGTATATATACCAATTTTCAACTGGGTATGGTGTAAGCTTCAAAATAAACATTTAATGACAATTATACTTGTCAAAACACAGCAAAATGTGGGACTCAGCTAGATGGCATGGCATTTCGGATTTTAGTGGCACAAGTATGGTTTACATATAGGTGAACAAACCAATAACTATTATTCATGTAAAACAATAAGGGTCTAACTACTTGGACTTCACTATATTAAAGAAAAGCATCCCAGGTCATCACGTGTGGTGAAAGCTTCACAATTACATTATACTTTTCTACAAAAGCAAATAGGACAGAAACATGAAAATAGTTTAAAACTAATCCACATAGATAACATGGTGAACTGGGCAAGTTCATTTTTCAAATTTATCACTACAAGATTTACAGTAAGAGCCAATCAAGATTTATCGGTTTATGTATTAATTCGACCTCACAAATGACTCTAAATAATCGAAGCCAAAGACAGAAATTGCAAAACAAATGCAACCAACACTAATAAAAATTTACTATTATATTCTAGCTAGTATCAAAGTTAACTCACATGAAAAAGAGTTAATCGTGAGTTGAAACTCACCTGCAGTAACAAAGTGGTGCGTGGAAGAGGGAATACGGCTACTGGGTGCATTGGCCATTTTTGAGCTTCACAGCAACCAAGGCGGCATCACCAAGATCGGATTTTGGGACTGAAAAAGACATTGCTTTTAGCGATGCATCACTGGAAAGAGCATGACTGAGAGACTCAGTTTTCATCTTGGTTGTAAGGACCCATGGCTGCTGTAATGGAGGATAGAGTTTGTAGGAGGGGAGGCCAGAGGGTTTTCCGATGGCGGTTGCCTCTAATATGATTTGGGAAAAAATAACAATTTAGGGTTTCTGCCATTTATTTGGAAAGAAGAGAAACGATTTTGTGCTGAAGTAAATTGGAGAGAAAAGCGGTTTTTATAGAAGAAATTTAAGGGATAAGAACAACGTTCGTTCAACAACTTGTAGGTTAGCACGAAAACCAGAAAGTTGGTCAGTGCGAAAATTATCTGAGGTAGGTTGTGTTTAGTATTAATTGAATATTGATTGTACCGTAAACCATCGTCGAACGCTGAAATTTTCTACCTTCAAAAAAAAAACTCCAAACAGCATAAAATTTTAACGTATTTCCTCGTCTTCGTGTTCTGGATCAATTTAAATTAGTCTGGTCGGATTCTGACTTTGTTTGCATATAGCATTATTTTATTTTTAAATTATTTATCGATTCATCGAATTTGTTCTGCTGTTTCCCATCAACGACTTCGTTCAGTTCTAGATTTGAAACATTAAATTTTAATCCCTTTATATATACAAATACACAAATATCTAAGATAATTTCCCATATATTGCAACTAATAAAATCTTTAATTTTATTTGAAGTCAATAATGTCTATTTCCAAATTCTTAAATCTAATTTAAATGTCCAACCAATTCAATTCAAATATTAAACAACAAATAATTGACTCAACTGTTTTGAATTAAATATCGAATTCAATCAATACACAAAACAATATATTTGATTTTTAACTCAAGTATCAATATAAATTGATATTCATATTTAAATCTTTAATTAAATCGGTATTCCTGTTATCGAAATTTCCGGGACGTTACAATCTACCCCCTTTAAAACTTTTCGTCCTCGAAAAGGAAAAGTCGTTAGGGTTATAACAATGTACACTTCAAATTTCCATATTTACGTGAAAATTTTCTGTAACTAATTTAAATATCGATATTTAAGTTATCGATCCTCTTCGTTTATCCATCATATTCAATTAACCCAGGAGATCAAATTTCTTTACAAAACCAATCTCTTATTAAATTTCAAATTCTGCAAAAGTTAGATTTATGCATCTCGAGTTATCCCAAATTTCTTTATAACTCCATCTGTCAATATTTACTATTCACCCTTCCACTTATTTCTTACAATCCCAGTTCAACCAATTCAATACATTCAATTTTTCCCAAACACTCATTGAAGAGTTTAAACATTTCTTCTTCAAGTTACAACTATTGACTTAAAAATTTCCGAAAATCGAAATCACTTAAAAAAAATTATATATAAAATATCTGTGCTGTTATCTCAAAGATATGGACCTGAAAATACTTCCTAATCCTTTTTCTTAACTTTATTGATTGGAAAATACTTTATAACTAGAAGTTTGACAAGTTTATTGCCGTTCTCACAGATGTTAGGCATACACTGGCCAGGCGTATGACTAAAATCTCCAAATACTAAATATCCTTGTTTCAACTCCTAGTGGAAAATATTTCAAAAGTTCCTTTAAAAATAGATACGGAAAGTACCAATGTGATATTGATGTTGATTGTTCATGAATCGCAGATACACAATGGTTTCGTCTGGATCCCCCAGAAAACATCCGTATCCGTAGGAAATCACTTGCCTGCGAATTTCATCATGGAAAAATCAACTGAAGATACTTAAGAATCAAAACACAATCTAAGGTCATTAAACGTTGGTTGCTCTATCTCAAAATCAAGAAATCAATTATCAAAAGAAATTAACTCAAGTGATGAGGACCGATCAAGCCACGAAGACAAATCCGGTCACAAAGACAAACTGCTACATTAATGGGTGGCTCACTATCACTAAGATATCTCAAATACTTACACAATGGTTACGCCTAGGTCCCCCAGGAAACATCCATACCCGTAAGCTTTCACATTTCTGTGGATTACGCCCTTATAATTCGACTGTAGATCGCAGTAGTCACAATGGTTACGCTTGATTCCCCTAAGAAACATCCGTCCGCCGTAGGCTATCTACAGCCCTGCGAATTATACTACACGGTCGAATTCAATGACTCTAGATCGCAGCGATCACAATGGTTACGCCTGATTGCCTCAGGAAACATCCGACCACCGTAGGCTTTCTGCAGCCCTGCGAATCACGCTAACAGTCATGCTCAACATCAGATCAACACTCAGGAAATTAATCAACTTAACTAATCTCCTGTCAAGTTCAAAATTTATTAACTCCATTTCTTATCAAATCATTGCTTACGTAGTTCCCGAATTCATTTTACGAATCTATTACTCCTACATTCTGCCGCTTTTCATTCTCGTCGTGCGGCTTTTTATTCATCAGTTCTCACCATCTGATTTATCAAAATCCGTTAACCTCTCACAATCCTTGAAAAACAATTCATATTCATTTTCTATAATTCTAGAAAATATCCTATTACAATTGGAAAGCATTTCCATATATTTGCAATTCTTTAGTTTCAATAGAAATATACTTTATTCTAAGGGGTAATATCTCTATATTCGTTATTTAGACGAAAACAAATATTAAATATACACTGTTATTTTTAATTAACTCCTAACTCTCATTTCTTACTCCATTTAACCCTTTTGGCTATCGAACCTTAACCATTTCTTAGTCAACAATGAAGTCAATCAAGTTGGGGGTATATTTACCTCCCAGACCTTTAACTGAACAACATTATTAACTTTAAAACAGATAGAATTCTCCACTTCAAACACCAACAAAACATTTAATTCACGAAATTTCTGATTTTAAGTTAAATATGTATTTTCTTTACAATAATGGTTGATTATAACAATAATTCATGCCTACGAAATATTTAACTTTAAAATATTATTTATTCATTAATATGGATACATAAACAATTTATTACTAATATATTAAATTTTACTTAAAATAGAAAATGGTACTTTCCTAAAATTCGACATAATTGTCTTCCATAAATAACTTCCTTTCGAATAATCTGTTATTTGAATCTACGAATTTCGGAAAAATTTCATTGATTTATATTCTGAACTTAACAATAATCTCACCGTCCTGGTCAACTCCATTTCTCTTATCCCAAATTCATTTGCAACATATTTGCTTTCAAACGTTATTTACTTCTAAAAGTAAATATTATTTCTTTTATCAAAATCTGAACTTGTCACCTTAAATAAATTTTGATTTCATTTGAACATTGGTTCAAATCTCTTTAAAAACTTCTATTTATATCTTGCTTCATTTATAATTCTCATTAACAATTCACCACTTGTTACTTAATTGACAAGTTTATACTTATTATCGAATTCACATATTTGATTATACATTATTAGTTCGAAATCCATTGTAATTTACCTTACCAAGTTCTGAATAATATTCGATTATACATTATTAGTTCGAAATCCATTGTAATTTACCTTACCAAGTTCTGAATAATCTAAATAATTTTGTAATAGAACTTTGACAAAATCAAATTCCAATTGTAACCCTTTTGATTTTATTTCCATTAATTCATATTCCGATTATCGAGATAAAATTCAATGCTTCTTTCTTGATACGATTTCAAACTTCCCCTTTTTCATTCAAATTCTTATCTGAAATTTATTTCAAATAAATTTCGGTCATCTTTGATTTCTAAAATACACGATTACAGAAACTGATTTATCGATTCTATTATACTTATTTTCCTTAGATACGGTTTGATAATGGATTCGAGATTCAAAACTAAGGGAATCTTATCGGAGAAAAGCTCTCACTGACCTGGCTTTGAAGACTAGGGATTCCGAAAAATCTTAAATCTCAAAACAAATTTTTATTTCTGCTGCATCAGATCAAAAATACTAATCTTCAAAATATATAATATTTCAAAATAATTTCCCTTTAAAATTATTTTTATATTTCAAAATTTTATATTTCAAACCCTTTTTATTTTCAAAATTCGTTTTTCTAGTGACGATCCTACTTATTTAGACTCGATAAGCTATGCATCGAATAAACCAAAGCTCTGATACCACTTGTAACGTCCCGGCATTTTAACCGCTTCAAATGGGTAACTAAACCAACTTAAAATGTTCAAACTGATGGTTCGTTATTTAGCTTACAAAGTTTAAAACACAGAATTGACACAGAAAATACAGAATAAACAAATAGTGCAATATTGAACAGAAAATAGAATTTTTATATATAACAGAATTTGAACACAAAATTTTTATTTCAATACATCAGAATATAAACTACAGTTTGAATACAAAAAAATATTTACTGGTTTTAAAATCTTCAGAGTGTGCGACTTCGAAACCCAAGTTTTGCTAGTCTTCGAATCATAAGCTGAAATCTTTATTTGTATTGCTCGGGTCTGACCCGAGCGTTCCATTAAAAAACATAAAACACTCGAGTCAGGATTAAATCATAGTTCAAGTGAATTAACTTCAATAGAAACTGAAATATAACAGTTAATCCTATCATTTATGTCATACATAAATTAACCAGTTGTGGTATCTGTTCTCACTACTATGTATTTCCAGGAATGAAAAGTATCGGTCGTTTGCGAGTGTACACATGTATACAAAATACACGTGTATATTGCCTCAACGTCTGAACCGAATATAAGCGATCCTGGAAGCTTGCATATACATGTGCATCTATATGTACACACACATGTATTGCCTTAGCATCCCAGGAAATTGGAAATAACAAATGAAATGAAGTTCATAGGATGAAGTATGCATGCTTAGGTTGAGATAAAAACAAGTGTATGCTTTCCAGGTTACACGCACCAGGTACCATGAACAAGCCAATAAAAGTCAACAAAGTAATACATGAAGTACAACAACATATAAAGTGGACTGGTGTCAGTTTCCATGTTTAAGCACAAATCAGTCTTTCGACTTGTGGAATGAGTTTTCAGGCCAAGACAAAGTCGCAACAGCAAATGCATGGCACATATATGAATGATTCAGGGGCACACACGTATACTCAGGTGAACCAACTACATATGCATATATGCAAAACAACCGAGGCAGCAAGTGGCAAGAGGCACAAAGTCAATGTACGCCGCTTTATAACAGAGGAGAGCTTCACATTTCACAACTAAGCAAGGTGTTTTAGTGAAAATATATAAGAAGAATGTATGGATACTGTCAACTACTTTAATGTGTATGCCTTAGTTTCAACACAATAATTTTATCCCAGACTTTTCCACCCTAGCAAAAAAAAATCAAAATGTAACTACAAATTTTCAAAACAGGGTGTACATATTATAAATATATACTAGTTTCATTTACTTACACACTGGGATACAATATACATATTTGTGATCTAAAACAAAAAGTGCATGAAACAGGGTGTTACTGTTCTTTAAAATGTCGTACTAAAAATTAATGCATGAAAAGGTAATGTGTGATCAGTGTATATTCTAAATATTTTAACGCAAACAGGTATATAACTTAAACAAGACAGGATAGGGCTTTCAAGTTTAGGTAGTGAACACATACGAATACTTTCATGTTATGCCGTATACTAGACATGTGCCCAAATAATCAAGCAACACGAATACAACTACAATGGGGTAGGTATTCGAACCAAAGTACATACTGTCAAAACATGCAGCAATTTGAATACAAGTGAGTATGCAGCTCAACACTCATATATACATAAAACAGGAGTACATAGTTTTAAACAGGTTCGCAGCAACTATATAAACAGGTTCAAGTAAACTATATAAACACGAGTATATAGGTTTTAAATAGGTTTGAGGCAAAATGTCTTCCTCTTTAAAGTGTATACAGGAAACAATAAGGTATCGATGGACTTACATAAATTACAAACCCAACTATCTAACAATTTTCAGATGCTTAAAAATGAAGGGATGTTTCTTTACTGTATAAGAAGGTGACAAAAACATAAGCAAATTATCATTGGTTTATCTTTATCAAGTTAACAAAAGGTCAACACATATGTGCAGGTTACAACTATGGCAAAATGGTTACACATTTTTATGTTTGCAAACGAGAGGTGGAAACTCCCTTTAATGTTTGCAAATGAGAGGTGAAAAATTCCCACACAGCAAGGACATGGCAAATATGAGGCATGCAAAATAAATGTAGTCTCTAAGTTAGTGGCATCCATCCCAATTCACATACACATTCAAATCAGGGAATAATGCATGCAATTTCATGTCCTCCTCTTAGGTCTTACTGCTAATTATTTCTTAGCTAACTTGTCTTTATTTATTTGATACCTTCACATTTTATATACCAAATTTACACCAACTCTCTTGAGCAATAATTAAACTCCAAATCAGCAATTATGTTTGTTCCAGCATGCCTTACCTAAGAGTAAAAATGGTCAGGTGTAGCTACCTGCAAAGCTTATGTTGAACATGGAAAATATCATGTGCAGTAGTTTTTATACAGGGTTAAAATGGTTTCAGTTTGCAAAAGGTATGTTTTCAAAACTGCACAGCATGCATATGAAATTATGGACATAGCTTCAGGTAGATAAAGTCACTAACTTATTATAACAAGAGGAAAATGGCAATATGGCTACATATTAACAAATAGAACATCGAGGAAACAGTCTTTACCATCAAATAAAACCACATTTCATGGCCATGAAAAATATGATGAGAAAAAGGCAACGTTTATTTGGGTGTCATAGCAGGCTTCATTGGTTAACAATAATGTATATAAACCAATTTTCAACTGGGTATGGTGTAAGCTTCAAAATAAACATTTAATGACAATTATACTTGTCAAAACACAGTAAAATGTGGGACTCAGCTAGGTGGCATGGCATTTCGGATTTTAATGGCACAAGTATGGTTTACATAAAGGTGAACAGACCAATAACTATTATTCATTTAAAACAATAAGGGTCTAACTACTTGGTCTTCACTATATTAAAGAAAAGCATCCCAGGACATCACGTGTGGTGAAAGCTTCACAACTACATTATACTTTGCTACAAAAGCAAATAGGACAGAAACATGAAAATGGTTTAAAACTAATCCGCATAGATAACATGGTGAACTAGGGATGTTCATTTTTCAAATTTATCACTACAAGATTTACAGTAAGAGCCAATCAAGATATATCAGTTTACGTATTAATTCGACCTCAGAAATGACTCTAAATAATCGAAGCCAAAGACAGAAATTGCAGCAACAAATGCAACCAACACTAATAAAAATTGACTATTATATTCTAGCTAATATCAAAGTTAAATCACTTGAAAAAGAGTTAATCGTGGGTCGAAACTCACCTGCAGTAACAAAGTGGTGCGTGGAAGAGGGAATACGGCTACGGGGTGCGTTGGCCATTTTTGAGCTTCACAGCAACCAAGGCGGCATCTCCAAGATCGGATTTTGGGACCAAAAAGACATTGCTTTTAGAGACACATCACTGGAAAGAGCATGACAGAGAGACTTAGTTTTCAACTTGGTTGTAAGGACCCATGGCAACTTCGATGGAGGTTAGGGTTTGTAGTAGGGGAGGCCAGAGAGGTTTCCGATGGCGGTTGCCTCTAATATGATTTTGGGGGAAAAATTAACAATTTAGGGTTTCTGCCATTTATTTGGAAAGGATAGAAACGATTTTGTGCTGAAGTAAATTGGAGAGAAATGCGATTTTTATAGAAGAAATTTAAGGGTTAAGAACAACGTCCGTTCAATAGCTTGTAGGTTAGCACGAAACCCAGAAAGTAGGTCAGTGCGAAAATTATCTGAGGTAGGTTATGTTTAATATTAATTGAATATTGATTGTACCGTAAACCATCGTCAAACGCTGAAATTTTGTACCTTTAAAACAAATCTCCAAATGCCATAAAATTTTAACGTATTTCCCCGTCTTTGTGTTCTGGATCAATTTAAATTAGTCTGATCAGATTCTGACTTTGTTGGCATATAGCATTATTTTATTTTTAAATTATTTATCGATTCATCGAATTTGTTCATTTGTTTTCCATCAACAACTTCGTTCAGTTCTAGATTTGAAACATTAAATTTTAATCCCTTTATATATACAAATACACGCATATCTAAGCTAATTTCCTATATATTGCAACTAATAAAATCTCTAATTTTATTAGGGCTGTTATGGTAACGGTAAATTTACCATTACCATACCATTACCATTCGATCGGTAACAATTTTTGATTGAAATCGGTATATCAGTTAAAACGGTATGGTAACGGTAAATTTACCAGTTTTAACGGTAAATTATCGGTAACGTTTCTTCAATACCAGCGGTAACGGTAATTTTACCAGTTTATTCAAAACATAGGTATACTCATCTGATATGTTTTATTACATGCGTTTTAAACCAAAATAATTATTATATTTATTTTAATAATTAGGTGAAATAATTCCAAGTACACTTATTTTCTTTCTCATTTATGTTTTTTATAAAATAACACTACATATAGTATAATATAGAAGTACCGTGTACAAAAAATATGTCAAGATATAAACTTTGATAGAAAAACGGTAATTTACCATTACCAGTGTAACGGTTACCAGATTATCGGTATACCAGTCATCGGTATACCAGTCGATCGGTAACGGTAACGGTAAGCAATTCTGACTTACCAGTAAAAACGGTACGGTAACGGTATTTGCTAAACGGTAACGGTAACCATTACCATAACAGCCCTAAATTTTATTTAAAGTCAACAACGTTTGTTTCCAAATTCTTAAATCGAATTTAAATGTCCAACCAATTCAATTCAAATATTAAACAATAAATAATTGACTCAAGTTCTAAATTAAATATCGAATTCAATCCATACATGAACAATATATTTGATTTTTAACTCAAGTATCAATATAAATTGATTATTTATATTTAAATCTTTAATTTAATCGGTATTCTAGTTGTCGAAATTTCTGAGACATTACATGTTGTCAACTACTTTTTATATTCCCACCAACTACTTCTTACTTTTCATGCATAAAAATACTCATAAAGTAGCTTTGGATTTATGACATTTATTATCGATCAGGGATAAAGTCGGAATAACAAGCTTAAACATCTTATATATTGAAACAAAGCAAACATCCTAAAACTTCTTATATTATGAATCGGAGAGAGTATTCAATAAGAGAAGAAAAAAGAACACTGAACTATTTGTAATAGAAAAGTAGTGTAAGAAACTCAGATATTATACATAGTTTCATCATCATTCCCTATAACGTAAATGAAGTCACAAAAATATTGGTTCTTATGCATATCATAGGTATAATCAGATACCTCGGCTTATGAACTCCTATTATAAGTTGATAGAATGTTTACACTTACTCCCTCCGGTTCATAATATAAAAATTTTTAGAGGTTGTCACAAGAATTAAGAAAAAATTCAAATGAAATTTTAATCCATACTTAAATTACATTAATTTCTTTTTTCATGTGTTGTCAACTACTTTTTATATTCCCATCAATTACTCCTTACTTTTCATGCATAAAAAAACTCATAAAATAGCTTTGGATTTATGACATTTATTATGGATCAAGGATAAAGTTCGAATAACAAGCTTAAACATCTTATATATTGAAACAAAGCAAACTTCCTAAAACTTCTTATATTACGAATCGGATGGAGTATATTGTTAATCTTATTTATCTTTCTGTTAACTATTGGTTAAGAAAATGTGAAATAATTATGTTTGAAGTTTAGGTTTTTTAGATGTGTAATACTTATAAATCCTTTTTCATGTCTAAGGTGGGTGTTCAAAGTAACTTTATGATTTAATTTAATTTAATTTGTAAGCGGTGTTAATAAGTGTTTATATGGGGTGCATGCGAATAGTAACACTCTTGAATAAGGGTTGAAATCAGTGAACATAAAATTGGATGGGTCCAAAGGATCATGCCCTTTTTGGTCCTGGTGATGTGCTCCTCTTGACTAATAAATATGAACGCATTAAATCAGTCAATGAATTTGTTTGCATTTCTCAAAAACACTTGTCTTAGACTCTTGGTTTATGTCTCTCGCTGTGCATCACAATTCCTTTGTTAAAAAGCCATGAAAATACACAATACAAAACATAAACCAAGCTTAGGCGGTCAAATAATCTGCTGTCCATTCCTCTACAGCTGCTTGCTCGTCTTCGGTTTATTCCAGACACTGGTGTTTAACTACAAAGTGGTCAAAAATGATCTATGTGCTGTGCCATATCCTACTTAATTTCATCCTTCTTCTAAAATAGATATAACTAGATGGCAAATGAAGATGAGAGACGCTATTTGTTTTCTTTTGCTGGAGGACCGGGGCGAAATACGGAGCAGTCGATAAGAGGAGAGCTTATTATAACCAATGTAGAGCGTCAAGGAAGCGCAGGTTGTTACAATGTAAGGTACGTAAGAGTAAGTGTAACTCGGCGAAACATGTGATGGATTTGTTTCAGAAGTCTGTGTTCTGTTTACAGCCTCAACGAGATTCTTGCACTAGAATATCAGTGTTTTGATACTATAATATCTGGGTGTGTGCCAGTGTTTTTTCATCCGTGTACCGCCTATACAAAGTATGGGTGGTATTTGACGAAAGATTATAAGAAGTATTCAGTGTATATTAATGAGACTAAAGAGAAAAGAGGTGAAGTTTGGATAGAAGAATACTTGAAGAAGTTCAGTGAAGTTGAAATGACGAGAATGAGGGAGAGGAAGTTTTGAGTTTAATACCGAAGTTGGTGTATAATCATCCTCGTAGTAAGATTGAAGGAGTCAATGATGCTTTTGATATAGCAATAGATGAAGTGCTTAAAAGAGTAGAAAGAACAAGAAATGTGGTTCTGATGGAGTTCGAGGATGAGCAAAAGCATGGAATTGGAGTTGGAGCAAACGAGACTTAGAATAGATTGTTGGGATCCTTCCTTAATTGGAGAGTTTCTAGAAAATTCTAGACCTTCCTGGAGAAATCTAGAATTTTCTAGAATGTACCAGAGAACTCTAGAGAAGTGTAGAACCCTCTAGAAGCTTGTGGAAGAATGTGGAACCCTCTGGAATATTCTAGAGATGTGTGGAACCTTCCGGAACCTTACGGAAGAGTATGACCGGAGAACTCTAGAGAAGTGTAGAATCCTCTAGAAGCTTGTGGAAGAATGTGGAACCCTCTGGAATATTCTGGAGATGTGTGGAACCTTACGGAAGAGTATGACCGGAGAACTCTAGAGAAGTGTAAAATTCTCTAGAAGCTTGTGGAAGAGTGTAGAACCCTCTGGAATATTCTGGGGATGTGTGGAACCTTCTGGAACCTTACGGAAAAGTATGGAAGGATGCATAAGGGAATGGAAGAGTGTAGAGATTCCTAGAGAGTATGGAGCATTCTACAGAATCAATCTCCACCCTTGGATGCAAGTAATCTCCAACGTTCATCATGGAGGATGAGTAGTATAAATATGAGAAGGAGCCTTCATTACTATACATCCAAGGATCTAAGGATCCAAGAATCCAAGGATCCAAGGATACAAGAATCCAAGAGAGAAGCCACTCCTTGGAGTGAGATCCAAGAAAGAAGCCACTCTTTAAAGTGAGATCCAAGAGAGAAGCCACTCCATAGAGTGAGATCCAAGAGAGAAATCCACTTCTTAGAAGTGAGAAAAACTTGAGAGTTAGAGATCCTCTTTGAGTGAAAAGAGAGATAGCTTGGGAAGTCTTTATCCTCAAGCTTGAGTAAGCCTCTTTGAGAGAAAAGAGAGATAGCTTAAGAAGTATCCATCCTTAAGCTTGAGTCAAGTGTGAGTTACTTTTGTAATTAAATTCTTGTAATCCTACTATTCTTTTGTATAGTGGAAGAATCTCCATATTGGAGAATTATAAACTCTTGTGCTGCCGTTGTTACTTTTAATCTTAAAGTGCCTATCTTAACTTCACGAAGCGGGAAAGACCGAGATTTCCCCAACAGTGGTATCAGAGCGAGGTTCATCTGCAGCCATAATCAAGATCGTGTAAGTTCAAGATGGAGGATAATGACGCTCACCGTTGAAGGGGAGCCTCAAAGCTATAAAGAAGCAATGAATGGTTGTCATAAAGAAGAGTGGAGTATAGCCATGCAATAAGAAATGAAATCCTTGCATGAGAATAACACATATGAACTAGTGGAGCTAACAAAAAGAAGAAGAGCTTTGAAGAATAAGTGGGTGTATAGAATCAAGACCGAAGAGAATTGTTCAAAGCCTCGCTACAAAGCTCGGTTAGTCGCCAAAGGATTGGACAAGAAAGAAGGTACTGATTTTGAAGAGATATTCTCTCCCATGGTAAAGATGTCATCGATCCGAGAAGTCCACGAGGGAAAGCAAATACATCTTGATAAGGTTCACACAGATGAGAACTGGTCAGACATGATGACCAAGATAGTACCAATAAAGAAGTTTGAAGATTGTTGTCAAGGTGTCGGCGTACTACTACCCCCCAATTAAGTCGGCAGGGGGAGATTGTTGGGATCCCTCCTTAATTGGAGAGTTTCTAGAAAATTCTAGACCTTCCTGGAGAAATCTAGAATTTTCTAGAATGTACCAGAGAACTCTAGAGAAGTGTAGAACCCTCTAGAAGCTTGTGGAAGAATGTGGAACCCTCTGGAATATTCTAGAGATGTGTGGAACCTTCCGGAACCTTACGGAAGAGTATGACCGGAGAACTCTAGAGAAGTGTAGAATCCTCTAGAAGCTTGTGGAAGAATGTGGAACCCTCTGGAATATTCTGGAGATGTGTGGAACCTTACGGAAGAGTATGACCGGAGAACTCTAGAGAAGTGTAAAATTCTCTAGAAGCTTGTGGAAGAGTGTAGAACCCTCTGGAATATTCTGGGGATGTGTGGAACCTTCTGGAACCTTACGGAAAAGTATGGAAGGATGCATAAGGGAATGGAAGAGTGTAGAGATTCCTAGAGAGTATGGAGCATTCTACAAAATCAATCTCCACCCTTGGATGCAAGTAATCTCCAACGTTCATCATGGAGGATGAGTAGTATAAATATGAGAAGGAGCCTTCATTACTATACATCCAAGGATCTAAGGATCCAAGAATCCAAGGATCCAAGGATACAAGAATCCAAGAGAGAAGCCACTCCTTGGAGTGAGATCCAAGAAAGAAGCCACTCTTTAAAGTGAGATCCAAGAGAGAAGCCACTCCATAGAGTGAGATCCAAGAGAGAAATCCACTTCTTAGAAGTGAGAAAAACTTGAGAGATCCTCTTTGAGTGAAAAGAGAGATAGCTTGGGAAGTCTTTATCCTCAAGCTTGAGTAAGCCTCTTTGAGAGAAAAGAGAGATAGCTTAAGAAGTATCCATCCTTAAGCTTGAGTCAAGTGTGAGTTACTTTTGTAATTAAATTCTTGTAATCCTACTATTCTTTTGTATAGTGGAAGAATCTCCATATTGGAGATTATAAACCCTTGTGCTCCCAGTGCTACTTTTAATCTTAAAGTGTCTATCTTAACTTCACGAAGCGGGAAAGACCGAGATTTCCCCAACATAGATGATCTATAATAGTTGAGGTTTGCTTTTGTCAACTTGTATTTTATTTTTTGCTTTGTTTTTCTATTCATTAAGTTATTGCAAATCAGTAGAATTTGAAATCATGTAGTAGGATTACCTTGACCAATTCTGCTTAAGCTCCTATATAATCAACCAACTTTGTAATTAGGGAAGTTTCTTTTTGCTCTTATACAAAATAGTTCTTTACGTTCATTTAATTTAGGTAAAGTTCAGGTTTAGTGTAGTTTTCGTACTGAGAAATGTATAATTTGCTTCTTACAGAGAAATGATTCTTTTTGCGAGGCTATACACCTAAACACAGTTTTTAACCGTTAGTGTTTGTGATGTTGATG
Source organism: Allium sativum (assembly GCA_030737875.1). Taxonomy (NCBI): domain Eukaryota; kingdom Viridiplantae; phylum Streptophyta; class Magnoliopsida; order Asparagales; family Amaryllidaceae; genus Allium; species Allium sativum. The sequence goes on from CM060918.1 coordinate 826,973,672, forward strand.
AAAATTAAGTTCAAGTGCTGCCTGTTTTCAGGCCCCACCCAGAGGTAAGGCTGTCGAGACATTTGTCTAGGGCACCACCACCAGAAGTGGCAGAGAGGAGCAGCCAGAGGGGCACCATTTATGAAAGAAAGTGAATTTGAAGGGCACCTTCATAAGTAAGCAACAAGTGGTTAAGTGGTATGATGTGTAGATTACGTGTGTGAGGTCCATGGTTTAACTCTTTCCACGGACAATTTTACTGACTTTATTTTTTGTCCAATTGCTTCTCATGATTCCGCCTAGGGCACCAGCAGCACCCGGGCCAACACTGCCTGCTTTGAATCATTGTTTCCTTGTTATGGGCATATACATCATATTCAGGCAGGTGAGAAAATGTCAACAACTGAGAGCACCTTAACCCAGGAAACTTTCCTAATATTTCACTAACAGATATAAGGGTTTTGTGTCGTGTATTTGTTTAGTACCTGTCTTTTCTCTTTCTGGTTTACTTCTTGCCATTGGGCCGGAGCTAATTCAGCCCACTATATAATAGTTGTTTATATAAAGCACCGCATATTGTAAATGAACCTCTTATGCAATTCAATACAATTTCTACTTTGTCTCTTCTCATTCAGTTCTACAATTCCTACAACAAACTCAATTAAGATTATGACAAAAAGAAAACATGGTATCCGAGCATTCTATGCCTTATAGCAATTAAAACCCTTCGTTACTTTTGTTGTTCATCAGAGTTTGTCCTTGAAGACAGATTTCAACATCCATTCTCCATTACTTCTTGAATCAAGGGCAAGTAGACATTGTTTGTTTTGATTCCTTTTTCCCCAGCAGTTTGTGATTTCATCATCTGGGGTTAGAAAAGCATATTCAAATTAGAAAGTTTGTGTCACGTTGTTGACGTGGGGGAATTGTCGCTATACGCACACGCCAACGCCCGAGTGTGTGTTTTGCAGAAAAACGGTAATATAAATCCAAAGTAATGAAATGTGCAAGGATAACACAATTTTTTATAGCGCTTCGACACTAATGCCTACGTTTACTTTATAGTATTCATTCATCATATAATAGCTAATTACAAATGTTGTACAAGCTCGGACAAATTATGTGTAATAGAACAACAAAATATTTGTTAATTCTAAACTTTGACTAAAATTCCCTTCTTATTCTTCGTTGAGCCAATGTATGAAGCAGTGTCCAAAAAGTAGCTTCAATATCCAAGAAGTTCCGAAGAAATCCAAAGATATCCAAAAGAAGTGTAAAAGTCCAAGAAAATGTCCAAATGTTGTAGGCAAACGTTTTGAAGTCCAAAAGAAGTCCAAAATCTATGAAAATGATGAAGACAACCATTGATGTTGCTTGAGAGCTTCAATCTCGTATGCCAAAGTGTAAGAAAAGTACAAATGAGCCAACCCCTTTTAATGCTAAGTTCGAGGATATTTACATGTGAGTTTTGGGACCAACAACTCGAATTTTGTATCCTCCAGGGATAGAAATTCACATCCCAAAATCGAACTCGAAAAACCAAAGTCTTGCCAAAAAATGGCATCCCGAAGTTGAAAATTTTCGAATCCTATAATAACAGTGGTAACACGTGCAGATAAGGCCAAAAATGGTGATCCGTAGGGTAAAATTGTTTGGTCATGAAATCTGGTACTTTGCCACATTCCCCGATTTCGTATTCCAAGAAAACTTTCCAAACACGGTGTGCTTAAGCAAAAAGTCGTGATCCGCATGTGTGCCTGCTCCGTGCCAAAGTCCTTAGCAAAATAAAAAATTTGGCTCTCATTCCAAACCAACATTTCGCATCAGAAAAACCGTGACACAGAGTCATGGGAAATTTGAATCCCTCTGTGATGCTCAACCATTTTTCGAGTGCCAAGATTTTTGTATTTGTCTCTGCCATAATTTTGAATCCTAAAACTGCATTCCCAACTCGAAGAAACCTGAGTCGAGGCTAATGCGCGCATAGGAATTTCATAACCTCCTGGGGTACAAAATAATGGGATTCGAATCCCAATTTTGCCAAGCCAAATTCTCAATGTTGATCGGCCCAATGCGTGACAGTGGAAATCATTCATTTTCCCATGTCGATCACTCCATTTTTTCGTGCCAAACCAGATGATCAATCTTACCAGATGTGATTAGCCAAGCATGCACACATGATTTTTGATGATTTTCACATGTCGAGTACCTGTTTTTGAACGTATCAAACTAGAATTTTGCCAAGTGCTAGATTTTGATGTCGTGAGTCACATAAGCCATTTTTCATGATCGTGATATGCCGATCACCAAAATCTTGACGTGTGACAGCTTTGACCAAAAAGCGTGTCAAAACTTTTCCCACCAAACATGTCTTTCTTGATTGAAGGAAGTTGTGTTTTGCTAGAAAACCTAAAATGCAGGAATCCAGAAACCAAAGACAGGAGAAGTCTAATGCGAACTCATATAACCTAAAAACCAAATAGCCATAATCGCACCGGATTGCATTAACCAAAAATCCAAAGCCACTAACCTAGAAATCCATGATTGCACCGGTTCGTATTAACTAATGAAACCAAAAAGCTGAAAACCCATGAAAACCAACGATTAAACCAGAATAACCGAAGGACTGGAGGAGTCCAAGAACTTGAATAGCCAAAGAATCCATAACCAGGAAATCAGGAAAACTCAAAGTCCACAGATCTAAGTAACCAAGAACCAGATATTCAGATAACCAATAACCACGAGCCACGAGTGAATAATCTTGTCGTGCCACCGATAAGTCCACTCGATATAACTAGATAAACAAATGAATCGCCTTGGTAGGACAATCTGAAACCACGAGTTAGTAATCATGTCGTGTCGCTAACATGTCCACTCAATATAACCAAATGAATCGTCTTGACAGGACGATCTAGAACCAAATGAGCAGGATCCCCCGACCAGATGCATAAGATCCAACACTCGCTACAAATCATGGCAATCTCGTCGAAGTATGACAAGAGGCCAAGATGGCCAAACGCTTATTAAAGTTTGCAATCCAGTTCTGGGTTTCATACCTCGAAGGAAAGCGTCCTTACTTTGCGAAGTAATTTTATTAAAGTTAGAGATTTTTTTAGTGAAGTCAAAAGAAAACACAACTGCTCATTGTCCATAAAGGGCATGCCTACGGGGCTAGCCTGGCCCCATGCATGGGTAGACGGACTTGATTGTATTTTTATTCCAAATTCATTCATGAAAGAGAGTGAATGATTTATCATTCACGTAGAGCATGCGTAGTAACTTACCTGTTCTCGTTACATGGGTAAGAAAACTTATCCCTTCAAAATCCAAAGCTGGAAAAGCAAACTTTTCATTAATTACAAGACGGGTGATGGTGTTTTGTTGGACAAAAAGCACATCTAGGGTCCGGCCTGTCCTCGTGCATAGGTATGTCGACTCAACCATCCTACAATCTAAATAACCAAAAAGATACATCTAGAGGACCGAAGTCTTTAAAGCCACCATGTAACGGAGCCCAAATATCCAATTCTAGAAAGCTAAAGCCAAATCATAAGCTCAAGAAATGATGTAAACCAAAAGTCGGAGGCCAAAAGTAGAAAAACCATGAGTGGGGAGATCATCATCCAAAAGCCGAAGGCCTAGAACCCAAAGTCAGTGCGTCAAAAGCTGGAAAAACGAAATCCAAGAGACCATTGAGGACCAAATCCAAGAAGCCAAACCAGAGAGTTGTAACAACCCGTAAAATCTGAACCAATTTAAAATTTTTAAATTGGCTATTTTAGTGGATTTTAAATATTTAAAATAAATATTTTAAATAATAACGACGAAAAGTAAGTTTGAATCGATGTTTGAAAAGGAATATAATTATTTCTAATTATAAATAAGGCCTGAAATGGCGCGGTAGTTCCAAAATTTGAATTCAAACTTTGACTGACTGTATCGGGTGCAAAATAAAATGGATTTTAGTGAAACCAAAAATATTTAAATCTGTTAGTGAATATCTTTCTAACGAATTTGAAAAATCGAAGTTTCATAGCGGGAAGCAAAAGTTAGGCCAAATGAATTTTCAGAAAGGTCGCTATAGAGTTTATATAGCCCGTGAAAATGGCCATTTTGCAAAAGACCTCAGAATTCGACGAAACCACTTTTGTTGGATCCGGGATGTCAAATTATTGCTAGGTTTCAAATTTCATAATTTTTGAAGCTAGTATGTGAGCGTGGCAAAGGAAAATGTGTTTGGTCGATTTTGTTAAATTTGATCGACCAGAAAAGGGCCATTTTTCAAACGGTCTCAGAATTCGACGAAACTAGTTTTGTTGGGACCGTATCGTCAAAACATAGCTAGATTTATTTTTCGGGAATTTTTAGAATCAGTATGTGGCCCCGGCAAATTGAATTGTACGTTCAAATCAAATATTGAATGTTTTATATTTTAATTTGAAGAGAAACTGACTCAAACAGTCGAATTGGCCTACGAAACATTTCCCATTGTGTTCGGAATGGGGGTATTTAGCTAGGGCGATAGTCGTTGGGTTTGGATTGGAGGTCGTGTTAGAAAACCCTCTTTTAAAACTTTAAATAGCTCCCGGCCAATCAAAATTTTATAAAAAAAAAAGAAAATTCTCTCTCCCCGACATCGCGATAAACGATGGAAGTTGTTCAAACCTTCCCAGCCGATTTCCCACCCTCCTTCCATCTTCAGACCTCCCTCTAGTTGAGTTTTTCGTAGATCTCTCCTCAGGCTTCAAATCCATACCAGTTGGAGGCTCCTGGAAGGAGAATCGACGTCGGGAAGTTGGCCACTTTCGACTGCCGCCGTGGCGAATTCCGACCACCGAGTGGGCCCACTCCACTGCGTGCAGGTGCGCCCTCCGTCCCCCTTCGACACTGCATAGCCCGATCGTCCAACCCCTTCACAGATTTCGCGAAAAATCAATACCTAGTTTCGAACCATTTCAGAGAGGTAATGGCTGATTTAATTCCAACTATTCTATAGCACTTTAAAGCGCTACAGTTTATGATTTCACGATAAAAATCATATCTTTTGCTATGTTGACGAAATTCAGTGAAACAAGAGGCAGTGGACTTGTGTGTACGTCTTCTACATTCTAGAAGAGACCGCATTTTTTCTGAGCCTTCTGCTATTTTTGGTGGAGTGGAACCCAATGTGAGATTTCTAAATTATAAAAGATATGGAAAATGACGATGTTTAAATTATATAGTCGATGTATGAGTTATATAAGCATTGTACACCTCATGTATAAGCGTTGTATAAGTTGTATGTTCGATGTATAAGTTATATATGCGTTGTAAAAATTATATATGTGTTGAAATAGAAGTGAAATATACTTATATATATATATATACGCCCTTCGTCTACAAACCATGGACGATATTTATTGGTTGTGATTGGTGTGAAAATTGGTTGATAGCGAATGGTTGATTAGAATTGTTTGTGGTTGAAATTGATTGATTGTGGTTGATAAATACCCATTTGTGGTTGAGAATTATTTGGTTCAAACCACATAGGATTAGTTTGTGGAAAAGAAAAAAATAAATATGCCGCCTGCGTGCGAACTAGATGCATGAAATCCCCATTGTCAAAAGCTGCGAGGCTTTAAGGTAGAGCGAGGAGCAGTACTAGGGATGGTCCCGGTTTTAACTACCCTACCGTTATGCTGCCGAAATTTTCAATAATATTCATGTGTTAGAATTATTTTCATGTGTTGAAACTATATTCGCGTGTTGAATAGAAATTCATGTGTTGAATAGAAATTCATGTGTTGAACGACATTCATGTTTTGAAATAAATTGTTTTATAATAAAAATCATATTTTTATCATCTATATGAACTATATAAAATAGTCGTGTTTTGAAATAAATTGTTTTATAATAAAAATCATATTTTTACCATCTATATGAACTATATAAAATAGTCGTGTTTTGAAATAAATTGTTTTACAGTAAAAATTAAATTTTTATTATATACATGAACTGTTAAAAATAGTGAAGTGTCTAAATAAATGTCTGTTGGGTAAAAATATCATTTTTATCAAATGTGTGAAAATAATATGGTTTTGAAATCGAAGAATAGATTATATTTTTATATATATAAATATAATCAAAATAAATCGAATAACGAAGCTGCAGTTCATGTTTTGAAACCATGATTTCAAACGATTAGTGTGAGAGATCCGACCATCGGATTTTCCCGAAACCGAAACCGTTGGGTTCGCTTTAGAAATATCTTTCCAACGACACTAACTTTGTAAAGATCCAACGGTTGGATTGTGTAACGACACCGCAAAATCTGGTATGAGAACACCCTTTTGTATATTAAATGATTATCAATCGCATGATATGAGTTGTTGAAGTGACATGCCAAGTTGTAATGGAACAAGGCTTATTGTTGCAAAGCAGGGCCTTGTATGAGGATCAAAGCATAGTCTAGTATGGACACAGCTTTGTGTATACATTACTTCGTGAGCCTCACACCCCAGTGGGGTCTAAAACGGAGCAAGGGAACGTAGGGAGTGCGCACGTTTCTTTCTAGCTAGAAAGTGGTGTCAGTGGCCTACCAGCACTGATAGTTACTATGTGGTTGTTGGATTTGAGGTACCTCAGTTACATTGGTCGCTACTGGCCAATTTAGAGATCCATTAGGATCGGGAAACGTGTGTTCAGGAAATGCCAATCCATTAAGCGTTAACGTATGGACCGGCCCTGCAAGATCCAAGGGTTGGACATAGTACCAATCCTGGGGCATTGCTAGAGTGTCTCGAATCGGTAAGGATCTCGCTCCTAGCCTTGACTCAGTATGGAAACCTAACTTTCCAATACGAGATGACGGACTTGATTGTATACTTATTATAGCGACGTAGTAGGATGGGGTACTATGTTATCTAGGATTAATACATTTACTTTGAAGTAATTTAAATCATATTACACACTTATGATATTAAAATAGTATTTGACTCGTACTCTACATTTTTTGATCATTATAAGGTAAAACTCTATCCTCTGGTGTGCCTTGCATTGTGTGATGGGACCTGAGTCTTATAATGATTTCATTTTTTACAAAAAGCATTGCGTTATTCTTTTTATTTAATAAATATATGTACAGACAATCTATTGGAGTATACCCGTTCCACGAAAGTGGCGTGGTCCTTAGATTTTTCATATTCAGTAGTTAATATAGATTTCTCATACCAGTCCCATGACTGACTCGTAGTTTGTTTCACTTTGCAAACTCTGGTGCCCTCTCTCCACACGGGCAGCCAATTGACAGGTTGGGTTTAGCTTTGCTTGGAGTTCTTCTTTCTCGCTTTGAGGAACTTTCTTCATTCTTTTGGAGTTCTATTTGAGGATTTGGTGGAAGAGTTGCTAGCTTGGAGTTTCAGAGATTTGCTGTTGTAAGATGTGACTTGAAGCATGGAGACCTATCATCTTTCTTTCTTTCATCTTTTTCCTTCATTTGGATATTTCTGGATCTTTAAACATTAAAACTTATTTCGGTTCTATTTCTGTACTTGGGAGTTTTTTGGGACATATTTATCGTATTTGGTTCTTGATGTAATAATTTTAGACTCTATATTTTGATGACATCTATTTCCGCTGCCATAATGTTGTTATGATGTAGTTTTCATATACTTATGTTGTTATCTGTGTTATGTATTGCCATATTTATGTTGTATTCCAAATGATCATCCTTATTTTCGTTATGCGGAAGTCTGGGGTCATCACAGATTGTCTGGAATGTTTAATTCAAATCTAAAAAAAAATAGCGTCAGAATCGATTATTTATATATATATAATTAAAATAAATCGAAGAACGATGCTGCAGTTCGTATTTTGAAATCGGAATTTCAAACGATTGTACCGGGAGATCCGACCGTCGGATTTTCCCAAAACTGGAACCGTTGGATTCGTTTTGAAAAGATCTTTCTAATGATATAAAATTTGTGAAGATCCAAGGTTAGATTTTCAGATATGTGTAAATCAAATCCGAAAAAAAACAGCGCCACGGCCGCATTATGGCCTGAAGCGTCGTTTGAATAAATTGGCTCTTTAAATAAATAAAAATAGAGATAAATTGTTATAAAATATTTTAAACGAAATGGAATGGAAATAAACCGAATTTACCCGGTTTATTAGATATTCGGTGGTTGAATGTGTTTGACATGAAAATTATACTTAAGAATTTATCTTTGATAAAAATAATGGGAACCTTTCCCTAAGAATGTGAAATTTATAAACTAACTGAAGGTTAGCTAAGTCGAATGGTTTCCTGGGTTTTGATCTGATGTTGTTTCGGCCTTCGAGGTTAATGCTTGGGAAATCATTCTCTTACTAATTTACGGTTAGTGACCGATGAATTGGAATGAGGCGTATGTTGTGTTTGTGTAGCACTTGTTTATTATATACGTGAGTTGCTCAGAAAGACCGAGTTTATCCCATTCTGAATAACTGAATCGACGATAAGAAGTTGATGATGAAGACGGTGGTTGAAGACCGGAGATCTTCACCTCGATTGGATGGTAACTGATGTCTTGATTTGGAGGCATCCCGAAATATAGATAATAAGTGGTGATCGTCCAGATGTATATGGAGATCGATGGGTATGCGAGGTATATATCCTCTGGTTTCGTTCAGACCCAGAACGGACTTGTAAATGGAATGTGTGTCTGACATTGGAATTCATTCTGTGTGATTGATGACATCAGTTGCATGGTGTGAATTGCCCGTGTGGCATGCTAAGATGCAGTGATCAAGGCTTCAGTTGAAAAGCAAAGTCTTGTGGTTGATGATCAAAGCACGACCTGTGTGGCATAGCTTTGTGTATAACGTGAATTCGCGAGCCTCACACCCCGGTATGAACCAGAAACAGGAGAGGACCTCAGGGAGGACATGCGTTTCCTTCTAGCTAGAGGTGGTGTCAGTGCTTAAACTGGCTGACATATGTATTATTTTCACATGTGTGGTTGTTGATGTTGCGAGGCGCCTCGGATAGATCGGTCGATCCGGGACCGATGGAGTCATTTGTTGGCTCATTTACGCCCCAAAGGGCGGGGAAACGCAGTGTTCAGGCATAATAATCCACATCGGTGGACCGGCCCTGACGATCCAAGGGTTGATGCGTTCTAATCTTGAGACACAGGCTAGAGCATCTCGAATTCGATATGGACTATTTTGCCTTGGTTCATGACGGAAATTCGATTTCCAAATACGTGACTTTGCGGTTTTGATTGTATACCTATATATGGAGACATAGTGGTATGGGGCATAATGCCGTCTATGATTGATACTTATGATTTGAAATTGTTTTTGAAACATATAAACACTAGTAATAATATCAAATGCTTTTGTTTTATTCGTATCAAGCATATTTTGGCCATTATAAGGTAAAAACTCTATCCTCCGGTTTGCGTTGCATTATGTGTTGGGAACTGAGTCTTATACTGGCTTCATTTTTAGAAAAAAACATTGCGATGTTTAAAAGATTTACTTGTTGTAATGTACTGGCAATCCAATGGAGTAAACCCGTTCTGCGAAAGTGGCGTGGTCCTGTGATTAGCCATATTATAAACGTGTTAAGTAGATTTCTCATACCAGTCCCATGACTGACTCGTAGTTTGTTTCACTTGCAAACTCGAGTGCCCCTTTTTCTACATGGGCGGCCTTGTATTCGGGTTTTGGCAGGCTCTTTCTGGATAGCTGGAGCTGACGATGGATTCTATCATTTATCTCTTTTTATGTTGTTCAGTTCCTATTGTACATATTATGTTTGTTTTCCGTTGCAGACATTTATGTATAGCTGAACTGTATTTGTACTAAGTATGATCCGGTATACTGTGTAACTCTGATGATTATGTTTATCCAGTGTATTATTTGTAAATTATCTGGTGTATTTGTTTATTTCTATCCTGTTATTATCTGTTTATGTGTTATATTCCAAAGATTACCCTTGACATCGTCGTACGGGGTTTTGGGGTTGCCACAACGTGGTATCAGAGCTTTGGTTAAGCTTAGTGCTGGAATATAACATATTAACGAACTTGTCAGAAATAGAACCAGTAGTGTTCTAGGATGAATGACTCATTACAGATAGGATCAGTAATATCCTAGTATGAGTATAGTAGAATGAAATAACACCTCGATAGATGCATTTACATTCAAGTATATGTCTCTATGCTTTAGAATATCTTTTCTGTTGACCTGACACTTGATCTGCTATTTGCAGAAGTACTAGAAAATGAGTGTCAGAAAAAGAAGGAATGCGCAACCAGATATTGAGGCTCTATTAATTAAGTATCGAAATATGGGTGGAATACCGTTCTCGGGTGAAGAACCTATTATGAAAACCCAAGCTTGGATTCGTTCTGCTGAGAAAATCTTTGAAGTCGAGGGATGACCAGAAAAGATTACTGGCATCTTGGGCACTCAAAGACGAAGCTTTGTTCTGGTGGGATTCTATTATTGAGGATAATCCGGAAGGTAATATTACCTAGGATAGATTTAAAGTAATTTTCCTAGAAAGATTTACTCTTCCTGAAGAAACTGAGCGGTTATGTGATGAATTCTCTTATCTGATACAAGGAGATATGACCATTCCCGAATATCATAAGAAATTCAATGAACTTTCTCATTTTTCCCCGCATCTGATTCAAGATCCAAAGAGGAAGAATCATAGGTTTATTCATGGCCTGCAAAGAAAAAACCAAAATAGTGTAATGAGGAATGTGAAGCTTCCTTTTTCTGAAATGATATACATGGCTTACCAGTATGAGGATCTCGACAAGAAAGGTATGTTGCGTTACGAAGAGGAATTCAGTTCTAGTAATAAAGGTGAGTCTGGAAATAATAGTCCTGAGGCCAGTACGATGTCTGAGCTCAGTAGGAAGCCCAAAGTAAATCGGAAAAGGGCTAGGTCTGGGAAGGAACCAGTAACAACTGCCATATGCAATAACTGCCATCAGGAAGGGCATTTGTCGATAAATTGCGGACCCTTAAAGAAATGAATAAAGAGTGGATCTAAATCCAAGAAGAATTTTCAAGAGAAAAGAGGTTGCAGTAAATGCCATCAGACTGGTCATCTTGCAAAGGATTGCTGGCTCTTAAAGAAGCCTGGAATGGTACAAGTGAATGAAGTGGCAGAAACTTCAGCACCCTCAGCTTTTCAGGAAAGGCCAGATGTTTTAGAAGGCACGTTAACTGTCAAAGATATTCCAGTTAAAGTACTGTTTGACACCGGCGCGTCGCGAAGCTTTGTTGCAAAGAATGAGGTTAAGAAACTGGATTTGAATTTGAAGAAGCTCAAAGAACCAATGACTGTCCAAAATTCGGTTAGGGGTTCCCTCGATCTCAGTTGGGTTTGTGGGGTGCCGGTTACTTTTTATCATTATCGATTCCTTACCATCGCCGTCGTCATGAATTTTGCATAATTTGATCTTATCTTGGGGTTAGACTGGTTGACCAAATATGAAGATGAGGTTAAATGCGCCGACAGAGTCGTTAAGGCGAAGATTAAATCAGGTGATTATATAACCATTGCCTGTGAAGGTCAGAATTCTGATAAAAAAGACTTCTGGGCAGCTTTGATATTTCTCCTGCTCAAATAGAAAATATCCCTGTAGTCACAGAGAATATTCCAGACCTCATAAAAGATATTCCTGTCGTTAAGAATTATGCGGACGTGTTCGAAGAAGTTGTTAGTTTACCTCCGCAGAGAGAAATTGAATTCAAGATCGCTTTAATTCCGAACGCAAGGCCAGTAGTGCACTCTATTCGGAGAATGACTCTAAAGGAGAAAGAAGAACTAGACAATCAAACTCGACAGCTTGTATGGAAGGGTCTGATCAGGCCTAGTTTCTCTGATTGGGGAGCAGCATTGGTGTTTGTCCCAAAGTCTGACAATACTCTACGACTATGTGTGGATTATCGTGACTTGAATAAGCAGACAATAAAGAATAAGTATCCATTGCCGCGAATCGATGATTTATTGGATCGTCTGAATGGAGCACAAGTATTTTCAAGGATGGACTTAGCTACAGGTTTCCATCAGCTTCGTATTGCCGAAGAGTGTGTTCCTATGACAACATTCAGAGGTCCACACTTATTCTATGAGTGGTTAGTAATGCCGTTCGGCTTATGTAACGCTCCAGCTTACTTCGTCGATTTGATGAATCGAGTGTTCAAAGGAGTCTTGAATAAGTTTGTTCTGGTTTTTATTGATGATATTCTAATCTTCTCTAAGTCAAAGGACGAACATGAAAAACATTTGGAGCAAGTTCTAGAAATTCCGAGAAGGAATGTATTGAAAGCTAAACTTTCCAAATGTATATTCTGGCAGGATGAAGTAAAATTTCTTGCCCACGTCGTATCAAAAGAGGGAATTGCTGTGGATCCAAGTAAAATCACCGCTATTCAAAATTGGAAACAGCCTAGTACTCCCACAGAAGTCCGAAGTTTTCTTGGATTGGCTAGTTATTACCGGAAGTTTGTTAAAGATTTTTCGAAGATATCTAGTCACTTAACAAAGCTTACAAAGAAGCATGCAAAATTCAAGTGGACTCCCGAATGTGAGGAGGCTTTTCAGAAGCTAAAGTTAAGATTAACAACGACTCCGGTATTAACGATTATCGACGGCAATCAGGACTTGAAAGTCTGGACAGATGCCTCTAGAGAAGGCCTTGGTGCAGTATTAATGCAAAGAGGTCAAGTGGTTGCTTATGCTAGCCGTCAATTGAAACCGCATGAGAAAAACTATGTTACTCATGACCTTGAGTTGTTAGCCATTGTATTTGCTTTAAAAATCTGGAGATACTATCTTCTGGGTGAGAAATTCGAATTGTTTATAGATCACCAGTCGCTAAAGTATCTGTTCACCCTGAAAGACTTGAATCTGAGGCAGCAACGTTGGCTAAGTTCCTTGCAGCATACGATTTTGAGATTCTGTACACTCTAGGGAAACCCAATGTCGTGGCAGATGCGCTAAGTCAAAAGAATGCAATAATCGCCAGCTTTATTATTATGACTTCCTTGATTGAAAAAATATCTATTCTTCAGAAGGATGATAATTTTATTAAGGATATGATCAGAAGGATTCAGAAAGGCGAACCCTCGTGCTTTCAAATGGATAACGATGGGACCCTGAGATTGAGAGGAAGGATTTGTGTTCCCGACATCTCCGAGTTAAAAAGGGAAGTGTTAGACGAGTGTCACAAGTCCAAGCTGAGTATCCATCTAGGTGTGACCAAAATGTATAACGATCTCAAGCGAACATTCTGGTGGAAGGCTATGAAAAGGGACGTTTCAATATAACAGGTGCTCTACTTGCCAACTAGTCAAAAGCGACCAACAGAAACAGGCTGGATTGTTGCAACCGCTGGACGTTTCAGGTTGGAAGTGGGAACATATTTCCATGGACTTCATAGATGGTTTGCCTAGAACCAGGAAAGGAAATGACAATATTTGGGTGATCGTAGATCGCTTCACGAAGACCGCCTATTTCATACCTGTCAGATCGAACAGAACTGCTCAGAGTCTGGCGCAGATATATTTCAAGGAAATTGTTAGGCTACATGGAGTGCCGATCAGTATAGTTAGTGATAGAGATCCAATATTTACTAGCAAATTCTGGGAGGCATTTCAAGTAGAGTTGGGAACGAAGCTGAACCTAAGCACTACCTATCATCCTCAGACAGATGGTCAGACTGAGAGGGTGAATCGTATACTAGAAGATTTATTGCGGGCTTGTGTTCTTGGTTTTGGTGGATCATGGGAAGACCATTTACATTTGGCTGAGTTCTCATACAACAATAGCTACCAAGCAAGCCTGACAATGTCACCATTCGAAGCATTGTATGGTAGACCGTGCCAATCTCCTGCTTGTTGGGTCGAACCTGGAAATAGGCTTGTATTGGGACCTGATATGATCCATGAAGTTGCCGACAAAGTCGATTTCGTTAAAAAACGATTACTCGCCGCTCAAAGCCGACAGAAGAGCTATGCTGATTCGAGAAGAAGAGAATTGGATTTTTCTATTAGTGATTATGTGTATCTAAGGGTTTCTCCGATGAGAGGAGTGATTCGATTTGGCAAAACTGGGAAGTTGGCGCCCAGATTTATTGGTCCATTCCCTATACTAGAACAGATTGGAACCCTCTCTTATAGAGTTCAATTGCCTGATTGGTTGCCTGGAGTACATGATGTATTTCACGTATCTCAACTTCGAAAGCATGTCCATGACCCAGACTTGGTTGTGGAAGAGGCCGCACAACAGGATATTGAAATTACTCCAGAATTGGCTATGAGAAGAGAGCCGCTAAAGATTGTCGGCAAAGAAACCAAAGAGCTGAGGAACAAGAAGGTTCACTTAGTCAAAGTGCAATGGAGTGGAGATCCGCGAGATTGTACTTAGGAAACGGAGGAAAGCATTAAGAAAGCCTATCCTAAGTGCAGGGTGGATATCTCTGATTGACTCTGGTGCAAGGTACATTTCCCATACTTTGCGTTACCGTTTGTTCCCTACTTTGTTGTTATTTTCTTTTCATGGATGTAAACTTTTAATTCTATAGTTTGATTATTTTAAAAGGGTATATGAATCAATTAGTATATTTTTGAAAAGTTAAAAACAAATTGATTGTTGTTTGTCTTGTGTGATAGTAGATAGGATTAATTAAATTGTTAGAACGATAGTTAATTTAATCAAGAAGAGAATGATGGTAAATTTATGAAATTAAATCAAGTATTGAACTAATTTAAAAATAAATAGAAATATATACATGTGCACTATATATGTTTGAACAGGTAAAAGGATTAGCTGTTGAGTAAAGAATTTATTTGCGTGCCCGACAAATAGGTAAACCTTAATGAGTTGGATGCGCAATTTTATTATTATATCAACTCCTGTGAATGCCATTGGATGTGGAGTACTGGTTGTTCTGTGTGTAATAATAAATGTCGCCATAGGATAGTAACAATTAATTTTAAACTACACTACATGGCATACTTCTTGAAGATATGCATACTTCATCATATACCACAGAAGCACTTGGAGCTTGTGTGATGAGGTTGAAGATTTACCATACGAGCGAGAGGCTTGTATGACGATGACTATATTTTACAGGTTGAACTGATGACTGATATGGACCTTATAAAATGTAACGGTAAATTGCAAGATTAATAAAAACCCTACACAGGTCTGGAGATGACAATAAACACGTCTCTCTGGTCATTAAGGCACAAAAACCATTTATAGGGTGACGAGAATTTATTCTCTGGAGTTATGATCTGTACACACTCCCTTGTGGACATCGGAATATATCACTATAAATATGTGCATGCTTATTAGGATTTATTGGGTACCTAATACGACCCAATAAATTTCCAAACCCCTCCCCGTACAAAGGAGGTTATGGCGATTTTTTTTGAAAATTTAGGGTGTTAGCCAAATTTTTGAAGAATTTGAAAATTCATAAAAACTGAAAAGTTGAAGAATGGAAGCCAGATTGAAAGTACAGTTGATTAATCAAACCACTTTCGACTTTGTTCCTTTTCAGGGATGAAAAGTTTTAAGTGGGGGAGATTGTAACAACCCGTAAAATCTGAACTAATTTAAAATTTTTAAATTGGCTATTTTAGTGGATTTTAAATATTTAAAACAAATATTTTAAATAATAACGACGAAAAGTAAGTTTGAATCGATGTTTGAAAAGGAATATAATTATTTCTAATTATAAACAAGGCCTGAAATGGCGCGGTAGTTTCAAAATTTGAGTTCAAACTTTGATTGACTGTACCGGGTGCAAAATAAAACAGATTTTAGTGAAACCAAAAATATTTAAATTTATTAGTGAATATCTTTCTAACGAATCTGAAAAATCGAAGTTTCGTAGTGGGAAGCAAAAGTTACGGCCAAATGAATTTTCAGAGAGGTCGCTATATAGTTTATATAGCCCGTGAAAATGGCCATTTTGCAAACGACCTCAGAATTCGACGAAACAACATTTGTTGGATCCAGGATGTCAAATTATTGCTAGGTTTCAAATTTCATAATTTTTGAAGCTAGTATGTGAGCGTGGCAAAGGAAAATGTGTTTCGTCGATTTCTGTTAAATTGGATTGACCAGAAAAGGGCCATTTTTCAAACGGTCTCAGAATTCGATGAAACTAGTTTTGTTGGGCCCGTGTCCTCAAAACATAGCTAGATTTATTTTTCGGGAATTTTTAGAAATAGTATGTGGCCCCGGCAGATTGAAATGTACGTTCAAATCAAATATTGAATGTTTTATATTTTAATTTGAAGAGAAACTGACTCAAAAGTCGAATGGGCCTACGAAACATATTCCATTGTGTTCGGAATGGGGGTATTTAGCTAGGAGCGACAGTCGTCGGGTTTGGATTGGAGGTTGTGTTAGAAAACCCTCTTTTAAAACTTTAAATAGCTCCCGGCCAAACAGAATTTTATAAAAAAGAAAAGAAAAGAAAATTCTCTCTCCCCGACATCGCGATAAACGACGGAAGTTGTTCAAACCTTCCCAGCCGATTTCCGACCGCTCCTTCCATCTTCAGACCTCTTTCCAGTTGAGTTTTTCGTAGATCTCTCCTCAGGCTTCAAATCCATACCAGTTGGAGGCTTTATTGAGGAGCGTGGAAGGAGAATCGACGTCGGGAAGTTGGCCACTTTCGACCGCCACCGTGGCGAATTCCAACCACCGAGTGGGCCCACTCCACTACGTGCAGGTGCGCCCTCCGTCCCCCTTCGACATTGCATAGCCCGATCGTCCAACCCCTTCACGGATTTCACGAAAAATCAATACCTAGTTTCGTAGCATTTCAGATAGGTAACAGCTGATTTAATTTCAAATATTCTATAGCACTTTAAAGCGCTACGGTTTATGATTTCATGATAAAAATCATATCTTTTTGCTATTTTGACGAAATTCAATGAAACAAGAGGTAGTGGACTCGTGTGGACGTCTTCTACATTCTAGAAGAGACCGCATATTTTTCTGAGCCTTCTATTATTTTTGGTGGAGGGAACCCAATGTGAGATTTCTAAATTATAAACGATATAGAAAACGACGATGTATATATTATATAGTCGATGTATGAGTTATATAAGCGTTGTACACCTCATGTATAAGTGTTGTATAAGTTGTATGTTCGATGTATAAGTTATATATGCGTTGTAAAAATTATATATGTGTTGAAATAGAAGTGAAAAATACTTATATATATATATATATATATATATATATACGCCCCTCGTCCACAAACCATGGACGATATTTATTCGTTGTGATTGGTGTGAAAATTGGTTGATAGCGAATGGTTAATTAGAATTGTTTGTGGTTGAAATTGATTGATTGTGGTTGAAAAATACCCGTTTGTGGTTGAGAATTATTTGGTTCAAACCACATAGGATTAGTTTGTGGAAAAGAAAAAAATAAACATGCTGCCTGCTGTGAACTAGATGCATGAATTCCTCATTGTCAAAAGCTGCGAGGCTTTAAGGTAGAGCGAGGAGCCATACTAGGGGCGGTCCCGGTTTTAACTACCCTGCCGTTATGCTGCCGAAATTTTCAATAATATTCATGTGTTAGAATGATTTTCATGTGTTGAAACTATATTCGTGTGTTGAATAGAAATTCATGTGTTGAATAGAAATTCATGTGTTGAATAGAAATTCATGTGTTGAACGACATTCATGTTTTGAAATAAATTGTTTTATAATAAAAATCATATTTTTATCATCTATATGAACTATATAAAATGGTCGTGTTTTGAAATAAATTGTTTTATAATAAAAATCATATTTTTACCATCTATATGAACTATATAAAATAGTCATGTTTTGAAATAAATTGTTTTACAATAAAAATCACATTTTTATTATATACATGAATTGTTAAAAATAGTGAAGTGTCGAAATAAATGTTTGTTGGGTAAAAATATCATTTTTATCAAATGTATGAAAAGAATATGGTTTTGAAATCAAAGAATAGATTATATTTATATATATAAATATAATCAAAATAAATCGAATAACGAAGCTGCAGTTCATGTTTTGAAACCGTGATTTCAAACGATTAGTGCGAGAGATCCAACCATCGGATTTTCCCGAAACCGAAATCGTTGGGTTCGCTTTGGAAATATCTTTCCAACGACACCAACTTTGTAAAGATCCAACGGTTGGATTGTCTGGAATGTTTAATTCAAATCTGAAGAAAAACAGTGCCAGAATCGATTATATTTATATATATATAAATATAATTAAAATAAATCGAATAACGACGCTGCAGTTCGTATTTTGAAATCGAAACTTCAAACGATTGTACCGGGAGATCCGACCGTCAGATTTTCCCAAAACTGGAACCGTTGGATTCGTTTTAAAAAGGTCATTCTAATGATATAAAATTTGTGAAGATCCAACAGTTAGATCTTCAGATATTTGTAAATCAAATCTGAAGAAAAACAGCGCCACGACCGCGTTATAGCCTGAAGCGTCGTTTGAATAAATTGGCTATCTTTAAATAAATAAAAATAGCAATAAATCGTTATAAAATATTATAAATGATATGGAATGGAAATAAACCGATTTACCCAGTTTAATAGATATTTGATGGTTGAATGTGTTTGACATGAAAATTATACTTAAGAATTTATCTTTGATAAAACTAATGGGAACCTTTCCCTAAGAATGTGAAATATATAAACTAACTAAAGGTTAGCTAAGTCGAATGGTTTCCTGGGTTTTGATCTGATATTGGTTTCGACCTTCGGGGTTAATACTTGGGAAATCGTTCTCTTACTAATTTACAGTTAGTGACTGATGAATTGGAATGAGGCGTATGTTGTGTTTGTGTAGCACTTGTTTATTATATACGCGAGTTGCTCAGAAAGACCGGGTTTATCCCATTCTAAATAACTGAATCGACGATAAGAAGTCGATGATGAAGACGGTGGTTGAAGACTGGAGATCTTCACCTCGTTTGGATGGTAACTGATGTCTTGATTGGGAGGCATCCCGAAATATAGATAATAAGTGGTGATCGTCCAGACGTACGTGCAGATCGATGGGTATGCGAGGTATATATCCTCCGGTTTCATTCAGACCCAGAACGGACTTGTAAATGGACTGTATGTCTGACATTGGAATTCATTCTATGTGATTGATGACATCAGTTGCATGGTGTGAATTGCCCGTGTAGCATGCTAAGATGCAGTGATCAAGGCTTCTGTTAAAAAGCAAAGTCTTGTGGTTGATGATCAAAGCACGGCCTGTGTGGCATAGCTTTGTGTATAACGTGAATTCGCGAGCTACACACCCCGGTATGAACCAGAAACAGGAGAGGACCTCAGGGAGGACATGCGTTTCCTTCTAGCTAGAGGTGATGTCAGTGCTTAAACTGGCTGACATATGTATTATTTTCACCTGTGTGGTTGTTGCTGTTACGAGGCGCCTCGGATAGATCGGTCGATCCGGGACCGATGGAGTCATTCGTTGGCTCATTTATGCCCCAAAGGGCAGGGAAACGCAGTGTTCAGGCATAATAATCCACATCGGTGGACCGACCCTGACGATCCAAGGGTTGATGCGTTCTGATCCTGAGACACTGGCGAGAGCGTCTCGAATTCGGTAAGGACTATCTTTTGCCTTGGTTCATGACGGAAATCCAATTTCCAAATACGTGACTTTGCGGTTTTGATTGTATACCTATATATGGCGACATAGTTGTATGGGGTATTAATGCCATCTATGATTGATACTTATGATTTGAAATTGTTTTTAAAACATATAAACACTAGTAATAATATCAGATGCTTTTGTTGTATTCGTATCAAGCATATTTTGGCCATTATAAGGTAAAAACTCTATCCTCCGGTTTGAGTTGCATTGTGTGATGGGAACTGAGTCTTATAATGGCTTCATTTTTATAATAAGCATTGCGATGTTTAAAAGAAAGATTTGTTTTAAAGCACTGACAATCCAATGGAGTAAACCCGTTTCGCGAAAGTGGCGTGGTCCTGTGATTAGCCATATTGTAAATGTGTTGAGTAGATTTCTCATACCAGTCCCATGACTGACTCGTAGTTTGTTTCACTTGCAAACTCGGGTGCCTCTTTTTCTACACGGGCAGCCTTGTATTCAGGTTTTGGCTGGCTCTTTCTGGATAGATGGAGCTGAAGATGGATTCTATCATTTATCTCTTTTTATGCTATTCATCTCCTATTGTACATATTATGTTTGTTTTCCGCTGTAGACATTTATGTATAGCTGAACTGTATTTGTACTAAGTATGATCCGGTATACTGTGTAACTCTGATGATTATGTTTATCCAGTGTATTATTTGTACATTATCTGGTGTATTTATTTATTTCTGTCCTGCTATTATCTGTTTATGTGTTATATTCCAAAGATTACCCTTGACACCGTCGTACGGGGTTTTGGGGTCGTCACAAGCGTCCACAAAGCCAAGAATCCAAAATCCAGAAAACCAAGTGAAATCGAGTGCTAAATAACCCAGACGCCCACAAGCCACAAGATTCTAGTGCCCTGGAGGTCTGAATCTAAGACACCAGATCCAGAATGAAGATCAATTGAGAGTCGGACCACAGACACTAAAACCGGGCTTATCCTGATTAGTAGCGGGGGACTGTGCTTGTCCAGGAGCCGTAACCTGAGTCTTAACAAATTGTGGTGGTCATGGAATATACTATACCTACAAGAATCTTTCTACTTCTGAGTGGGTTCCTACCTAGGAGGCTGTCTGAATGGAGCGATAGGCTGAACTTCCAAAAAGACATCTTTCGTGGCGTGAGTATGTTTCGAATATGACGGGAACTTACGTCACTTTCTAGTCACGTTGTTCCAAGACTCGCAATTTAGTTGAAACTATTACTTGACTATCAAAAACTTCTAGAACTGTGTTTCCGTTGGAACAGATGTGCCCCCGAGTGTAGTGGGAATTGTGTTGATCCGAGGATTAGCATCGTTCTGCTGTAGAGTTTGCGAGGTTGCCCCCAAGTCCCGGGTTATGGACTGCGAAGCATAAGCACTTGTTCCAATGATGTCTGTTTGGTCATTCGACCTTCCAAGACCATGCAACCAACCTTCAATCCGAGCGAGAAAGGTATTCATAACTTCTGTTGGCTGATCTAGATAAGAAATCAAGCCTTTATCCAATTCTGCCTAATCCTCTCGTGCTACCAAGTCTGAGAGTTCCTCAGTCGTAGAATTCTCTTGACTTCTTCGGTACTAGCACCTTGTGCCTCAGAGGTTGCATGAAATCTTCTACGTTTAACCATGATGAAAAGAGTGTAACAAAGTCAAAAACTGAAACTGAATATATGAATCCAATCCACAGCAAAAGTCAAAGCTGTGCGCCCCCTTTCTCGTGCACCACAGTGTAGACGTGGGGAATTATCGCTATTCGCTCACCAAACTCCCAAGTGTATGTTTTGCAGAAAAACGATAATCCAAATCTGAAGTAATGAAATGTGCAGGGAGAACACAACTTTTTATAGTGGTTCGGCGCTAATGCCTACGTCCACTTTATAGTAATCATTCATCATATAATAGCTGATTACAAATGTTGTACAAGCTCGGACAATTTATGTGTACAAAGTTGTGTAATAAAACAAAAAAATATTTGTTAATTCTAAACTTTGACCAAAATATCCTTCTCCTTCTTCTTCTTCTTCTTCTTTGAGCTAAAGTATGAAGCAATGTCCAAAAAGTAGCTTCAATGTCCAAGAATTTCCAAAGATATCCAAAGATGTCCAAAAGTAATGTAAAAGTGCAAGAAAATGTTCAAATGTTGTAGGAAAACGTTTGTGCAACGTTTAGAAGTCCAAAATCAATGAAGATGATAAAGGCAGCCATTCATGGTGTTTAAGAGCTTCAATCCCGTATGCCAAAGTATAGGAAGAGTGTAAATGAGCCAACCTCTTTGAATTCCAAGCTTGGGGGTATTTATATGTGAGTTTTGGAACTAACAACCACTACAACAAAAACACCATAGTACAACTTTAATTCTACAACTGTGGGAAAAACACAGTTGTAATAAAATGTTTTTTACAACTGTTAGCTCTCTAAAGTTCTAATAAACATATATTTAACAACTTTTCATTTTATTAGTTGTAATAGATGCTTATTACAAACTTCATGTTTATAATATCTATATTTAATAACTAATTATATTAATATTTAATAATAATAATTAATAATAAACTTAGGAATCAATAATATTTATCAATTATTATTAAATAATTAATAGTTAATAAGTAGTAATTTATTTTTTATAGTTAATGTATGTTAACTACTTATTAATTAATAATTAGTAACATAAGCTTTTAATAACTATTACTCGATTAAAACTAAGTACAAATAAGTAAAAGTTAATTAATAACTATTATTAAAAAGTAATATTTGATTTGATAGTAACTATTTCAGTAGTTTTAATAAATATAATTTTGGTGAATTGTTTGTTTAGAAGTTAACAAACGCGCTTGTTTGTGCTTTAGATAGTTTTTTTTATTTGCGTGTAAACTTAATGGTTTTAGTAGTCCCTTGCATTGCTTTTGATCTGCCAGCTTTTGATAGTTTTAATTACGAAGTAATATTTAATGTCTGGTAATTAAATTATATAATAATTCATAGAAATATTAATAATAAATAACATTTATAATAATAATTAATAAATAAGATTTTAATAAACAATAAATATTGCATATAAATATATAATAATTAATTACTAAGACTAAATAATAATTATTGATTTGAAATGTGGCACAATTCAAAGCATAATTTAGAAAATGTTTTTTGAGAATATTGGAACATAACTCCAAGCTGATTTCTAACCCTGGCGCTTTCCGCTTTGTTCAACAGTTAATAATTTCCATTGGTTCAATTCAATCTTCCCGCTTTTGATGAAATGTATCACCTTTTGACATTCAATTCAATCTTTATTCTTTTTCCATCTGTTCGATTTCCCTTTCTCCTTTTTCTCGTATTCCACCGCAAACCCTGATTTCCCTTTCGATAATTAGTCCGCCATAGTGATCTCCTCCATTTCACATCACCACTGCTTGATTTATAAAAATCACTCTTTCTCCAGCTGCACTGCTCGTCGCCGTCTCTATTTCCATCGTCCACTGCTCGATCGCCTACGTATCTTGCCTCCATTCTCTCATTGGTAATTTTTTATTCATTACTCCGATTGCATGTGCTTGTAATTTTACTGTTTCACTCCGCTATTGCATTTGTGTGAATGTAGATCTATTGTTTGTGATGTTGTTTATGTATGATTGGCATACTAGATCTGTCTAGAAATTGGCCATAATTAGATTTTTAGATTTCAATGTTTTGAGATTTCAGAAAAAGATGATGTAATTGTAAATGAAAGAATTGTATTCAACTTGTTTCAATGGTTATAGGGTACATGAATATATATACCCGATACATAAAGATCAAGCGGCAACAGGTAAATAAATTTACAAATAGTAAATGGGCTAAGCCCAGTATGGCCCAGAGATGAAATAAAGCATCCTATATGTTACTTCATATTGAGAAAGTAACGGCACCGATTCATTTGTATGTCTTATTTTCCCCCTTCAAATCTAGGGTTAGTAGAAACCCTAAATTTGATTTCTCTGATGAATCGATGCCTTCATCCATTTCCTTTTTGAGATTTGCTTTCAGACAAGTTCAGCAACGAGATTTCCGGGTTTGTCTCCAGCCTTGTTGAGTGATTGGTCTTCAGATCTGAAGCTCGAGAGTTCTGCTTGTCTTTGATAGGAGGAAGGGAGCTTTCAGAGGTTGTCTTTTGCTTTGTTGCTGATTTCAGAGCAGTGCACTGTCCTACTTTCAATACTTCATGAAGTCTGGTAAAATTTTTAGCGAAAGTGCTTTGGTAAGTATGTCAGCTTTTTGATGAAAGGTAGGTATGTAATTGATCTGCCATTTTCCGTCTTTCACTTGTTCTTGAACAAAATAGATGTCGATTTCTATGTGCTTTGTTCGAGCATGCTAAATAGGATTAGCTGACATATAGATTGAACTCTGATTATCACACTAGATTGTAGCCTTTGATAAATTGTTTAGCTGTAGTTCTTTAAGTATGGACTATATCCACATGATTTCAGCTGTAGCACATGCAATACTACTGTATTCTGTCTCTGCACTTCACTTTGATATGGTAGATTGCTTTTTAGAGCTCCATGATATTAGGTTGTCTCCCAGGTAGATACAGTAGCCAGTGATAGACCTTCTGTCATCTGGATCTGCAGCCCAGTCTAAGTTTGTAAATCCAGTGATATTTAGGTCCTTGTTGCCTTTTAATGTAAGCCCATAGTCTAGAGTGCCTTCTAGATATCTTAGGATCTTCTTTACAACTTTCCAGTGCTCGTCTTTAGGTTCCTGCAGGAATTGAGACACCTTGTTAACACTGAAGGATATGTCAGGTCTTGTTATGGTGGCATATTGTAGTGCCCCCACAACACTTCTTTATTGTTTGATATTGTTTATAGATTCTCCCCTGTTTTTAGAGTAATGTTGACTAGAAATCATAGGACTTGTTTAAGGTTTAGCTTCAGTCATGTCTGTTTTGGCTAGAAGTTCAGTAATGTACTTTCTCTGATTTAGTATCATTTCTGAATTTGAAATTGTAACAACCCGTATTTTCAATAATCTGTTATAACATAAATCGAGGCAGAATTTAATTCTAAAATCTGAGTCAAGGGAAACTAGCTATGCCATTGCGTTCGTCTCGGAAAAATACGCGAAATAAAGTCTGAGTTTTCGAAAATCGGAGTCCGTATGACCCGATTAAGGCCCAACGAAGTTTTAAGAAAATTTCTAAGTAAAAACAGATTTCAAATTCAAACTTGAATTTGGAAAATTGGGCCAGTTTGGGCCAGGCGGGAGAATTCCCGCCAGAAAGCCCAAGTCGACAGCCCTGTCGACTTGGGAGTCGACTTGGTTGGACACAAGTCGACAGCCCTGTCGACTTGGCTGTCGACTTGGTCCAGCCGGGCTGTTTAGCCTGGTGCACCATTTTGAGATTGTGTTGAGCTTGGGGGCCAGATTCGGTTTTAAGGGCTGAGATTGCAACTAGGGTTTAATCCTATGGCCTAAAACACTTGCCTAATCTATAAATAAGACCCTAACCTAGCCCTAAATCATCATTAATCTATCCTACAACTAAACTATGGCAAAATCAATCCTCTCATGGCCACCACTCTCTTCATAAAATTCCTAAATCAATTTCTAAGTGATTTTCCATGCATACAAGTGTTTTTAGACTTGTATAAGCATCATTAGCTTGCATTCAAGTCAAGTTTCTATATTTGCATCATAAAGGAAGGGTTTTTATCATTTTAGCTTGCATTTTGGGTTTAATTTGGTTGCATAAGGGCTTTGTCATATTTCCTAAGTACTGTAAGCCCTATTCTACTTTCATACTTAAACTCTAAAGTTAAATGTATGATATGCAAGTTTTCTATGATGTAATATGCAAGTTTATCATGTTATGCAAGTTTTCTATGATGTAATATGCAAGTTTATCATGTTATGCAAGTATGCTATGATATGATATGCAAGTTCATCATGTTATGTTATGCAAGTTTGATATGCAAGTTGTCATATGATATGCAAGTTGTGTTATGCAAGTTTGGGTTGAACATTTTGTTCATGCTATCATGTTATGCAAGCTTATCTTGGGTTTATGAACATAAAGCTTCAAG
This sequence comes from Allium sativum, assembly GCA_030737875.1. Classification (NCBI taxonomy): domain Eukaryota; kingdom Viridiplantae; phylum Streptophyta; class Magnoliopsida; order Asparagales; family Amaryllidaceae; genus Allium; species Allium sativum. Next base: position 826,999,400 of record CM060918.1, read on the forward strand.
CTTTATGCCAAAGGTGGCATTTTGGCGACATGTAAGTTATCATATCTCTTATGATAACTTGCATGTGGGGCTAAATGCGAACTTATGGCCATGTCTACATGTCATTTAGCACCATGTATCATCAATATGCCAAGTTTGATTTTATGTATGCTTTTGGGGCCTAAAAATGTAATATGCAAGTATATGAACATATGTACATTTCTTATGCCACCATGTTGAACTTGTGGCTTCAACACCTTTATGTCACGATTATGCCAAGTTCCCTCTTTCTATCCTTTATGCGCTATTGCGATATGTAAGCGAGGGGATTGCGTTTGGGTCTGGGTAAACTTAAAAGACATAAAAACATAAGCTTGGGAATTTATCTATTAAGTTAGGTCTACCCATTGGGAATTTACCTATTAAGTTAGGTCTACCCAATTGCTTGGAAATTTGTAACATGTTTTGGGAACATGATGGACATGACACTTAGAAAAGATAAGTGTGGCCAACTCGAGGTTGGGTTGAGTTTGTAGCGTAAACCTACCCGGAACCGACCGGCTTAACAAGTTGCTACAAACAATAGGACCCAATGTGAGAAGTTGGTCATGTTGTACCTTGAACCCGAGGTTAGACCAAGTTGTGGTGTAAAGCTACCCGGACCCGCCCGACTTAACTAGTAACCGCAACAAAGTCTAATGTGAGAGGTTAAGGCACATTAAATTAATTAATGCCTCATGATTAGGGTTAAGTCATGGTCCACTTAGTACTTAACCAATTTGGGCTCGGTAGATTAATCGGGGTTAAGTCGTGAACTCATCGTTACACTTAACCAAGTTAATCCATGATTAGCAAGGGGGTTAAACCGTACTTAACCCACTAGAAAAATCCTAGCAACGGGGGCCCACTCCAGTAGTAATCCCAAGTTAGTATCATCATGACCCTAGGGACTAGGCTAGGGTGGGGGCACGATTACTTGGCTGGAGGTAAGTGACCAAAAGCGACGGCAGAGGGTACGCCGGTGTAGTTCCGGGCGGACCATGGTCGTGCACATAGTCCAAAGCCGGGGAAAGCATGCACGGGTACCAGTAGATCGAGACTGTGCACTCATGTTTATGGTGTCCAGGGGTTGCCACCCTAGGGCTTGATACACCCGACGGGAGACCCTGCACAGTCTGACTACAATCATGTTTGGGCCGTATTGACACCAACACGTGACGAGTTAGGCTTAGGGAGCCGATCGACTAGACCGTTTGGTTGGACCTCGTATTAGGGTCATTTCATGTTATTGGGCCAAAGCTTGGGCCAAGGGATCAATACTTGTTTATTCAAGTCATGTTAGTTTGCTAGTACACCTGTGGTGCAAAACCTTAATCCTGATTATGCGATGACACCTTTATCTACTTTGTTAGTTCATCATCATGCTAGTATTGTTGTTATCCTTATGTTCATCCCTGCTGCTCATGCCAGTTAACTTTATCAGTTTACATTGATTGTAGTAGGGCTTACTCAGTCTTTTTGACTGACCTGTTTTCTTTCGCCTCTTTTCTTCCGTTCCCCCCCCCCCCCCAGGTTTTCAGGGAGGGAATACTGGAGCTTAGCTTGGATTTCGGATTGCTTGCTTGTGGGATTTAGCTCATGTACGGTTGACATGAAGCTAGCTATGGCTATCACTTCTTTTGGGGATTAGTTACTTATGTATTTCAGTTTTTCAGCAGATGTTGTTTTATCTAGACTTGTTTATTTGGAAAGTTGACATTATGTTGTACCTGACTGGTTTTGAAATGGTTTGAAATCTTCCGCTGTTTTATCTATGTTATTCACTCTGTTTACGTATACACATATGTTCTTGTTCTGCCTTGATATATCATTATGCATGTTTACCTAATTCAAAACGCCCTTCCAAAGTCAGAGTGCTTGCAAGAGCCACCCTGGCGGAGGCGGGGTGTTACATTTGGTATCAGAGCATATGGTTTACGAGAAGGAACAAAAAGGTTTTTAGAAAACTTTTGGAAAACTATCTTCAAAACCAAGTATAAAGTATTTTCCAAAGAAAAGTCTAGTTTATTATAAAGGCTATTCCCCAAAAAGCCATTAGCAAAATTCCTTCGTTTTTTTTCACCATTCTGAATCTGTCTTTTTCTTCGTTTTCAGTATGGCCGATAACTTTGCTATTCCGGAGGGAGTGCACGTACCTGTTTGGTATAGGAGACTTTTGGAGGCTAGGGCGACCGAAGCCGGCCCCGCAGATGTTCCTCCTCCTCCTCCAGTAGTTAATATTCCTCCTCCTGTCGCTAATGTTCCTCCTCCTCCTGTTGCTGAGGTTCCTCTTCCTCCTCCCCCTCAGCATCCTCAAGCGGACTTCGCAAAGACTTGCAAAGATTTCAAAGCAATGGGTGGCAAGAACTTTCAAGGCACTGAGACTTTTGTAGAGGCCAGAAATTGGTTGAAAGAGACCGAGGATTTATTTGCTATCTTTGGGTTAGACGATCATAGGAAGCTCTTGTTTTCGGTTTGGCTTATGAAGGATGAAGCCGCTTATTGGTGGGAAGTCACCAATGGTACTAGGCCTGTTGAGACTTGGGCCGATTTCAGGGCAAGGTTCGTGCTTAAGTTTCTATCTTCTGCGGAGAAGAATCTGCAAATGGAAAGGTTCATAACTTTGAGACAAGGAGATATGTCTGTCAAAGAATATGTGAACAAGTTCAATCAGTTAGCTCATTTTGGCTTGGATATGGTGAATACTCCTCAGAAGAAGGCTCTTCGTTTTGCTAGAGGATTGAATGAGCCGTTGCAGGGATTGGCTATGTCACATATTCCCCATGGGGCCACGTTTGAGAGTTTGGTTGATATGGAGTTACTTCAGGGAGATGTCAAGAAAGAGACCAAGATGAATGATACTCAAGCCAAGAAGACTGATTCCCAGGGAAAAGGAAATCAGGGTAATCCAAGTGGTCAAAGCAGTCAAGGCAATCAGAACAAGAACAAGAGTCAAGGCAACAAGGGCAATAACAACAAGGGCAAGAACAACAAGGGGAAGTGCCATTACTGCGGTTCAGTTGGGCATCTTATTAAGGATTGTAAGAAGAGGAAAAGGAAGAATGGCGAATGCTTTTTCTGCGGTGAGACTGGACATTTCAGTAAGGATTGCCCGAAGAAGCGAGGGCAAGGCCAGGGTCAGACTCAGCGTGCTGGACCTTCAGGAGGGCAAGTTCATGCTCTCTGTACCGCTCCAGTTCCCAATCGAGGTAGTATTTCTGTTGAGAACCTTGTATATATTTCTGATTTTCCAAATCGTACCTTGTTTGATTCTGGTGCATCGCATAGCTTTATCTCATCTGATCTTGTTGATAGTTTGCACCTTAGTACTAGCTTGGTAGATGATCCCGTCTGTGTCTCAAATCCTATTGGGGGTTCCGCCCATTTGTCTATGATATGTGGGGATTTGAGGATCTCTATACTGAGTGTAGAGTTCTTGTGCAGTGCTTATGTTCTTGGTTTTAGGGGATACGGATTGATTTTGGGCATGGATTGGCTGTCCAGATATGGAGCCATCCTTGATTGTGAGCATAGGGTTGTGAGGCTCGTGACTCGCCTCGGAAACACCCTAGAGATTTCTTGTGATCCGAGAGGTCCCGTCATGTTGTGCTATCTTGAATCACTCGACTCGTCAATGGAAACTCTTCAGTCTGTGAGAGTGGTTCGAGAGTATCCGGATGTTTTTGATGAAGTTAGGGGGTTGCCCCCTAAGCGAGAGATAGATTTCCGCATTTATCTGGTGGATAATGCAAAGCCGGTTTCTTTGCCCGTTCGGCACATGGCTCCGCGTGAAAGGCGGGAGCTAAGTAAGAAAGTGAAAGAGTTGCTTGAGAAGAACTTCATTAGACGAAGTATATCTGAATGGGGAGCGCCTGTGGTATTTGCTACCAAGGCAGACGGTTCTCTCCAACTTTGTGTTGATTATCGAGAGTTGAATAAGCTGACTAAGAAGAACAGACACCCGTTACCGAGGATTGATGATCTCTTTGACCAGCTTGTCGGTGCTTCTGTTTTCTCTCAGGTTGATCTTGCTACTGGATTCCATCAGCTCAGGGTAGCTGAAGATAGTATAGACAAGACTGCGTTCAGGACTCCAGATGGATTCTTCGAATGGCTTGTCATGCCGTTCGGCTTGACTAATGCACCCGCATATTTCGTGGACTTGATGAGTAGGGTGTTCAGGGAGTTCTTGAACAAGTTTGTCGTGGTCTTCGTAGATGATATTCTGATCTTCTCTAAGGATGAGGAAGAGCACGCAAGGCATCTTGTGGAAGTGATGGATACGCTTAGAGCGCATCAGTTGAAGGCCAAGTTCTCCAAGTGTCACTTTTGGAGAAGGGAAGTTAGATTCCTTGGGCATATAGTATCTAAGCAAGGCTTAGCAGTGGATCCCGCTAAGGTAGTTGCAGTTCAGGATTGGAAGACTCCAAGGAATGCAACCGAAGTGAGAAGTTTTCTAGGTCTTGCGGGTTTTTACCGGAAGTTCATCAAGGACTTCGCGAAGATTTCCGCTCCTCTCACTAAATTGACGAAGAAGAATTTAGTTTTTGCTTGGAGCATAGAATGCGAGCTTGCTTTTCAGAAGCTCAGGAGAGCTCTCACATCAGCACCTGTTCTAGCTTTACCCGATGGAGGGAAGTTATTTACAGTATACACTGATGCATGTGGCACGGGGTTAGGAGCTGTTCTGATGCAAGAAGGAAGAGTGATATGCTTTGGCGGTAGACAACTCAAAGTGCATGAGAAGAATTATCCCACTCATGACTTAGAGTTGGCAGCAATAGTATATGCACTCAAGGCTTGGCGCCATTATCTTCTGGGAGAAAGATTTGAGCTTTATACCGATCACAAGTCATTGAAGTATCTCTTTTCTCAGAAGGATCTGAATCTGAGGCAACAAAGATGGATGGAATTCTTGGCGTCCTACGATTTTGAGATAGCTTATACCCCTGGCAAGGGGAATGTGGTAGCAGATGCATTGAGTAGAAGAAGGTTGACCCTAAGTCCTCTATTCGTTGAGATGAAGAATTTAGAGTATGTGGCAACCTTTGATTTCTCTTTGGCGATTGAGTCGATGACCGGTTCTTTAGCATCTCTGGAACTTAGACCTACCCTTCTTGATCAAGTTGGGGCTTCGCAGAGAGAAGACCCTCAGATAATTGAGATTATGGATAAGCTGATTCGAGGAGAGACGTCTAGTCATCTCGCTCGATATTCTATTGATGACAAGGGTTGGCTGAGGAGAGACGGAAGGTTATGTGTTCCTATGGTAGAAGATCTAGTAAGAAGAGTTCTTGAGGAAGCGCATCGCTCTAAGTTGACTATACATCCAGGCGGAGATAAGATGTATAAAGATATGAAGCGCATTTTCTTTTGGCCTGGGATGAAGAAGGATGTGGCAGAGTTTGTCTCTAGATGTATCATTTGCCAGCAAGTTAAGGCCGAGTCGACAAAGCCCGGTGGGCTATTGCATCCTCTAGACGTTCCACTTTGGAAGTGGGAGAGTATTTCCATGGATTTTATCGATGGGCTACCAAGGTCAAGAAAAGGGAATACGAGCATTTGGGTTATTGTGGATAGACTTACAAAGAGTGCTCATTTCATTCCGGTAAAGAGCAAGAGGACTGCATCTTGGCTAGCGTCTGTATATCTTCGTGAGATTGTGAGACTTCATGGAGTCCCTTCTAGTATTGTCAGTGACCGTGACCCAATTTTTACAAGTCAGTTCTGGAATAGCTTGCAAGAAGCTATGGGCACAAGGTTGAATCTAAGTACGGCTTATCACCCACAGACGGACGGTCAAACCGAAAGGGTGAATAGGGTACTCGAGGATCTGTTGAGGCTTTGTATTCTGGATTTTGGTGGTACTTGGGAAGACCATCTTCCTCTTGTTGAGTTTGCATATAATAACAGTTATCAGGCAAGCATAGGGATGGCACCATTTGAAGCTTTATATGGGAGGCCATGCAAGTCGCCTACATGTTGGTGGGAGACTACGGATAAGCTTATACTTGGGCCTGATATGATCAGAGATACATCCGAGAAGGTCGAGTTGATTCAGAGACGGATGAAAGCGGCCCAAGACCGACAGAAATCCTATGCTGATAAGCGAAGGACTGATTTGGAGTTTGATGTTGGGGATATGGTTTTCGTGAAGGTTTCTCCTTTACGGAATATGGTCCGATTTGGAGCCGTTGGGAAGTTGGCACCGAGGTTTGTTGGACCATTCCCTATAGTAGAGAGGATCGGGCAGATGGCTTATAGAGTGGAGTTGCCCGAGAAGCTTGCCGGAGTACACGATGTTTTTCATGTCTCGCATCTCCGGAAGTGTTTACATGAATCAGCAGAGGTTGTTGAGCCAAGTGTTCTGAAAGATGTGGAAGTGGAGAAAGAGGCTACCTTGAGGAGAGCTCCGATTCGTATCTTGGGGACGGAGACCAAGAAGCTAAGGAATCGAGAGGTCAAGTTGGTGAAGGTTCAATGGGGTGAAGCCGAAGAAGACGCAACTTGGGAAACCGAGGAGAAGATGCGTGGGCTTTATCCATTCCTTTTTGAGGGTACACTCTCAATCTCTTTTCTTCGTTAGCATATCTTTCTCTTCGCTATCCATGTTTATCTAGTTTATCGTGTTAATCTTGTCATGAGAACCTTAGGTAGAAACCCTTTGGATGAAACATGTGTTTGAAACATGTTATGCTTGATGGTTGCAAGTGGTTGCAAGTGTTTGCAAGTGGTTACTCGTGGATGCATTATACACGTTAGGCACTAGATCGGCTCACACACTCCTCATATTGCATATGCATGAGTGTTTATGCTTATTCATGGATGAAAATTTTTGTGTTATCACATGGATGTTGCATATGGGTGTATGTTATGTGCACACATATAGATGTTATACATTATGTTAGGAATTGCATACATATGGATTCATTTCACTAACATAATTTGCATTTATGATATTTGCATTAGATAAGGACATATACACACACCTTTGCATATGCTCATACAACATTTAGAATCTTGTAAGGACAATGATTGCTCGTGGATGATGTTTTGAGTAGATGGATGTTGGATGGTAGGATACGTTCTTCCTGACTTGAAGATTTCGGGGGCGAAATCCTTTAAGGAGGGGAGAATGTAACAACCCGTATTTTCAATAATCTGTTATAACATAAATCGAGGCAGAATTTAATTCTAAAATCTGAGTCAAGGGAAACGGGCTATGCCATTGCGTTCGTCTCGGAAAAATACGCGAAATAGAGTCTGAGTTTTCGAAAATCGGAGTCCGTATGACCCGATTAAGGCCCAACGAAGTTTTAAGAAAATTTCTAAGTAAAAACAGATTTCAAATTCAAACTTGAATTTGGAAAATTGGGCCAGTTTGGGCCAGGCGGGAGAATTCCCGCCAGAAAACCCAAGTCGACAGCCCTGTCGACTTGGGAGTCGACTTGGTTGGACCCAAGTCGACAGCCCTGTCGACTTGGCTGTCGACTTGGTCCAGCCGGGCTGTTTAGCCTGGTGCACCATTTTGAGATTGTGTTGAGCTTGGGGGCCAGATTCGGTTTTAAGGGCTGAGATTGCAACTAGGGTTTAATCCTATGGCCTAAAACACTTGCCTAATCTATAAATAAGACCCTAACCTAGCCCTAAATCATCATTAATCTATCCTACAACTAAACTATGGCAAAATCAATCCTCTCATGGCCTCCACTCTCTTCATAAAATTCCTAAATCAATTTCTAAGTGATTTTCCATGCATACAAGTGTTTTTAGACTTGTATGAGCATCATTAGCTTGCATTCAAGTCAAGTTTCTATATTTGCATCATAAAGGAAGGGTTTTGATCATTTTAGCTTGCATTTTGGGTTTAATTTGGTTGCATAAGGGCTTTGTCATATTTCCTAAGCATTGTAAGCCCTATTCTACTTTCATACTTAAACTCTAAAGTTAAATGTATGATATGCAAGTTTTCTATGATGTAATATGCAAGTTTATCATGTTATGCAAGTTTTCTATGATGTAATATGCAAGTTTATCATATTATGCAAGTATGCTATGATATGATATGCAAGTTCATCATGTTATGTTATGCAAGTTTGATATGCAAGTTGTCATATGATATGCAAGTTGTGTTATGCAAGTTTGGGTTGAACATTTTGTTCATGCTATCATGTTATGCAAGCTTATCTTGGGTTTATGAACATAAAGCTTCAAGCTTTATGCCAAAGGTGGCATTTTGGCAACATGTAAGTTATCATATCTCTTATGATAACTTGCATGTGAGGCTAAATGCGAACTTATGGCCATGTCTACATGTCATTTAGCACCATGTATCATCAATATGCCAAGTTTGATTTTATGCATGCTTTTGGGGCCTAAAAATGTAATATGCAAGTATATGAACATATGTACATTTCTTATGCCACCATGTTGAACTTGTGGCTTCAACACCTTTATGTCACTATTATGCCAAGTTCCCTCTTTCTATCCTTTATGCGCTATTGCGATATGTAAGCGAGGGGATTGCGTTTGGGTCTGGGTAAACTTAAAAGACATAAAAACATAAGCTTGGGAATTTACCTATTAAGTTAGGTCTACCCATTGGGAATTTACCTATTAAGTTAGGTCTACCCAATTGCTTGAAAATTTGTAACATGTTTTGGGAACATGATGGACATGACACTTAGAAAAGATAAGTGTGGCCAACTCGAGGTTGGGTTGAGTTTGTAGCGTAAACCTACCCGGAACCGACCGGCTTAACTAGTTGCTACAAACAATAGGACCCAATGTGAGAAGTTGGTCATGTTGTACCTTGAACCCGAGGTTAGACCAAGTTGTGGTGTAAAGCTACCCGGACCCGCCCGGCTTAACTAGTAACCGCAACAAAGTCTAATGTGAGAGGTAAAGGCGCATTAAATTAATTAATGCCTCATGATTAGGGTTAAGTCATGGTCCACTTAGTACTTAACCAATTTGGACTCGGTAGATTAATCGCGGTTAAGTCGTGAACTCATCGTTACACTTAACCAAGTTAATCCATGATTAGCAAGGGGTTAAACCGTACTTAACCCACTAGAAAAATCCTAGCAATGGGGGCCCACTCCAGCAGTAATCCCAAGTTAGTATCATCATGACCCTAGGGACTAGGCTAGGGTGGGGGCACGATTACTGGGCTGCAGGTAAGCGACCAAAAGCGACGGCAGAGGGTACGCCGGTGTAGTTTCGGGCGGACCATGGTCGTGCACATAGTCCGAAGCCGGGGAAAGCATGCACGGGTACCAGTAGATCGAGACTGTGCACTCATGTTTATGGTGTCCAGGGGTTGCCACCCTAGGGCTTGATACACCCGACGGGAGACCCTGCACAGTCTGACTACAATCATGTTTGGGCCGTATTGACACCAACACGTGACGAGTTAGGCTTAGGGAGTCGATCGACTAGACCGTTTGGTTGGACCTCGTATTAGGGTCATTTCATGTTATTGGGCCAAAGCTTGGGCCAAGGGATCAATACTTGTTTATTCAAGTCATGTTAGTTTGCTAGTACACCTGTGGTGCAAAACCTTAATCCTGATTTTGCGATGACACCTTTATCTACTTTGTTAGTTCATCATCATGCTAGTATTGTTGTTATCCTTATGTTCATCCCTGCTGCTCATGCCAGTTAACTTTATTAGTTTACATTGATTGTAGTAGGGCTTACTCAGTCTTTTTGACTGACCTGTTTTCTTTCGCCTCTTTTCTTCCGTTCCCCCCCCCCCCCCAGGTTTTCAGGGAGGGAATACTGGAGCTTAGCTTGGATTTCGGATTGCTTGCTTGTGGGATTTAGCTCATGTACGGTTGACATGAAGCTAGCTATGGCTATCACTTCTTTTGGGGATTAGTTACTTATGTATTTCAGTTTTTCAGCAGATGTTGTTTTATCTAGACTTGTTTATTTGGAAAGTTGACATTATGTTGTACCTGACTGGTTTTGAAATGGTTTGAAATCTTCCGCTGTTTTATCTATGTTATTCACTCTGTTTACGTATACACATATGTTCTTGTTCTGCCTTGATATATCATTATGCATGTTTACCTAATTCAAAATGCCCTTCCAAAGTCAGAGTGCTTGCAAGAGCCACCGTGGCGGAGGCGGGGTGTTACAGAAATCTTTTTGACTTATATGCCTAAAAAGTAGTTGATGTCCCCAAGATTTTTGATTGAGAACTCTTTGTTCAGATACTTGAGAAGTTTTTCTATTTCAATATCACTGCTTCCTATGACAATTAAATCATCGACATAAATTAGTATGTATACAGTAAATGATTGAGTAATTTTTGTGAACAAAGAGGTGTCAGATTTAGTGGGCCTGTATCCCAGGGTGTTTACGGTTGACTTGAGTTTATCAAACCATACTCTGGATGCCTGTCTCAAACCATATATAGCTTTGTTAAGTTTACATACAAGTTTTGAGTCTTGAATATATCCTTCAGGCTATTCCGTGTATATTTCCTCTTCCAGATTACCATTGAGAAAGGCATTATTGACATCTAAGTGTTGAATATTCCATTGGTTTTTAAGTGCTATAGTGAAGATTAATCTGATAGTAGTGGGCTTGACTACAGGTGAGAATGTCTCCTTGTAGTCAAATCCATACCCTTGTGTAAAGCCTTTTGCAACCAATCTAGCTCTATGTCTGTTAATGGTGCCATCTGGATTTCTTTTAACTATGTAAGTCCATTTACATCCTACTATGTTCTTATTATTTGGTTGAGGGACAAGTGTCCAGGTATTGTTTCTGATCAGGGCATTGAACTCTTCATCCATGGTTGTTTTCCATTCATTGTATTTGATAGCTTGAGTGAAGTTTGTTGGTTCATCTTTACTTTCTGTGATCAGGTATGCTTTTGGCTTAAATATGCCACTTTTGGATCTGGTTTTCATTGGATGACCAGTAATAGTGGGAGGAGGATCAGTGTGCTGTTCAGAATGTCTTGCACTGTCTTCAATGGCAGGTGAACCTTCATTAGATCTTTCTGTAGATTGCCTTTGAGTTTCTGATCTTTCATTGTTGTCATGTTCAGGTGTTGGATTGGCGAGGCTGATAGGCTCATCATTGTTGGGTTGAATGTCTTCAGCAGTATGCATTACTTGATTATCAGCAGCCATCTTTTCACTAGCTACTGAAGATAACTCAGAATAAACTGTTATATCAGGTATATTTACCTCTTTATTGATGACTTTACTGGTGGTTTTAATATTGGATTGAGCATAAGGGAAGATATTTTCATTGAATATATCATGCCTACTTACATAGATTCTTCCATTTTCATCAATGCATTTATATCCCTTTTGTTTGACAGCATAGCCCAAAAATGTACAAGATTTTGATCTAAAATTTAGCCTGTTAGCATTGTAAGGTCTAAGGTAAGGAAAGCACTGACAGCTAAAAGCTTTTAACTCATGATAGTTTGGATTAACTTTATATAGTATTTCAAGTGGACTGATATCATTTAATACTCTGGTTGGCATCCTATTAATCAAATGTACTGCAATATTAAATGATTCAGACCAGAATTTCAAGTGTAGTGAAGCTTTTGATAATAAGGATAAGCCACTTTATACTATGTGTCTGTGCTTTCTTTTAGCTAAACCATTTTGCTCAGATGTATATGGGCATGTAAATCTGCGAAATATTTCTTTTTCATCAAAATACTTGCTAAGTGTCTTATACTCTGTACCACCATCAGACTAAAATATTTTCACTTTGGTGTTGAACTGATTTTCTATTCAAGAATTTTATTACAACATCATGAGTATCAGATTTAGACTTTAGAAAATAGATCCATGTATACCTGGAATAAGCATCAATGAAAGAGATATAATATTTATACCCAAAGTTAGATGTTATAGATGTTGGACCCCACAGATCAGTAGCTATTATATCAAAAGGATTAGAGTAAACAGTGGATGAATCTTCAAATGGTAATTTGTGATTTTTACCCATTTGACAATATATGCATAGTAAGAAATTTTATTGCTATTTAGAATGTTCTTAACAACAGTGACACTAGGGTGACCCAATCTGTGATGCCAAAGATCAAAGACATTATTGTTGTTACTGTTTTGATTCTCAATTGTAGAGACGAAACATTGTTTTTCTTTTGCTGGGTGTAATTGATTTCCAAGCTTGAAAGTGTATAGCCTATGTGTTTCATCACCCTACAATAAAATTTCATGTGTTAGCATGTCTTTGACAACACAATAGTTATGATAGAATTTAAAGTAGACATTGTTGTCTTTTGTAAATTGTGACACACTTATTAGATTATTCCTAATCTTGGGTACCCATAATAATATATGTAAGAACAATTGTTTCTTACCTTTTAATAAAGCATTACCAGTATAAGAAATACTAATGCACTTACCATCATCCATGGTTATTAACTGTTTACCTCTGTATTCTTTATTTCCAAGATTGAGATTATCTAGATTGTTGGTCATGTGGTTAGTAGCACCTGAGTCAGGAAACCAATTATCATCCAATGTAGAGTCTGACTTGCTTGCATCAGTTTGATTGCACTGTGCTTGACTTGATTATTCTGATTGTGTTTGTGCCATGTTAGCATTGGGATTGTTGTCACTATTACTGTTATTTCCTTGATTTCCAGTATAGTTTGAGTTAAATATGAAATAACACTTGAGAGCATTGTGGCCAACTCTTTCACATATTTGACATTTGGGTTTGTTATTATTTGACCTCCCGCCTCTTCCTCTTCCTCTAGGAGTATATTCTCCTCTCTGATTAGGGTTGTTTCTGTAATTTCCTTGCCCCTGCATCTATTATTAGCATCATAATTGAGTGAGTAATTTGAATCGGTGGATTTCTTGTGAGAGATTCTTGCCTCATGTGAAAGTAACGTGGAATGTATATCATCTAACGGTGGTGTAACCTTTTGTGATGTAATAATGGCTACTACAGCCTCATATTCATCTCCAAGTCCATTTACAAGAGAAAGAACTTGATCTAATTCCTTAATATTGTTTCCTGAGGCTTTTAGCATGTCACAAATTTTTTAACTTTTGCCAGGTATTCACTCATGCTCATATTGTCTTTCTTGCAATTTTGGAGTTGCCTTTTATAGAATAAGACTTAGCTGCAGACTATGAGTTAAATATTTTCTCACAAGTAATCCATATTTCATTAGCAGTCTTACATCCTATAACTTGTGGCATTAGTGCAGGACTGATAGATGACAATAACCATGCATTGATTAATCTTTCTTGCCTATAGTATAATGTATAATCATCATTGCTTTCTATTGTATTTGATGCATCAGTTACAAACCTTGGTGGAATCGGTATGGTGCCAAGAATGTATCCTTCCAGACCGTATCCTTGAAGAGAGGTTTCCACCTATAATTCCCAGAGAAGATAGTTGTTTTGATCAAGAGGAATGGTGATTAGTTGACTCTTGAGACTGATCACATTCTTGGGAGGATGATTGAGAGGTGGATTTACTGGTTGAGAAGCCCCTGAAGTGTTGCTGGATTCAGTATTGACGTTTGCCATTCTGAGAATCACAATGAGGAAAAGTGCAGAAATAAGAGGTAATTCAAACTGAACTTATTCGCTTTGAATTTAATTGCTTAAGAACTTGTTTTGTGATCAAGAATTTGAGCACAGAGAGATTTAAAATGATGATAACTATTTTTCACACTGAGTTTTCAGTTGAAATTGTTTTTGATAGCTTTCTTGATGCTCTTTTTCTTGATTGTGAATGATTCTTGAGTGGTATGATCGGTGAAGGATGCTTCAGATTTAATTTCCTCTCTCTTGATGATTGAATCACTGCTGCAGCCAGATGAATCTGAGCGTGGCACAGTGGCTTGATCAATTCAAGAGCAAAAAAATTCAAAGGATAAGATCAATGAATGATCTTTGATGAGTCAGATTCAAATGATGAAATCTATCTAATGAATCTGTCAACAAAATTTCTTTTGCTGTTTTTTTTAAATGCAGATTAAAGTTTTGATCTGATACCAAATTAGATTTTCAGATTTCAATGTTTTGAGATTTCAGAAAGAGATGATGTAATTGTAAATGAAAGAACTATATCCAACTTGTTTCAATGGTTACAGGGTACATGAATATATATACCCGATACATAAAGATCAAAGCGGCAACAGGAAAATAAATTTACAAATAGTAAATGGGCTAAGCCCAGTATGGCCCAGAGATGAAATAAAGCATCCTATATGTTATCTCATATTGAGAAAGTAACGGCACCAATTCATTTGTATGTATTATTTACCATTAGTAGTAAACCTAAAGAGGTCGACCAATAATTGAGTTTTTGAAATCCTAGATCTATTCCTTTAATTCATGAAAATTACTGTTGTTATCCTAGATTACTGTTAAATTTTGGCAATGTCACACTGCTGTTAAGTTTTATATTAGACTGCTGTTATCAAAGTTTAGAAAGTATCTAGTTGAATGATAATTTACGATAATAACAAGAGTGTGAAGGTTATAATAAGACCATGGGAGTGCATACTTTAATTTCTGTCAATGTTTACGTCTTTTGTTGAAAATGATATTAACACTTGTGCTTGTAGAAGATGGTCTCGCATTACTATAATGTTAAAAATTATGTCTTTACATTTGGTGACCTCATTAACATTTAATTCATGATAACTGGACGAGATTAGAATTTTTACTATATTTTACTTGCATTGGTTCTTAATTTTTGTATATTAGTTACCTTCAACCTCAAATCATACAATTAACAACAATGTTTAAGGTTACGATAACAAAATTATTTTAGGTTTTAAGTAGTAGCTGATAGCTGATGTGCTATTTATAAATTCCAAATTCAGGAGAAAATACTATTTTAGATTTTAAGTAGTAGCATGGGACTGGAATTTAAAACTACAAATGATATAAAATGTATTAAATTAGACTTAGATACGTGGGCTTTTTGTTGTTTTTTTGAGGGTAGGGGAGCATTTTGCGACATCTTCATAAAGAAAGGAATTTTGTAGCATCTAGTCATTGTAAATAAAGGAGAATAGTATATTCTTTCTACTTGTAAAATTGGGTTTCATAGCAGCAGTAGCCTGGTAAGTAGACACACACAAGACTCCACTTGTGACTCAACTGATTATCAACTGGGGACTGTTGGAAACAATGGTTCGGCTGAGTCGTGGAATAGGTCACTTTCTTGAAGACGTTTCGGCGATCTACTCAAGGTGCAAAGTAGTTCAAACTGTTCGCCGCCGCCTCTGGGATAAAACCACATCTTCCTTGTTTTTCTTTATCGAATCATTTGCACATATGAATCCGATTCAGTTTGCACTCTAAAAATAATACTGCTCATGTATATTTTTCTTTCTGTTTTTGTCAAAGAATGGTAGAGTAGAAGATAGAAAAAATATAAAAAAATTCTTTCTGTGGAAGAGGAAGAGAGAGATTTTTCCTTCTATATTCTGTATTCTATGTTCTGTATATTTCCTGGTCTATAACCAAGTTCTTATATAGAAGAAACTGTAGCTATTCTAGTGGAAGGAGAATTGGACTGCAATTAATGCCATATTAAATGAAAGAAACGTTCAAAGAAATTTGCAATATGTAAATTGCATACGTTTCAAAAAAGAGATGAATGTTAATAAATATTAATTTATTACCATTCATTGCAATTTGTTAATTCTATTTATATTTTGTAACAGCTCAATCATATACATGTATATATATATATATATATATACATACACACACACACCCCCGCATAACTGTTATGCAAATGTAACAGCTCCAAAATAAAATTACTGATACAAAATATAATACCGTTTATAACTTCCAATGGCTCTATGCATTAGTGGCTCATAAATATATTTATATGTATGTAAATATATTACCGTTAGAGAATTTCAACGGCTCTATTACATTAATTGCATTACAATAATAGCTCAAAAATATGTTACCGTTATTAACTTACAATGGCTCGTTTTTTTATTTATTCTTAATTTTTTTAATAAATTCACAAAATATTCCAACAATCCCCCACTTGAATTTCTTAAAAAATATTTTTGAGCAGTTCATTAAAAATATATAAATTGTGTATAGACAAAGGTGTCATCCGACATGAACCTTTGCATAGTGAGTAAGATTCAGTTTTTACTAGAGTGACACGTAGTCTTGAACTCTATTCCTGACATCAAACCACACACAACCTTTCTAGAGTGCAATCAAATAAGCCCGTGCATTTATGGCCATGCACATCTATCCCAGTTTAGTGAACGCTCTAGGAATCTTGCCCAAAACTCCATAGGAAACGACCACATTTCCACATTCACACAGGTGAGTCTATCAAGAGTACTCCTGAAGGTATGTACTCCACTCCAAATAGAGTATAGATCTCATTAAGAGTTTCTATTAACTCATCCTCTAATCACTTCAGGAATACAAGCTTCTTAATATATAAATTTAGCATGTTCATCTATTATCACTACACAACTTGTTTTTACCCATTGAACCTAGTTCTTGGGATCTCCAGTCATTTAGGTCGGGTTACCATTGTGTATGATTCCACAATCTAAGGGCAATAGTCCCATTCTTTCAGAATCATTAAGGACTTTCTTTCTGGTTAGCCCTTTCGTCAAATAATCTGCCAAATTATCATCACTTCATATATGATATTCTCTAACAATACTGTGCATACGACTGTCATTTATTACCGTTGTAATATCGGTTCTATCATTTTTTTAATAGCCGTCAAATTGTCATCACTACATATGTGATGTTCTCTTACAGTATTGTGCTTACGACCGTCGTCTTATACCATTGTAATAACGGTTCTGAAATTTTTGCAATAGCTGCGGAACTATCGCAATAGATTACACCATGGTGTCAGTTTTCCATATGGAGATCTCCACTAGTAAATTTCTTTAGTTCTCTGCTTCTTCACTAGTTGTGGCTAGTGCTGTTATCTCAGTCTCTATATAATATACTGAGTCAAAATAGTATGTTTCCTGGATTTTTCAAGAAACAACTCCTCCAGCAATGCTAAATATATATATATATATATAGCCGCTAGTCGTTTTTGAATCATCAGATTAAGTATTCCACTCTGCATCGGAATATCCTTCAAGTATAGCTGGAAACTTTCATAATGTAATCCAATGTTCATGATTTATTTTAGTTGTAATCCCAGGCTCATGGTTTATTTTAGGTATCTCATGACCCTCTCAATAACATGTTAATGCTCTATACTAGGTCTACTGATAAACCTGCATAATAATATCATGACATTGGCAGTGTCGGGTCTAATACATTCATTGGTGTTCATGCCGGTTACAGTCAATATTCTCAAAATAATGAGATTGATCCAAAGAAAGTCCTTTTTCGAACCTAGTAATCTTAATACCATGGATTACATTCGCTTCACTTATATCTTTTATATCGATGTTGACACTTAGTATGGATTTAACAATGTTTATGGCATGAATGTTTGACCCAAAAAAATAGATCATCTACTTTTAAAAATGTCATTTTCAGATTTATAATAAATGCATTTGTCACTTTCATTAACTTTAAATCCATGTGGGATTATAAAGTTATCAAAATTTTCATGCCATTTCTTATGTGTTAGTTTTAAACCATATAATGATTTATCTAATTCGTAAATTTTACGTTCTTGACCATGAACTATAAATAATTCAAATTGGCCCATATTAATTTCCTGTTTCAATTCATCATCTAAAAAAATGTAATTTTAACATCCATTTTTTAAATTTTGAATTTATGCAAGTGAAGTAATGCTCAAATGGATGTAGTTCCAATTACAGGAGAAACGATGCCAATAAATTATATACTATATCTTCATCATTTACCTATTAAATAGGCAATATATTTATCAATTATGCCATCATATTTTAATTTCTTTTTAAGCACTCATTATTTTTCTAGATTTACACCAAGTGGTAAATTCACTAAGTGTCAAGTCTTATTAGATTCCAAAGAATCTAACTCATCATTTATAGCCCCTTGCCGAAGAATTGACATCTAAATTAGGTAGGTCTCTTGGAGGTTTTAAGGGATTCTTTTTTTAGAGTAAAGGAAATAAAATAAAATATAAACCAAGATCTTTTGCCTTTCTTTTTCTCTTTCTAGATCCATCATTAAGAAAAAATTAACATTTATTTATGGCGTTACAAAAGCAAGAAAGTAGCAAGTCAAATTAATACCTAAATAAATGTTATTCTCGAATAGTTGAAAGTAGCCCCCACTATTAAGAGAAACTCCCACTATTTTTCTCAAACTAAAAACCACCATATATGATTCTTCAATTGTGTATGCATTTATTGTTAAATAAATGTCATTACAATTATTGTTATTTCCTATAACATTTTCTAAATTCGCATTTAATTAATGTCAATTTTTATTAGTGACATTTTCTAAATTTATGCATATAAAGTATGTCAATATATTTTGATGCAAGAACTTGTTCATCAAATTAATGTCAATTCTTAATGACATTATCAAATAACATACGTATTCTATTAATGTCAAATATTTAGTGACATTTCCAAATATATGCATTCTATTAATGTCAATTCTTACTGACATTTTCAAATAACATACGCGTTTTATTGACGTCAAATTTTTTAATGACATTTTCAATTAATATATGCGTTCTATTAATGTTAATTTATTTTGACATTTCCAAATAAATATATGCATTTCAATAATGCCAAAATTTTAATGACATTTTCCAAATAAATATGCACTTAATTAATGTCAATTTATAATAAAAACATTTTCCAAAATTTGCAGTCAAATAGTGCCTATTCTAATGACACTTTCAAAACAAATTCCCTTTAATTACTATTGTTCATAGGTTGTAAATAGCAACAACATTGGAACAATCATCAATAATTGTAATATGGTACTAAATTTGAGTGTATGTAAACAAAACTCATTACTTCAATTAGCTCTCATATGAAATAAATCTGAATTCAGATTCTCTAATAAAAAGTAATCTTCCAAAATTATCACATTTGATCAAATGTAAATAGCTAGTCTTATACCAATATTTAAAGTAGTTTATTTCTACTTTAAACTCACTGATCGAATTTTACTACAAAGTTATTGACCCATCAAATGTGATTACTATCTCATTCACTATATCATTAAACGTTGTTTAATAATATTTATCATGCAATTAAATGTTCTTACAAACATGTATTGCATCATTTAAAATTCTCTAAACAAGAAGGGAAAATTTCTAAATATATGCTTCTTGTAAAAGTTTTTCCTTTTACTAATTTAACATATTAGTAAACTATTAATATGCACCTTAATAGATCATAAAAGTACTTTCACATGGTTCTCTAAAACAGTTGTTTTAGCTTAACATGAATGAATATAACAGTATAATTTCTAGTTAACAATATAATTATACTTATATTGTTTTCTTAATCTTAATCATTCTATGAACAAATTTGTTCCATCCACAATCAATTTCAGAACTTACAAGATTTACTTTTGTTTTCCAAAAGTCTCTTAATTGATTTTTTTAATTAGCAAATCGATGCGTAATCTAAAATAATAATAATAGACAAATCCTTTTCAAACTTAGAGCAGTTTGTCAATTATAACAGCAATATAACTGTTCATATAAAGTCATACGTTCGGAGATGATCTCAAAAGCTATTACAAAGCTTATGTGATAGATCTCTACTGACCTGTCATTCATCAATTTTTTCTAATGCTAGTGATTAAAGTGTGGTCCTTTAAATCAGAAAAGAGCAGCGCTGGCCATTAAAAATTGAAACTTGTATGATGGGGCAGCATCGTCAAGATTTGCAGTCGAAGCCATTGTTTTTCTGGTAACGTCTTCAAATTGTTGGAAATAATGGTTCGGCTGAGTCGTAGACTATGTCACTTTCTTGAAGATGTTTCGGCGATCTACTCAAGGTGCAAAGCAGTTCGTACTGTTCGCCGCCGCCTCTGGGATAAAACAGCATCTTCCTTGTTTTTCTTTCTATATCGGATCATTTGCACATATGAATCCGATTCAGTTTGCACTCTAAAAATAATACTGCTCATGTATATTTTTCTTTCTATTTTTGTCAAAGAATGGTAGAGTAGAAGATAGAAAAAATATAAAAAAATTCTTTCTGTGGAAGAGGAAGAGAGAGAGATTTTTTCCTTCTATATTCTATATTCTATGTTCTGTATATTTCCTGGTATATAACCAAGTTCTTGTATAGAAGAAACTGTAGCTATTCTAGTGGGAGGAGAATTGGACTGCAATTAATGCCATATTAAATGAAAGAAACGTTGAAAGAAATTTGCAATATGTAAATTGCATACGTTTCAAAAAAGAGATGAATGTTAATAAATATTAATTTATTACCATTCATTGCAATTTGTTAATTCTATTTATATTTTGTAACAGCTCAATCATTTACATGTATATATATACACACACACACACCCCCATAACTGTTATGCAAATGTAACAGCTCCAAAATAAAATTACTGATACAAAATATAGTACCGTTTATAACTTCCAACGGCTCTATGCATTAATGGCTCATAAATATATTTATATGTATGTAAATATATTACCGTTAGAGAATTTCAACGGCTCTATTACATTAATTGCATTGCAATAAGGGCTCAAATATATGTTACCGTTATTAACTTACAAAGGCTCAATTTTTTATTTATTCTTAATTTTTTAATAAATTCACAAAATATTCCAATAGGGACTTACCACAGTAAGTTATCCATTGCTTGTTGTACTTATACTACTTGTAGTTAAGGACGTTGAGCCTTCAAAGGATGACACTGAGAAAAAGGCTACTTTTGATGTTGTTGTAAGTTTTCACAAGTGATGTAGGAAGAATTTACGTTAAAAAATCAAACAAAAGTGCTGCTTTAAGTAAATATTTGTGATTGGTATACAAGCAAGGGTTAAAACATCGGACATTGGTTATGTAGAGAATAAGTAGTTGGACGATGTTGACGAAGCCAATTAGATTCTAAGGTTCTTCCGCTCACTGAAATATCGTCGTTTTCATTTTTCTTCTTATTTAATTTTATGTTTAAGTGTCTTTTAGAAGTACATATTGAAGGTTTACAAATTGTGCATAGGATGTCAATTAATGAAGTTATGATTTTCAAAATAAAAATAAAATAAGTTATTATTTCCTTCTTAATCATCTCTATGATATCCTGATTCCTTTGTATCCTGATTGTGTGTAACACCCCACCTCCACTAGGATCACTCGTTAGAATGTACTAGCTTTGGAGGGGCGTTATTGTGAGGGTAAACATGCACAGAGATATCGCAAGACAGAATATATAAAAATAAATATAAGTAAAGCAGCGGTAGCAGATAAAAACCCATCATCATCATCTCAGAAAAACCTAACATAGTCAAGTACATAATATCAAAATGTCATGATCCAAAATACAACATAAGTCTAGATACGTGATAACAAAATACATGGTAAAACATCAGTACTAATCCCCAGAAATAAAAGATAAGCCATAGCTAGCTCAGATCCATACATGAGCTATCCAACAAGCAAGTCAAAGATCCACTAAGCAGATGTAGTCCCTCCCTGAGAACCTGTGGGGGGGGGGAACGGAAGAAAAGAAGCGAAAGAAAACAGGTCAGTCAAAAAGACTGGTAAGCCCTACTACGATCAATCTATAAACTAATAAAGTTAACAGTATGATGGAAACTGAGATGAACATACTGCCAATAGATAAAGGTGACATCACATAGACGAGATTAAACTTTGCACCACAGTGTACTAGCAAACCCACAAAACAGATCTTGATCCCTTAGCCCAAACTTTGGCCCAATAACATGAAGTGACCTTAGTATAAGGCCCAGCCCAACGGTCTAGTCGATCGGCTCCCTATAAACCTAACACGTCAAGTGTTGGTGTCCATACGGCCCACATGGATGTAGTCAGACTGTGCTGGGTCCACCTTCGGGTGTATCAAGCCCTAAGATGTCAACCCCAGACACCTAAGCAATAATGCACAGTCCAAACCTACTGGTACCCGTGCCTCGAGTTTGTCCAATATCGGACTACGTGCACGTCCGTAGCCCGCCGGACCCGCACCGCTGTACCACTCAGCCGTCGCTTTGGTCGCTTACATCAGTCCAGTAATCGTGCCCCGCCCTAGCCTAGCCTCTAGGGTTGTGAATGATACCAAACTGGGATTACTGCTGGAACAGACCACGTTGCTAGGGTTTCTAAGAGGGTTAAGTGTGGTTTTAACCCCTCACTAAACCTGGATTAGATTAGCTAAGTGTGACCACTTATCCCCATCTAATCCTCGCATCCCCATTATTGGTTAAGTATTAGTGGGCCATGACTTAACCCTAATCATGAGGCATTAATTACTTAACGCACCCAACCTCTCACATTAGACATCCGTGGTTACCTGGGAAGATTTACACCACGTCTAGGTCTAACCTCGGGTCTTATGGTGCAACATGACCAACTACCCACATTAGACCCCACGTTGTGGTTACCTGGGAAGATTTACACCACAACTAGGTCTAACCTCGAGTTGGCCATATCATGTTATCTAATGTCATGTCCACTTCAAAACATATTTACAAGTTAACATATACTTGGGTAGACCTAACTTAATAGGTAAATTCCCAAGGGGTAGACCTAACTTAATAGGTAAATTCCCAATCTTTTAGTTCATGTATTTTTAAGTTTACCCAAGCCCTCCCAACGTCATTATCTCGCTTACATATCCGTCATAACGTATAAGGGTATAAAAGGGAACTTGGCATAACATACATGGTGAACTTCACATGTCATAATAAACATGCATACATGTTAAACTTGCAAATCATGTCATGGTGAATTCGCATAAACATGCATAGCTTATTAAATATGCATAACATGGTAAGGTGAACATGCATAATCCATTTAACTTGCATAACATGGTAAGGTGAGCTTGCATAAGCATGCATAATCCATTAAACTTGCATAACATGATAAGATGAACATGCATAATCCATTTAACTTGCATAACATGGTAAGGTGATCTTGCATAAACATGCATAACCCATGAAACATGTAGAACATGACATAATAAGCTCGCATAAGCATGCATAACTTGTGAAACATGTAAAACATGGCATAGAAATCTTGCATATGCATGCATAACTTATGAAACATGTAGAACATGACATAGTGAGTTCGCATAAGCATGCATAATCAACTAAACTCACATAAATCTCACTTTCACCAAACATTAACTTTAAAGTTTGTAAAGTGAAGGTAAGAGGGCTTACAAATATAAACAAGCCACAAATCCACCAAATAAGATGAAGAAGCCCTTTTAAAAACTCAAAACAAAGCCTCAAATAAGAGAACCCTTTTGCAAAATCCCAAAAACACAAACTTTAGCAAATCAAACTTGCATCTTAATGAAGTATGCAAGTTATTAAGCATTCATACAACATAGAAAAGGTTGTATGATCATCATATCATCATAGGATTAAACTTTGAGGAAGGTGGAGGCTAGGGATTTTAGATGGAAGCCATTTGAGGATTCAAATTGACATAGTTTAGTTGCAAGATTGATTAATGAGGCTTTAGGGTAGGATTAGGGGTATATTTATAGAGAATTAGAGTGTTTTAGGCCCTAGGATTAACCCTAGATTAGGTTTGGCCCGTCAGATCTTAGAATTCTCCAGAACCAAGCCACTTGACCCAACCCAAATCAGAAATGGTGCACCAGGCTGAACTGCCTGGGCACCCCCTGTCGACAGGGCTGTCGACAGGGCAGTCGACACCCTGGGTGCCCTGTCGACATGCCTGTCGACATGGGCCCCCTGGCGGGAATTTTCCCGCCTAACCCAGATTAGCCCTAACCCCTGTTTTTAATTTGAAATTTAAATCTGTTTTTAGCATAGAAGTTTCTGAAAACTTCAATGGGCCTTAACCGGGTCATACGGACTCCGATTTTCGAAAACTCGGACTCTATTTCGCGTATTTTTCCGAGACGAACGCAATGGCATAGCCCGTTTCCCTTGATTCTGATTTTTGAATTAAATTCTGCCTCGATTTATGTTATAACAGTTTATTGAAAATACGGGTTGTTATATTCTCCCCTCCTTAAAGGATTTCGTCCCCGAAATCTTCAAGTTAGGAAGAACATATCCTACCATCCAACATCCATCTACTCAAAACATCATCCACGAGCAACCATTGTCCTTAAAGGATTCTAAATGCTGTATGAACATATGCAAAAGTGTGTGTATATGTACTTATCTAATGCAATGATCAATGCAAAATATGTTAGTGAAATGTATCCATATGTATGCAAATCCCTATCATAATGTATAATATCTGTATGCGTGCTCAATCATACATCCAAATGCAACATCCATGTGATTGCATACAAATTTCATCCAAGAATAAGCATAAACACTCATGCATATGCAATATGAGGAGTGTGTGAGCCGATCTAGTGCCTAATGTGTATCATGCATCCACGAGTGACCACTTGCAAACACTTGCAACCACTTGCAACCACCAACCATAACATGCTTCAAACACATGTTTCATCCAAAGGGTTTCTACCTAAGGTTCTCATGACAAGCTTAGCACGATGGCTAGATAAATATAGATTAGCAAAGAGAAAGATATACTAACAAAGGGAAGAGATTGAGAGTGTACCCTCAAACAGAAATGGATAAAGCCCACGCATCTTCTCCTCGGTTTCCCAAGTCGCGTCCTCTTCGGCTTCACCCCATTGCACCTTCACCAATCTGACCTCACGATTCCTTAGCTTCTTGGTCTCTGTCCCCAAGATACGAATCGGAGCTTTCCTTAAAGTTGCTTCTTTCTCTACCTCCACGTCTTCAAGCATGCTAGGCTCAACCACCTCAGCGGACTCATGCAGGCACTTTCGGAGATGCGAGACATGAAAGACATTATGCACTCCGGACAACTTCTCGGGCAATTGTACTTTATAAGCCATCTTCCCAATTCTCTCAATGATGGGGAAGGGTCCAACAAATCTGGGTGCTAGCTTCCCAACAGCTCCAAATCGGACCACATTCCGCAAAGGAGAAACCTTCACGAAAACCTTATCCCCCACCTCAAATTCCAATTCGGACCTTCGCCTGTCAGCATAAGATTTCTGTCGGTCTTGGGCCGCTTTCATTCGTCTTCTAATCAATTCAACCTTCTCGGATGTATCCCTAATCATGTCGGGTCCAAGTATAAGCTTATCCGTGGACTCCCACCAACATGTAGGTGACTTGCACGGCCTCCCATATAAAGCCTCAAACGGTGCCATACCAATGCTCGCCTGATAACTGTTATTATAAGCAAATTCTACAAGAGGAAGGTGGTCTTCCCAAGTACCACCAAAATCCAAGATGCAAAGTCTCAACAAGTCCTCAAGCACTCGATTCACCCTTTCGGTTTGGCTGTCTGTTTGTGGGTGATAGGCCGTACTCAGGTTCAATTTCGTGCCCATGGCCTCCTGCAAGCTGTTCCAGAACTGACTAGTAAAGATGGGGTCTCGGTCACTGACTATGCTGGAAGGGACTCCATGTAGTCGCACTATCTCACGAAGATATACTGATGCTAGTCCAGATGTTGTCCTTTTGCTCTTTACTGGGATAAAGTGAGCACTCTTCGTGAGCCTATCCACAATGACCCATATGCTCGTATTCCCCTTTCTGGACCTTGGAAGCCCATCAATAAAGTCCATAGAAATGCTCTCCCACTTCCATAGCGGGACCTCCAGCGGATGTAATAGCCCACCAGGCTTCTTCGACTCAGCTTTTACTCTCTGACAAATAACACATCTCGAGACAAACTCCGCTACATCCTTCTTCATCCCAGGCCAGAAGAAAACGCGTTTCATGTCTTTATACATCTTATCTCCACCTGGATGTATGGTCATTTTGGAGCGATGTGCTTCCTCAAGAACTTTCCTCACCAAGTCTTCTACCACCGGAACACAAAGCCTTCCATCTCTCCTCAGCCAACCCTTATCGTCAATAGAATATCGAGCAAGGTGACTAGATGTCTCCCCTCGAACCAGCTTGTCCATGATCTCAATTATCTGAGAGTCTTCCTTTTGTGAAGCCCCGACTTGGTCTAAAAGGGTAGGCCTGAGCTCTAGAGATGCCAAGGAACCGGTCTCCGATTTCATTGCCAAAGAAAAGTCAAAGGTTGCCAAGAACTCTAAATTCTTCATCTCAACAAATAGAGGACTTAGTGTCAACCTCTTTCTACTCAATGCATCCGCTACAACATTCCCCTTGCCAGGGGTATAGGATATCTCAAAATCATAGGAAGCCAAAAATTCCATCCATCTCTGCTGTCTTAAGTTCAGATCCTTCTGCGAAAAGAGATATTTCAAAGACTTATGATCAGTATATAACTCAAATCTCTCTCCCAGAAGATAATGACGCCATGCTTTGAGCGCATATACAATCGCTGCCAGCTCTAGATCATGGGTGGGATAATTCCTCTCATGCACCTTAAGTTGCCTCCCACCAAAACATATAACTCTGCCCTCCTGCATTAGAACGGCGCCCAATCCCGTGCCACAAGCGTCAGTGTACACGGTAAATATCTTACCACCATCGGGTAAGGCTAGAACTGGTGCGGAGGTAAGGGCTCTTTTGAGTCTCTGAAAAGCAAGCTCACAATCCATATCCCAAGCAAAGACTAAGTTCTTCTTCGTCAACTTAGTAAGAGGAGCAGATATCTTTGCGAAGTCTTTAATGAACTTCCGATAGAAACCCGCAAGACCCAGAAAGCTTCTCACCTCGGTTGCATTCCTTGGAGTCTTCCAGTCCTGAACTGCAACCACCTTAGCGGGATCCACTGCCAAGCCTTGCTTGGATACGATATGC
The DNA here is from genome assembly GCA_030737875.1 of Allium sativum. Taxonomy (NCBI): domain Eukaryota; kingdom Viridiplantae; phylum Streptophyta; class Magnoliopsida; order Asparagales; family Amaryllidaceae; genus Allium; species Allium sativum. The sequence goes on from CM060918.1 coordinate 827,026,334, forward strand.
CCAAGAAATCTGACTTCCCTTCTCCAGAAGTGGCACTTGGAGAACTTGGCTTTTAACCGGTGTGCTCTGAGTGTATCCATCACCTCTACTAGGTGCCTTGCATGCTCTTCCTCATCCTTGGAAAAGACCAGAATATCATCCACAAAGACCACGACAAACTTATTCAAGAACTCCCGAAACACCCTACTCATCAAATCCACAAAATACGCGGGTGCATTCGTCAGACCGAACGGCATAACAAGCCATTCAAAGAATCCGTCTGGAGTTCTGAATGCAGTCTTGTCTATACTGTCTTCAGCCACTCTGAGCTGATGAAAACCCGTAGCAAGGTCAAGCTGAGAGAAAACAGAAGCACCAACCAGTTGATCAAAGAGATCGTCGATCCTTGGTAACGGGTGTCGGTTCTTCTTAGTCAGCTTATTCAATTCTCTATAATCCACACAGAGTCTAAGAGAGCCATCTGCCTTATTTGCAAACACCACAGGCGCTCCCCATTCGGATATACTCCTTCTGATGAAGCCCTTCTCAAGCAATTCTTTCACTTGCCTGCTCAGCTCCCGTCTCTCACGCGGAGCCATATGCCGAACGGGCAAAGAAACAGGTTTAGCATTATCTACCAGATAGATGCGAAAGTCAATCTCTCGTTTAGGGGGCAACCCCTTAACTTCTTCAAAAACGTCTGGATAATCTCGGACCACCCTTACAGACTGAAGGGCCTCCTCTGATGAGTCGAGAGATTCTAGATAGCATAACATGACGGGGTTCTTCGGATTGCATGAAATCTCTAAGGTGTTGCCCAGGCGAGTCACAAGCCTTACAACCCTATGCTCACAATCCAGAATGGCTCCATATCTAGACAGCCAATCCATGCCCAAGATCAATCCGTATCCCCTGAAACCCAGAACATAGGCACTACACAAGAACTCAACGCTGAGTATAGAGATCCTTAGATCCTCACATATCATGGATAGATGAGCAGAACCCCCAATGGGATTCGAAACACAAACGGGATCATCCACTAAGCTAGTACTGAGGTGCAAACTATCAACAAGATCAGATGAAATAAAGCTATGTGATGCACCGGAATCAAACAAGGTACGTACTGGAAGATCAGAGATATAAACAAGGTTCTCAACAGAAACACTACCTCTCTCGGGAACTGAAGCGGCATTGAGAGCATGAACTTGCCCTCCTGAAGATCCAGCCTGTCCTTTCTTCTTTGGGCAGTCTTTGCTGAAGTGCCCAGCCTCTCCACAAGAAAAGCATCCACCACTAAGCTTCCTTTTCTTCTTCCTGCAATCCTTAGCAAAATGCCCAGCTATGCCACAGTAATTGCACTTCCCCTTGCCTTTGTTGTTGCCCTTCTTGTTCTTATTCTGATTTCCTTGGCTGCTTTGACCTTGGTTGCCTTTGCCTTGAGAATCCGCCTTCTTTGCCTGAGTATCGCCTGACTTGACTTCCTTCTTTCCCTCTCCCTGAAGCAGAGCCATATTGACCAAACTCTCGAAAGTGGCTCCATGCGGAATATGTGACATTGCCAAGCCCTGTAGCGGCTCATTCAATCCTCTGGCAAATCGAAGAGCCTTCTTCTCCGGGGTGTTTACTATATCCAAACCAAAGCGGGCCAGCTGATTAAACTTGTTCACATACTCCTTGATTGACATATCACCTTGCTTTAATGAAATGAACTTCTCCATTTGTAAATTCGCCTCGGCTGAAGATAGAAACTTGGTCACAAATCTTGCCCTCAAGTCGGCCCAAGTCTCCACGGGCCTCGTCCCATTGGTGACCTCCCACCAATAGGCCGCCTCATCCTTCAAGAGCCATACGGTCAATAAGATCTTCCTCTCATCATCTATTCCAAAGATGGCAAACAAGTCCTCCGTGTCCTTCAGCCAATTCCTAGCTTCAACGAAAGATTCTGTGCCTAGGAAATTCTTGCCCCCCATTGCCTTGAAGTCTTTACACACCTTTGTAAACTCAATCTGAGGATGCTGAGGGGGAGGAGGAGGAAGAGGAGCCTCAGCAACGGGAGGAGGAGGAACATTAGCAACGGGAGGGGGAATATTAGCAGCTGGAGGAGGGATATTAGGGATAGGATTCTCAACCACAGGAGGAGGAGTGGGAGTAGGGTTGGCGGGACCAGCTGCCGCCCTAGCTTCTAGGAGTCTCCTATACCAGAGTGGTACGTTCACTCCATCTGGGATGTCAAGATTCTCAGCCATACTGAAACAAAAGATAAGATAAGATTAGGTCAAGGGAACGAAGGATAACGCTGATGGCTTTTGGGGATTAGCCTTAAAATAATCTAGACTTCATTTTGGAAAATACTTAGTAGATTTTTGAAAATAGTTTTTCGAAAAGGGTTTTTTTCAAAAGTTTTTGTTCAATCTTGTTAACCTTGTGCTCTGATACCAAATGTAACACCCCACCTCCACTAGGATCACTCGTTAGAATGTACTAGCTTTGGAGGGGCGTTATTGTGAGGGTAAACATGCACAGAGATATCGCAAGACAGAATATATAAAAATAAATATAAGTAAAGCAGCGGTAGCAGATAAAAACCCATCATCATCATCTCAGAAAAACCTAACATAGTCAAGTACATAATATCAAAATGTCATGATCCAAAATACAACATAAGTCTAGATACGTGATAACAAAATACATGGTAAAACATCAGTACTAATCCCCAGAAATAAAAGATAAGCCATAGCTAGCTCAGATCCATACATGAGCTATCCAACAAGCAAGTCAAAGATCCACTAAGCAGATGTAGTCCCTCCCTGAGAACCTGTGGGGGGGGGAACGGAAGAAAAGAAGTGAAAGAAAACAGGTCAGTCAAAAAGACTGGTAAGCCCTACTACGATCAATCTATAAACTAATAAAGTTAACAGTATGATGGAAACTGAGATGAACATACTGCCAATAGATAAAGGTGACATCACATAGACGAGATTAAACTTTGCACCACAGTGTACTAGCAAACCCACAAAACAGATCTTGATCCCTTAGCCCAAACTTTGGCCCAATAACATGAAGTGACCTTAGTATAAGGCCCAGCCCAACGGTCTAGTCGATCGGCTCCCTATAAACCTAACACGTCAAGTGTTGGTGTCCATACGGCCCACATGGATGTAGTCAGACTGTGCTGGGTCCACCTTCGGGTGTATCAAGCCCTAAGATGTCAACCCCAGACACCTAAGCAATAATGCACAGTCCAAACCTACTGGTACCCGTGCCTCGAGTTTGTCCATGTAACAACCCGTATTTCAATAACATGTTAAAAACGAGAATCAAGGCAGAATTTAATTTTAAATTCTGAATCAAGTAAAACGGGCTATGCCATTGCGTTCGTCTCGGAAAAATACGCGAAATAGAGTCCGAGTTTTCGAAAATCGGAGTCCGTATGACCCGGTTAAGGCCCAAAGAAGTTTTCGGAAAATTTGAATTTCGAAACGTGCAGAAATGGGGCCAGGCGGGAAAATTCCCGCCCAGACATGTCGACAGGCATGTCGACAGGCATGTCGACAGGGCTGTCGACTTGCCCTGTCGGCTGATTCTGGTCTGGTGCACCTATTTTCTATCTTGGCTAGGTTTTTGGGCCTGGTTTGAAATCTGACGGTTCAGGTTGGTCCTAGGGTTAATCTAAGGGCCTAAAACTATCCTAATCTCTATAAAAAGACCCTAAACCTACCCCTAAACCCTCATTATTCACTCATGTAACTAAACTATGGCCAAATTTCTACTCTCATGGCCTCCATCTCAAATCCCTAGAGCCTATGCACTCAAATCAAGTTCAAATCAAAAGGTGCAAGCTTGCTACACCAAATCAAGGCCAAATCAACATTGCTATGCGAGTTCCATGACGATTCTTCTACAAAGGAGGCACCTTTCTTAGCCAAGATGATTCATGCTCCTTTCCCTAGGCCTAACTATGTAAGTTCTAGCTACTTTTGGGTCAAAACGGTATTTTAATGTTGACATGGGATAAAATGAGGCTAAACATGATTATGCGAATCCATATGAACCTTACCATGCCTCTTGTGTTCATATTTATGATTTTAGGCCATGTGAGTGACTTAATCATGCCTCTCATGCTATGCATAACCTAGTTTAACTTGCAAGTTTGGATCTTTATGCATGAAATGCTAGCATGAACCTTTAGGAAATACTTTACTTGTGAAACATTGGCTAAGACTAGATTTTGGGGCTTATGCATGTTTATGAACCCAAACCCCTTATGCTAACATGCAAGTTTGTGGCCAAGTCCTTTATGAGATTATGCATGCTCGTGGCCAATCCCCTCTTTTAAGTTGTGCATGTTTATGGCCAAATCCCTCTTGATAATATGCATGTTTGTGGCCAAATTATCTTATGACACTATGCATGTTTATGGCCAACCCCCTCATGATGTTATGCATGTGGAAGCCAAGCCCTTTTTGGCATCATGCATGTTTTGAGAACAATATGTGACATAGTATTCTTACTATGTTGACTCGCTTTGCTTGCGTTGGGAAAACACGATTTTGGGTAGTTAGATAAACATGAACATGTCGAAAAATCTTAACTTGAATATGACATGTGTTTATACTTGAAAATATGACTTGAAAGATAACATGGAAGATGACATGTAAGTATGCATAAAAACATGAGCTTGGGAATTTACCTATTAAGTTAGGTCTACCCTTTGGGAATTTACCTATTAAGTTAGGTCTACCCAAATGCTCGAGAAACTTGTAACATGTTTTGGAAACACGATGAACTTAGATAATATGAGTGTGGCCAACTCGAGGTTGGGTTGAGTTTGCAACGTAAAACTACCCGGAACCGACCGGCCTAACTAGTAGTTGCAAACAATAGGACCCAATGTGAGAAGTTGGTCATGTCGCGCTTAAGACCCGAGGTTAGGCTAGGTTGTGGTGTAAATCTACCCGGACCCGCCCGGCTTAACTAGTAACCACAACAAGGTCTAATGTGAGAGGTTGAGGGTGCATTAATTAAATTAATGCCACATAATAGGGTTAAGTTAATTTGATTAATGAGGCTTAACCAAATATGATATGGACAAATGGGTTAAGTAATTTGATTAGGCTAATGATACTTAACAAAACATGATAAGCTTGGGTAGGTTAAGTAACTTGATTTGCCTAATGACACTTGACCAATTTTTATACAACTAGTGGACGGGATTAAGTTAACCAACACTTAACCAATCCAACACGATAACGTGATAAGGTTAAGTAAATTTTCTTAATGACACTTAACCGGATAATACAGTTAATAGATGGGGTTAAGATTAGGCTTAACTAATCTAAACACGGTAATTCGATAGGGTTAAGTTAAACACTTAACCAATTTAAACTTGATAATTCAATGAGGTCAAGTAACCCATACTTAACCGACTTAACTTGGTAATTTAATGGGGTTAAGTTAAACACTTGACTAATTTAACACGATGATTTGATGAAGTTAAGTGACCTATACTTAACCAATCTAACTTGTTAATTTGATGAGGTTAAGTTAACCTATACTTAACCAACCTAACGTGAAAACATGATAAGGCTAAGTCACGAATCGTTTCGAATACGCTTGACCGATTTGACTCGGTAATCTGATGGGGTCAAATTAATATATACTTAACCAATCTAAAATGATAATTAGACGAGGTTAAGTCATGGATTGCTTGATATACTTAACCAACTTGACACATGGTCTGTAGGGTTAAGTCTTGGACTTGGATACTTAGCCAGTTTCGACATGTTTTGTAGATGGGTTAAGTTGTGAACTTAAGTGACACTTAACCCATTAGATAAACCCTAATTCGGAGGATTAGGTAAATAACCATAGTTAACAAGGGTAATGGAAATAAGGCTAAGTGGTAAACCTTAGTTAAGGGAAACTAAGTAATAATTCTTAGTCAAAGAAATTTGGACCACTCCTTAGGTGGATTAGTAACCTGATACGTTAGGTCAACGTTTAAGTATGCGTGTAGGAGCAGGCTATCTGATTTAGATAAAGGCTCCAACGAACGGGGTAACGAAGCAGCGGCTTCGAGGAACGTGAGGATATTCTTGGGATCCCTCTGTGAGCTGCCAGGTCATTATACTAGGCTCGCGAGAGGTTGAGGTCTGCGGTAGAAGAACCAAGAATATGCCTTGGTTGCTATGCGAGCGACCTAAAGACTGGGGTGGATAGCAGTGAGTCGGCGAATACATCAGGTGCCCGAGATAGCAAGTTCGTCGATCATCTACCATCTTGAGTCAAGCGTGTACGTACGGAAAGGCAGGGAACACCCAACAGACCATGATTTGCTATCTAATTATGGGTGAGGTAGGCCGTAGGATGTGGGCTGGCCGGAGTGTAGTTCTCATGCAAGATTTTCTCTTGTGTTGCCTTTCACTAGTTGAGGGAGGGGTCTCGTGGGACCATAGCCACGTGTAGAAAAGCAGACCTTAGTATCTGCATCGGCAGATAAATCTAAAGCTCCCGACCGAGTCCTGTATTTCTTGTTTTGCCCTGGGACAGGACTCGGATGGCACGATGTGATACATGTGCATACAGTTATAGAAAAACGATTCACGATGAATGCGGGGAAAAGGGCGCGGTCGAGGGTTAACGTAATCCCTAGTGGCCTAGGTGGTTTAACCCAAACCGAAATACGAAAGCGTGCGATAAGTAAGCGTAATCCCTAGTGGTGCTAGGTGGCGTAAGTCCTAGTAGATTAAACGATGATTCCTATGGAAGAGCCTAGCTAGAACAAGGGTGACAGTCCGAAACGATTTCAAGGATATTACGACATGAGAAAGCCCGTACGAGGTACGGCAAAGGACTGAACTTATATACATGGAAAGAAACATATGATTTGAGTAACCTATATATGCGATCTTAGGTTGACATGGACCATAACACGACTTTGAGCACGGGACATTCATGGTTTACACATGACGCGGGTAGGGATACTAGTACGAGAGGTGCAGAGCAAGTATACATGTTAGAACTAGGAAGAATATACATAATAGATACCGTGGGATGTTAGACGGGGTAGATACCTTGGGATAATGTACCCGATAGAGATCTGACGATGTGATACTTTGATTTATCATGACACCGTGGTTTACCACGATACCTTAGTTTAGCTTGCTACAGTAGTGCAGCCCGTTACCCCGATTTAGTTTATCTATCTTGTAGTCATCTTTATGTTTACTTTCAGTTTATGCATGTCATGTTACCTTTACCTGTTTTTATACTGGAAGTAGATAGGACTTACTCAGTCTTTTTGACTGACCCGTTTTGTTTCGCCTCTTTTCTTCCGTTTCCCCCCCCCCCCAGGTTACAGGGAGGAAACAATGCTGTTTAGTTTGGACTTCTTCTGCCTGAAGGTCATCATGGATGGCTTGGACTTCTCTTGGCTATGGCCACTTTACTGTTTTTACTTGGGGAATAATTTATAAAAGGTTTTTATGCTTCTTTATTTTTGCAAGACAGGTTTTGATGTACTCTGATGTAAAAGGCTTTAGACCTTATTTATTCATGTTATGAAAGTTTGATTTTACTTCCGCTATTTATATATGTTCTGTCTTGTGATATTTCTGTGCATGTTTACCAATAATGCCCCTCTAAAGCTAGTGCATTCTTTTGCGAGTGACCCTAGCGGAGGTGGGGTGTTACATTTGGTATCAGAGCAGAAGGTTACTAGACTGGGCAAAAGTTTTTAAAGACCTTCTGAAAATTATTTGAAAAACCATTTACAAAGAAGCATTTTTCAAGAAAATTTTCTTTTAAAAAGAAAAAGGCTATTCCCCAAAGGCCATTAGCATCATCCTTGTTTCCTTGATTTAATCTCTTTTCCTTTCTTTCCTCCATCTGTAGTTACAGTGGTTTTGACTGCGACTAGTCTTTCTAGCTGCGTAAGTATTTCCCGTACGATGGAGGTGGTTCTCGAGAGACCGTTGCAGAGTTATGCATGAAAGGATAGTAAGAACAAGGATAAAGGATACGAGCTCAAGGATGAGCAACTTGTTGGTATGGCTTAATCCTCAAAGGAGGGAGAAAGATGAACAATGAAACCCATGACGAGAGAGTACCTTTGGCATGGTAAAACGGGGCGGATAGTTAAGTATTATGGGACAAGGACAAGATCATCGGGAGGGCAGTAGTATGCTCTCATTTCTAGGGTACCTCGGAAGGAGGGTAACGATCTTGTTAAAGGTTTAGTTTTCTTCTCTATCATCCCGTCGGGACTTTGGTTGGATCACCGCATCTTTTTTTTAGGTCCGCTTTGATAGTTGAGTCTCTGCACCTTAGTACTAGTGTAATAGAGGGTCCCGTTTTGTCTCAAATCCTATTGGAAGATCGGTCCATTTATTCATGACTTGTTTGGATTTGAGAATTTCTGTGTCAAGTATTGAGCTTGGAAATAAAGCTTATGTTTATAAGTGTGGATGGATTCTAGGGAGGAAGTGGTTATCCAGTAAGGGGTGCCACTCTCGGTTTTAGAAGGAGGGTAGTTAGACTCTTGGCTTGCTTTGGTAATACCCTCGAAGCCTCATGTAACCTTTTGGGTTCTGTCATGATTAGTTACTTAGAATCCCTAGATGCCTTTGTTGGAAATTTGAAGCCCGATCGAGTGGTGTTCGCCAATAAGACGGATGGTTTACTTCATTTATGCATGGGTTATAGAGATCACCCTAGTAAGTGCGCATAATAACCTGATTGACATCTGTTTACTTTCAAGAGAAAGTTCTTCTACATGGAATGCCTTATAGTATATAAACGAGATCCAAGATTCACTAGTGAATTTCGGAAAGCTTGCATGAGATCATGAGTACGCAGTCATGTTTGCGCCAAGTATCTAGAAAAAGGATAAGTGCAAGTGGAACGAGAGGCGACGAAGAAATGAGTTTCAGCTCATGTTATGGAAGCAGGAAATAAGAAGCTACGAAATCGCGAAGTTAAAGGGCGGTCAAGGCAAAATGGAAGTAAGCCCGAGGAAATACGACTTTGATGGTCAAAGACTAGATACGCGCATGATATCTCTTTTTGGGAGTATATCCTTGATCCCTGTTTCTGTAAAGCTTACTTGTAGGTTATCTTTTGTGGACATCCTCTCGGTCCTACTTTCTGTTACAAACCCCGTAAGGAGTTTGTCTTGTTTATCTTCTCGGCCCTGTTTCAGGGAATTCTAGGTAGAATCCTATGGATGTAAACATGTATTTGAAACATGTTATGATTGATATGGTTGCAAGTGGTTGCAAGTGGTTGCTCATGGATGCGCGAATACACATTAGATACTAGCTCGACTCGGTCACATTTCATATTGCATATGCACAAGTATTTATACTTGTTTATGGATGAAATCGAATGTATTATCATGCGGTTGTTGCATATGAATGAATGATTGTGCACGCATATAGTATCTATATGACTAGGACTATTTGCATACATGTTGGATTCATGGCACTATACATATTTTGCATTAGAAAGATTATTCAGGCCTGATCATTAGCATTAGCTAAGGAACATGTACACACACGTTTTGCATATATTCATACAGCATTAGAAATCATCTAAGGACAATGGTTGCTTGTGGATGATGTTTTGAGTAGATGGATGATGGATGGTAGGATATGTTCTTCCTAACTTAGAGATTTCGGGGACGAAATCCTAAAAGGTGGGGGGAATGTAACAACCCGTATTTCAATAACATGTTAAAAACGAGAATCAAGGCAGAATTTAATTTTAAATTCTGAATCAAGTAAAACGGGCTATGCCATTGCGTTCGTCTCGGAAAAATACGCGAAATAGAGTCCGAGTTTTTGAAAATCGGAGTCCGTATGACCCGGTTAAGGCCCAAAGAAGTTTTCGGAAAATTTGAATTTCGAAACGTGCAGAAATGGGGCCAGGCGGGAAAATTCCCGCCCAGACATGTCGACAGGCATGTCGACAGGCATGTCGACATGCATGTCGACAGGCATGTCGACAGGCATGTCGACAGGGCTGTCGACTTGCCCTGTCGGCTGATTCTGGTCTGGTGCACCTATTTTCTATCTTGGCTAGGTTTTTGGGCCTGGTTTGAAATCTGACGGTTCAGGTTGGTCCTAGGGTTAATCTAAGGGCCTAAAACTATCCTAATCTCTATAAAAAGACCCTAAACCTACCCCTAAACCCTCATTATTCACTCATGTAACTAAACTATGGCCAAATTTCTACTCTCATGGCCTCCATCTCAAATCCCTAGAGCCTATGCACTCAAATCAAGTTCAAATCAAAAGGTGCAAGCTTGCTACACCAAATCAAGGCCAAATCAACATTGCTATGCGAGTTCCATGACGATTCTTCTACAAAGGAGGCACCTTTCTTAGCCAAGATGATTCATGCTCCTTTCCCTAGGCCTAACTATGTAAGTTCTAGCTACTTTTGGGTCAAAACGGTATTTTAATGTTGACATGGGATAAAATGAGGCTAAACATGATTATGCGAATCCATATGAACCTTACCATGCCTCTTGTGTTCATATTTATGATTTTAGGCCATGTGAGTGACTTAATCATGCCTCTCATGCTATGCATAACCTAGTTTAACTTGCAAGTTTGGATCTTTATGCATGAAATGCTAGCATGAACCTTTAGGAAATACTTTACTTGTGAAACATTGGCTAAGACTAGATTTTGGGGCTTATGCATGTTTATGAACCCAAACCCCTTATGCTAACATGCAAGTTTGTGGCCAAGTCCTTTATGAGATTATGCATGCTCGTGGCCAATCCCCTCTTTTAAGTTGTGCATGTTTATGGCCAAATCCCTCTTGATAATATGCATGTTTGTGGCCAAATTATCTTATGACACTATGCATGTTTATGGCCAACCCCCTCATGATGTTATGCATGTGGAAGCCAAGCCCTTTTTGGCATCATGCATGTTTTGAGAACAATATGTGACATAGTATTCTTACTATGTTGACTCGCTTTGCTTGCGTTGGGAAAACACGATTTTGGGTAGTTAGATAAACATGAACATGTCGAAAAATCTTAACTTGAATATGACATGTGTTTATACTTGAAAATATGACTTGAAAGATAACATGGAAGATGACATGTAAGTATGCATAAAAACATGAGCTTGGGAATTTACCTATTAAGTTAGGTCTACCCTTTGGGAATTTACCTATTAAGTTAGGTCTACCCAAATGCTCGAGAAACTTGTAACATGTTTTGGAAACACGATGAACTTAGATAATATGAGTGTGGCCAACTCGAGGTTGGGTTGAGTTTGCAACGTAAAACTACCCGGAACCGACCGGCCTAACTAGTAGTTGCAAACAATAGGACCCAATGTGAGAAGTTGGTCATGTCGCGCTTAAGACCCGAGGTTAGGCTAGGTTGTGGTGTAAATCTACCCGGACCCGCCCGGCTTAACTAGTAACCACAACAAGGTCTAATGTGAGAGGTTGAGGGTGCATTAATTAAATTAATGCCACATAATAGGGTTAAGTTAATTTGATTAATGAGGCTTAACCAAATATGATATGGACAAATGGGTTAAGTAATTTGATTAGGCTAATGATACTTAACAAAACATGATAAGCTTGGGTAGGTTAAGTAACTTGATTTGCCTAATGACACTTGACCAATTTTTATACAACTAGTGGACGGGATTAAGTTAACCAACACTTAACCAATCCAACACGATAACGTGATAAGGTTAAGTAAATTTTCTTAATGACACTTAACCGGATAATACAGTTAATAGATGGGGTTAAGATTAGGCTTAACTAATCTAAACACGGTAATTCGATAGGGTTAAGTTAAACACTTAACCAATTTAAACTTGATAATTCAATGAGGTCAAGTAACCCATACTTAACCGACTTAACTTGGTAATTTAATGGGGTTAAGTTAAACACTTGACTAATTTAACACGATGATTTGATGAAGTTAAGTGACCTATACTTAACCAATCTAACTTGTTAATTTGATGAGGTTAAGTTAACCTATACTTAACCAACCTAACGTGAAAACATGATAAGGCTAAGTCACGAATCGTTTCGAATACGCTTGACCGATTTGACTCGGTAATCTGATGGGGTCAAATTAATATATACTTAACCAATCTAAAATGATAATTAGACGAGGTTAAGTCATGGATTGCTTGATATACTTAACCAACTTGACACATGGTCTGTAGGGTTAAGTCTTGGACTTGGATACTTAGCCAGTTTCGACATGTTTTGTAGATGGGTTAAGTTGTGAACTTAAGTGACACTTAACCCATTAGATAAACCCTAATTCGGAGGATTAGGTAAATAACCATAGTTAACAAGGGTAATGGAAATAAGGCTAAGTGGTAAACCTTAGTTAAGGGAAACTAAGTAATAATTCTTAGTCAAAGAAATTTGGACCACTCCTTAGGTGGATTAGTAACCTGATACGTTAGGTCAACGTTTAAGTATGCGTGTAGGAGCAGGCTATCTGATTTAGATAAAGGCTCCAACGAACGGGGTAACGAAGCAGCGGCTTCGAGGAACGTGAGGATATTCTTGGGATCCCTCTGTGAGCTGCCAGGTCATTATACTAGGCTCGCGAGAGGTTGAGGTCTGCGGTAGAAGAACCAAGAATATGCCTTGGTTGCTATGCGAGCGACCTAAAGACTGGGGTGGATAGCAGTGAGTCGGCGAATACATCAGGTGCCCGAGATAGCAAGTTCGTCGATCATCTACCATCTTGAGTCAAGCGTGTACGTACGGAAAGGCAGGGAACACCCAACAGACCATGATTTGCTATCTAATTATGGGTGAGGTAGGCCGTAGGATGTGGGCTGGCCGGAGTGTAGTTCTCATGCAAGATTTTCTCTTGTGTTGCCTTTCACTAGTTGAGGGAGGGGTCTCGTGGGACCATAGCCACGTGTAGAAAAGCAGACCTTAGTATCTGCATCGGCAGATAAATCTAAAGCTCCCGACCGAGTCCTGTATTTCTTGTTTTGCCCTGGGACAGGACTCGGATGGCACGATGTGATACATGTGCATACAGTTATAGAAAAACGATTCACGATGAATGCGGGGAAAAGGGCGCGGTCGAGGGTTAACGTAATCCCTAGTGTCCTAGGTGGTTTAACCCAAACCGAAATACGAAAGCGTGCGATAAGTAAGCGTAATCCCTAGTGGTGCTAGGTGGCGTAAGTCCTAGTAGTTTAAACGATGATTCCTATGGAAGAGCCTAGCTAGAACAAGGGTGACAGTCCGAAACGATTTCAAGGATATTACGACATGAGAAAGCCCGTACGAGGTACGGCAAAGGACTGAACTTATATACATGGAAAGAAACATATGATTTGAGTAACCTATATATGCGATCTTAGGTTGACATGGACCATAACACGACTTTGAGCACGGGACATTCATGGTTTACACATGACGCGGGTAGGGATACTAGTACGAGAGGTGCAGAGCAAGTATACATGTTAGAACTAGGAAGAATATACATAATAGATACCGTGGGATGTTAGACGGGGTAGATACCTTGGGATAATGTACCCGATAGAGATCTGACGATGTGATACTTTGATTTATCATGACACCGTGGTTTACCACGATACCTTAGTTTAGCTTGCTACAGTAGTGCAGCCCGTTACCCCGATTTAGTTTATCTATCTTGTAGTCATCTTTATGTTTACTTTCAGTTTATGCATGTCATGTTACCTTTACCTGTTTTTATACTGGAAGTAGATAGGACTTACTCAGTCTTTTTGACTGACCCGTTTTGTTTCGCCTCTTTTCTTCCGTTTCCCCCCCCCCCCCAGGTTACAGGGAGGAAACAATGCTGTTTAGTTTGGACTTCTTCTGCCTGAAGGTCATCATGGATGGCTTGGACTTCTCTTGGCTATGGCCACTTTACTGTTTTTACTTGGGGAATAATTTATAAAAGGTTTTTATGCTTCTTTATTTTTGCAAGACAGGTTTTGATGTACTCTGATGTAAAAGGCTTTAGACCTTATTTATTCATGTTATGAAAGTTTGATTTTACTTCCGCTATTTATATATGTTCTGTCTTGTGATATTTCTGTGCATGTTTACCAATAATGCCCCTCTAAAGCTAGTGCATTCTTTTGCGAGTGACCCTAGCGGAGGTGGGGTGTTACAGTCCAATATCGGACTACGTGCACGTCCGTAGCCCGCCGGACCCGCACCGCTGTACCACTCAGCCGTCGCTTTGGTCGCTTACATCAGTCCAGTAATCGTGCCCCGCCCTAGCCTAGCCTCTAGGATTGTGAATGATACCAAACTGGGATTACTGCTGGAACAGACCACGTTGCTAGGGTTTCTAAGAGGGTTAAGTGTGGTTTTAACCCCTCACTAAACCTGGATTAGATTAGCTAAGTGTGACCACTTATCCCCATCTAATCCTCGCATCCCCATTATTGGTTAAGTATTAGTGGGCCATGACTTAACCCTAATCATGAGGCATTAATTACTTAACGCACCCAACCTCTCACATTAGACATCCGTGGTTACCTGGGAAGATTTACACCACGTCTAGGTCTAACCTCGGGTCTTATGGTGCAACATGACCAACTACCCACATTAGACCCCACGTTGTGGTTACCTGGGAAGATTTACACCACAACTAGGTCTAACCTCGAGTTGGCCATATCATGTTATCTAATGTCATGTCCACTTCAAAACATATTTACAAGTTAACATATACTTGGGTAGACCTAACTTAATAGGTAAATTCCCAAGGGGTAGACCTAACTTAATAGGTAAATTCCCAATCTTTTAGTTCATGTATTTTTAAGTTTACCCAAGCCCTCCCAACGTCATTATCTCGCTTACATATCCGTCATAACGTATAAGGGTATAAAAGGGAACTTGGCATAACATACATGGTGAACTTCACATGTCATAATAAACATGCATACATGTTAAACTTGCAAATCATGTCATGGTGAATTCGCATAAACATGCATAGCTTATTAAATATGCATAACATGGTAAGGTGAACATGCATAATCCATTTAACTTGCATAACATGGTAAGGTGAGCTTGCATAAGCATGCATAATCCATTAAACTTGCATAACATGATAAGATGAACATGCATAATCCATTTAACTTGCATAACATGGTAAGGTGATCTTGCATAAACATGCATAACCCATGAAACATGTAGAACATGACATAATAAGCTCGCATAAGCATGCATAACTTGTGAAACATGTAAAACATGGCATAGAAATCTTGCATATGCATGCATAACTTATGAAACATGTAGAACATGACATAGTGAGTTCGCATAAGCATGCATAATCAACTAAACTCACATAAATCTCACTTTCACCAAACATTAACTTTAAAGTTTGTAAAGTGAAGGTAAGAGGGCTTACAAATATAAACAAGCCACAAATCCACCAAATAAGATGAAGAAGCCCTTTTAAAAACTCAAAACAAAGCCTCAAATAAGAGAACCCTTTTGCAAAATCCCAAAAACACAAACTTTAGCAAATCAAACTTGCATCTTAATGAAGTATGCAAGTTATTAAGCATTCATACAACATAGAAAAGGTTGTATGATCATCATATCATCATAGGATTAAACTTTGAGGAAGGTGGAGGCTAGGGATTTTAGATGGAAGCCATTTGAGGATTCAAATTGACATAGTTTAGTTGCAAGATTGATTAATGAGGCTTTAGGGTAGGATTAGGGGTATATTTATAGAGAATTAGAGTGTTTTAGGCCCTAGGATTAACCCTAGATTAGGTTTGGCCCGTCAGATCTTAGAATTCTCCAGAACCAAGCCACTTGACCCAACCCAAATCAGAAATGGTGCACCAGGCTGAACTGCCTGGGCACCCCCTGTCGACAGGGCTGTCGACAGGGCAGTCGACACCCTGGGTGCCCTGTCGACATGCCTGTCGACATGGACCCCCTGGCGGGAATTTTCCCGCCTAACCCAGATTAGCCCTAACCCCTGTTTTTAATTTGAAATTTAAATCTGTTTTTAGCATAGAAGTTTCTGAAAACTTCAATGGGCCTTAACCGGGTCATACGGACTCCGATTTTCGAAAACTCGGACTCTATTTCGCGTATTTTTCCGAGACGAACGCAATGGCATAGCCCGTTTCCCTTGATTCTGATTTTTGAATTAAATTCTGCCTCGATTTATGTTATAACAGTTTATTGAAAATACGGGTTGTTATATTGTGCAAGCCACACAAAGTTGTCTACTACAGTACTTCTTTTCAAGCACAAAACGCAAAATGGTATATCGGACACAACTTTTACAGAGCTTCTTAAACTTTTTTAGGATATGTTACAAAAAGAAAACATGCTTCTGAATTCTACATTTGTAACAAATAAGTTGCTCAAGTCATTTGGTTCAGGCTATACACATATCCATGCATGTGTAAATGATTGTTGTTTATTTAGAAAAGAGCTTGCACATAGTGATTTCTGTCCTAAGTGTGGTAAGTCTCACTGAATAAAAAACAAGACTACTAAAGATGGGAAGCAAACCAAAATACCTATGAAGGTTATGAGATACTTCCCACTGATACCAAGACTGAAAAGAATGTTTGCAACCCCAGAAACATTAGAACAACAAAGATGGCATAGCAGTCATAAGAGTGAAGATGATAAATTGCGTCATCCAGTGGACTCTTCTCAATGGGCTATGATTGATGGAATGTATCATGATTTTGCTTCCGATCCACGAAATTTATGGCTTGGCTTTGCATTTGATGGCTTTAATCCTTTTGGTGATCGGAATTGTGGATATAGTTGTTGGCCAGTGTTTCTTGTTGCTTACAACTTTCCTCCATTGCTTTGTATGCACAAAGATAATATGATGCTATCTTTGTTAATTCCTGGGCCACGACAACCGGAAATGACATTGATGTATACTTACAAACACTTATTGAAGATTTGGAAAAATTATCGGATAAAGGGGTGAAAGTGAACGACGCTTACAATCGGAGCGAATTTAGATTACATGTTATTCTTATGTGGACAATCAATGATTTTCCAGCTTACAGAAATTTAGCTGGTTGCACTGTAAAAGGTAAGAGTGCTTGTCCTATTTGTGGTGTTAGTACCTGCTCAATATGGCTACCATTTAGTAAAAAGTGTGCATAATGGGTCATAGATGATTCCTTGGAC
The DNA here is from genome assembly GCA_030737875.1 of Allium sativum. NCBI lineage: Eukaryota > Viridiplantae > Streptophyta > Magnoliopsida > Asparagales > Amaryllidaceae > Allium > Allium sativum. The sequence goes on from CM060918.1 coordinate 827,043,485, forward strand.
CTAACCATGAGTATCGTCAACGAAAAAAATTATTTGATGGAAACATAGAGAATAGACAAAGGCCTCAGACACAAATTGGTGTTCAAATCTTTGATGATGTTCAAGATATTAGTTATGATTGGGGGGAAAAATTAAAAGAGGAAGAGAAAGTGAAAGGAAAACTATGATGAAAAAAGGATGTAAAATGTGTAAAAAGAGGTCCATTTTCTTTGACTTGCCTTATTGGAAGGTAAAATTTAACTAGAAACACATGGCTTTTCATTTTCTATTCATTTAACTACTTAGTACTTAATTATTTGTGTTTTGTCAATTTTTAGGCACTTCCTTTGCGGCATAATCTAAATGTGATGCATATTGAGAAAAATATTGGTGAAAGTATTATTGGTACATTACTTGATATCAAAAGGAAAATCAAAAGATGGCCTCGAATCACACCAAGATCTAGAAGCAATGGGAATTAGAAAAAAATTTGCATCTTATAAACATTGGAAATAAAGTATTTCTCCCAGCCGCACCATGCACCTTATCTGATCAAGAAAAAGAGATATTTTATAGTAGAATGAAGAACTTGAAAGTGCCTAATGGATATGGCTCAAATATTGGAAAATGTTTTGCCGAAGAAGACAAGATATCAAACCTTATGTCTCATGATTATCATGTTTTGATGCAACAACTATTGTCTATTGCATTAAGAGGACTTCTACCTACAGGGATAAGGAATGCACTACTACGACTATGTTCATTTTATAATGACATATGCAAAAGAGTGCTTGACAGAGATAAACTAGAATTAATGGAGTATCAAGTTGCATTAACGCTATGTGATGTAGAGAGGTTATTTCCCCCTTCCTTTTTCGATATCATGATTCACTTAGCAATACATTTAGGGAGAGAAGCAAGAATTTGTGGGCTGGTCCAATATCGATGGATGTATCCATTTGAGAGGTAAGCTTTATTATAAATACTTGATGGTTAAAAGTATGTATAGTTATGAAAGTAACTTGTTTATGCATTTTGGTTATAGATATATGAAAATATTAAAAGGGTATGTTAAAAATCAAGCACGGCCAGAAGGTGCACTGCTTAGCGCTATGTTGCTGAAGAATGTATGAAATATTGCTCTGGATATATTAAAGATGCACTATAGAATGGGGAGAGGAAAAACCGAAATGAAGTGGAATAAAATGATTTTATACTTGAGGGGTATCCTATTTCCAATGGAAAACCTATTACACTCGATGAGGAGGTGATTAGTGTTGCTCATCGATACGTTTTGTTTAATACAGAAGAAGTAGAGACGTATATATAGTAAGTATAAGTCTAACTTAACTATGATCTACAAAATAAATAAGATCCTTAATTACATTTATGTATGCAAAATGCACAAAAAGGAGCTATAACGTTTGCATCCTCATCTTACACGAGACGATTTGGAACTGTCAAAATTGCAATTAAAGAGTTTCAGTTTTTTCTTTGAAAAAAAGGTTGATAATTGTATCTTAAAAAAATATTAATGATGAAAGGAATAGATTAACATAAATCTTTATTTAATATATCGTACTTGTCCAGGTTAGAGATGATAGACGTATATCCAATGTCAGCAACATAATAAAATGGATTTCATACGGATCTCGTTCGCAAATAATTTCTTATTCTGGCTATACTGTTAATAGTCGACGTTTTCATACGAAAGACTTTGAGAAGGCTACACAAAATAGTGGTGTTTCCATTGAGGCAAGTACTTTTTGTGTAGATGGGTCTATTGAAAAAGTAATATATTATGGGGTCTTGTGTGAAATTTTCTTGTTGCATTATTGTCAATTTTGAGTTGCCTTGTTTAAAGGTGATTAGGAAAATATGTATCGTGGAGTCAAAGTTGAAGATTGATTTACATTGGTCAAGTTGCATCAGTTTCAAAATCAGTTTGCAAGCGACCCGTTTATCTTAGCAACATAAGCGATTCAAGCTTTCTTCTCTAGAAAAGGCAGTTCTTCAAATTGGTATGTTGTGGTGAGAGCACCCATTAGAGGGCTTCATAAATTGGAAAAATATGATAAGGATGAAGAATCAACTAGTAAACCACTGGATGAGTCACAACTTGATGACAGAGACGTAAATAATGGGGATGAAGGTTATACAAGAGAGGGTTGTAATGATATTTTGGTATGTTATAAGCATATTTTATTGATTTTTTATTTTATGCATGTTCATATATACCATAAAATGTGTTGTTAGATGGTTAAAAAATAATCTAGCCTAAGATTGACATCTTAGCGTGTATCAAAATAATTTTATTTTCTATTGTACGTGATCTTTGCATGTCTATTTTGTACATGGTTGTTACAAAGTATAGTGTGATGTTCTAATACTTTGTAAGTCATTATGTTTTTTTATAGGTCGACGAGGAAGATTGATCTTGTATTATCGACGAGGAAGATGGTGCTACATGAAGGAGAGGTATATTCAAGTTACATATGCATTTTTACCATATGCTTTTTTTACTTTAGCCTTATTTGTTTCTTTTGGTATGTTGTGTTGAGGTATTCAACCATTGATGCACATATGATTTTTTTTTAAAAAAAAACCATTCACGGTATTAATTTTTGACAATGTATATAGAAATAAAACTACATTTCCAGTTTCACCCTTATTATCACAAACCACCGATAACAAAGTTCAAACGCCTCATTATCAGAAACCAATGATAACAATATTTCACTTCCATCTCCCATATGACTACTTCAACACCAGTCGATATTTGGTCAAAATGTATACAATGATATAAGGATCAAACAAGATACAGAAGATGTCAAATAAACTTACATATTGATTAATCCCTTAACGGCGAACTTTAAATTTTTATACAATGAGAATTACTGAGGAACCTTCAAGGCATTTTCGATTTTTTGAATGAGCATCGGCAGGAAACGCTCCTTCCTACAAATTATACATCATGTCATAACAAAATCCAAATATAAAACAATTATCATAATTGTTTTCAAAAACATCACTTCTAAATTTTTTAGCAGCAAGAAATAATAAGATTTCACATAGATACAAGTAATAATTGCACCGATGTGGGTAATCATATTTTTTTATTGAAAACAAAAAAAAAACGAAAACCACCTTTAAATGACTCAGATGTTAGACTTGGCCTATATTTTCAGAAAATGGAATAATTTTACTAGTATTTATCAAGATTAAGATTTGTCCTTGTCCAAATTAAAATAGTTGACATTCTTACAAAGCGATCACAAGGTTTCCCATCCTTGAAAATAATGAAAAGTGGGCAGCGTTGCAATTTTGTAACGGTCTGAAATTTTGGGTATTTCTCCATATCGATCTTAACAATTTGGATTTTTTCTTGCATTTTCTCGCTCACGTCCTGCAGTACCGGAACCATGAATTGACAAGGGTCACACCTAAAAAACAATATTATGTTTATGTAGATGTTAAAATATAGTATATTTTTAGGACTTCATTTGACCTGTACAATATTTTGTAGAAGTTAAAATATGGTATATTTTTAGGACATCATCCGACCTGCATAGGTAGTAGCTCAACGGTACTCATCTGCATATGAGGCCGGGTATGTTGAGTTGAAGCATGAGTTGCTTCGGGTTTAATGGGCTTGAATCGGTTACATAAACCTAGTAATAAAAACAAGAATTTGAAAAAGAATCAAAATAAAATATCAAGATACTTAACTAAAAAAACATTAACAAAAAATTAGATAATCTCTAAAATCCCAAAATCAATGAAATGGGTTTTGATCATGCCTAATCATATTTATTGATTATACTATCACTTGAATGAGTGAGTGGTACTTGCACAAAATTTATAATTTTCCTATTCATCTTTTACACTGAACTTCAATTATGCATTTTTACTTCAGGGATTTTCCTTTTCATCTTTTACACTTAACTTCATATTTCTTGATTATACTATCACTTGTGTATGTTGTTTAGTTGTTATTGCAAGTTAAACCGGTAGTAAGGCTCTCCTCATATTTCATGATTAGTTTACATGATAATAGTCCCTGTATATAATGTGATCATGATTTTTTTTATAAAGGATCATAATAGTGGTTGTAATGATTGTTAGGTGATCATGATCTTTGCACAATATATATCTTTGTCAAAATTTAAATGACTTAGGATTTTGATTTTTTTGAGCTCAAAAATAGCAAAGAAAAGAGCAAAAAAGTAAAGTTTAGCTGCACTAGCAGCTGTTCATGCTGTTGATGAGAGGGTGGGTGGGTTTAGAATCAAATAAAACCAAGGTAACAATCTTCTAGTTGCTCATTCGCTTCAGGAATAGTGCTATAAGAAGATCTCTTCGAAAGCACGCTGAATACCCAATGCACCCCCTCGACAAACCGGAAGCAACCTTCGCCACACTACAAAAGGATGCAACCCCTCCTCCTTCTTATTGCATCCCCGTCGACATTACAAACCAGATTCGGCCCCCTCCTTCCAGTAACAACCCCTTCGACATTACAAACCTAGTACAGCCCCCTGTCCGTCGAATACACTTCCCGCAAACTTCAACCACCTCAGATTCCACTCCAAACCAACTTCAATTTAATTCTAGTGAAGGTCATACATTGACGCAACCTAGAAAAAAGAGAGGAAGAACAATGTTGAAATGATTAGCTATGATACCAGATGAGAAGCCAAAAGTTGAATTTAATGAACGAGGACAAGCCATGGGTACTAATTCCAAACATTTGTCGTCATATATTGGTACTCTAGCAATGAAGATGGTGCATATTACCATTAGCGGATGGAGAAAAGTCGATGACGATTTGAGGGATTATCTATGGATTTGTATACAGGTACTAATATTTGAGTTGAATCTGACCTGATTTTTTTAGATCAGATATCTTGATGTTTTTGTTTTTGTTTTACCAATATCTAACATTCGAGCACTAGTTAACAAAAACATACTATGTTTCATGGTTAGTTTGTTAGCAGTATGTATATATTTGATTTTTGAACATACCAACTATTGGCGATGACTGGGGGCTTGAAATCTTCAACCAATGCAGAACCACCAGCAGTAATAGCTTGCAGATGCATTCTTTAAAAGCATACTGGATCGTAATTCAATTAAATTTTGTTACCTTGCAAGTTGACCTGAAAATTGGTACCAAATTGTATAGTTAGTAAAAGTTCCATGTTCCTTGCTTTTTGTTATTAGTTAAATTACAACCCATGCATGTTTATCTTTTCAACACCATGTAAGACTAAAATTTAAAAGCTAAGAGAACTCACTTTTCCAAAGCTGAGTAAAACTTTCCAAAAACAATTGTGAAAATTTGAGTAAGCTCGGTTAAGCAAAAACGAGTAATCATTTTTTTGGCAAAACTATTAACATATTTAACTGTTAAGCAAGTGAATAATAAAATCTGGCTTTCAATTGTATTTAATTTTACCGATTCTATGTTATTTATGTTAGAGTACCTATATGTCTCAATATTCATAGCAACATATTATATACCTGCTATAGTTCTCTCTATGTGCAATATATAGTTATCAACTTTCGAAAGTGAACTTTTGGCACATGTTATTTATGTTTGAGATGCATTTTTCATAGTTGACCAGATCATAATACATCCTAGAAGGTGGTCTAAAATTGATACTTAAAGAGAATAATTAATAACTGATCCATTGTATTATTTTTTTGTTACAAGTTTAGGAACAGATCATAGGTATTAGTCGTTTCTCTTTATATCAAAGCACACATACACATCTATAAATATATGGCCAAGCAATCTGTAATAAAGATTTAAATGAAATAGTGGTGGTTGGGTGTAACAATATATGTCTGTAGTGCATTGCAGTACTGTTTGATGCTATGAGCAACCACACTTTTACAACAGCTACACTAATATATTGGCTCCACCCTATTATAATCTAACGTCATTTAAGATATCCCATTATATGCATTATATGATTATGTTTTTGGTTAAATATTTAAGTCCTATATTCATTATGTGCATGCCTACGGTACAACATTGTGTTTTGCAATATTGTTAGAGACTAGTTTGCGTTTTTTTTGGTGCAGTCAAGACTCAACGTAGATATAATGTATAAGGGTTACTTGTTAATGATACTAGGAAAGCAATGGAAGGAGTCGAAATCATGGTTAGTTGCAGCTATCAGAAAAGGGTCTCAAAATCCCAACTCTACCAATACTTTAGTAGGCCTAAAACCGTTAAATATAAAGAGAGCTGAAGAGTGGAATGCTTTTGTAAATGAAAATTAGCCAAAAATGTTTAAGGTGGTTATTTTTATCTGATTGATTTTAACTGTAAAATATATTACATTTTCCTATATCATATTTATTGAAGTGATCCTATAGGCAACAAGCCAAAGACTCAAGAGTATTAGAGAAAAGAATAAACTTCCACACACCATGAGCAGAAAACGTTATGCAAGATTGGAAGAAGAAATAGTAAAAAAAATATTGTTAAAGCAATTTTTATTTGTTATCAGTTGTACATTCTTAAGCTGTGAAGCTATTTTTGCAGAAAAAGGAAAAGGCAACATCTAATATCACTAAAGATGAATTGTGGTGCAAAGGCCACACTAGAAAAATTGGAAAACCACCGAATTAAGTTATTGTCGAATGCCTAGTAAGAATAAGCTCAAATATACAATATAAGAAATTGATGCTATTGTTAATGTAATTTTAATTTTAATTTCTTAATATTGGTTGTTTTTGAATTTATAGTCTAAGATAACGGAGCATCATGCCGCAAGTCAGGATTCTCAGGGCGCAACATCAGTTACTCATGATGGCGTGTCCAAGCTTTTTGGTCAGGAGCGTGGTGGACGCATAAGAGGGCTTGATTTTGGGGTTGTACCATCTCAGCTTCATATTCGGGCTAACTAATGTGAAGTACATACATTGTGAAACCAAGTTAGTGGCTTGGAGACCAAAGAACATGAACTTACTTCGATGTTGATGGTAAGTGTTAATTAGAAATTTATTTTAACGATGATTTTTCCTATTTTCCGATTAATTAGAAACTAAGTTATGTTGAAAAACTCCATTGTTGGTGAGAGAGGCTATACTGATAGATATCTGGACCAATCCTAAACCAAAAATTTTGTAACTGTTGCAAAAATTCCTTTCAAATAATAAACATGTAAGCGAGTATAACATATAGTGGTACAAGGGTGAGGACTTGTGCGAGCATGCCTGATTAAACAACACGTGTACAAAATTATACATACTAAATGGATTCATCGGATATGTACTTATGTGACACCCTACGTCCGTTCATGTCACTCTTTAAGAGAATGCATTAAGTTTCGTGAAGCGTTATAGGTAAACAGAAACAGAAATATTAAAAGAAAGATATAAAGTAACAACGGAATTTAAAACTTTATCGAGCAGAAAACATCGTGACTCAAGACATAGTTACATCATGAGTTTGAAACATATATAACCCAGTACATCAACTTAAAACTTCTGTCTTGTACTAAAATCATTAGAGTACAATAAATAAAGAAGCATAAACCCCAAAATATAGCCATAGTAGAGAAGATATGGAATCAAGCAGTACATCTAAGCAGCTTTAAGAAGAATGAAAGAAGAATCATGATCAAGCTTGAGTATTACCACCCTGAGAACCTTTGGGGGGGGGGGAGGGAACAGAAGAGAGAGAAGAGGAAACAAAATATGTCAGACATAAGTTTGGCGAGTCCCGTTACTTTTAGATACAAATAAGTAAAAGCATCATGATAGGCATATAAGTTGGAGAGAGATAACAACATATAAGGCATGTACGATAAGGTAAACATGATAAACTGTATAGAACATATATGTATAACGCTTCTCTAATACTTTTCTATCTCTCTTCCTCTCTCTCTTTGCACCAATACTAGTATCTTATGAACAAGATGATCCCCAACAAGTACAAGATGGTAGACTTAGGCGTACTTCTAGTGAGAGGTTTTACCCTGTATAATAACAGGCAACCAACTGAACATACCGGCCTTACCCCTAAGGATAATAACGGGCTCCTAAACATGCGAGACTAGATGTACCCTAATTATTACCCCAATCGATCGGCTCTCTAACTCTGTAGATACCCTGCACTGGCCCTACAGTATGATGTATCACTCCCTAAAGTGGTAACCCTTCGTCTACAGGACGTGCACAACCATATCTACTAATGCCACAACGTCTTATTTACTCGGACAGGAGGACCCATGCACGCACATGAGCCCGATGGAACAGGCCGTTAGACACCTTTTCCTAAGTGACCTCTTATAATAAGCTTAGTAAGCGTACCTAGACTCCAACCTAGTTCGGAGTACTCGTTTGATGCCTATATAGGTTACTGACTGAAACGGATCCCACACACCAGATGATACAAGCTTCCCCTTAGACTTGAATCCCCACTACTAGGATTTCAATAGGTTATGTGTACTAGTATAACAAGATTGCATAACCCCACGGTTAGGTTTGTGGGCCTATATATATAAATATTACCCACTATGCCAGGATTTACTTAACCCTCCCACTGGTTCAAGCAAGTTTACTTAACCCCTACTCAAGTTAACATGTTCATGTAATCCATATGGATTTCAAACAGGTTAAGTATTACAAGTTCATTACCATTTATTTATTTATGGTTATAATGTGCTAGATTTCCCACATTAAACCTACCACTTGTAGAAGCAGGATATGCCGGCTGGGTCCGGGCAGACTTCTTCCACAAGTTGGACTTAACCTCGTATCATAGCACCGTCACGTGTTTATGCACTTAGACCACTCACATTAGATTTATCAGTTATGATGCTGGATATGCCGGTCAGGTCCGGGCAGGTTTCTACCACAAGTGTAATCTAACCTCGTGTTTAAGCACGGTTACATTTTGTAATTACTGTAAATCTAGGCATTTTCATTATTTAACAATTATTCCTATTTCATTATAGGTTTCATGCCCCTTTTCCAATTCACCAAATTAAGATCTTTAACCACAGTTTGGTTTATGCCCCCAAATCCATATTCATGTTTTCAATTCAAGTTATGCCCTAAATTTTCCAATACAAGTTATGCCCCAATTTTAACATTTCCCTTCATTCACGTGTTCGCATATTTCAGCGGTATGCCTAGGCTCGAAGGTAGCCTGGATATAAAATAAAAATGGGAAAGAAGAAGGAAAGAGAACATAAATAAGCATAATAACAAGATAGACATATGATGGCAGGAATAGGCATAGCAACAAAATAAGCATACAGTGACAGAATTGGGCATAATAACAAGATAGGCATATAAGAACAGATCTGATGAACATGTGATAATAGAACTGATTACGCATAGTGACATGATTAAGCAAACTAACATAATAGGCATAAGGCGACATGATTAATAGAATAGGGATGTCATGAATAGGCATTTTAGATCTAAACAACAAGTTAGATGTACAAGAAACGACAGATCTGTTATGATTCAGATTACTCGATAGGCATACGCTTAGATCCAAACTTATAGGCATGTCAAGATTACATTTTAATTATTTCTATCTAAAAATAACATAGACTCACAGTGGTTAGATCTAAGAAACAGAAAAATGATTGCAGATGTTGTTACACAAATCTCTAAATTGGTATTACTTGATTGTTGAAGAAGAAGAAGGCTAGATCAGATTGAGTTGGGGCAGCACCTTGTCGTTGCCATTGATTTAGATGAATAAAACAATGGGATTAAGGTCCTAGCATAGGGTCAACAAATCCCGCCAACAATTTAGTCCACATATGCAGGAATTAATCTGATTCGGATCTGGGGGTGTCGACATGGGTATCGACACCCCCTTATGGTGTCAACCCATGGGTCGACACCCCTAGGGCTGGGGTCGTCCACCAACGGATCTGATTACTGCGTTGTCCCACCTTCGATTTCTAACTTTCTGGAATGTTTTAATTGTTTTATATATATATATATATATATATAATTCTCTTATGCATATTCAAACCTTAATATCTTATTCATATGATATTCGTTTTACGCAAACTCGGAGTCAATCTTAAGCAGAATTCCGAGATGAACGCAATGGCTTTGTCCGTTTTCCTTAATTTCCAATATTTAATTAAGTATTCTTTAGTTTATCATCTTAATGCATTATAAATTTACGGGGTGTTGCATTCTTCTCTACTTAAAGGATTTCGTACCCGAAATCTCTAAGTCAAGAAGAATATATATCCTAACATCCATCGTCCATCTACTCATCCATCAATCACATGTATCCATTATCCTTAAAGACTTCTAATGCTTATATGAACATATGCAAAGGTGTGTGCATATGTCCTTATACTGATGCGAAAGATCAGGCGGTTTACTGATTCAGTCGACCTCCTTAATGCAACGTTTGTTAGTTCCATGAATCCGACACATATGCAAATAATCCTATTATAACATGTAAGTTCTATATGCGTGCCCAGTCATTCATCTAAATGCAACATCCATATAATGATCCACTCACTTCCATCCATTAAAAGAAGAAAAATGCCTACATATCCATATGCAGTATGAGAGTGATTGAGCCGATCTAGTGCTGAATGTGTGTATATATGCATCCACGAGCAACCACTAGAAAACACTTACATCCACTTGCATCCATCAAACATAACATGTCTCAAACACATCTTTACATCCATAGAATTCCTACCTAAAGGTAGAAAATTCGATCGATAGGATATACTTCAAACGATAGAAATAAGCATGAATAAAAGCTTTGGAAAGGAAGTTAAGAACATACCCTTGAAAAGAAAAGAGTACGAAGTGTGAATCTTGTCTTCGGTCTCCCAAGTTGCATCCTCTTGGTTATCTTCCCACGAACTTTCATCAACTTAAGTTCTTAGTTGCATAGCTTCTTAACCTCTGATCCAAGAATACGGGAAGGAACTCGTCTAAGTGTCGCCTCCCGTTCTACCTGTACTTCCTCAAGCATACTTGGCTCAACTACTTCTGTAGTATCATGAAAGCACTTACGTAAATGGGAAACATGGAAAACATCATGATTACCAGACAATCTCTCTGGTAGCTTTACTCTATAGGTCATTTGTCTAATCCTTTCTGTTATGGGAAATGGTCCAACAAATCTTGGTGCCAATTTCCCTGCAGATCCAAAATGTACCACATTCCTCAAAGGTGATACCTTGATGAAAACCATGTCTACCGCCTCAAACTCAATGTCAGTTATTCTCTTATCTGCATAGAACTTCTGCCTATCCTGAGTTGTCTTCATGCGCCTTATAATAAGATCAATCTTTTTTGAAGTTTCCCTAATCATCTCTGGTCCAGGTAGTCTTTCTGTATATTCCCACCAACAAGTCGGTGATCTACAGGGTCGTCCATATAATGCTTTGAAGGGTGCCATGCCAATACTAGTTTGATAACTATTGTTATAGGCGAACTCTACTAAAGGAAGATGCTCTTCCCAAGCCCCTACGAAGTCTAGGATGCACAACCTTAAAAGATCATAAAGAACTCTATTCACCCTTTCCGTCTATCCATCTGTCTGAGGGTGATAAGCGGTGCACAAACACAACTATGTACCTAATGCTTCTTGCAAGCCACTACAAGAAAAACCGCATATAGCAGCGGCAAAATCCACTTCTAATCCATCGCTATATTGGCTTTAGCGACGGATTTCCTACATAATATTGTGGTCGGTAAAAACCATGACAGTAATTGTCTCAGATTTTTGCGACGGAATTTAGCATGAATTTTCCGACAGTTTTCCGTCATTTTACTAATTATATAAAAAATATATTATTTTATTTATTGATTTAACTTTAATTTATTTACCGACTATTTACCGACGTATAAGTAATTTATAATAAATTATTATTTATAAAAAACATTGGTAAACCCATGCTTATTTCCAAAGGATTAGCGACGGAAAGTTTTAACCAAAAAAGCAGTTTTAAATATTTGTCGCAAAACCCTTACAATTCAGCAAAGGATTAGCGACGAAAATTAAATTCGTAGGCTGCACCACTATAGACTACCTCGTACGTATTATAAGTCATCACTACCATATAATTCACAGTTGAAAATAAATATCACAATGAAATAATCAAAAACACATTTCTAAAAGCTAAACAAGTTAAAATTACATAAATTAACTTTTATTACACATTTCAAAATATTTGATAAAGTTACATCCAAACTCCTAACATATTAAAACACATAACACATTGACATAACACGTGTACAAGTGACAGTTCCACATGTAGTACAATACAGAATAATAAAGCTAAGATGCATACTAGCCTTGTGAAATGTACTTTTTATATCAAGTGGCAGACCTCGTTCATCTTGCATACCTACAAAACAGAACATTATTTAGTTTACAAAATGATGACAATGAAAACTTCATTCTCGATTATATGAGAATTTTTATGTGCCGAGTGGAAGGACCGTCGCTCAACGGATAAAAGTTACGTGAGTAAAGCTAAAGCAACAGTAGTCTTTATATCATTCGTGGGGAAGCCATAAATAAAAATAAGTAGGATATTTGAATTAGAATGCAAAACAAATTTCTAACTCTAAAAAATAGCTAAAAAATCCCAATTGCATTTAGGAGCTAGTGGAATATTGTAAAGACTACAACAGTTACAAAGCCCGCCATCACATTTAATTCATAGTAATTGCTATCATCACAACCGAATACCTCTGCAACATCAACAAACAAACAAACAAACTACCGTCATGGAACCATCCTTAAGGGATAGTCAAGTCATCCCATGTTTCTAAGCAATCTACTGAAGCTCTACTGATGTACTAAAGGTGAAGTTGCAACAGTTAGCAGCTGAAACAATGTCAAAAACACAAAAGTTAGTATTTTTTTGTAGAGTCATCTCATTGTTGATGGCATATGAGATAGATAACAAGAAACAAGGATGTTGTGTGTTATTAATACACCAAAATAAATCATGTGACGGTGGACCTAAATTCCTCAAACTGAATTACGCATTCAAGTTTGAAAATTATGATTTAGTGATGAGCACACTCACCAAAAAATCCTCTTCTCGGAAATAAAAGGAATAGATCAACAATTTAACATAGCAACATTAGTAGACAGAAACAGTTTAAGTTATTTATGAAATAACTTAATTCTAATTTCAATTCTCACGTCTTGGTGGCGACCTATACTCAGAAGATTGACTCCTTCTTGCATTACCGCAGACGTTAGCATAAATTACTATGCAAAGAATTGTGTAATTGTAGAAAACAGACCTGAGCCTCTCCTTAGCTCTCATCTCAGAAGGCTTCTTCCTATTCTCTTCAGCAAATACAAAAGTTAACTCCCTGCCAAGGAAAACCCACCTATCCATTTCATACTTGGTGTCTGCTGCATCTTATGGATCAATATACTGAACAAAGCCAAATCCTCGCTGTTCCATGAAACAGATAAGGTATTTTATCAGAAAACAATCATTTACAATTAGAATCAAACTAACATCATCCAATGCGGGTTGCAACAACAAGCAACATCAGATTATCTACAAGACAGAAAATGTCAGCAGTAAAAAAATATTATTTATTTGCTACCAGATTGCTGACCTCACATTCTCACATTTTGTTAACTTCAAGTTCTTCAATACTTGAATAACTTCAAGGGGCATACACAAGTACAAGATTCTTCAATTCTTGAATAAGTTTAAGAGACACATACAAGTTCTATTCTTCACTTCCCCCTTCAGTCAATTTCAGTAATCTTTTACAATAGATACATCTTCATACTTTACTTTCACTGTTAAACCCCAACAGCGACGGTGAAAGACAATAAGAGTTAAAAACAAAACTACAAAGAGAGGAAATAGTGTAGCCCACAATTAATTAGCATAAAAAAGAATGACATCAGTATGCTCAAGAAATGCCACCAACTCACATCCACCTTTTTATCCCGACAGTTATATCATGCTTTTAAATTAAGCATCAATACAACTAACAATACAGCTAGAATTTCAAATTCACGTTATTAACAGGGCAGAGGGGCCTTCTAATTTTGAACTTGTACATCCGAAACTCATCACAAGAGTAAGTTGCAAATGACGCAGAAAACTTGTCGTCATATCGGAAGGAGATAGAACCGGCGGACGAAATCAAGGTGAAATGGAAGATACGATGAAAATTGGTAGATCTGAAGAAGAAAAGGGCAGAGGAGCCGTCGCGGTTGAAATCTGCACTTCGATGAATTGCAGAAAAATACATATAGATGGAGAAAGGAATTGTGTTAAGATGCGTGTTAGATCTGGAGGAGGAACAAGAGTTGTTGAGGAGATATTTGATTTTTTTTTTGGGAAGATGAATCGTGTTTCTGGGCAAGTGAAAATTAAAAGCACATGTAGACAAAATCATGGAGGGAAATTTTTAACATTAGAGCCAAATATTTCAGAATAGAGCCAAAAATAGTTTTTATCAAACTTTCAATATTTGTAGCTACAAAAATTGAAAGTTTGATAAAAACAATTTTTGGCTCTATTCTGAAATATTTGGCTCTAATGTTAAAAATTTCCCTCCATAGATACGTATGAAAAAGATAAATTTGCAGCTTAATGCTTGTTTTTTCTGAAATTTGAAGTTTTTTAAACATTTTAGAATTCTGTGAAATTTTGAATATAATTATTAAATTTTAAAAATAAGTTTTATTTATTGATTATTAATTCTTAATTATATAGTAATAATCTTCAAATATTATATGGTAAGTAATGATTGTTAAAAATTAATTATCAATTATTATAGTAATTTTTCAATAATAATTACAAATTATCAATTATAAGTTATTATTTATGAACGATTGACTATAAACCATTATAATAATTTTTAAATATTAGTTATATATTATTATTATTAAATAAGTAGACATGAATCTGCACTAGAATCAATAGTCAAAACTTGCTATTTTACTGAGTTATATGGAAATGTTTTAAATGTTTATATTTTACAACGTTTCTAAAATGTTCCGAAAATATACTTATTTTAAAACATTTTTATCAAAAACGTTGTAAAATTACGTCTTTTACAACGTTTTGTAATCAATCATTATAAGAAAACGTTGTAAAAATATGATTTTGTTGTAGCGACAATAAATTTTATAGATTAAAGTTTATCAATAATGTCTATAGATGATGATGTACCATTAAGTTTATCTCCAATATAACCAGTTAAATGGTACGTTTTCCCATTTATAAAAAAAGAGCCGTTTGGATCCATTACCATGGACGCGATAGACTTTAGATTCTTTTCTACCTCTATACATGAAATACACCGCTTGAACCAAATAAACACATGATTTCAATATTTTAATATTAAATTAGATTTTGATTTTAATATTTATAATCAGTTGTAAAAAATATTTTTATTCGAACTGGTAAGAAAATGAAGTTCTTCAAAAGTTTGTTTATTGCAACTAGCGGAGACTCACTGTTGTTAAAAATGCGTTTGTTACAACTTTATATTTATTTCAAAATATGAAAATTTCAAAAGTTTATGCTTAAACTTTATATTTATTTTAGAAAATTTGAAATTTTTAATTTTTTTGAATTAATACATATTAAACATAATTATCAATTATAATTACTAAATTTTAGATACTTGGTAATAAATTTAACTTGTTGATTATTAAAAATTACTTATCATTCATTGATTATTATAGATTAATTATTAATCTATATGATTTATTATTATTACTTCTTAATTATTTAGTAATTATTAATTAATCAATTCTAACTATTGAACTTTATTTACTATTAATAGTAATTATATATTTTTCGTTATTATTATATTATTATTAACATTAATTATTTAAAATTTATTTTTACTTGTCAATAACTTAGTAAAAACATAAAAGTAAAACATTTTATAAAGAATAAGCATATTAATCCCTTGCAAAACCCTTGAAAACCCAGTGCAAAGTAGCTTCAAAAAATACATGACGATAAATTATCACAAATTGCAACGGAAATCAGCGATGAAAAAATGATGACGTTAAACCGTTGCAAATTGCTATGGTTTAGCGACAGAAAAAAGAACTCGACGGTGATATTTTAAAATAAATTGAAATAAAAATTCCTAGATAACATCCCTTACAGATTCCACGAAAATCCGTTGCTAATTTACGACGAAAATTTTCGCTGCTAAAAATCTATCGGTATTTGCGGTTTTTCTTGTAGTGAGCTCCTCCAAAATTCACTGGTTAAAATGCGGTCATAATCACTTACGAACTAGAAGGTACTCATGAAGACGGACTATCTCACGAACGTAAACTGCTGCCAACCATGCTGCTATTCTCTTAACCAGAATGAAAAGAAAGCTCTTAGTAAGTCTGTCCACTATAACTCAAATACTAGTGTTGCCTTTCCTCGATCTAAAAAAATCGTCAACGAAATCCATCGCGACGCTCTCCCACTTCCACTATGGGACCTCCAAAGGATGAAGTAAACCACTCGGCTTCCTTTGCTCAGCTTTGACTTGCTGGAAAACCAAACATCGAGAAACAAACTCCACCACATCTTTCTTCATCCCAACCCAAAAGAAAACCCTCTTCATATCTCTATACATCTTACACCGCCTGGATGAATAGTCATATTTGAATGATGGGCTTCCTCAAGGACTATCTTCAACAAACTCCCAACTCGGGGAACAAAAAGACTTCCATCTCATTGAAACCACCCTTTATCATCTGTGGAATATTTACTAAGGTGACTAGAAGTCTGTCCTCTACTTAGCATATCCAAGATATCTGTTAGTTGTGGGTCCTCTCGTTGTGAAGTTCCTATCTGATCCAAAAGAGTAGGTCGCACCTCTAGCGATGCCAATAAACCAGGTTAAACTCGATGAAGGGTCTAAAATCAAAAGTCGATATAAACTCCAAGTTTTTCCTTTCCACAAGCAGAGGACTTAAGGCCATCCTTTGCCTACTCAACGCATATGCCACCGCATTACCCTTGCCAGGGGTATAAGCAATCTCAAAATCATAGGATGCTAGGAACTCCATCCATCTTTGTCGCCTTAAATTTAAGATCCTTTGGCGAGAACAAGTACTTGAGAGATTTATGATTGGTGTACAACTCAAACTTATCTCCTAGTAGATAATGGCGCCAAGTCTTAAGCACGAATACTATGGCGGTTAACTCTAAGTTTTGGGTAGGGTAGTTCTTCGAACTCTTAGTTGTCTACCTCCATAACATACTCCCTTCCTTCTTGCATCAGAACTGCACCAAGCCCTGTACCACATGCATCAGTGTATACTGCGAACACTTTGTTCCCATCAGGCAAAATCAAGATTGGGGATGTTGTCAAAGCCCTCTTTAATCACCAAAATGCATCGCCATAATCTATATCCCATGAGAATGTTAGATTCTTCTTCGTCAGTCTGGTGAGTGGGGCAGATATTTTTGGGAAGTCCTTAATGAACTTCCTATAGTAGCCCGCTAATCCAATAAAACTTCTCACCTCTATTGCATTCTTTAGAATCTCCCAATCTTTAACTGCAATTACCTTCGCGGGATCCACTGCTATCCCATCTTCAGAGACTACATGCCCTATAAATCTCACTTCTTTTCTCCAAAAATGACTTTTGGAGAACTTTGCCTTAAGCTGGTGTGCAAAAAGAGTTTTCAAAACCTCTCTTAAATGTCGGGAATGCTCTTCCTCGCACTTCGAGAAAATCAATATGTCATCAATAAATACCACAATGAACTTATTTAGAAACTCCTGAAACACCCTATTCACCAGATCAACAAAATAGGCAGGTGCATTCGTCAACCCAAATGGCATAACGAACCACTTGAAGAAGCCATCTGGGGTTCTAAAAGCAATCTTGTCTATACTATCCTCAGCTACCCTCAACTGATGGAACCCGTGGCCATGACTAACTGAGAGAAAACAGATGCACCAAAAAGATGGTCAAACGGATCATCTATCCTTGGAAGTGGATGCCTATTCTTCTTGGTGAGTTTATTTAACTCTCTATAGTCCACACATAAGCGAAGCGAACCATCCGCCTTAGTTGCAAATACTACAGGAGCACCCCATTCAGATATGCTTTGCCTAATGAACCCTTTCTCAATTAGCTCCTCTACTTTCTTGCTAATCTCCCTCCTTTCTCTTGGAGTCATATGGCGCACATGCAATGCAACTGGCTTTGCATTGTCCACCAAGTATATATGGAAATCAATCTCGCGCCTCAGAGGTAAGCACCAAACCTCCTCAAAAACATCAGGATATTCACAGACTAGATCGTAGATAATTGATAGATGCATCAAGTGACTCTAGGAAACTAAGCATCACAGACCCCTTAGGGTCACAAGAAATTTCAAGGGTCCTCTCATGGTAAATCAAAAGTCTAACAACCCTCCTCTCATAATCCAGAATGGCACCATGCATGGCTAGCCAATCCATCCTTAGAATCAAACAATAGCCCATGAAACAAAGCACATATGCATCGCACTCAAACTCAACGCCCAACACAGATATTCTCAAACCTCGACAAATCATAGACGAATGAGCCATAACACCAATGGGGTTTGAGACAACTACATGATCTAAAACCATACTAGTACTAAGGTGCAAAGACTCAACCATAGAATCAGTGAATGCAAAGTGCCCGAATCAAAAAGAGATCTAATAGGATGATTGGAAAGTGAAATCAAACGTTCAATGGAAACTTTCCTACCTCCGTCTGGTGCATCGGCCACTAGAGCATGCACCTGCCCTCTTGAAGATCCTGCCCTTTGACCTTGTCCTTACTTCTTCGGGCACTCCTTAGAAAAGTGTCTGACCTTTCCACAATTGAAACAAGCATTCTTTTTTCTTTTGCAGTCCTTGATCAAGTGACACTCACATCCGCAATTATGGTACTTCCTCTTATCACTAGCCTTGCCTCCTTTCCGCCCTTCTTTTGTTGTTGTTTTCCTTTCTTGGGCAACAATTTCTTATTTTGTGTTTCCTCAAACTTTGCCTTTTCATTTCACCTTTATCTTCCTCGTGCATTAATGCCATATCAGCAAGCTTCTCAAAAGTTGCTCCCATCGGAATATAAGACATAGCCAACCAATGGAAGGTTTCATTCAGTCCTCTAGCAAACCTCAAATATTTCTTGTGCGTGGTATTCACTATCTCCAAATCAAACCTCGCCAATTGGTTAAATTTAATAATATATTCTTTCATAGACATGACTCCTTGCTTAAGTGCCAAAAACCTTTCCATTCGCATACTTTGCTCGGCTTGAGAAAGAAACTTCATTTCAAACCTCTGTCAGAAATCATCCTATGTCTGAACCGGATGTCCGGCTTGCATCACCTCCGACCAGAACAAAGCCTTATCTTTCGACTGCCAAATGGCTAACTGAATCTTCCTACGATCGTCAACTTCAAAAATTCCAAACAAATCCTCTGCCTCTTTAAGCCAATTCCTTGCTTGTATAAAAGTTTTAGTTCCACCGAATGGCTTTCCGCCCATAACACAGAAATCTTTTCATATCTTAGAGAAATTATCAGCACGTGGAGGAGGAGGAACAACTAGTGCAATTGGGGGTGAAGCGTCTGCTTGACCACCGGCAGGCATCATTGTCTTTAGATACCTATGGAACCAACCCGATATCGTAACACCCGTAGGAATATTAGGTTCCCCAGACATGTTGAAAAGAAAAAGGAAAAGGGATTTAAACAGAGAATTAAAAGATATTACATATGGCTTTGGGTAATATGTTTTTCAATACCGAATTTTCTCTTGAAAATGCTTTCTTTAAAACCTTTTTGAAAACAATTTTCAAAATCTTTTATCCGATCTGGTAACCTTCAGCTTTGATACCAAGTGTGACACCCCACGTCCGTTAATGTCACTCTTTAAGAGAATGCATTATGTTTCGTGAAGCGTTATAGGTAAACAGAAATAGAAATATTACAAGACAGATATAAAATAACAGTGGAGTTTAAAACTTTATTGACCAGAAAATATCGTGATTCAAAACATAGTTACATCATGAGTCTGAAATATATAAAACACAGTACATCAACTTAAAACTTCTATCTTGTAATAAATCATCAGAGTACAAAAAATAAATAAGCATAATCCCCAAAATATAGCCATAGTAGAGGAGATATGAATCAAGCAGTACATCTAAGCATCCAAGCAGAAGGAAAGAAGAATCTTGATAAAGCTTGAGTATTCCCACCATGAGAACCTTGGGGGGAACGGAAGAGAAAGAAGAGGAAACAAAATAGGTAAGACATAAGTCTGGCGAGGCCATTTACTTTTAGCATATGAATAGGTAAAAGCATCATGATAAGCATATAAGTTGGAGAAAAATAACAACATATAAGGCAGGTATGACAAGGTAAACATGGTAAACATGAATAGAACATACATGTATAGCGCTTCCCTAATACTTTTCTCTCCCTCTCTCTCTTTGCACTAATACTATTATCATATGAACAAGATGATCCCTAACAAGTACAAGATGGTAGACTTAAGCGTACTTCTAGTGAGAGGTTTTACCCCATATAATTACAGGCATCCCAACTGAACATACCGATGTTACCCCTAAGGATAATAACGGGCTCCTAAAAAAGCGAGACTAGATGTACCCTAATTACTACCCCAATCGTTCGTCTCCCCGACTCTATAGATACACTGTGCTGGCCCCATAGGAGGATGTGTCACTCCCTAAAGTGGCAGACCTTCATACACAGGATGTGCACAACCATATCTACTGATGCCACAACATCTTATTTTCTCGGACATGCGGACCCATGCATGCACATGAGCTGGATGGAACGCACTGTCAAACACCTTTTCCCAAGTGACTTCTTTAATCAGCTCAGTAAGCGTGCCCCAACTCTGACCTAGTTCGGAGTATTCGTTTGACACCTATATGGGTTTCTGACTAAAGTGGATCCCCCACACACACCATATGATACAAGCTTCCCCCTAGACTTGCATCCCCACTACTAGGATTTCAATAGGTTATGCATACCAGTGTAACAAGATTGCATAACCCCACGGTTAGGTTTCTAGGCCTATATATATAAAAATATTACCCATCACGCCAGGATTTACTTAAACCTCCCACTGATTCAAGCAAGTTTACTTAACCCCTACTCAAGTTAACATGTTCATGTAATCCCTATGGATTTTAAACAGGTTAAGTATTACAAGTTCATTACCATTTATTCATTTATGGTTATAATGTGCTAGACCTCCCACATTAAGCCTATCACTTGTGGATGTTAGATATGCCAGTCGGGTCCGGGCAGACTTCTTCCACAAGTCGGACTTAACCTTGTGTATTAGCACCGTCACATGTTTATGCACTTAGACCCCTCACATTAGATTTACCACTTGCGGACGCTGGATATACCGATCGGGTCCGAGCAGGCTTCTACCACAAGTGTAATCTAACCTCGTGTCTAAGCACGGTTACAGTTACTGTAAATCTAGGCATTTTCATTATTTAAAAATTGTTCCTATTTCATTATAGGTTTTCTTGCCCCTTTTCGAAGTCATATTTATCATGTACCATATGCCCCAAATTAAGATCTTTAATCACAGTTTGGTTTATGCCCCAAATTTATATTCATGTTTTCAGTTCAAGTTACACCCCAAATTTCCCAATACAATTTATGCTCCTATTTTAACGTTTCCCTTCGTTTCCAATTTCACGCATTCGCATATTTCAGCGGTATGCCTAGGCTCGAAGGTAGCCTGGCTATAAAATAGAGGAAAGAAGAAGGGAAGAGAACATAAGTAAGAATAATAACAAGATAGACATATGATGGCAGGAATATGCATAGCAACAAAATAAGCATATTGTGACAGAATTGGGCATAATAACAAGATAGGCATATGAGAACAAATCTGATGAACGTGTGACAATATAACTGATTAGGCATAGTGACATGATTAAGCAAACTAACATAATAGGCATAAGGTGACATGATTAACATAATAGGGATGTCACGAATAGGCATATGAGATCTAAACAACAAGTTAGATATATAAAAAATGACAGATCTGTTATGATTTAGATTACTCAATAGGCACAGGCTTAGATCCAAGCTTATAGGCATGTCAAGATTACATTTTAATTATTTCTATCTAAAAGTAGCATAGACTCACAGTGATTGGATCTAAAAAGCAGAAGAATGATTGCAGATGTTGTAGCACAGATCTCTAAATTGGTACAACTTGATTGTTGAAGAAGATGAAGGCTAGATAAGATTGAGTTAGGTAGCACCTTTTCGTCGCCATTGATTTAGATGATTAAAACAATGGGACTAAGGTCCCGTTTATAGCGTAGGGTCAATGAATCTAGCAAAGAATTTAGTCCACATACACAGGAATTAATCTGGTTCGGATCTGGGGGTGTCGACACCCCTTTATGGTGTCGACCCATGGGTCGACAACCCTAGTGCTGGGGTCGACCCCCAATGGGTTTGATTCCCGCGTTGTCCCTCCTCCGATTTCTGATTTTCTGGATTTTTTTTAATTTTTTTATATATGTATAATTCTCTTATGCATATACAAACTTCAAACCTTAATATTTTCTTCATATGATGTCCGTTTTACGCAAACTCTGAGTCTAATCTTAATCAGAGTTTCGAGGCGAATGCAGTGGCATAGTCCGTTTTACTTAATTCCCAATATTTAATTTAGTATTCTTTAGTTTATCATCTTAATGTGTTATCAATTTACGGGGTGTTACAACTTACCCGCCATTTAGTAGTGCTTGGATCTTTATTTGAAAATGACACTAATACAACGAAAAATAACTCACAAAGGGAAGCTGATGCATAAAATACAAGCTAAGTATATCATATAAAGCTAAATATACTCACCGGTTGATATGTATCGTTTGCGAACTCGCTCCATTGCAGTGCCTATTCATTAAACTGAAAAGGAGACAAAAATGAAATTTTACGTTGAAGTATTCTCTATTTTAGTTTCGAAACAGCAGAATTTAAACCTGTATATTCCAATAAGTATCTTAAAATTTCCAACTGCTTCTATTTGAGTTATATCATAGTTTAAGAAGCAAATAATAATTTTCAATTTTGAATTTTAAATTTATAACAGGATTCAAATCCTAAAATTTTAAGAATTTTGTAATCATTTCTGAATAGCCCTAATGTCACATAAGAATATCAGTTAGCTAAATTTATTATACTGGAATGTTGTTACAAGTACTGAGAACCACTTATTTTCAACAATTGACAAGTCTTAATGTGCGATCTGAATCTAGTCCTTTGTAACAAGGTTTAGCTATAGCAGAAGCAAAACTCTTTATTTAAAAATTCAATGAATCATTCTATGCTACCCCATGAACTGCTGGGGGTAGTTACTGCATATAGTAATTGCTTACAAGTGTGACCTGTAAGGGTCGCCTACTACCGCTTATTCTAATGGTCAATACACCTGAAATCAAGCAACGAAATAATAAAAATAACATTGGAAATCAAAGATGAAAGTAAATTTTTTAATAACGGTATGGGGTGTTATTTTGATACTTCAATTCTAACTGCATCACATTTAATAGATGGACAATCTACTTTGCTTTAGATTATATATACCACTCATTAGCTGCAAAAGAAAGTCAAGAACTGTGCTTGATGTACATATTTTAAGTTTGGGGTTAAATTTTGTTAATGCTATTATTAGTTGTTATTTTTGAGTGATTTCTATGTATGACTTTGTTGTCGGCAGCAGGTGTGGCTATTGCCCTCAGTTTGCTGCCAAATTTATTAGTTTAAGATTATGCTCCAATTTATGTGGTTGTATAACTGTTTTTAGCTAGCAGTCCGATTTTACCCTTAGTTTCATGCGAGCAATAAAAATTTACTGCCTGGATGTGCTCTGTAAATATTCTAGCTTAAGTGATTAGTAAAATTATGTTGCACTTAATCATTGTTGGATGCTACACTTTAGACCATTTTCACATAACAATAAAATCAATCATGCTATTATGTTGTGCTAATGTTTGAAACATATAATATTATTTGTTCATATGCATATGATAAGCAGTGATATTTTATGACAAAGATTTAACACTTTATAGGGGTGCAAATGCAGTAATCAACTTTGAGATAAGAAAATGCAGTAGTAAATCATCATCTGAAAGGGAAATGAACTACTCTCAAATTCATGGCTTCCCACTTGTGCTAATTTTATATGACCATAATCATATTTATTTTGTGCTAATTTTATATGGTCTATGTATATACAATGAACCATACCTATATATAACCTATATATTTTGGATCCTCCTTGTGCTGTGATTTGTGATATTCAATCATAGGTGGAGAAGATGGTATGTTAAATCAGATTAAATGGAAGGAAATTTTTCTAAGAGTGAGAAAGGATAGATATTGCTTTCCCTAATTAATGGGATTTGGATAGATATTGTTTTCCCTAATTATTGGGATTTTGATAGACATTGTTTTCCCTTATTAGGTGACATAATTGATAAAGATTTGTTTTGAGTAATTTTTAAGGAGTATTTATTTTTGAGATATTTTAGGATCCAATTAGATTTTAGACCAAGTCTTCTATTTGCCTATATAAGCATCTCGTTAGGGAGAGAATTACTTGTACTTGAAGGAAAGAAAAACTTGTTTTCTCGGGATTGAGGTAAATTCTCAATTATTTTTAGGTTTTCATTGTAATAATTTGGTGGATTAATAAAGGTTTGTTTGGTGGAATTTGCTTGTTATTGTTATCTTCTTCCCTCTTTCAAAATCTAATTGTGTAGTGATCTTGCAGAAACCTTAACACCTTGCTCATTCAATCATTTTGAAATCCCTCATCAACTTTTTCATATTTATATACCTCATATAGGCAATATGTATAAAATCAAAGGAGTGATAAGAAATTTTCGGCCCTTTCAGTGCCAATGGTCAAAACGAGCATTTTCGATGATTTGCATTAATTTGTGATTTTGAAGGATTCAAACTTTCGAAATAAACTAAACAATTTAGAAAAATTATAAAGAACCGATAAACTGTTTAAAAATATGTGTTGATGTCAGGACACACATGAAGTCAATTATGAGGTGCTGTAGTGGTAGTTGACGTATACGGGGGTACCGATACATGACTTGGTCAGCTAATTATGCTGCAAACTGATTGGATAACCACATATGGTTGAAACAGAATAAGCTTGGTATGCTCTTGGTACATCATCATAATTTTCAAAGAACGAAACAAGACGAGGGTTTTGATATGCGTCCTCGTGTATATATGTATGAGTATATGTGTGTGCACGCTCGCATGCACATTCGCCCTATTAATGTGCATCTTCATCTTCTGTTTGAGGAACTCAATAGTTTCTTTGTTTGTTTTACAAACTTTTATATCAAATTCAATACTGTTTTTAAGTATGAAGTGCATAATTATAATCCTTAACGCCTTGAATATAATATATCTAATGTTTAAGGTAACTTTTAAAATCCAATCATATCATCTATTTTATGCTGCTTCTTGGTGTGTGCGTGCAGATATATCAAAGACACCCCTTTAACGTTTATATTTTTTTGGGAAACATCTAATGACATAAAATTTTGTGGATGTGTATTCATTATGGGTTCATTTGAATTTGTCTAACATGATATATTTGATACTTTAAGTTAACAATGATTAATATTTTATTTGAAGGTAGAATCCAATGCGATGATGCTTGTTGTAAACCAGCGACAAACCATCCATTTCATAAGCATCATTGCCAGTAGATGACGCTTATATGATGGGAACAAATTGTATGGAACGAAGTAATTTATAGCTTTATGACATTGTTAAGGGGGACTTTTTTTTAACAATTGAACTGATATATGTATTTATAGTTGAGTATAGTTTTCAGTTACAATCTTTACAGGAGCTAAAAGGAAAGCAAGCAAGTAATGCGGAAAATCCAGCAACTCCTGATCCTAATACGGCTCAGGTACCCTTTTTTATTGGTATAATTGTTAGAAAGATGTAACATTTCATGATCTACGGGATTGGAATATTGCTGCTAAAATGCGTTAACTTTTTTTTTTTGACAATGCAAGCTTAATTCTTTACTGACATGTTTGGCGAACATTGAAATGCTTTTAACCGAAGCTATAAAATTTTATGCCGATTTTAAGGACAATAAATGGAGGGGGTTGGGTACTGGTAAAAAGGTATTTTGATAAATTGAAATTGGTAATGGTAAGCGCTTAGGTAAATTGAGAAATGGGTAAAAATGAGCCCCTAATGAGGCACACTTAGGACCACCCTAAATTGTAGAGAATTAAAAGTTTATTAAGTTTCTACAATGAATGTGATGAGATAATTTATGCCTCCATGAAGCAACAACATGATGGCAGTCAATTGAATATTCATTGTGGTGTATGTAGTCATTTTGCACTGTATTAAGAAGCAGCAACACTCATACACATCAGTTTTGCACTGAGATGGTTTGTATACTGAGTTTTGCACTGGTAGTAAAGAGAAGAGTCATTTTTCAGTTCATTCACAATCTTATTATGCAGAACTTATTAAAATTACATTTTTTTGCAGTCACACCGTGGAAGCAACAACTTGACAGTTCAACAGCCTAAACAAATTGAAAAGCAAGCTAAAAATGAGGGCAGAAAATATAAAATATTGAATTGGGAAAGACAAGTAGTTGCAGAAGGAATGTTTGTATCCACTGATCTAGAAGCTTTGGTGCACTTTAAAAAACTTGGATCGAAAGGTTGGAAAGTTTGGATTGATGTGGCGGTGGATCCAAAAGCTTTCTTGTGGAAGCCGAATTGCGAAATGACTACCATTGGAGAAGCTGCTGGATCAACTGTCGCTTGGAATAAAAATTACGTTGCCTTCAACTAGAGTGCGTTTGTAGGTATGCAACCTTTTGTGGACAAAACTTCCATCTTTCTTATGTATCTTTTTTGTTAGATCATGTATGTATTTTGAAAATGTTATGTTTTTGGTGACGAGTTTAGTTGGTGATGTACTATTTGTTTTATGTTGATCGAATACTATGTTAACTAATATATATGAATGATTCCGTGTAGTAATATTTGTTGCGTTGAAATATGAATCATATTATTCTTAATATATATGAATTATTTTTATCAGTAAGGTGTATTTAAGTAACAACAGAAAAAAAAGTTGTAATAAGTCATATTACAATGGTGTGAAAATGTTGTAATATGAAGGAAGTCACAACGATAATCAAATGTAGTTATACCTATGACATCACAACATTACAAAATCTACAACAACGGGAATAAAAGTTGTAATACAGTTTATTACAATGGTGAGAAAATGTTGTTATGCGTATGCTCTTACGTTATTACAGTACATACAACAATAGAGAATTAAAGTTGTAATAAAATTTATTACAATGGTGTGTGAATGTTGTTAAATACCCTAATTACAATGGTGATGCAAGGGTGTAGAAAAGTTGTAAAAGAGTTTAATATATTACAACTTCTACATACACGACGGTGGCATCACCGTTGTAAAATTTTATTTACAACAGTTTTGCACCATTGTAATAGGGTCAGTTTATGGTAGTGAACCCAAAATTCGTATCCTTTTGAGATACAAAATTTGCATCCCAAAATCAGAGTCAAAAAACCAAAGTCATGCCAAAAAAACGAATCCCAAAGTTGAAAATCTTGAATCCTCAAAAAACAGTGGAAAACACGTGTGGATCAAGCTAGAAATGGTGATTTGCATGGTAAAATTGCTTGGCCGTGGAATCTAGCACTTTACCAGTTTCCTGATTTCGTATCCCAAAAAAGGATGCCAAACACAATGTGCTAAAGAAAAAAGTCGTGATCCGCATGTGTGCTTGATACGTGCCAAAGTTCTTGGCAAAATCCAAAATTTTAACTCCCTTGCCAAACCAACATTTCGCATCAGAAAAACCGTGACATTGAGCCATGGGAAATTCGAATCCCTCCATGGTTCTCAGACCTTTTTTGAGTGCCAAGCTTTTCATATCCGCCTCTACTATATTTCTGAATCCTAAACCGCGTGCCCAACTCGAAGAAGCCTGAGTCGGTGTTAAAGCGCACATAGGGATTTTGTATCCCTCCTGGAATACGAAATGTTGGGATTCAAATACCAACTTCGCCAAGCCAAATTCCCAATGTTGATCGGCCTGATGCATGACCACGGAAATCATCCAATTTCCAATGTCGATCACCCATCTTTTCATTTCAAACTAGATGATCTGACATTTTACCAAATGCGATCAGCCAAGCACGAACAAGTGATTTTGATGATTTTATCGTGTCGATCACTTGTTTTTGAACATATCAAACCAGAATTTTGCCAAGTGCTAGATTTTGATGTTGTGAGTTGCACAAGCCTTTTTACGTGATCATATTATACCGATCAACTATTTTTGAGTGCGGGACCCTACTTTTCACCAAAATCCACTTATTTTTGCACGACGACCATAGTGTGATCAGACCGATAAGCTCAAGCATTTTGAGCTGATCGAACCAAGTCGATCACGTATTTTTACCATGCCGGTTTTTCTTAGTCCAACAATGACATTTTTACGAATTGATGCTATTCCAACCTTTTTCGAACACAACGCGACTTCGACCAAATTGCTTTATGATTTTTGACGAGGTTCTCAGGACTTGAGCGCGTCAGTAACCAAAATCTTGACATGTGACCGCTTTGACCAAAAAGTGTGTCAGCACACGCCAATGAATTCTTTCGAATTCTTGACTGCATTACCTTATCTAAAGAAAAATAGCTTTCTGGAATTCTAGAAAAACATTATAGAGACAAAAGTTCTTTCAAGAATAATTAGAATTATAACCGGTGGAATCCAAATTTTCAAAAGTTACCTTCATCAAATTGGTTGCAATTGGTTGTAAACTTCGTCATACTTCTTGAAAGAAAATTTCGTACCTGGCCTAGTTGATTCTAGTTTCTTTTGTTGCCTTTTACTTTATTTCTTTACCACGGCTGATGACAACCACCCTAAAACTGGAAATGTTGCATCAGCCTAGTTTGACCTCACCATTGAAGCGAACAACCTAATCAAAACAGTAATTATACAACAAAGTCAACTAATTACTGTACATTTAGAGAAAGATAATTGTATTTTTTGGAAATTGCAGGCGGAAGCTATCACTCAAGGGTATGGACTTGAAGGCATCATTCTTAGTACTTCGTTAGTTCCTCTAGAGTTCATAACTGATAATGAAAACAAGATTGTCAGTAACAGTGAGTATACAATATACTTCAAACAAGATATATTAATAAGTTCTTGGTTACTATCATTTATCAATTCCAATCTTTTTACTTAAGTTTTTGGCTGCAAATCAGCCAATGAGATATGAACTACCACTGAAAGAATTTTTAGCACTCAATCTGCTGCTAAAGACATGTATTACAACAGGGAAATTCAGAACATAAAAAAAGAGGGTGATGAACCGAATGACAGACTACTTGGTTAAAAAAAAAGGAACTATACAACTTGCTTGATTCCGTGGGACATAATGTGGGAGAAGATGAATAATTTTTAACTATTCTAAGTGGACCAGGCGATGAAAATAAAGCAATAGTAGAATTTTATCATCTAAAAGAACTATCCCCGATATGCAGTTTGTTCACTTTTCTCTTCTTTCTCCTGAAGCAAGAATTGATCACAAAATGTTTCAAAATTCTGATATGTCAATCAATTGTGCTACCAGCTAAAAAGAAAGAATTCAAGAAATGAGCAAACTAATCAGAGAGGGGTTTTGTTTAGTACGTCTAGAGGCAGGAGAAGATAAAACATCAACATTAGACCAAACTGTCAAATTCGTAAAAAGCTTGGTCACACAGCTAGCAAATGTTATTTTAGATTTAACTAAGGGTACATGTTTGGTCAAAAAAATTAGGAAATAAAAGAAGTAATAATGGCAGTGCTAATCTTACTTAATCCAAAAGTGATGCAGACCAACATGACAATGTCAAAAAGTTTCCAACTAAGTGAAGTTGCCAAACCAAATCATATACTTGATGATGCATGTTATCCAAACATAGGTGCAAAAAATCATATCACTAAAATTTTTGAGAATTTAAATATTAGTAATAGGGAATATAAAGGTAAACAACTCATACGTTTCGGTAATGGTGATTGCATAAATATTACTCACTGAAAGTGCAGATATCAAAGGGAAAAGATAATTCAATGAGGCCAGGCTGCAGAAGCCGTTAGTGAAGCCCTGCCGGGCAAAATGTTTTTAGATGATGCTTTAGATTTTGATGACTATAACAATTTGGATTTAATTATTTTGAATTCGATAAACGTGGTTAGGTTGGACATCTATAAATAAACCTATAAAGCCTTTCTCTAGAACACATATATTCAGAGAGAGCGCCGGAGCTATGTAATCCCATTTCTCCTCCAAACTCTTCAAAAATAAAATATATTAGATTTAGTATTTAAATTGAGATTTGGAGGCAAAATCTTTAGATTCAAGACATAAAAGTTAGATTTCCTTTATCCAAACGAATTTGAATATACGAGGTGAAGAGAGAATGGAAAATAAACTTAGATTCAAATCAAATTCAAAAATTTGAGCGCAAATTACAATGTGAGTGAATTTTAATTATATTTTCTTATAACAGTATATGATATCGTTTGATTTTTTGTAAAAAGTATAATATGTTCTCTTCTTCCTTTTTCCCCATTTTCTACATCAGAATTTACAGTTTTATTTTGAATTTTGAGTATGCACATAATATGTATAAACCCGTAATATTGGTATATATATAAGATTGAATTGTGTGCCTAATTTTTTGAAACTAATCATAATCTCTTTTGTTTGTGCGTATTGGAAAATATAATTCAATTAGAGTTATGAATAAAAGAGGATTTGATAATTTGATGTTAAATGAACTTGTATACCAAAACAATAACAAAAAGGGAACATGGGTTGTAAATAAAAAGAGGAAAACAAGAATTCACATGTTTCTATAAAATGAAAGGTTAGGAATAACTTATATTGAGTGGTTAAGAAAAGAGGAAAAAATTTGCATAGTTTTTTCAATAAAGAAAATAGAAAACACTATTGCAAACATGAAAACAAGTAAAGGCAGGGATTAGTACGAAATAGAGAATTAACCGTATTGGGCACTAACTCGATAACCAAAGATTTTAGAAAATGAACGTCTTGCAGTTATGGTTTCCTATTACATTAATTATCTAAAACTATGGAAATAAATTTTATACAGTTGTTGTAACCAATCAATTGAGAATATGCCTAACTTCCTAAAGAATAAGATGTAAAGACGGAAAGAAAAAGGGTGACACAATTGAAAGAGATTTCGAAAGAGTATACAAAATACTTAATGTAAACTTATAGCTGTAACTTAATAAGCATAGTTCAATGGCAATGATGTGTAATTATATGATATAACAAAGCTTATAACATGAAAGTTATAATTGGAAAGTGAAAGGAAATAAGTAAAGTTTACTATAAATAAACTTTAAATTGGAAACTAATTTTAGTAAACCTAAAAATATTCTATGGTAGCCCAGTGATTAGAAGATATTCTATGGTGGCCTTGTGCTTAGATGGTATTCTATGGTAGCCTTGTGCTTAGATGGTATTCTATGGTGGCCTTCTGATTATGCAACATTCTATGGTGGCCTTGCGATTAAGTGATTAAACTTGATTACTAAACAAATAATATTCGGATTAAACAGATTCACGAAGATTGTAAATCAACAAAAATAAAAGTAAGAGAAACACATAATGATAAATTCAACATATAGTCTAATAAAATAGCGATACATATTTGATTCATTCCGAGGGAATGAAGAGCCCAACGGGGCAAATCATTGTAGGTGTCCGGAGATAAGTTGGGAGCACGTCCAGCTAATTATTTGAGGAGACTGGAAAGAAGTGCAGGACTTCTACGGGATGTGAGGGTACTTTGAGATGGCCTTCTCCTGTAGGCTTAATGAAGCTTTACCTATAGATGCAGGTCTGTATGGTTCCATCCGTACAGCATGCTTTGGTTACATTTATGTCGAGGCCAGCCTAAAGGGCCAATGGGATGATTGTTAGGATTCAATGGCTGCCTTAACTCCGAAAGAAGTCTTCATGGTCAAGACCTAATAAGGACAGTATGTCATGGGATTCCTGTCATCATCAGTCAATGCGAGTATGGGAAAGACTGAAGCTAAAGCAATGGGTCAATGATCTTTCATTATTGGGACATTGGATATGGGCCAATGCCAAATTGGATGCTTAGCTTGTTTTTTATGGGCACAGTGACTTAGCTCTTTGAATGATCTTTCATTAGTTAGGGGGTCGAGTAGGGCCATAACCATCGAGAAAGGGATAGACCAATCTTTCTATATCATATTGTAGGCGTAACAAAGCTGCCCTATCCAGATATAGAAACCCCCCGATCGAGTTCTGTAACGAACCGGGATTTTCGACTCCGAAAATCAACATCAAACTACCATGTTGACTATTCAGACATCGAACATTCCAGATCATTAATAGAAAGAAGTTAGAGGGTGAGATAAGAAAGAAAGAAGTATTAGAATAGAAGAAGAAGAAACAACACAACCCAGAGTCTCACATCGCAGCGGAACAAAATATAATACAGAAATAAATCTTTATTGAGAACTTTGAAAATACTTACAATATCAGAGTACAACAACATCTGGACAGTGATAATCTGTCCTCATACAACACACAGCGGAATACTAGTAATATCGTACGTCTGGACTCTTTCAGCTTGTCTCTTCATAGCAGTCGGTAACCTGAACCTGTACAACCCGGCCTAACCCGAGCATTTACAAAACACCGGGTCAGTCTGGTGAACCAGAGTGAGATAAACTCGCACAGTAATACGGGTTAACCATCCAACTTGTTTTTAGAGTTCAAAACCTTTTCAAAAGAAAAGGATAATCGTAAGACCAAATCCACACATAAACACGGACGGTTTTTACCTTACGATAATCCAAAACAGTTTTGAAACCAATATCTTGTTCTGATATTACGATAATGTCTAAATACAAGTAAATAACAATCTAGTGGAACGCTTGCATCTCACGCTCCACATATATAGTATACAATCAAAACCCGCAGGCGCTTATTGGAGATTGGATTCCAACTTGACAAGGTATGGGTCCACCTTCCGATAGTGTATCTCTAGAGACGAATACACTGGGTTCAACAAGAACTTCTTGCAACCCGGCCCTCACATGACCGACCACTCATTTCGCTTGAGTGTATCGAATGTATATCACCGACGGTTGGGATCAGCAACCGTCTGCCCGAAAAGGGACAGCATCGAAACATAGATTTAAGAAGCAAATAGGATTTTCTCTAGATAGGTGATTAAACACCCTAATGGGAGCGACCCACATAGCCATGCTGCCTGCCCGATTTTTGTCATTTCCCGGTTGATGAGGCTTGAGGCCAGAATTAACCCTTGACATCTGGTCGCCATTTACTTTGAATGCCACATCGTCAAATCCATCAGATATCACTAATTGATATCCACAAAAATACTCTAGCTGGAAGCTAAGAGAACGGCAATTCCCTGCCAACAACTATCGTACGTTTGAAGAAATCAACGTACGTGATCCTTTGGAAATACTCTGTCAGACATTCGTCCATATGCGTCATCCAGGAACAGGATGAACCGAAGGCACTCTCCTACTGCATCCAATATAGGAATCACCCCATGGATCAGTAGCGAGAAGTCCTTGCAACCCGTTGATTCCAACCACGACAGAATCACAGTTTATCTCTGCTTGCCAGGCAGAGAACATTAGTGGTCCTTCCATTTATGAAAATCCACGGTCTTCAATACTCCATCTCGATCATCTTCTGAGATCTTCACGTATTTGTTGGTCGGAATGGTTTTCGAATATAAATTCGATCCCGGTCTTTCCATACCAACAATCGCATTGGACAAGTTTGATAGTCGGTGTTTTAACTATCAAAAATATACAGTGTTTTCAAACATGACACTCCAATGAGTTCACTGGTTCAGTATTCAGCATCACTTGGCCTTTAATTAAACTGATTAATTCACTTCTGTTTAATTAAAACTTCTAACTCTGTTAAAACAGATTCATTTAAATTCGGCTTTGGTTATAAAACCCACTTCTTTTACCAAAATCACTTTTACCACTTTCCTTTCAAATCTATTCGATTATTTCCCTACTTTGAAATCTTATTTCAAACTTCCCTTTTTACTTGATCCCATTTTCCAAATAACGTTAATTCCATATTAACGCTTTTACTCTTATAAACCTCGTTTATATACTCTGGTTTATCTTAAACCTTTTTCCTTAATTTAAATAATTAAGCAACGCTTAAATTATAGTTATCGTCATCGCTTGAAATCCTCTCTATAACATCGTTATGAGAAGTTCTAGTTTAAATATAAAACCTGTTCATGGATTCCTTTCACTATCCAATTGGATCACATTTCACCTCGATTCACATTTTAAATGCATTCTCCTTTAAAAAGAAATTTTCCAAATTGTCACTAATTACAATAATAACTTATTTCAATCATTAAACACTTCAGTAGTTAATTTATTTACTTATTATATTAAACATCATATCCTTTATAAAAATCTTGTTTAACGTGAAACAACATTTTTTTACCATTTCATTTCTCAAATTCGAAGCAAACTAATTTGATAGTTGACTCCAGTTAAAACGCTCTATTTTGTCAAGTCAAAACTCGATTATTCTTTTAATCGATTCCAAATAATTCCCACTTTAAATTAATTAAAAATATAACTATTCTAAATAATTCCATTAATTGTTTCTTTACACAACAACTATCCAAGTTAATTAATTCCTTATTTCCATACTTGAAATTCTGATTTACGTCAGCATCTCCTTTATAAAACAAACCAATAACAAATCCAAAGTCTTAAAGAAATAAAATATTCATTTATTCCTCTTTATAACTTTTATTCAAATAATACGTTTAAAGATCTAACTCCAGTTATAAAATAAATTTTTATAACTTCAACTCTATCGATTCACCGAACGGTGAATCAATATCCATAACCCGATTGGTTTTAAAGGCCATACTCTGCCAAACACTTAACCAATATCGCCCATTGGTTTAACCCAAACAGATGTTGAATATTCAGTCAATAATCAACCATCAAATCAATCATACAAACAGATCAGTTCATATAGGATAATATGAAAATAAAAATATATTTGAGGGATCTGGTTGGGTCCCTCCAACCTGTTCTTCCCTGTATTCAAATGGTTATCACAAACCAGGTCAAACCATTTCATTTAACTGATATATCATAGCAATTAGCAACCATTTTATATCAACTAATCAACAAAACATTTTCATCAGTTCCTCCAGTTCAAACGAAAACACGTTTATTTTATAAACGTGACCAACCAAGGTGAGTCACCTTTATTGGAACCAATCGTTAAAAATAACGATTTGATACTTCACTGAAATTAAACACAGTTTAATTTCATCAGTTAAATCAACAAACAAGTGTATAACTAGCAAACATGCAACCATCAGCAAGCAGAGCGCATAAAATAAAAACACCCAATTTATAAAATATAAAAAGGGTAACTGAGTGAGTTTAACTCACCTTGATTTCCATTCATTGTCAACCCAGTTTGTTTCAGTGGCAACCATCCCTGGTCCCATCAACTCCATACTGTTACGCCCGTCAATATGATCCAACGTCGCTCGGTTCGTTCCATTCTATTATTATATAAGCATGTTACACATATGCTAGGTTACCGTTTAAACTAACTAAGTTTAATTAATGTAATTCACGTTATTAATATGAAACATTGTCGACATTAACTCGTTATGATCAAATACATATACTAACCCGTAAATGCTTGATTATATAAGTTATTAACTAACCTCTCATTAACATTTAACACTCTTAAATTAACTTACGTGTAAACATAGTAAGGCATGAACAACATGATTAGGCATGGTCCCTAAAACTAGGCATATTAATTATTGTTTACTAAATAATTATCTATATTGGCTATGTTAAATAATTACTAGGCACTTAAAAATGGTGATTACTTCGCTTATACCTGTTGGATACCCACCGTGATCAGTTGCTACCGTCCCTCATCCAACGTCTTCCTGTTTCCCCATGTTCCCGTCGTTCTCCCCTTCCATGAACAGTACCGCCATCAAACTTCCCAAAACCGAAACCATGCCGCACCTTCTCACCCTGTCCACCACTCCTTTTCCTTCTCGCATGTATTCCCTCATGCATGAACACCTCTCAGGCTTCTCACTCCCTCATTCTTGCGCCCATCCCTTCTTCATGCTGCTGTCCATCCTCTCACCATGCACGTCCTCCCTTACCAATGCCACATGAGCCTCTCGAACCCTTCTTGTTCTGTCCTTTCTTTCTTCCTAAATTTTCTTTTTTTTTTCTTTGGTGCTAGAGGAAAAGTGGATTTCCTTGCTACTGGAATGAAGAAAAAAAACGGAGAAGAACTGTTTATATAGTAAGAAGTCCTTGAGGAGCACGGTGTTATAGGATATAGGTTTCTAGGGTAGCTGTTGTAAATTCAAAACGTGGTCGGCACGGTAAATAAAAATGAAAAGAAAATACAATAGGTACCCGGTACTCTCTGTAGTAGCTGTGCGACATGCATGTGGGAAGACAAGGATTTGAAAACATACGGCGGTTTAGAATAGGCATGTACGATTGTAGGTAGCTGTGTGCTGTCGGTAGGCAAGAAAACAAAGATTTGAAATACAAGAAAGAGAAGGGACAGTAGGATGGATTTAATAGAAATATATAATATATATTGGTTAGAAATATTAATATATCATTATAACGATACTTTGTTCTAAAGTAACATGATAAAATTTCT
Source organism: Allium sativum (assembly GCA_030737875.1). Taxonomy (NCBI): domain Eukaryota; kingdom Viridiplantae; phylum Streptophyta; class Magnoliopsida; order Asparagales; family Amaryllidaceae; genus Allium; species Allium sativum. The sequence continues at coordinate 827,080,377 of CM060918.1, forward strand.
ACAAATGATTTCTGTTAACTGATAAAAAGACTGTTCTTGATGTAAAACGATATTCCGGATCCAATGGGACAAGTTTCGTCGAAATCCGAGGTCGTTTGAAGAAAATTCCCTTATAAAACCAGAAATGAACACACGTTTAATTTTTCTACGGTCACCAGATAAATCAAATTAACTTGAAACTACGAAGTCTGACAATAACTTTTCGATATGAACCCAACGACACTAATTTCGTCGCATTCTGAGACTGTTGCCCCGGTAGGCTATTTTTACCCCGAACCGCCCTACCCTTTTTAACGCCAAATTTCTCGATCTCTAAAAATAACAAACTATATGCATATCCTGACTCTAATCGACGATACGAACTCAACGGAACTGGTTTCGTGGCCTAATTCGATCGTCTGCTCCAGTTACATTCAAATATCCTTTTATTGAATTAATTACGCGCTATAGAAATTATACGGGCGTTTATGGCTACCCTGGCTACATACAACATCGGTTTTCCACGTAGTTTGATTTTCTGACAATAATTTAACGATACGATTCTAATGAAACTGGTCTTGTCGAAATCTGAGTCCGTTTGCAAAACGGCCATTTTAAAGGCCTATAATTTAATAACGATTTTCCATAGCGACTATTTCAAATTTTGATTTGGCCATAACTATCGAACTATAACACGAAATATAGATTTTTCTCTTTCATATGAAAATTATCATCAATATGGTCCCAACGTGTCTTGTTTCACAGAAATCCGACTTATATCAAATCCTGTATTCTCAGTTGAAGTTCAAAACTTCAATTTACGAACTGCACGCCATTTTCAAGCTCGAATTTATAATATATATAAATTATAACGTTCAACTTCGTTTCAATAACGAATTAAATATTAAACTCCATTGTATTTCCAAATATAATATTTAAAATAAATAAATTAAATTAAATATTTGACGGCCAAAAATGCGGGTCGTTACATTCTTTCCCCCTTAAAATAATTTCGTCCTCGAAATTGCTAAGGTAAGAAAGAATGTAATAAATTCATTAACTTCAAATCTAATTTATTTTAAATTAGAAACCAATTCAATACTATAAATAAATATTTTCAAAAATATTGAAAATTTTCTAACACCTTAAATTCCCGAAAAATTTCGCCAGCACCTCCTCTGTACGGCTTAATCGGTACAACTACAATTCGCCTTTCTAGGCCTTCTCCAATCCAAAAGAGAATGAAACAGCCAAGCGGCTTGCCACATAGGCTCACAAATCACCAAACCCATATAAAATAAACGTGTACCTTTTTGTCGGGCATATCACTATATCTTTCCCGTCTGCTACCTTGTCCGTGTATACAACTGCATTCCCAAACAGAATTTCAACTTTATTCTCAAAATCAAATCCTTCACGCGTCCAAGCCAAATCCCATTCTGAACTCCATCTCAATCCATATCAATCTCAACTCTTAACTTACCAGTCCACTACCATTCCCGATTCCTGTTTCACAACTCAAAATCTGATTCTACTTGATATATTATATCCTGATTCGATTTCTAGTTAATTGGTTTCAATTCAATTCATATTTGCTTTCACAAATTTCTATTTAATTTTGCCTTTTGTTCAAACAATTTCCCCTGGGAGTTTTTAAATAGTTCAAACCTTTCAAAAATCAAATATTCCTTTTCAGGATTCAAAACAACTTGTTTTTCTCAAAGCAATTCAAAACAAGGTCTTTGGTAGTAATCCGTCACTTACCACTCGAAAATGAACACCGATGATGTGGCCAGCATCCTCAGAGTTATTTCCCAGCTATCAAAGTGAGTTCAATACTATATTATTTCAAAATTCCAATTTTAAACACTTTCATTTTGAAATCGATTTCAAAATATCCCTTTCAAGGCTTGTAAAACAATTTAAAATCTCCCAGGATCTTAAAATTCTCATATATTCAATTCAAGTTCATTTGCAAATTCCTTTCCCAAATTTAGGAATTTTAATTCCAATTCTGATTTAGATTTCAGATTTAATTCCTCTGATTCCATATTATACGAATTTTAATTGGTTATTTATATAACCATTTCAATTATAATCAAGCAACACATCCAATATATTATAATATTTCCCATATATATATTTTCTTTATATCAAAATATAATTTGGGTAAATTATTTCATTTACCCTCTTCCAAAAACATACTGTGTCGAATTATTCTGTTCAAGAGTTTAGAAACACTTATCGACACAGTTTGCATTACTGTATCGACCAGAATTCATAAACTACTCGACAAACCAATCAACACAATATAAACAGTTTTTATATCAATTTACAAATACGCGCTCATATATATACACTCAAACTCAATCTAGGGTATTACTAACCCCATCTCTACCGAGTCACGCCACAGAGCCAAGGTAATCACTTAACCTTCAGCTCTGATACCACTGTAACGAACCGGGATTTTCGACTCCGAAAATCAACATCAAACTACCATGTTGACTATTCAGACATCGAACATTCCAGATCATTAATAGAAAGAAGTTAGAGGGTGAGATAAGAAAGAAAGAAGTATTAGAATAGAAGAAGATGAAACAACACAACCCAGAGTCTCACATCGCAGCGGAACAAAATATAATACAGAAATAAATCTTTATTGAGAACTTTGAAAATACTTACAATATCAGAGTACAACAACATCTGGACAGTGATAATCTGTCCTCATACAACACACAGCGGAATACTAGTAATATCGTACGTCTGGACTCTTTCAGCTTGTCTCTTCATAGCAGTCGGTAACCTGAACCTGTACAACCCGGCCTAACCCGAGCATTTACAAAACACCGGGTCAGTCTGGTGAACCAGAGTGAGATAAACTCGCACAGTAATACGGGTTAACCATCCAACTTGTTTTTAGAGTTCAAAACCTTTTCAAAAGAAAAGGATAATCGTAAGACCAAATCCACACATAAACACGGACGGTTTTTACCTTACGATAATCCAAAACAGTTTTGAAACCAATATCTTGTTCTGATATTACGATAATGTCTAAATACAAGTAAATAACAATCTAGTGGAACGCTTGCATCTCACGCTCCACATATATAGTATACAATCAAAACCCGCAGGCGCTTATTGGAGATTGGATTCCAACTTGACAAGGTATGGGTCCACCTTCCGATAGTGTATCTCTAGAGACGAATACACTGGGTTCAACAAGAACTTCTTGCAACCCGGCCCTCACATGACCGACCACTCATTTCGCTTGAGTGTATCGAATGTATATCACCGACGGTTGGGATCAGCAACCGTCTGCCCGAAAAGGGACAGCATCGAAACATAGATTTAAGAAGCAAATAGGATTTTCTCTAGATAGGTGATTAAACACCCTAATGGGAGCGACCTACATAGCCATGCTGCCTGCCCGATTTTTGTCATTTCCCGGTTGATGAGGCTTGAGGCCAGAATTAACCCTTGACATCTGGTCGCCATTTACTTTGAATGCCACATCGTCAAATCCATCAGATATCACTAATTGATATCCACAAAAATACTCTAGCTGGAAGCTAAGAGAACGGCAATTCCCTGCCAACAACTATCGTACGTTTGAAGAAATCAACGTACGTGATCCTTTGGAAATACTCTGTCAGACATTCGTCCATATGCGTCATCCAGGAACAGGATGAACCGAAGGCACTCTCCTACTGCATCCAATATAGGAATCACCCCATGGATCAGTAGCGAGAAGTCCTTGCAACCCGTTGATTCCAACCACGACAGAATCACAGTTTATCTCTGCTTGCCAGGCAGAGAACATTAGTGGTCCTTCCATTTATGAAAATCCACGGTCTTCAATACTCCATCTCGATCATCTTCTGAGATCTTCACGTATTTGTTGGTCGGAATGGTTTTCGAATATAAATTCGATCCCGGTCTTTCCATACCAACAATCGCATTGGACAAGTTTGATAGTCGGTGTTTTAACTATCAAAAATATACAGTGTTTTCAAACATGACACTCCAATGAGTTCACTGGTTCAGTATTCAGCATCACTTGGCCTTTAATTAAACTGATTAATTCACTTATGTTTAATTAAAACTTCTAACTCTGTTAAAACAGATTCATTTAAATTCGGCTTTGGTTATAAAACCCACTTCTTTTACCAAAATCACTTTTACCACTTTCCTTTCAAATCTATTCGATTATTTCCCTACTTTGAAATCTTATTTCAAACTTCCCTTTTTACTTGATCCCATTTTCCAAATAACGTTAATTCCATATTAACGCTTTTACTCTTATAAACCTCGTTTATATACTCTGGTTTATCTTAAACCTTTTTCCTTAATTTAAATAATTAAGCAACGCTTAAATTATAGTTATCGTCTTCGCTTGAAATTCTCTCTATAACATCGTTTTGAGAAGTTCGAGTTTAAATATAAAACCTGTTCATGGATTCCTTTCACTATCCAATTGGATCACATTTCACCTCGATTCACATTTTAAATGCATTCTCCTTTAAAAAGAAATTTTTCAAATTGTCACTAATTACAATAATAACTTATTTCAATCATTAAACACTTCAGTAGTTAATTTATTTACTTATTATATTAAACATCATATCCTTTATAAAAATCTTGTTTAACGTGAAACAACATTTTTTTACCATTTCATTTCTCAAATTCGAAGCAAACTAATTTGATAGTTGACTCCAGTTAAAACGCTCTATTTTGTCAAGTCAAAACTCGATTATTCTTTTAATCGATTCCAAATAATTCCCACTTTAAATTAATTAAAAATATAACTATTCTAAATAATTCCATTAATTGTTTCTTTACACAACAACTATCCAAGTTAATTAATTCCTTATTTCCATACTTGAAATTCTGATTTACGTCAGCATCTCCTTTATAAAACAAACCAATAACAAATCCAAAGTCTTAAAGAAATAAAATATTCATTTATTCCTCTTTATAACTTTTATTCAAATAATACGTTTAAAGATCTAACTCCAGTTATAAAATAAATTTTTATAACTTCAACTCTATCGATTCACCGAACGGTGAATCAATATCCATAACCCGATTGGTTTTAAAGGCCATACTCTGCCAAACACTTAACCAATATCGCCCATTGGTTTAACCCAAACAGATGTTGAATATTCAGTCAATAATCAACCATCAAATCAATCATACAAACAGATCAGTTCATATAGGATAATATGAAAATAAAAATATATTTGAGGGATCTGGTTGGGTCCCTCCAACCTGTTCTTCCCTGTATTCAAATGGTTATCACAAACCAGGTCAAACCATTTCATTTAACTGATATATCATAGCAATTAGCAACCATTTTATATCAACTAATCAACAAAACATTTTCATCAGTTCCTCCAGTTCAAACGAAAACACGTTTATTTTATAAACGTGACCAACCAAGGTGAGTCACCTTTATTGGAACCAATCGTTAAAAATAACGATTTGATACTTCACTGAAATTAAACACAGTTTAATTTCATCAGTTAAATCAATAAACAAGTGTATAACTAGCAAACATGCAACCATCAGCAAGCAGAGCGCATAAAATAAAAACACCCAATTTATAAAATATAAAAAGGGTAACTGAGTGAGTTTAACTCACCTTGATTTCCATTCATTGTCAACCCAGTTTGTTTCAGTGGCAACCATCCCTGGTCCCATCAACTCCATACTGTTACGCCCGTCAATATGATCCAACGTCGCTCGGTTCGTTCCATTCTATTATTATATAAGCATGTTACACATATGCTAGGTTACCGTTTAAACTAACTAAGTTTAATTAATGTAATTCACGTTATTAATATGAAACATTGTCGACATTAACTCGTTATGATCAAATACATATACTAACCCGTAAATGCTTGATTATATAAGTTATTAACTAACCTCTCATTAACATTTAACACTCTTAAATTAACTTACGTGTAAACATAGTAAGGCATGAACAACATGATTAGGCATGGTCCCTAAAACTAGGCATATTAATTATTGTTTACTAAATAATTATCTATATTGGCTATGTTAAATAATTACTAGGCACTTAAAAATGGTGATTACTTCGCTTATACCTGTTGGATACCCACCGTGATCAGTTGCTACCGTCCCTCATCCAACGTCTTCCTGTTTCCCCATGTTCCCGTCGTTCTCCCCTTCCATGAACAGTACCGCCATCAAACTTCCCAAAACCGAAACCATGCCGCACCTTCTCACCCTGTCCACCACTCCTTTTCCTTCTCGCATGTATTCCCTCACGCATGAACACCTCTCAGGCTTCTCACTCCCTCATTCTTGCGCCCATCCCTTCTTCATGCTGCTGTCCATCCTCTCACCATGCACGTCCTCCCTTACCAATGCCACATGAGCCTCTCGAACCCTTCTTGTTCTGTCCTTTCTTTCTTCCTAAATTTTCTTTTTTTTTTCTTTGGTGCTAGAGGAAAAGTGGATTTCCTTGCTACTGGAATGAAGAAGAAAAACGGAGAAGAACTGTTTATATAGTAAGAAGTCCTTGAGGAGCACGGTGTTATAGGATATAGGTTTCTAGGGTAGCTGTTGTAAATTCAAAACGTGGTCGGCACGGTAAATAAAAATGAAAAAAAATACAATAGGTACCCGGTACTCTCTGTAGTAGCTGTGCGACATGCATGTGGGAAGACAAGGATTTGAAAACATACGGCGGTTTAGAATAGGCATGTACGATTGTAGGTAGCTGTGTGCTGTCGGTAGGCAAGAAAACAAAGATTTGAAATACAAGAAAGAGAAGGGACAGTAGGATGGATTTAATAGAAATATATAATATATATAGGTTAGAAATATTAATATATCATTATAACGATACTTCGTTCTAAAGTAACATGATAAAATTTCTACAAATGATTTCTGTTAACTGATAAAAAGACTGTTCTTGATGTAAAACGATATTCCGGATCCAATGGGACAAGTTTCGTCGAAATCCGAGGTCGTTTGAAGAAAATTCCCTTATAAAACCAGAAAAGAACACACGTTTAATTTTTCTACGGTCACCAGATAAATCAAATTAACTTGAAACTACGAAGTCTGACAATAACTTTTCGATATGAACCCAACGACACTAATTTCGTCGCATTCTGAGACTGTTGCCCCGGTAGGCTATTTTTACCCCGAACCGCCCTACCCTTTTTAACGCCAAATTTCTCGATCTCTAAAAATAACAAACTATATACATATCCTGACTCTAATCGACGATACGAACTCAACGGAACTGGTTTTGTGGCCTAATTCGATCGTCTGCTCCAGTTACATTCAAATATCCTTTTATTGAATTAATTACGCGCTATAGAAATTATACGGGCGTTTATGGCTACCCTGGCTACATACAACATCGGTTTTCCACGCAGTTTGATTTTCTGACAATAATTTAACGATACGGTTCTAATGAAACTGGTCTTGTCGAAATCTGAGTCCGTTTGCAAAACGGCCATTTTAAAGGCCTATAATTTAATAACGATTTTCCATAGCGACTATTTCAAATTTTGATTTGGCCATAACTATCGAACTATAACACGAAATATAGATTTTTCTCTTTCATATGAAAATTATCATCAATATGGTCCCAACGTGTCTTGTTTCACAGAAATCCGACTTATATCGAATCCTGTATTCTCAGTTGAAGTTCAAAACTTCAATTTACGAACTGCACGCCATTTTCAAGCTCGAATTTATAATATATATAAATTATAACGTTCAACTTCGTTTCAATAACGAATTAAATATTAAACTCCATTGTATTTCCAAATATAATATTTAAAATAAATAAATTAAATTAAATATTTGACGGCCAAAAATGCGGGTCGTTACAAGTTCTACAGGACAACTCAGGATTATGGTGCTTTCGTAGAGCGACGATAGAGTCTTTGTACGTTCTCATAGCGTGGCCTTGTACGCTTTCGTGGCTTAGCGATAGAGACTCAGTACGCCTTCGTAGAATGGTCTAGTGCACTTTCGTAGCATGGCGATAGATATTTTGTACATTTTCGCAGTGCAGCGATGGATTAAGAAGAGTACTATGGGGAGTACCTTAAAGGAAGGGGCATATAGCTTAATATATATAATTTACTAGCTTAATCTACTTGGGAGTAGAAGGTAAGATTTATGTGTGGAATCAGAAGTGTAACGTGTAATAAACCCAAACAACTTAATGAAGGTAAATCAGTGATAGAATGGTATAGTGATGTTATTTATAAAAAAAGTGTTATTTCTACATTTACCAAAACTTTGTTCTGATCTCTCCTCACAACAAACCAGGTGGTAGAGATTATATAGTTGAGAGACACTCATTAGACAGTGTCATTATTATGGTAAGTACTTACTATTATATTTTATTCGCTCAGCTGTGAGACATTTTATTGTGAGCTCTGATATATTTTATCTTTATCTTTCTACAGGATACCTGACAAACCAACTTGGGTTTCAATGAACTTGGATTTTAGCATTTTGCGAAAAGTTCGGGCCTGCTGAAATTTGGGTGGTTACATCCGGTACCAGAGCGTAGGTTAAGGATTCCTATAAAGATAGTGATTAGACCTCTTTGTATTTTTAAAATATAATTGTATTGAATATATATACACCTAGTTCCATAGAGGAACCCACTAATTAAGTAAAGAAACAAATGGAGAAAGTTGAGATATTAGTTTTGTACACTAAGGAAGTGGTTATAAAAATTTGAGAACAGTACACCCATGAGTGGCTAGAGTGAAAAAAAGTGAAGATTCCATGTGTTAGCATCTAAAATTTTGGTGTTTTAGATTAGTGGATTGGGTAGTAGGGCCTTATAAATCGATAAAAGGTAAGAAAAGAAAATAGATTAGGAATACACACACACATTTGGCATAAAAGTGGCGCTAGTACCATTTTTCAGTTCATGCATAGTTTGGAGTAATTAGTGTGAAAAAGAAATTTTGGACAAAGAAATATAATTTCACAAAAAGAATTTAGGAACGACAGTTAAGAAACCAATTTATACTTCTCCCCAAAGTTAAACTTTTTAAAAGAACTTGAAAAAAAAATATAAATATAGAAAAAGGTTTCTAGAAAAAATTTCAAGTTTCATGTTTTAAAGATTACAATTATAGAAATTTACTAGATTGTAATATTAATAGTTGCAATAAAATGATTTTTGAATTTTTTTAATGTAAATTTGTTTTTGAAAGAATAAGGTGAGTATGAAAGTTGAGATTAAGAAAAATAAGTTGTTAAGGAAAAGTGCTAATAAAAGGAATTAGACATATGTGGTGCATATGTGATCTAGAGTGAAAGAAAGTGTCAAAGTTTTTCATTAAGAACGGATTATGGCACACTTTAACTTATTAGAAAAAGAAGAATTATAAAGTTTTTGTGAATCATTAAATTTTTTAGTAAATGTGTTTTGTTAAAATGACAAGGAAATGTGCAATGAAAGAAGTATATAAAATATAAGTGAAGCACCATAACTTATACTACCTATTTCAACAAAGAAATATAATGAAGTCTCCTCATAACTTTAGACAGAACACAAAAATCCACTTTAGAAAAGTATTATGAAACATAACTTTATTGATTATTTTCGAAAAAGAAATGTGTATTTAAACAAATAAGAGCTCCAGCTGAGTTATAGTGCAGATTTTTTTTAACTTTGGGAAAAGTTTTGAGAATATAAAATTTTATTGAATTTCAAATGTCAGAATTTCAAATGTTGGAATATGCATCGCCTTGGTTTATAACACATTAGAAAAACCACAATGAAACCAAACAACATCTTCATTAACATGACTTGAAGATTACATATGGTTGTTACGTAACAACATCAGAGTTCCTATACAATATCTAGATATATAAACTACTAGATACAAAATGAAATAGCGGAAAATACTAAGAGATATTGGGTGAATCCAAAAAGGATCCATCTTTACCTCAGAAAGCTCCAGACCACAAAAGCTCAAAATTCAAAAGACGCTCCATTGAAAGCTCGAAGATGCTCCCACTAAAACCTGATCACTAGGCTGCCCATGTAAAAATTAGGAGCATATAGAGTTTAAGGAAAAAACAAATACACTCCGGGAGTCAGTCATTTGACTAGTGTGAGAAACTCAATATATTTGTTATGTGCAAAAAAATCGTATATGTCTTTTAGAAAATGAAGCTACCATAAGGTCTCGCGGCACGCACATAATGCAAATGCAGAATTGGGTGGGGTTTCTCCTTATGATAAAAAAATGCTTGATATGTCAAAAAAATTTGATACTATTATTAGTTTTAAAAATCCTTTGCAGGCAAATGTATTAATTTATCCAGCGTAATACCCTATCCTATTATGTTGACATATAATATACAACTAAAATCGTAAGGGTTGGCAGTGGAGAATGGATTTCCAACAAATGACCAGGCTAAGAAACTTCCTTATCCGATGGGTACACCTCTAGAGGGATGTCCCAAGAACCAATAGGTATCTACTAACACAAGGTCGGGTTATCCCTTAACTGGATAACTTAAAGCATGCCTGAGTAAGCCACATCCCAGTCGTTACCAACCCTTAACCGGGACCCCGCAACATCAACACCCATATAAGTATACGTTGCCACATAAGTAATACCAGGGCTCCATACCATGGTACACTTTTTATCTAGATGGAAACAACAGACCTATAACCTTGTTGCATCTTTTCTTGTATTGATCATTTCCGAGGTGTGAGGATTGCCGAAGTCTCGTTACATAAATCTACACTGTAGCCAAAAGTCTTGCTTTGATCATCAATAGCTCAATCACTTGGGATGCCACATTGTCATTCCATAAAGCATAACAGATAATCACTAACCATGTCACCTTTGAGCTCGTACATCTCAAAGAAGGGTGTTAAGCTATGAGAACACATTCTTCGCTACCAAACAGAAATATGTTTAGTAAAGATCAACCAATACATTGCAAAACACAATGTCAGACACACATCCATATAAGTTCATTTTGGGTCTGAACGAAACTGAAGGTGCTTTATTCATCATCTAGTATGTTGGAGAATGGAGTTTTGATAACAAAAACCTTATTTCAATATTAATTGATTATAAAATATATACTATCACTTTTGTCTAAAATATATATACATACACACATATGCATGATTTATATACAAGAATTATTACTGAAGACTGTACAGTTTAAAGATATTAGAGATTCATAATTCAAAGATATTTCAGGATTCATGAGTAATCAAGATTTCAATATTTCCAGATTTCAAAAGTTCAAGACTAGTATAGTTATAGAGTCTAGATTATGTAAGACTCTAAAATAGCACAAATAGCACTCCAGGTTCAAATTCAAATTCTGTTTTTTCAAATTCTGTTTTCAAATTTTATCTTCAATCCTCTCTGTTTTCAATTTTTTCTTACTTTACTTTTGTTTTCAAACTCAAGTTTTATATATTTATATATTTATACTTTATATTTTTATAGTTTTAAACTTTATAATTTTATAAATATGTTTATATAGTTTATATTTATGTTTTCATATGATTTCCTACTTCATAATATTAATTTATAACACTATTTTAATTCAAGAATTTCTAGAATTATATTTATATCAAAACACTTGAAAAACGCTTAAAAATTAATTTTGAACTATGTATATGTCAACATATATAAAACACCATGTCGACATACAATTGTCATTTTTTTTCAATTTTGAAAGGAAGTGTCTTTTCACCATTTGTGACGGTTCTGGAGCGTTGCCACCTTTCACACACTATAAAAGGGCTTGAATTCGATTTATTAATCATTCGTTCTTCTCTACTTTCACTCTCTTTCATTCCTCCAGTATTTCTTATCATTTTTATAATTCCTACACCTATACTCTGCCGAATTTAATTATGTTTTCACTAATCTTCTTCTCTCTACACTCTCTATTCATTACTCTCTGAATCAAGTGCTATTGAAGAGTTATAGGGCTATTGTAATTTTTTGGGAAGTACTTGGGAATCGGTGTTGTCCTTGTAGCCATAAAATCAAGAAATGGGATCAGTGTTTTCCTTGTTGCTATGAAATTAAGGAACGGGTGCAGTGTTAACCTTGTAGCCGTGAAATCAAAGGGTGTGATTGGATAATGATATAGTAATAAAACTCTGTGCAATCCAGCGTGGAGCGGGACGGGATGTAGGAGCAATCCAAACCAGTATAAAATCCGATGTGTTCTTTCCTTTTCTGCATTTTTATTTCTGTTTATTTTGCATATGTGTTTGATTTTGTGTTTGTGATTGTTTCTGTACTGTTTAATTCATATAGTTTATAACATAAGTTTCAGATTTTGTTTAAATTCTCAAAAACACTATTCACCCCCTCTAGTGTTTGTTTTGCCTTAACGATTCTTTCCGCAATCCTTAACAATTGGTATCAGAGCAAGGTTTTTCAAAAAGCTCATAATCTTATTTTGGAAAAAATTTAAATGTAAAATTTTGGAATTTTCATTAACACTAGTGTCAATTCATGCATTGTATCAATGTTGAAAGATTCAGCATATAATCGTGTTGAAAAGGCATGTGATCTACTGAAATACTGTTCAATTCAAGAAAAGATGTGTTTAATGACTTTGAAAATTCAAGAGTTGAAAAGATGGGTAAAGTGGGTTTTGGAAATTCAAATTGTGAAAATGTGGCGTTGGAGATTCAAGTCCCGAACTGGTGTGTTATATGGCTATTGAAAATTCAAATTCTAGAAAGCAATTGATGGAATTGAAAAAAGACAAATGGATACTGGATAGTGGTTGTTCGAGAGATATGACGGGAAATCCAAAACTACTCAATAATCTTAAATGTGAAGATGGTGGAATGGTGAACTTCGGAGATAGCTTTAAAGGATACAATATTGGAATCGGCAATGTCGGTAATTCTGAAACACCTAATATTTCTAATGTTTTATTAGTTAGGAATTTAAAATACAACTTGCTAAGTATAAGTCAACTTTGCGATAAGGGTTATAAAATAAATTTTGAAAAGAATAAATGTTTTATAGAAGATAGGAATTGAAAAGTTATATTCGAAGGAGATAAGAAGAAAAAAATCTATATATTGAGTATGAAAATCTCCAGCGATAATTTATGTCTTATGGCCAATAAAGTGATCCCTGGATCTGGCATAAGAGATTCGGTCATACAAATTTCAAGTACATCTCCAGGATTTCTAAATTAGATCCAGTCTACCCAAAATGAAAATTAAAGCTAATAATTTATGCGACACTTATCAATTCGTAAAATTAAAGAAAAGTTCATTTAAATCAAGAGAAAATCACTACACCAAAACCATTAGAGTTAATACATGTGGATTTATTTGGTCCATCTCAAGTTCAATCGATAAACCATAATAGATATGTTTATGTAATAGTCAACGATCTTTCTAGATTTACTTGGACTTTGTTTCTTAGAAATAAAAGTGATGCTTTTGATCAATTTAAAACTTTTTCTAAAAGAATTCAAAATTTATCATCACTAAAAATTAAAACAATACGTAGTGATCATGTTGGAGAATTTGAAAATGAACATTTTGAAAAAATATTGTAATAAAAAGGGAATAACCCATAATTTTTCAATTTCGAGAACCCCTCAATAAAATGGAGTAGTTGAACGTATAAATAGGACAATACAAGAATGTGCAAGAACTATGTTACCTGATAGTAATTGTGACGGCCCACCCCGCACTAGCCGACATTTCAATGAAAGTGCGCTGCGCCAATGTCCAACCAGCACGGGACGATCGCCAAAGAAAGGAAAGAAGGGAATATGAACTAGCAAGGAACCTGTAGAATGTCTCACAGCGTATGGAATAATATAATAATAATATACTTGACATAAAACAGGCAAGACAGTGCATAAGCTGAAAATTAAACCATCATAGCAGTGGAAAATCCAAATACAACTTATGTTCCACATCATCAATATTATAACTTTTAAAAACTGTCTCTAAACAAAATGAGAAAGGTACACTACTAATGCGCAAAGTAGTGACCAACAGCGACACAGGGAGAATATCTATATATATCATACGTAGGAGCCTCCTGCTCGTCTCCGGTACAGCTACTCGTGCATATCACCTAACCTATCTCAAGTCTGCCCGTTTAAGAGCACCCAGAGTAATAAGAAGAGACATAAAACTCTGGGTCAGACAAAAGTCTGGTATGAGCGATAAGCAGCAAAACAGAACAATAACAGGTATATTAAACCATACCTAAACCTGGACCTGCAACCAAAGAGTTAGCACAACATGATGTACAATAATCTAAGTTGACACTAACATATGGTGTAAAGATATAGGGTTGGGGGTGTGCATGTCATAATGATGTCAAACAATCAAGCACATCAACCATCCTCACATCTCTCACTCAGTGCGTAAAGCATACGATATCCACCGCTTTGATCACCCATATCCTTGCTATGATCACTTTTCCCCATGGAGTCATGGCGACTCCATTGCACTGATCCACAACCACTAGTCCTTGCTATGTCCACTCTGCCCCCAGGAAGTCATGATGACTCCACTGCACTAGCTCATAGCCATTCTACGATCACTATGCCCTACGAAGTCATGATGACTTCACTGCACTGATCCATTGCCAATCCCATCTCTCAGTGGTGGATCAAAGCGATGGACGTCGATAACCCCTTTGCACATGTCCCGCAGCAAAGTCCAATTCATGGAGTTAACTCATTGGTTCCCATCTGGATCCTAAGTTCTACTTTCTCTTTGGACTTCCTTTGCATCTCGGGTTTTGGTCGAATTGGAGTTGGTCTTCAGAAGAGTCGTTGAGTAGAAATAACGGAAGTCCCGAACCGGTTCGGATCGGCCATCTGGTTCGGTTCGGTGGTGCTTAAGTCATGGTTCGAAGTACTTTGCTCTGGTTTGGTTCAAGCGTATGGTTTGGTGCTTCAGCCTTAATTCGAATGTGTCATGCCTAAACTCCATGTTCGGTTCGGCTACCTTGGTTCGGTTCGGCTATGCCGAACCGATCACATCTTTACTCTTCTTTCCCTTCTATTTTACTCTCCTCCGGTTCCAACTAGTTAAATCCATCCGATCCAGGCCGTCCTTATCGCTTTTGCATCTTTTTGTGCTAAGTTTCAGTTTGATTCGAATTTCCTTGCCCGTGCCTCCGATCCGACCCGATCCCCTTAATCCGATCCGATCCGAAACCCTGCACATTTCCTGCAACTTTTCAAGCGACTGTTTTACGCCATACGACAGCGTTTTCTACCATTCTAAATGTTCTAATCATTCAAAAAGCATACCATACAGTCATAGCAACATATAGAATTAACCACAAACACCAAAACAACAATTTGATCTGTTAAAATGGATTAAACATACCCAAAACCCATATTTTCCTCTTAATCATGTTTAACAATAACTAATGTTAGGATTAGCAAAACTTAACCGAATCAGCCCAAATTTCTAACAGAGGCCTAAAACAATATTTACAAATCAGCCCAAATTTCTAACAGAGGCGTAAAACAATATTTCGAAATTTATAAATATTTTTCCAAAATTTAATCATGTTTAAATTCACTAATTGACACTAATTACACTTAATTAACCATAATTAGTGTAAAATAATGCAAATCACTCATTTTAGCCACAAATTAACTTTAGATACGAAACTATCTCTGATCTGAGTTGAATCTCTACGCAACATAGCAGCTCCAACTCTGATTTTGTGCTATTTCTCCTTGATTTGACGTAGACTAGGATAAAACTTGATTAGAGAGCGATTTGGGATGAAATTAGAAGGTGGAGGCCATTGTTTGGGTTTCTAAGAGGTAAATGACAGCTAGAAAACTGAAATAGAATGAAAACCTTACTCATTTCAGCCTCTCTATAACCCTAATCCCGAAATGGGTTATGGGCCCATTCACTAATCACCTTATTTGGCCCGGTTAAGCAGTTTTCCACCTTCTAAACCTTATTTCAGCTAAGTCCGTTTTTCACATATAACCACTCTAGGGAAAGGTAAACCATTATCCAGATCTAATGGAAGTGGTTTCAAGTCAAAATTCCTTATCAATCAAAAGTTATGGCCAAAACAAAATCAGTTTGGGGTAAAACGGTCATTTAAAAATCAGCAAAAATCATGAACATGGGAAATGACCCCAATAGTCGTCCCCCATTGTCACACGACCATACGAATCCTTATGAGAAAGAAATAAATATTCTACGATCATCCGATGCGTAGAATGCGGGTCGTTATATTCTCCCCCCTTAAGAAATTTCGTCCCTGAAATTCCTTAACCCAAAACATACAATGGATCTTGCATGCCTACCAATCATTCACAACAATCAAACATACAAAAACAAATAAACAAGTCTATCCTATCATGCGGAAAACTAAGTCGCAATTAAAATCTTACCAGACAAAGAGTACTGGATACGTCTTCTTAATGCTCTCCTCTGTCTCCCAAGTACAGTCATTCTCATCCTCGCCCCACTGAACTTTGGCTTGTTTCACCACCTTCCTTCGAAGCTGCTTCGTATTATTCCCACCAATACGCATAGGCATGTGGTTCCTAACCGCCTCGGGTTCAACCTCTATATCGTCCAATTGATTAGGTGAAACAGTCACACTAGTGTCGTGCACGAATTTCCTTAACTGGGAAACATGAAATACGTTATGAACTCCTGCCATCTTCTCTGGTAACTCAACTTTATATGCCAAATTCCCAACTTGCTCGAGAACTGGGAATGGACCAATAAATCTTGGTGTTAATTTGCCTCTCCTACCAAATCCTATCATGCTCCTTAATGGAGAAATCTTGACAAAAACCAAGACACCAATGGAGAATTTTAAATCTCTTTTCCTCTTATCAGCATAACTCTTCTGCCTATCTTGGGCAGCCTTTATTCGTTGTCGGATGATCTTAATCTTGTCTGAGGTTTCTCTTATCACATCTGGTCCAAGCACAAACTTCTCACCGGTTTCTAACCAACATGACGTTGAGTTGCACGGTCTTCTGTACAAAGCTTCAAATGGAGCCATACCAATATTGGATTGACAACTATTATTACATGCAAACTCCCTAGAAGTAAATGGCCATCCCATGATCCACCAAAATCCAATATACAAGCTCTTAAGAGGTCTTCTAATACTCGATTCACTCTCTCTGTCTGACCGTCGGTATGAGGATGATACGCAGTACTGAGATGTAATTCTGATCCTAACACCTCTCATAAGCTCTTCCTAAATCCACTAGTTAACAACGGATCTCATTCACTCACAATGCCTTTGGATATTTCATGAAATCTCACTACAGACTTTATATATAGTTCTGCTAACTTAGCTGCTGTTCTATTCGATTTGTTGGGTATAAACCTTGCACTCTTGGTTAATCGGTCCACAATCACCCAAATGCTATCATGGCCTGATCTAGTTCTTAGTAACCCATCAATGAAATCCACTGAGACTTGTTCCCATTTCCATTCTGGAACTTCTAATGGTTGCAACAAACCATTAGGTTTCTTTTGCTCAGCTTTACCAACTAGCAGTTCATGCGTTTGGATATAAAATTCCCAACGTCTCTTTTCATTCCTTCCAGTAGTAGGTCTGCTTCATGTCTCGATAAATTTTGTTACCACCGGGATGTATAACTAGTTTTGAGTGATGACATTCTCTAAGCACTTCATCTCTCAATTCATTGACATTGGGCACAACTAATCTTCTATTCTTTCTAAGCCATCCATCTCGATCAAGCCCATACTTGTCCATCTCCCTACCGATGCCCATCTCTAACTTGGAGATGATTTCTAATAAGTTAGGATCGTCCCTCTGACTGGAACCAATCTGCTCAATCAAAGTGGGTTTGATCATCAAACTTGTTAATACTTCTGGATCCAATTCGCACTTTGGTCCGAAATCATACCCAGCGATGTACTCCAGTTGCTTCCATTCTAGAATCATAGAACCTAAACTGGCATGTCTTCTACTCAATGCATCAACTACCGCATTGCCCTTTCCTGGTGTATATGCGATATCGAAATCGTAGGAAGCCAAGAATTCTAACCATCTTTGCTGTCGGAGATTTAGACCCTTCTGAGAGAAAAGATACCTTAATGATTTATGATCGGTAAACAACTCGAATCTTTCTCCCAAGAGGTAATGTCTCCACATCTTTAATGCGAACACGATCGCTGCCAATTCCAAATCATGGTTAGGATATCTTTTCTCGTGCGGTTTCAGTTGCCGACTAGCATAAGCTACAAACCTACCTCCTTGCATCAATACAACACCTAATCCGGTACCACATGCATCTGTGTATACCGTCATCTCTTTGTTCCCCTTAGGAATGATTAACACTGGTGCACATATCAACTTTTCCTTTAGGCTCTTAAATGCATTCTCGCACTTTTCGTTCCAGACGAAAGCTTGATTTTTCTTGGTCAACTGAGTCAATAGTGCCGCTATCTTGGAGAAGTCTTGGATAAACTAACGATAATATCCAGCCAGCCCCAAGAAACTTCTTACGTCTGTTGCATTCTTGGGCGTAGACCAATCTTGTACTGTAGCCACCCTTGCAGGGTCCACCGTAATATCATTCTCTGAAACAACATGGCCCAAGAATCTCACTTCCCTCCTCCAGAAGTGACACTTAGGGAACTTTGCTTTCAATTGGTGTTTTCTCAACACCTCCGTCACTATCCTCAGATGTTCCTTGTGTTCTTCCTCTGCCCTCGAATAAACCAAGATATCGTCTATGAACACAAGAACAAACTTATTCAATTGATCCCTGAATACCCTATTCATAAGATCCACAAAATATGTTGGTGCGTTGGTCAACCCGAATGGCATGACCAACCACTCATAGAATCCAAACGGTGTCTGAAAGGCCATTTTAGCTATACTCTCAGCTTCCACCCTGAGATGATTGAAACCTGTCGCGAGATCCAACTGGGAGAACACTCTCGCATCATTCAACTGATCAAACAAATTATCTATCCGCGGTAGAGGATATTTATTCTTCCTCTTCACCTTATTCAACTCACGGTAGTCCACACACAATCGAAGGGAACCATCTGCCTTGGTAGAAAACACAATTGGTGCTCCTCACTCAGAAACACTTCTTCTGATAAATCCCTTCTTCAACTGATTGCTTACTTGCACCCTGAGTTCTCGCTGCTTCCTTGGTGCCATACGACGAAGTGGCATCACTATAGGTCTGGCATCTTTCACTAAATCAATCTGAAACTCAATCTCTCGGTGTGGTGGAAGTCCGGTCACTTCCTCAAAGACGTCCGGAAACTGGCCAGCCACTGGCACATCTGACAACCCATCATGCAGGATGTCGAGGGAATTTAGAAAACTAGTCGTTACCCCATCACTAGGTAGACCACAAAATACTACCCTCCGCCCATCATCCGCTCTAACTGTCACCAAAAAGCCCTCACAGTCTACCACTATCCCATATCATTGGAGCCAATCTACTCCCAAAATAATTCCAAACCCAGTAAAGCCCAAAACAAAGCAATCACAAACAAACATGCATCCATGACTCAATAAGACCACATTACGACAAATCATGCTAAGGCTAGTTGAACCACCAATCGGGTTCATCACTGCTAAATGTCTATCGACCATCTCATGTTCCAATCCCAACCTATCTACCAGGTCACTAGATATGAAGGAACGGGAAGCTCCGGTATCAAACAATACTCGAATAGGGACATCATAAACAGAAAGCATACATTGAATGACGACATTCTTTCCTTTCTCCGCCGCAGTTGGGCATTCGACGAAGAAGGAACAACATTAAGAGCATATGCTTTCACAATCTGCTTCTCTTTAGGGGGTTGCGGACATTTAAATTTGTGATGTCTCACTTGGCCACAGTTAAAGCACTTCTTGTCTGCCGGCTTCGCTCGACATTCTTTAGCATAATGGCCCTTCTTGCCACACCTAAAGCACTCAACATCTTTCTTGCTCTTTTTCTAACCATCCTTAGCTTGGTTCTGACTCTGCCTCCTTTTATTCTGAGAATTATTCTTGCCTCCACCGCTTGCTTGCGGCTTTGGCTCTTCTGCAGATGCAACCTCAGTCTTCGACTTAGGGTATAGACTCTCTGATCTCAAAGCTTTCCCCACAATCGATTCAAACGTCTCATCGATATGGTTTATAAGCCTTTCCCCCAAGTACTGATCTTAGCTTGTTATGAACTTCTCATTCCTCTTCTCGGTGGTGTCAATAAGAGACAATGCATACTTCGATAAAGTATCGAACTCAGCAATATATACTCCGAGATTGCCCTACCATTCTGCTAAAGCTATAGAAATTTCCTAAACAATTCTGACCTCTGGGCAGCTGGAATAAACTTATCGCAAAAGCGGGTCTTGAACTAATCCCAAGTAACTTGATCCTCAGGGGTAACTTCCTTAATGGCATTCCACCAATTAATTGCCCGTCCTTGCAGCTGACGAGATGCTAGCTTTCTCTTCATCGCATCCTCAATACCCAAATCTTCGAAGATGCGCTCACAGCTATCAAGCCAATCCTGAACTTCTGTAGCCGATTTCGTTCAGTGGAACGGCTTCCCACCAAGACTAGTGTAATCCTTGCAAAGCTTGGCGAAATCGGCTCTAGGCGCCTGCACCGCTGCGTCACCACCATTTGCAGCATTGGGAATTGCTCCTTGCACATTTCTAAGAATCTCTCTCATGAAGTCAGTGAACATCGTCCTCATATCAGGAGCATTCCCATTATTAGCTCCTCTATCACTACCCCTTGTATATTAGCTCATCGTTCAATCTGTAAGGAGAAAACGATTAACCATCTCTTCAGTGGTGCCAGTGCACTGCGACTTCATCCTTAAATATAATAATAGTATATATATAGCTTTTGTAAACCAAAATATCACAAATACGCGATCTCATATACGTACTATCTTTCTCTGGTGTCTTCCCTAGGTTAACTACGCAACCTAGAGCTCTGATACCAAATGTGACGACCCAACCCGCACCAACCGATATTTCAATGAAAGTGCGTTGTGCCAATGTACAACCAGCACGGGACGGTCGCCAAAGAAAGGAAAGAATGGAATTTGAACTAGCAAGGAAACTATAGAATGTCTCACAGTGCATGGAATAATATAATAATAACATACTTGACATAAAACAAGCAAGACAGTGCATAAGCTGAAAACTAAACCATCATAGCAGTGTAAAATCCAAATACAGCTTATGTTCCACATCATCAATATTACAACTTTTAAAAACTATCTCTAAACAAAATGGGAAAGGTACACTTCTAATGACCAAAGTAGTGACCAGCAGCGACACAGGGAGAATATATATATATAATACGTGGGAGCCTCATGCTCGTCTCCGGTACAACTTCTCGTGCATACCACCTAACTTGTGTCTAGTCTGCCCGTTTAAGAGAACCCAGAGTAATAAGAAGAGACATAAAACTCGGGGTCCGACAAAAGTCTAGTATGAGCGATAAGCAGCAAAACAGAACAATAACAAGTATATTAAACCATACCTGAACCTAGACCTGCAACCAAAGAGTTAGCACAACAGGATGTACAATACTCTATGGTGACACCAACATATGGTGTACGGGGGTGGGGGTGCTCATGTCATAATGGTGCCAAACAATCAAGCATAACAACCATCATCACATCTCTCACTCAGTGCGTAAAGCATACGATATCCACCGCTTTGATCACCCATATCCTCGCTATGATCACTCTGCCCTATGGAGTCATGGCGACTCCAGTGCACCTATCCACAACCACTAGTCCTTGCTATGTCCACTCTACCCCATGAAGTCATGACGACTCCACTGCACTGGCTCATAGCCTTGATACGGTCACTCTGCCCTATGAAGTCATGATGACTTCACTACAATGATCCATAGCCAATCCCGTCTCTCAGTGGTGGATCAAAGCTATGGACGTAGATAACCACTTTGCACATGTCCCGTAGCAAACTCCAATTCATGGAGTTAACTCGTTGGTTCTTATCTGGATGCCGAGTTCTACTTCCTTTTTGAATTTCCTTTGCATCTTGGGTTTTGGTCGAATTGGAGTTTGCCTTTAGAAGAGTCGTTTAGTAGAAATGGTGGAATTCCAGAACCGGTTCGGATCGGCCATCCGGTTCGGTGGTGCTTAAGTCCTTGTTCGAAGTACTTTGCTCTAGTTTGGTTCGGCCATATGGTTTGGTGCTTCAGCTTTAATTCGAATGTGTCATGCCTAAACTCCTTGTTCGGTTCGGCTACCTTGGTTCGGTTCGGCTATGCCGAACCGATCCCATCTCTACTCTTCTTTGCCTTCTGTTTTACTATCCTCCTGTTCCAGCTAGTTTACTCCAATCCGATCCGGTCCCTCCTTATTGCCTTTGCATCCTTTTGGGCTAAGTTTCAGTCTGATTTGAATTTCCTTGCCCGTGCCCCTGATCCGACCCGATCCCCTAACCCGATTCGATCCGAAACCCTGCACATTTCCTGCAACTTTTCCAACGACTATTTTACACCATACGATGGTGTTTTCTACCATTCTAACTGTTCTAATAAATCATAAAGCATACCATGCAGTCATAGCAATATATAGAATTTACCACAAACACCAAAACAACAATTTGACATGTTAAAATGGATCAAACATACCCAAAACCCATATTTCCCCCTTAATCATGTTTAACAATAACTAATGTTAGGATTAGCAAAACTTAACCAAATCAACCCAAATTTCTAACAGAGGCCTAAAACAATATTTCGAAATTTATAAATATTTTTCCAGAATTTAATCATGTTTAAATTCGCTAATTAACACTAATTACCCTTAATTAACCATAATTAGTGTAAAACAATGCAAATCACTCACCTTAGCCACAAATTAACTTTAGATCTGAAACTATCTCTGATTTGAGTTGAATCTCTATGCAACACAGTAGCTCTAACTCTGATTTGGTGCTGTTTCTCCTTGATTTGACGTAAATTAGGCTAAAACTTGATTAGAGAGCGATTTGGGATGAAATTAGAAGGTGCATGCCATTGTTAGGGTGTCTAAGAGGTTAATGACAGCTAGAAACCTGAAATAGAATGAAAACCTAACTCATTTCAGCCTCCCCATAGCCCTAATCCCAAAATGGGTTAAGGGCCCCTTCACTAATCACCTTATTTGGCCTGGTTAAGCAGTTTTTCACCTTCTATACCTTATTTCAGCCATATCTCCCAAACGGTAAGTCCGTTTTTCACATATAAACACTCTACGGAAAGGTAAACCATCATCCGGATCTAATGGAAGGGGTTTCAAGTCAAAATTCCTTACCAATCAAAAGTTATGGCCAAAACAAGATCAGCTAGGGGCAAAACGGTCATTCAAAAATCGGCAAAAATTGTGAACATGGAAAATGACCCCAATAGTCGTCCCAAATGTCACACGAGCATACGACTCCTTATGAGAAAGAAATAAATATTCTACAATCCTCCGATGCGTAGAATGCGGGTCGTTATAGTAATTTACCAAGGAATTTTTGGGCTGAGGTAGTTAGAACAACTTGCTATATTATTAATAGAATCTCAGTTAGACCTTTAACTCATAAAACACCATATGAACTTATGTATAAGAAGAAACCAAAAGTATCTTATTTTTAAATATTTGGAAGTAAATGTTTTACACTAAATACAAAAGATAATTTAGAGAAGTTTGACTTGAAATTCGATAAAGGAATATTTATTGGATATTCAGAAAGAAGTAAGGCATATAGAGTTTTCAATACCCGAACCAATACCATAGAAGAAACATTAAATGTATCTTGCGATGAAAACAATAAAAGTATAACTCAAAACAATGAAGATGATTGTGAAAATGAGACTAACAGAACATATCATAAAGATAATCAACCAAATAAAAGAATTATATTAATTAGAGACCATCCTATAGAAAATATCTTAGGAGATATTGAATCAGTTGTGAGAACTTGCAATCAATTAAATAATATGAGTAACACTGCATATATTTCAATTATTGAACCTAAATCCAAAGGAAGCATCTTCCGATGATTCATGGATACTTGCTATGCAAGAAGAACTAAATCAGTTTACTAAGAATGATGTATTGGAACTTGTTCCTAAACTAGAAAATAAAACTATAATAGGAACCAAATGGGTTTATAAAAATAAAATGAATGAACATGGTGAGGTCGTAAGGAATAAAGCATGATTAGTAGCACAAGGTTATACTCAAGAAGGAGGAACTGATTACGATGAAACTTCTGGCCCCATAGCAAGACTAGAAGCTATTAGGATTTTACTAGCTTTTGCAAACCATAATAATTTCAAATTTTATTAAATGGATTTAAAAGTGCTTTTCTAAATGGATTTGTTAAGGAAGACGTATATGTAGAGAAACCACCTCTATTTGAAGATGAAAAATTACCAAATAACGTATATAAGTTAAAGAAAGCGTTATATGGATTAAAACATGCTCTTAGGGCATAGTATGATAGAATAAGAAAATTAGATAATACTTTATTTATCAACAAAAATAATATAGATATTCAATTAGTAGAAATATATGTTGACAATAAATTTTTGGATCAACAAACGATAAGACGAATAAAGAATTTTCAGATAAAGAATTTGAAATGAGTAATATGGGAGAACTATCATTCTTTCTAGGATTGCAAATTTGTCAATTAAAGAATGGAATATTTATTAATCAAGAAAAATATGCAAGTGATTTAATTAATAAATATAATCTAACAACAACAAATGGAAGACCAACACCTATGGTGACCAATATAGCATTAAGTAAAGATGATACATTTAAAGATGTGGGTCAAAAATTATGCTGAGGAATGATAGGATCATTATTATATATAAGTGCTAGTAGACCAGATATAATGCATAGTGTATGTCTTTGTGCAAGATATCAATCACAACATAAGGAAACACATATAAAAGTTGTAAAACACATTCTGAGGTATGTAAAGCATACATCAGATTTTGGATTGTTTTACCCTAAGGACGACTCAGTCAATTTAGTTTCTTACTATGAGGCTGACTACGTAGGATGTAAATCCGATCGCAAAAGTACTAGTGGAACATGTCACTTCTTAGGACATTCACTAGTCTCATGGTTTAGTAAAAAGCAAAATACTATATCTTTGTCAACAATTGAAGCAGAATATATCTCTGCTGCTTTGGCTTGTTCACAAGTAATATATGCAACAAACTTTAAATGAATTTGAATTAAAAATAAATAAATCTCCAATATACTACGATAATACAAGTGTTATAAATATTTCAAAAAATTCAACTTATCATTCAAGAAGTAAACATATTGATATACGACATCATTTTCTAAGAGGTAATGTAACTAAAGAGAAAATTTCACTTGAATTTATAGAAACAGATAAACAAATAGCGGATATATTAACAAAACCATTAAATGAAGAAACATTCACTAAATTTTGAAGAGAATTATGTGTATGTTCACTAAGTGAGTTAGAATAATTAAATATACTGTAATATATAAAAATAACATAAGTAATTAGAAAAAATAAAATTTAAAACTAAAGTATGTCGGCATACATTTATTAATATGTCAACATACAACTGCTAGAATTTTAAATTTAATTCCCACCAAATGTTAGTTATATTAATTATTTCAACCTTCTACTTCGACTTTTCTTCTTCATTTTCATTTCTCTTCTCTGTAAAAATTCAAAACTAAAATAAAAAATGTCTTCCACTAATTTAAACAACCAAATCAACTCCGATTCATCCGTTGGACCATCCGAGGGTCCATTTCAAAGATCTACACTTTCTCGTGTCATCAAAATCGAAGAAAAGATGGAGTATGCTCCGCAAATGATAGCTGAAATTCAAGTACTCTTGATTAGAGTGAGTTAAGAGAAAAATAAGAAAGAGAAAGTAATAAGAAGCCTCCTAAAGTTTATAATGGATAACGAGGCTAATCTAATTATCATCGACGATGATAATCAAACCATGGATGAGGAGGAAGAGCCAGAGGAAGAACCAGAAGAAGAAGAAATGATGGAGGAAGAAGAACCTCATGAAACTCAACCAACAATTACGGAAGAAGACGATAATGTTGTAAGTTTAGGAGAGGCGTTATCTGACCAAAATGGAAATACAATTGAAAGGAATGGAGAATTTTGTCTCCATTATCCAAATTGTCTATTCACAAATCTCCCATTGTCAAAAATAATTAGTTTTTAAGGTTTTCTTTGATTTTCATTTCTTTGCGTTTTTACATCGTATCGTACTTGTACAAGTTCATGTATTTGTACAAACTCGAGTTTAATGCAATAATTATTTATGTTTATAATTAGTTATAACTTATAAATATAAAATAATATGGATAAAAGATTAAGTGGGAGTATAAATTATTAAACGAATATTTTACTTAGGGGGAGTATTTTACTTTGAATTAGTTATAGATTAAGGGAGAATATCATAATAGGATTAGTTACTTAATATGTAATTGGTTTTATTTAGATAGTTATACAACTTAGGGAGAGTTGTTTTAGAATTTCTTTTTGATAATGCCAAAAAGGGAGAAATTATAAAATATAGGCATAGGTTATAGGATTTATATAGACATGGGAGTATTTGAAGGATCATCATCAACAAGTATATACAGGTATGATATTTTGTAAACTAAGATTGTCATCATCAAAAAGGGGAAGATTGTTGGAGAATGGAGTTTTGATGACAACAGCCTCATTTTAATATTAATTTATTATAAAATATTTACTAACCCTTTTGTCTAGAATATATATATATACACACACACACACATATGCAGGATTTATATACAGGAATTATTACTGAAGACTGTACAGTTTAAAGATATTAGAGATTCAGAATTCAGAGATATTTCAAGACTCATGAGTAATCAAGATTTCAAGAGTTCAAGACTAATATAGTTATAGAGTCTAGATTATGTAAGACTCTAAAATAGCACTCTAGGTTCATATTCAAATTCTGTTTTTCACATTCTATTATCAAATTTTATCTTCAATCCTCTTTATTTTATTTTCTATATTTTCTATTTTTTCTTACTTTACTTTTGTTTTCAAACTTAAGTTTTATTGGTTTTATGTATTTATACTTTATATTTATATAGTTTTAAACATTATAATTTTATAAATATGTTTACATAGTTTATATTTATGTTTTCATATGATTTCCTACTTTATAATATTAATTTATAACGCTATATTTTAATTCAAGAATTTGTAGAGTTATATTTATATCAAAACACTTGAACTCAAAAATTAATTTTGTACTAAGTATATGTCGACATATATAAAACATCTTATCGAAATGTAACTGTCATTTTTCAATTTTGAAAGAAAGTGTCTTTTCACTATTTATGACAATTCTGGAGCATTGCAACCTTTCACACACTATAAAAAGGGATTGAATTCGATTTTTTGATCACTCCTTCTTCTCCACTTTCACTCTCTTTCATTCCACCATTATTTCTTACCATTTTTATAATTCCTACACCAATACTCTACCGAATTCAATTATGTTTTCACTAATCTTCTTCTCTCTATACTCTCTATTCATTACTCTCTGAATCAAGTGCTATTGAAGAGTTATAGGGCTATTATAATTGTTTGGGAAGTGTTTGGGAATCGGTGTTGACCTTGTAGACGTGAAATCAAGGAACGGAATCGGTGTTTTCCTTATTATTGTGAAATCAAGGAACGAGTTCGGTGTTAACCTTGTAGCCGTGAACTCAAGCGGTGTAATTGGATATTGATATAGTAATAAAACTCTATGCAATCGAGCATTGTGTGGGGCTGGATGTAGGAGCAATCTGAACCAGTATAAAATCCGGTGTGTTCTTTCCTTTTTTGCATTTGTATTTCTGTTTATTTTGCATATATGTTTGATTCAGTGTTTACGATTGTTTTGTAGGGTTTAAATCATATAGTTTATCACAAAATTTTAGATTTTGTTTAAATTCTCAAAAAAACTATTCACCCCCGCTAGTGTTTGTTTTGCCTTAACGATCCTTTCCACAATCCCTAACACAGTATAGAAGACAAGCCCCTGAAAATCCGAAAATTCTCCAAGTACGTTCGGACCACTACATTAATAAATATAATAAATCTCAAGATTGAAGTTGCCCACTAGAGACCATCAATGAGCAGTCCTGCCGATGTGAAGGATTCCGATCTTCAACACCATCTTTAAATATCCGTATTGGCTTCATTATGTCATATTATTATTCGGAATGGTTTTCAGACATAAGTTATGATCCCGGTCTTTACGAATAATAAGAGTTATTTAAAACGATATGATATATTGGATTCTAGTTAAGTCTCAATGCATATGAAACTTCCATCTATTATTAAAAAAATCATTATATTTTTGAAAAGGTTTAATAATGCTTGGATGAGGATTATCAAGTTAAAATTCTCCAAAATTAATTATCAAGAAAAAAGGGTTTCAAAAGCGTTACAAATAAGTTAATTTAAATACTTTAATGAAAATAACTTTAAAACTTTACGTTTCCAATCAAAATCACTTTGAAATCATTTAATATGATTTATCAATAAAATTCTAAATTTTTACTAACTTTAAAATTGCCATTTCAGTCGATTTCCAAATTTGGTCATTAAAGTGAATTACCATGATTTTAACTGAAAAATATTTTAAACATAACTTGCAAAATATACATTGAAATTGGAAAATTCTTTTTTTAATTGAAAAATATTATTATTATAAAGCAAACATTTTACATTTTAGGAAAATCCAATAAAAAATGAATCTGTTATATCAGTTTAAAGTCCTGGTCGGAACTCACGAACTACTGCAGCGTGACAGGCTCTATTCTAACCGTATTTATACTTATGTTAAAAATTATCCGATTTGCTTCAAAATAGTTTAGAAATCCATTTAAAACATTTATAAGATTATTTAAAAGCAATATTACATGATTTCAACTTTAAATTCAAATAATCATTTTTAATTAATATTATAATCATTTTTATTTAAATCATCTCACTATGTCCTTTTAAACATACAAGACACGCTTCATAACTTGGGAACCATCGTTAATGGCACCAAGAAATTATTTCCTTTTTTTTCTCACTTCTCACAGCCTCTTCGCATTTTCTTTCTTCATACCACTAACTTCTCTCTATAAATTCCTTTTGTGAAAACCCGTGACTTCCCCGGTAAGGAAAGCCCGGATACTTTGAGGACAAGACAGATCGGAACGCAAACAGAATAACATTTCATTGTATATTACAACAATTCCATCAGAATACAAGAATATACAGAGTAAGAATAAATATTACACAGAAAATATCAGAGATTTAAATTACATTTAAATACATCTCAGAGGAAAAATAATACGATACACAACTAGAAGTAATACACGGATACAGAGCTTTCCGATTATCGTCCCAGCTGTAAATCAGGATCCTGTGAATATAAATCTGCAAAATCAAAACTACTAGCTGCCCGTGTCAAAATAAGGGCACCCAGAGTTTATGTTGAAACAATAAACCCCAGGTCAGTCATGGGATTGGTGTGAGAACTAAAACAGTTATTAATCTTTATTTTAAAGTTAGGTAAATCAAGGGACCACACCGTATAACACGGAACGGGTTTCCTCCCAAGAACACCAGCGCAATGCTAAATAAAGAAAAATGAAGCTGTTATAAGACCCAGGTCCCATCACACAACGCAACGCAAGCCGGAGGATAGGGTTTTACCTTATAACAGCCAAAGAATGCTTGATACGTGAAATTCTATCTTTTGATTCTTAATCAGACTCCAACCGCAAATTAGTAAGAGAACGATTCCCTAAGTATTAACCCCGAAGGCCGAAACCAACATCAGACCAATACCCAGGAAACCACCCATCTTAGCTCGTTTCCAATTAGTTTCTGATTTTATACACAGTCATAAATATCAATCATAGACAGCATGGGTACCATATATCATGTCGCCATACTAGGCTCTACAATCAAAACCGCAAATGTCATGTATTTGGAAGTTGGATTTCCATCTGTGAACCGAGGCAAAAGATACTCCTCTACCGACTTCGAGACTGTCTAGCCCGAGCCTCAGGGTCAGAGCGCATCGACCCTTGGATCGTCATGGCCGGTCCACCGATGTGGATTAAAATGCCTGAACAATGCGTTTCCCCGCCTTTTGGGGCGTAAATGAGCCAACGAATGACTCCATCGGCTTCACATAGTCACCGATATATCCGAGGCGCCTTGCAACAGCAACAACCATATAAGTCAAACTCGTCAGGGCGTGTAAAACCACTGACGCCACTTCTAGCTAGAAAGAAACGCATGTCCTCCCTGATGTCCTCTCCCGTTTCTGGTTCACAACCAGGGTGTGAGGCTCGCGAATTAACGCTACACAAAGTTGTGCCACACAGGCTGTGCTTTGATCATCAACCACAAGACTCTGCTTTTCAACAAAAGCCTTGATCATTTGCATCTTAGCATGCCATACAGGCAAACCACTCTATGCAACCGATATCAGTCACACAAAATGAAATCCAATGTCAGACACACAGTCCATCTACAAGTCCGTTCTGGGTCTGAACGAAACCGGAGGCACCTTGTACCTCGCATATCCATCGATCTCCAAGTACGTCTGGACGACCACTAACTGATTCCCTCCTCTTGGGTGTACGACCCAATCAAGATCATCAGTAATCACCCAAACGACGTGAAGACATCCGGTCTTCAACCACCGTCTTCATCTTCGACTTATCGTCGTGTCAGTTATTCAGAATGGGATAAACCTGGTCTTTCCAAATAACTCACGTATATAATAAACAAGTGTTACATAAACACAGCATACGCCTCATTCCAATTCATCAGTCACTAACCGTAAATTAGTAAGGCAACAATTCCCCAAATATTAACCCCGAAGGCCGAAACCAACATCAGATCAATGCCCAGAAAACCATTCATCTTAACTAATCTTCAGTTAGTTGCTAAATTTCACATTCTTAGGGATAGGTTCCCATTAATTTTATCAAAGATAAATTCCTTAAATTTATTCTTTATTCTTCTTTTGAATATCAATTCAACTAGTCGGGATTAACGAACCTTACCGAAGTAATCATTTGTTTTAATTTCCCAATCCTAACCTATTCATCCCATGAAGTAAAACTGGTCATACTTCATATCTAACACCACGGTGTTATCGGTAAATTCAATTACCATTTCACGTTTAAATCTAATTAAAGATTTAACTATCGCCTGGAGTAAAACTTGATACTCCATTCTCGATCTTTTCAATCTAATTAAAGATTCAATAAAACTCCACTTAGTTTTAATCTTTAACTGGATCAGTGTCATTTAAAACACGGTTCACAATAAACCCCAAAATCATATTACATTTCAATCAGTCCCTAACCGTAAATTAGCGAGTGAGTAATTCCCTAAGTATTAACCCCGAAGGCCGAAACCAACATCAGATTAATACCCCCAGAAACCATTCAACTTAACTAATCTCCAGTTAGTTTCTGATTTTCTTAACTCCTTTGGGTCTAAGAATAGTATTAGTGAAGATACCATTCACGACAACCCAAAATCACATTCCATTAATTATCGGGTTAAAGAACAAGTGTTATTTAAAACACTGTTCACGATAAACCCAAAAATCAATACCAATTCAATTCCAACTAAATATTATTTAATTGGTACACTTCATTAAATCTAAATAAAAAGATTTAATCTTTTTCTCAACTGGGGTTAAGA
Source organism: Allium sativum (assembly GCA_030737875.1). Classification (NCBI taxonomy): domain Eukaryota; kingdom Viridiplantae; phylum Streptophyta; class Magnoliopsida; order Asparagales; family Amaryllidaceae; genus Allium; species Allium sativum. Next base: position 827,112,145 of record CM060918.1, read on the forward strand.
ACAGTGTTAATGAAGACACCATTCACGACAAACCCAAATCCCATTTGATATTAAATACAAGGCTCTGAATAGAAAATATATCGGCTTATATTCAATATCAAATTCTACGACCAACAAATATCGTATTGGAAATAACGATATAAATATATCTTTCAAATTTCCATAACAATATTTGTATAATCCCGAAATCCAACATCGAAATTTTCCAACGACGATTTCGATTCGAATCCATTCCAATTCAATTATTGGAAATTCTGGTTATTATCAAAACCATTTCAAATCCAGTTTATTTATTTTAAAAATAAACAAATTATTATTCTAGTTCAAAACTAGTTCATATGATTAAAATAAATTTATTCGTTTTAATTTCGTCGAAAATATATTTTTCGACGTTATTATTTAAAATAATCCATTTTAAATAATCAAAATTCACTAAATTCGCCAAAATAAAAATTTTAAATTGGCTCAGATTTCCGGGTTATTACAATCTCCCCCACTTAAAACTTTTCATCCCCGAAAAGGAACGAAGCCGAAAGTTGTTTCACAAACCAACTCAACTTCCTCTATTTTCTTTACGGCTCAAGTTCTTCAACTTTTCAGTTTCTAAGAACTTTTCAAATTTCTCAAAATTTGGCTAACACCCTAAATTTTTGAAAAATTTCGCCATAACCTCCCCTGCACCGGGGACTTTGGGATATTTCATATAGCCTCCCATGGCCTTCTTTAATCCAAAAGAAAAAGCAAAGCAGCTGGCCATTCGGCTCATAAAATCATCATCACCCAAACAAAACAGTAAATTATGCTAAACATATACCTATTTGTCGGGCAAACAATTTTATTCTCTGCTCTAGCCTCCTTGCAATGACCTGTTCAATGTAAGTATATGCAAGCAAATGCGATAAATTTTCAATACAATTCACTATTTGATCAATTCGGCTAAAGGTTCAACATTTAATTAATCAGACTATAATCAAACAACACAACCAGCAATCAATTAGTTGATTAGCTTTTCAAATTCGTAACTTTGATATATAGTCAAAAAATCAGATTTTTGATGCCAAATCACAACAATAAGCCCTATCTATTTTTGGTTCTCACACCAGTTAATTGGAAATATATAGAAATCTCACTTTCGAAACTCGAACACTAATTCTTATAATGTAGCTACAATCATCAGAATCATCTCCGGGCGACTAGAGTGTGAATCTATATCTATCCAGTATATTAAAACTTCAAATACACGCAGAGCAGACGTATACGCAAAATTTATATATACTGGATTGTCCAAATTCAATATAAAATAAATAATCAAATACGAATAATTGATTTAAATTTTCAAAACAAAAATTGTTTTCATTTTAAAAATATACTCTTCACACTCGTTCTAGAATACTACTGATCCTATCTCTAACGAGTCATTCTTGTTGGATATTACTAATCCAATATCTAATGAATTCTTTTGTTTGGTTCTAATGTGTCTTATTCTCCGAGCTCTGTAAACCAAAGCTCTGATACCAACTGTGAAAACCCGTGACTTCCCCGGTAAGGAAAGCCCGGATACTTTGAGGACAAGACAGATCGAAACGCAAATAGAAGAACATTTCATTGTATATTACAACAATTCCATCAGAATACAAGAATATACAGAGTAAGAATAAATATTACACAGAAAATATCAGAGATTTAAATTACATTTAAATACGTCGCAGCGGAAAAAAAATACAATACACATCTAGAAGTAATACACGGATATAGAGCTTTCCGAGTATCATCCCAGCTATAAATCAGGATCCTGTGAATATAAATCTGCAAAACCGAAACTACTAGCTGCCCGTGTCAAAATAAGGGCACCCAGATTTTAGGTTGAAATAATAAACCCCAGGTCAGTCATAGGACTGGTGTGAGAACTAAAACAGTTATTAATCTTTATTTTAAAGTTAGGTAAATCAAAGGACCACGCTGTATAACACAGAACGGGTTTCCTCCCAAGAACACCAGTGCATAAAACAACAGCGCAATGCTAAATAAAGAAAAATGAAGTTGTTATCAGACCCAGGTCCCATCACATAATGAAACGCAAGCCGGAGGATAGGGTTTTACCTTATAACAGCCAAAGAATGCTTGGTACGTGAAATTTTATCTTTTGATTCTTAATCAGAATCCAACCGCAAATTAGTAAGAGAATGATTCCCTAAGTATTAACCCCGAAAGCCGAAACCAACATCAGACGAATATCCAGGAAACCACCCATCTTAGCTCTTTTCCAGTTAGTTTCTGATTTTATATACAATCATAAATATCAATCATAGACAGCATGGGTACCATATATCATGTCGCCATATTAGGCTCTACAATCAAAACCGCAAATGTCACGTATTTGGAATTTGGATTTCCATCTGTGAACCGAGGCAAAAGATAGTCCTCTACAGACTTCGAGACTATCTAGCCCGAGCCTCAGGGTCAGAGCGCATCGACCCTTGGATTGTCAGGGTCGGTCCACCGATGTGGATTTAAATGCCTGAGCACTGCGTTTCCCCGCCCTTTGGGGCATAAATGAGCGAACGAATGACTCCATCGGCTTCACATAGTCACCTATATATCCAAGGCACCTCGCAAAAGCAACAACCACATAAGTCAAACTCGTCAGGTCGTGTAAAACCACTGACGCCACTTCTAGCTAGAAAGAAACGCATGTCCTCCCTGATGTCCTCTCCCATTTCTGGTTCACAACCGGGGTGTGAGGCTCACGAATTAACGCTACACAAAGCTGTGCCACACAGGCTGTGCTTTGATCATCAACCACAAGACTCTGCTTTTCAACAGAAGCCTTGATCCTTTGCATCTTAGCATGCCACACAGGCAAACCACTTTATGCAACCGATATCAGTTACACAGAATGAAATCAAAGTAAGACACACAGTCCATCTACAAGTCCGTTCCGGGTCTGAACGAAACCGGAGGCACCTTGTACATCGCATATCCATCGATCTCCAAGTACGTCTGGATGACCACTAACTAATTCCCTCCTCTTGGGTGTACGGCCCAATCAAGTTCATCAGTAATCATCCAAATGACATAAAGACCTCCGGTCTTCAACCACCGTCTTCATCTTCGACTTATCGTCGTATCAGTTATTCAGAATGGGACAAACCCGGTCTTTTCGAATAACTCGCATATATAATAAAAAAGTGTTACACAAACACAACATAAGCCTCATTCCAATTCATGAGTCACTAACCGTAAATTAGTAAGGGAACAATTCCCCAAATATTAACCCCGAAGGCCGAAACCAACATCAGATCAATACCCAGGAAACCATTCATCTTAACTAATCTTCAGTTTGTTGCTAAATTTCACATTCTTAGGGATAGGTTCCCATTAATTTTATCAAAGATAAATTCCTTAAATTTATTCTTTATTCTTCTTTTGAATATCAATTCAACTAGTCGGGATTAACGAACCTTACCGAAGTAATCATTTGTTTTAATTTCCCAATCCCAACCTATTCATCCTATGAAGTAAAACTTTTCATACTTCATATCTAACACCACGGTGTTATCTGTAAATTCAATTACCATTTCACGTTTAAATCTAATTAAAGATTTAACTATTGCCTAGAGTAAAACTGGTGATACTCCATTCTCGATCTTTTCAATCTAATTAAAGATTCACTAAAACTCCACTTAGTTTTAATCTTTAACTGGGTTAAAGAATCAGTGTCATGTAAAACATGGTTCACAATAAACCCCAAAATCACATCACATTTCAATCAGTCCCTAACCGTAAATTAGCGAGTGAGCAATTCCCTAAGTATTAACCCGAAGGCCGAAACCAACATCAGATCAATACCCCAGAAACCATTCAACTTAACTAATCTCCAGTTAGTTTCTGATTTTCTTAACTCCTTTGGTTCTAAGAACAATATTATTGAAGATACCGTTCACGATAACCCAAAATCACATTCCATTAATTATTGGGTTAAAGAACAAGTGTTATTTAAAGCACTGTTCACGATAAACCCAAATTTCAATACCAATTCAATTCCAATTAAATATTATTTAATTGGTACACTTCATTAAATCTAAACAAAAAGATTTAATCTTTTTCTCAACTGGGGTTAAGAACAGTGTTAATGAAGACACCATTCACGACAAACCCATATCCCATTTGATATTAAATACAAGGCTCTGAATAGAAAATATATCGGCTTATATTCAATATCAAATTCTATGACCAAAAATATCGTATTGGAAATAACGATATAAATATATCTTTCAAATTTCCATAACAATATCTGTATGATCCCGAAATCCAACATCGAAATATTCCAAAAACGATTTCGATTCAAATCCATTCCAATTCAATTATTGGAAATTCTGGTTATTATCAAAACCATTTCAAATCCAATTTATTTATTTTAAAAATAAACAAATTATTATTCTAGTTCAAAACTAGTTCATTTCGATAAAAATCTACTTTTATCTTTTCAAATATGGAGTTTTTCATCCCAATTCTACCCAAATCATTTCTTATAATTTTACACAAATTATTACTATTTTTAATAATTTTATCAAGGCCCGTACAGTCGATTTCCATCAATGGCCATCGAACTGCACTTACATCGACCTTTTCCAAATTTGATTTGGACATAATTCCAAATCCAACCATTAGATTTCAAATCTCTAATGTTCATTAGAAAGCTCTTTTCGATACAAACCCAACGGTTCCGATTTTAGGAGAATCCGACGGTCGGATCTCTCGTAATATCCATTCGAAGTAAATGGTCGAAATTCGCGAACTTCCGCGTCGCGATGCGTTCTATTCAGGCCATTATATATATGTAATATATATTATATATATTTCGTCGATTTCCTTTCAAAACGTATTTTATAAATTGTTTTAAATTCGTTTTCAAAACGATTTCAACTTTATATTCAATTTCTAATCAAAATTGAATATTCCACATCATCGATACACAAATGATAATATTTTCAAAACGTTATATTTTGAAATCACTTTCTTTCCTATATTCGTTATAAAAACGAATAAAATCGATATGAATATCGCTCGCGTCAAAATGGCGCAAATCTAATCAACACTGCTTCATATATTTCTATTTTCAAATATTCTATTTCAAATATTTCATTTTCAAATATTTCTATTCAAATATTTCTTTTTCAAATATTTCTATTTCAAATATTTCTTTTTCAAATATTCTATTTCAAATATTTCTTTTTCAAATATTTCTATTTCAAATATTCTATTTCAAAACTGGAATGAGGCCCAATCAATTACCATATAATGTTAATTATATGGTTTTTTTTACAACACATGTATATATTAACAACGATAAATAATCAACCATCATCCAGAGTGCACCACACAACTGCATAAGCATTAAATATAAATAATTAACGCTTACATAGTCTGTCAATCCATCGATTGACATACAACTAAACAACCAGGATTAGTGTACGTCAAATCTCTTCCCAATACCCGTGTGGGGTTTCAAACAATCAAACACAGATTTTATTTGTGTAGTTGGGCGATGTGTAAAATTTATCGTCCCAATCAATATCAGTCAAATCAGTGTATATAAACAAATCGTCTGATTTGTTTATAAATATTTATTTTATATACACGTTAAAAATTATATTTTTAACTATAAAATATTTTCCACTGTAAAATATTTTATTTCATTCTACACCACACAATTAAATTTCACAACACAGCAACCAAACAAACAAGTCATCCATGGTCTGTGGACGACGGGTGTCGGGTGCTGCTAAGCACCGTCTACATCCTAGTACATATTTCAAACTAGAAAATAAATTAAAAGTGAGGAGTTCTCACCGATTAGCTAAACCAATTCGCCGCGACTCTTCATATATAGGAAATCTTGCCGTGTTCGCCCTTTGTCACTTTCGTCGTCTGTATTCGCTACATATATAAAAATCACATTTTTATATCGTTGTTAACTATATATATATATCGATTTTTTTTATCAATACTTCATTATAAAAATCATATTTTTAACATGCGTGTCATAATAAAAATTATATTTTTGTTGCACTAACTTCATAGTAAAAATTATATTTTTACATCGGTGATGTCATAACAGAAATCGTATTTTCATTATAAATAAAAAATCATATCTTTCCTATGAATAATAATATCACCTTTCTATTTATAATTTTTTTTTATTATTGAAAATAATATCTTCGTATTTTTATATTCAACACATATGAACAAAGATCACATTTTTATATGCAATACATATGAATAAAAATCACGTCTTCTTCATTTAAAAATCACATCTTTTTATCGCTACTCAAACAAAATAAAAAATCAAATTTTTATTACTTTACAAACTGAGTTTTAAAAGTATATTTTCAAAATCTAAAACTGATTTTAAAAGAATTTATCTTTATCATAATAAAAACTGATTTTTTTTTATTTAAAAGTAAAAACTTACTGTTGATGTTTCAGGAGGGAGGAGGTTTGTTGGAGATCGCCGGGGGTTGGAGGCGGCACACGCTGGGTCTGGTGGTGACGACTAAGGCGGTGGCGGCGGCTGTTGGGTCTGAACGGCGGTCTTTGGGTCGGTTTTAGCTAGGGTTTCTCATATGGACGAGGTGAGAGCAGGCGGAGGGAGAAGAGGCCAACTGTGGCGGCGCTCGACGAGAGGAGGGGCGATGGTGGAAACACCGGAGCAGCGGCGTCTCGTCGCAGACGGGCAGTGTCTAGATCGAGATGGCGGTTTCCCCTTTTTTTATTTTAAAACTAATCGACGGTTTGACTGAGGGGATAAGGGTAGGGTTGGAGGGAGTTTAATTATATTATATATTAATTAATTATTATTTTATCCACTAAAGTTGACTTTTAAATTCGAACCCCAAATTGAACCCAATGACTGTCAGCCCTAGCGAATTACCCCTATTCCGAAAACAATGGGATATGTCCCGTAAGCCAATTCGACCGTTTCGATTAGTTTCCATTGAAATTAAAATATAAATCAGTATATATTCAATTTGAACGTACATTTTAAATTACCGGGGTCACATACGAACTCTAAAAATCCCAGAAAAATTATTTCTAGCTTCGTACTGACGATACGGTCCTAATAACACTAATTTCGTCTAATTCTAAGACTGTTTGAAAAATGGCCATTTTCAGGTCGATCGAAATTGATTGAAACGGTTAAAACATGTTTTACTTCGCCACGCTCACATATTAACTTCAAAAATTATGAATTTTGAAACCTAGCAATAATTTGACATTCCGGTCCCAACAAAAGTGGTTTCGCCGAAAACAGAGGTCGTTTGCAAAATGGCTATTTTGAAAGGCCTTTATATATATATTAAAATATATATAAATTCCACAGCGACTTTTCTGAATTTTAAAATGGACATATCTTTCACTCTATAAAGTGAAATCTCGGTTTCTTAGATCCGTTAGAAAGATATGATCGAACAAATTCAAATATTTTTTGTTTCGTTGAAATCCGATTTATTTTGAATCATGTACATTCATTTGAAATTTGAAATCGAATTTTCGAACTATCGTGCCATTTCAGGCTCGTTATATAATTAAAATAAATTTATTCGTTTTAACTTCGTCGAAAATATATTTTCCGTCGTTATTATTTAAAATAATCCATTTTAAATAATCAAAATTCACTAAATTCGCCAAAATAAAAATTTAAAATTGGCTCAGATTTCCGGGTTATTACACCTTTTCTTGTTTTTGCTATGCGTGATGGCTCATCAGTTTCCCCTTTTCCAATTTCTAATCTAAGTTTTGTCTATTTTATGATTTGAGCTCCAAAATACCGCAAAATTCCTCAACCTCATCTACCCAGCTAGCAACTCCCATTAACCACTTCCGATATCCTTCCATTCTTTGTGCCTAGGCTATTTTAGGCAACGACTAGCTTTGCGTGTTATTCAACTAGTTGTCTTGGCCATGGAATGGACTTTGACACTTACGTGGAGGACAACCGTGAACAATAACTCCCTAATGGTTTGTTTTGATTTCGTGTTTCGACTTAATTTTTGTGATGGTTCTTAGTGACTGTTTGGGTATGCAATGGTCACCTTGTTTCGTCTTGTTGGTAGCTCAAATTTGGTAGAGTGTTTTCTGGTTGTTGTATGCGTCGCTTAGGTGTTTGGTTAATCATTCGGTTTTTTGGAGATCAAACTTTGATATGCAAGTATGTTGACTGCTTATGCTATTATGTCTGGTGTCTTTGATTGGGTTGTCATTTTGTTTATTATTCATACACGAGGTGCTTGCACTGAACTTAGTGGGTTTTTAAGATGGTATTTTGCATGCTTGTTCACACTGGACATGGACTTGCATTAAGGTCAGGTAAGGTTATTATTTGGTGCAAAATTGGGTTTTCTTGAGTATGGTGTCCTGGTTATTCTGTTTTCCATGGTTGTCACAACAAATCTGGCGATGCTCTTTAACGCTTTTTTGCTTGTTCACGGTGGAAACCTTCTGCTTCCTACTCTAGGTAATTGCCAATTTTGGGCCTTTTTGATGGGACTCTGCCTTGGAGCCATACATGGATAGTCCGTGCTTCTATAGAGTGTGGAGCTTGAGATTATGCTATTTCAGCTGTGATTTAATATCATACCATGTTGTGCTTTTTTACTATAGCAGTATGGAATTGCATATGATACTAGCACATGCAATTTGTACCCATGTAATTATTTGTGGAATACTGTATTGTTTGTGCTGATGTTATTAACTACCAAGTGTAGTATGGAATGTAACATGTCATATCCTCCCCACGTGGAGTGTTGGATTGTAGTCTAGTTAAATAGCTTGCCTAAGTGCTGTAAGAGTGTCTAGGTAGAGCGGACGGGACACTATAAACTCCGTAGGCGGTGGATGGACCACCTTGAAAACTGAACAGCTGATTGTCTACTAACAATCACCTATACTATACTGAGTTTTTTATTATTAGTCATAATAAAAGGTGTTTGCGGTCACCTTAAAAACCCATCGGGTTTGCCAAAAAAATTAATATTATTTAATTATTAAAATATTATTATTTTTCAAAAATTAATCTTTTGAAATCCAAACTTTCCAGAACTCAAATTAAATATTACATAAGCTACATGGAACAACCCATTTGAGTTAAAACATCTCCTATATAGCTAAACTAAACTTCAATTTCAAAAATGATATCGATTTTATCGATTTAAACTTGAGCATAACATTTAATATCAAAACCTTGTTTAATAACATTCCAACCCTTACTAAAGTTTTTCGTAATCAATTCAATTTCATTTCTATCAATTTCAGAAAGAAAATTCAACTTTTAATTTTCCACTATATTTAAATGAATAAAATATTCATTTATATTACCCGACGAGCATGAGACTTAACCAATACCCATATAATTCCACACAGGTGGGTAAAACATGTGTAGTATGAACCAGTATCACTAATAACAACCGTTAAAACATTCATAACATCCATTCAACCATCACATAATATATATATATCACATTATATATGTATAAGCATTTGGTAATTAACGATTACACTTCGTTTAACAGCTAATTAACTATCAATTCACAACAACCAACATAACATTCATAATAAACAAATATAAATAAAGAGTTTCTCACCTTGGGGTTCCACTCCACCTTATTTATTGTAGGACTTCCTAGCTAATCCAGACTACTATGAACTGACTATCGATCCTCACTGACGTCTTTAACAACAACAATATTATTATTATTATTATTTATAATATTGGAGAAAGCTGAGAGGTGATGAGTTTGCATGAAGATGGTGCTTGGATGGTGGCGCAATGGGTGGTGTTTGGTTGGAGTTATGTGGCGTTTGAAGGAGTTATAGGTGTGCCGAGGTGGAGGGATGGTGGGTGCCGGGGGTTGGTGGGTGTTGGCCGAGGGAAGTGTTGGTAGATGGAAGTTGGAGATGGAATAGGGAGGAGGGTGTAGGGTTGAGAAAGTGGGTGTGTGACGGCCCGCCCCGCACCAGCTGGCATTTCCTCCGAAAGTGCGCTGTACACATGCCCGACTAGCACGGAACGGTCGCCAAAGAAAGGAAAGAAGAGAATGAACTAATAAAGAACCTGTAGAATGTCTCACAACACATGGAATGAAATATAATAGTAACATACTTTGACATAAAACAGGCAAGACAGTGCATAAGTCGAAAACTAAACTAACATAGCAGCGAAAATACAAATACAGCTTATGATCCAACATCATTATTACAACTTTATACTATCTCTAAAGCAAAAGAAAGCTAAAGTAGAAGATGCACTACTAATGCCCAAGCAGTGATCTTCAACAACACAGGGAGAATATCTATATGTATCATACGTGGAAGCCTCCTGCTCGTCTCCGGATCAGCTACTCGTGCATATCTAGCTAACCTATCTCTAGTCTGCTCGTGAGAGCACCCAGAGTAATAAGAAGAGACATAAAACTCTGGGTCAGACAAAAATTCTGGTAAGAGTGATAAGCAGCTAAACAGAATAATAACAGGTATACTAAACCATACCTGAACCTGGACCTGCAACCAAAGAGTTAGCACTACATACCGTACAATACTCTAAGGTGCCACTGAACAGATGGTGTAAAGATAACGGGGGTGGGGTGTGCATGTCATAATGATGGCAAACAAATCAACCATAACAACCATCCTCACATATCTCACTCAGTGCGTAAAGCATACGATGTCCACCACTGTCAATCACTAGACCCATCGAAGTAGTGACGGAGTTCGACTTGTACAACTACTGCTACTACCAAGCTTACCACATGGATTCATGACCAAACCTTTACAAATGACCCCACTTCATTGGTCTATAGCTCTTTAGTCGTACCTAGGCCACTGTGGCCCTGAATCCGTTCACATACTCCCTACACATAGTGATTCAAAGTTACAGACATCGACAACCCCTTAGCACATGTCCCGCAGCAAAGCCCAACTCATGAAGTCGACTCGTTGGTTCTCAACTGGATCCTGAGTACAAACTTCCCATTGGACTACCTTTGCATCTCAGGTTATTGGTCTTCTTCTCCGGATCGGTCTTTATTCAGTTCGTGATCATCATATAGGCTCGGGTTCATATCAGTTCGTAGCACCCTCTCCAGATCGGTTCGGATCGGGGTGACTTTCCTCCAACGGTTCGGATCGGGGCAACCTTTCTCCAGCGGTTCGGATCAGGGTCCACACCTCCTGGCTTCGTGCAAAACTCCTCTGGTTCGGTCCTTCTCCCCAAGCACTCCGGGTCGGGTCGGGTCTCTCAAGCTTCTCCATGGTGCGTCGGTTCGGGTCGGAGTGGCACAGGAGAGGAGGATCAGGTCGTGGGCTCAGGCCCAGATCGTCTCGTGGATGCAACATCTTGGAGGGGCGGTTCGGTACGGGCTCATTCCTCCGATCCGATCCAGTTCGGCCAGATTCCTGCACTTCTTCCATCGACTGTTTACGCCATTCGATGGTGTTTTCGAACAATCTAATACTTCTAGACAATGACAAATCATACTATACAGTCATAGCAACATGTACAATCAATCATAAACACCAAAACAACAACTATAGCATGTAAAATGGATCAAACATACCAAAAATCCCATGTTTTCCATTAAGCATGTTTAGGCAAAACTAATGATATGATTAGCAAAACTTAATCAAATTAACCCAAGTTTCTAACAGACGTCTAAAGCATCATTTAAGAATTTATAAATATTTTTCCAGAATTTATTAGTGTATAAATTCGCTAATTATCACTAATCACCCTAATTAACTGTAATTAGTGTCAAAACAATGCTAATCACTCACCTTTTCCACAATTAAACTTTAGAACTGAAATAATCTACTGTATGGGTCGAAATCCAATGCCTAGCAGCAGCTCCAACTCCGATTTGGTGCTATTTCTCCTTGATTTGATGTAGTTTAAGCCAATACTTGATTAAGAAGTGGCTAGGGATGATTCTAGATGTTGGAGGCCATTGTTAGGGTTTTCTGAGATGTATATGGCGGCTGGAAAATGAGAAAAACCGAAATCCCTAACCCTAACAGCCCTTAAATACTCCAAATCCCGAAATCTCCCTTTGGGCCTAGCTGTTAATCACCAGATTAAGCCCAATTAAGCTATTTTTCACCATTTGAAACTTGTTTCAGCCTTATCTCCCAAACGATAAGTCAGTTTGGCTAATGTGACCACTCTACGGAATTGTAAACCATCTTCCGGAGCCAATGAAAGCGGTTTCAGGTCAAATCTCCTTTCCAATCAAAATTTATGGCCAAAACAATATTAGCTAGGGGCAAAACGGTCATTTAAATATCGACAAAAATCATGAACATGGGAAATGACCCCAATAGTCGTCTCCTAAAGTTACATGACAATACGACTTCATATGTGAAAGAAATAAATATTCTACGATCCTATGATGTGTAGAATACGGGTTGTTACACTCTCCCCCCTCCCCCCTTAAGAAATTTCGTCCCCGAAATTCCTTAACCCAAAACATATAAAGGATCCCGCATGCCTACTAACCATATACAACAATCAATCATGCAAGACAAACAAAACAAGCCTATCCTAGCATGCGGAAAGACTAGATCGAAGTTAAAATCTTACCAGGCGAAGAGTTCTGGATATGTCTTCCCAATGCTCTCCTCTTTCTCTCAAGTACATTCATTCTCATTCTCGCCCTACTGAACTTTGACTAATTTCACCGCTTTTCTTCGAAGTTGCTTCGTATTGTTCCCAACGATACGCATAGGCTTGCAGTTCCCAACCGCCTCGGGTTCAACTTCGATATCATCCAACCAATCAGGTGAAATAGTCACATCTGGGTCGTGCACGAACTTCCTTAACTGGGAAACATGAAATACGTTGTGAACTCCTGCCATCTTCTCTGGTAATTCAACTTTGTATGCCAAATTCCCAATTTGCTCAAGAACTGGGTATGGACCAACAAATCTTGGTGCTAACTTGCCTCTCCTGCCAAATCGTATCACGCTCTTCAACGGAGAAATCTTGACAAACACCAAGTCGCCAATGGAGAACTTTAATTCTCTTCTCCTCTTATTAGCATAACTCTTCTGCCTATCTTGGGCAGCCTTCATTCGCTGTTGGATAACCTTAATCTTAGCTGGAGTTTCTCTTATCACATCGGGTCCAAGTACAAACTTCTCACCAGTTTCTACCCAACATGATGGTGAGTTGCACGGTCTTCCGTACAAAGCTTCAAATGGTGCCATACGGATACTGGATTGATAGCTATTATTATATGCAAACTCTACTATATGCAAATGGTCATCCCATGATCCAACCAAATCCAGTACACAAGCTCTCAAGATGTCTTCTAACACTCGATTCGCCCTCTCTGTCTGTCCGTCAGTTTGAGGATGATACGCGGTACTGATATGTAATTCTAATCCTAACGCCTCTTGTAAGCTCTTCCAAAATCCACTAGTGAACAATGGATCTCGGTCACTCACAATGCCCTTGGGTATTCCATGAAATCTCACTACCCACTTTATATACAGTTCCGCTAACTTAGCTGCCGTCCTGTTTGACTTGACGGGTATAAACCTTGCACTCTTAGTCAATCGGTCCACAATCACCCAAATGCTATCAAGGCCCGATCTAGTCCTTGGTAACCCATCAATGAAATCCATTGACACTTGTTCCCATTTCCATTCTGGAATTTCTAATGGTTGTAACAAACCACTAGGCTTCAATTGCTCAGCTTTAACTATTTGGCAATTCATGCATTTGGATATAAACTTCCCAATGTCTATTTTCATCCCTTCCCAGTAGTCGGTCTGCTTCATTTCTCGGTACATCTTGTTACCACAGGGGTGTATAGTCAGTTTTGAGTGATGACATTCTCTAAGCACTTCATCTCTCAATCCATTGACATTGGGTACAACTAGTCTTCCATTCTTTCTAAGCCATCCATCTCGATCAAGCCCATACTTATTCATCTCTTCGTCGATTCCCATCTCTAACTTTGAGATGATTTCCAATAGGTTAGGATCATCCCTCTGACTGGAGCCAATCCGCTCAATCAAATTGGGTCTGATCGTCAAACTTGCTAACATTTCTGGATCCAATTCGCACTTTGGTCTGAAATCATACCCTGCGATGTACTCCAGTTGCTTTCATTCTAGAAACATAGCCCCTAAACTGGCATGTCTTCTACTCAATGAATCTGCCACCGCATTGCCCTTTCCCGGTGTATATGCGATGTCGAAATCATTGGAAGCCAAGAATTCTAACCATCTTTGTTGTCGGAGATTTAGATCCTTTTGAGAGAAAAGATACTTTAACGATTTATGATCGATAAACAACTCGAACTTTTCTCCCAAGAGATAATGTCTCCACATCTTCAATGCGAACACGATCGCTGCAAGTTCCAAATCATGGGTAGGGTATCTTTTCTCATGCGGTTTCAGTTGCCGACTTGCATAAGCTACAACCCTACCTCCTTGCATCAATATAGCACCTAGCCCTGTGCCACATGCATCCGTATATACTGTCATCTCTTCATTCCCCTTAGGAATGACTAACACTGGTGCACATGTCAACTTTTCTATTAGGCTCTTGAATGCATTCTCGCACCTTTCGTCCCAGACGAAGGCTTGATTCTTCTTGGTCAACTGAGCCAACGGTGCTGCTATCTTGGAGAAATCTTAGATAAACTTACGATAATATCCAGCTAATCCCAAGAAACTCCTTATGTCCGTTGCATTCTTGGGCGTAGACCAATCTTGTACTGTAGCCACCTTCGCAGGATCCACAGCAATACCATTCTATGAAACAACATGGCCCAAGAATCTCACTTCCCTCCTCCAGAATTGACACTTAGAGAATTTTGCTTTCAACTGGTGTTTTCTCAACACCTCCATCACTATCCTCAAATGTTCCTTGTGTTCTTCGTCTATCCTCGAATAGACCAAATTATCATCCACGAACACAAGGACAAACTTATTCAACTGATCTCTGAATACCCTATTCATAAGATCCACGAAGTATGCTGGGGCATTGGTCAGCCCGAATAGCATGACCAACCACTCATAAAATCCAGACGGCGACCGAAATGCCGTTTTAGCTATACTCTCAGCTTCCACTCTAAGCCGATGAAAACCTGTCGCGAGATCCAAATGAGAGAATACTCTCGCGCCACTCAACTGATCAAACAAATCAACTATCCGCGGTAGAGGACACTTATTCTTCCTTGTCACTTTATTCAACTCGCGGTAATCTACACACAAACGAAGGGAACCATCTGCCTTGGTAGCAAACACAACTGGTGCTCCCCATTCAGAAACACTTCTTCTGATAAATCCCTTCTTCAAAAGATCGCTGATTTTCACCCCGAGCTCTCGCTGCTCCCTTGGTGCCATACGATGAAGTGGCATCACTATAGGTCTGGCATCTTTCACTAAATCAATACGAAACTCAATCTCTCGGTGTGGTTGAAGCCCGGTCACTTCCTCGAAAACGTCCGGATACTGGCCAACCACGGGCAAACCTGACAACTCACTATGCGGGATGTCGAGGGAATTTAGAAAACTAGCCATTACCCCATCACCGGGTAGACCACCAAACACTACCCTTCGCCCATCATCCGCTCTAGCTGTCACCAAAAAGCCCTCACAGTCTACCACCACCCCATATCTTTGGAGCCAATCGACTCCCAAAATAATGCCAAACCCAGTAAAGCCCAAAACAAAGCAATCACAAACAAACATGCATCCATGAATCGATAAGACCACATTACGACAAATCATGCTAAGGTTAGTCGAACCACCAATCGAGTTCGTCACTACTAAAGGTCTATCGAAAATCTCGGGCTCCAATCCCAACCTATCTACCAGGTCACTAGATATGAAAGAACTGGAAGCTTGGGTATCAAACAAAACTCTAACAGGAACATCATAAACAGAAAGCATACCTTGAATAACAAAATTCTTTCCTTTCTCCGCCCCAGTTGGGGCATTCGACGAAGAAGGAATAACATTAAGGGCATATGCTTTCACCACCTGCTTTTCTTTAGGGGGTTGCGAACACTTGTCCTTGTGATGCCCCACTTGGCCACAGTTGAAGCACTTTCTATTCGTTGGCTTGGCCCGACACTCTTTGGCATAGTGGCCCTTCTTACCATAGCTGAAGCACTCAACATCTTTCTTATTCTTTTTCTTCTGGCCATCCTTGGTCTGATTCTGCTTTCTCTTATTCTGAGAACCATTCTTGCATCCACCGCTTGCTTGCGGCTTTGGCTGCTCTGCAGATGCAACCTCAGTCTTCGACTTAGGGTAAAGACTCTCGGACCTCAATGCTTTCCCCACAATCGATTCAAACGTCTCATCGATGTGGTTGATAAGCCTTTCTCCTAAGTACTGATCCAAGCCAGTTATGAACTTCTCATTTTTCTTATCGGCAGTATCAATAAGAGACAGTCCATACTTCGATAAAGTATCGAATTCTGCAATATACTCCGAGACAGCTCTGCCATTCTGTTTGAGCTCCAAGAATTTCTTAAACAGCACTGACTTCTGGGCAGCTGGAATGAACTTATCGCTAAAGCGAACCTTAAACTGATCCCAAGTAATCTGATCCTTGGGGTTAGCTGCCTTTATAGCATTCCACCAATTCATTGCCCGTCCTTGCAGCTGACGGGATGCTAGCCTTCTCTTCGTCGCATCATCGATACCCAAATATTCGAAGATACGCTCATGGCTATCCAACCAATCCTGAACATCCGTAGCCGAATTCGTTCCATGGAACGGCTTCCCACCAAGACTAGTGTAATCCTTATTCAACTTGGCGAAATCGGCCCTAGGCGCCTGCACTATTGGACCACCACCATTGGGAGCTTCCCTCTGCACATCCCTAAGCATCTCCCTCATGAGGTCAGTAAACATTGTCCTCATGTCAGCAGCATTCCCATTATTGGCTCCCCTACCGGCACCTCTTGTATATCGGCTCATCGTTCAATCTGTAAAGAGAAAACGATTAACCATCTCCATAATGGTGCTAGTGTAGTGCGACTTCATCCTTAACTATACTAATAGTATATATATATAGCCTTTGAAAACCAAAATAATCACAAATCCACGCTCTCATATACGTATACTATTTCTCCCTGATGACTTCCCTAGGTTAACTACGCAACCTAGAGCTCTAATACCAAGTGTGACGGCCCGCCCCGCAGCAGCCAGCATTTCCTCCGAAAGTGCGCTGTACACATGCCCGACTAGCATGGAACGGTCGCCAAAGAAATGAAAGAAGAAAATGAACTAGTAAAGAACCTATAGAATGTCTCACAGCGCATGGAATGAAATATAATAGTAACATACTTTGACATAAAACAGGCGAGACAGTGCATAAGCCGAAAACTAAACCAACATAGCAGCGGAAATCCAAATACAGCTTATGATCCAAAATCATTATTACAACTTTAAACTGTCTCTAAAGCAAAAGAAAGCTAAAGTAGAAGATGCACTACTAATGCCCAAGCAGTGATCTTCAACAACACAGAGAGAATATCTATATGTATCATACGTGGAAGCCTCCTGCTCGTCTCCGGATCAGCTACTCGTGCATACCCAGCTAACCTGTCTCTAGTCTGCTCGTGAGAGCAACCAGAGTAATAAGAAGAGGCATAAAACTTTGGGTCAGAAAAAAAGTCTAGTATGAGCGATAAGCAGCTAAACAGAATAATAACAGGTATACTAAACCATACCTGAACCTACAACCAAAGAGTTAGCACTGCATACCGTACAATACTCTAAGGTGCCACTGAACAGATGTTGTAAAGATAACGGGGGTGGGGTGTGCATGTCATAATGATGGCAAACAAATCAACCATAACAAACATCCTCACATCTCTCACTCAGTGCGTAAAGCATACGATGTCCACCACTGTCAATCACTAGACCCATTGAAGTAGTGACGGAGTTCGACTTGTACAACTACTGCTACTACCAAGCTTACCACATGGACTCATGACCAAACCTTTACAAATGACCCCACTTTATTGGTCTATAGCTCTTTACTCGTACCTAGGCCACTGTGGCCCTGAATCCGTTCACGTACTCCCTACGCATAGTGATTCAAAGTTACAGACATCGACAACCCCTTAGCACACGTCCTGCAGCAAAGCCCAACGCATTAAGTCGACTCATTGGTTCCCAACTGGATCCTAAGTACAAACTACCCATTGGACTACCTTTGCATCTCGGGTTATTGGTCTTCTTCTCCGGATCGGTCTTTATTCAATTCGTGATCATCATATAGGCTTGGGTTCATATCTGTTCGTGGCACCTTCTCTAGATAAGTTCGGATCGGTGTGACTTTCCTCCAGCAGTTCGGATCGGGGTAACCTTCCTCCAGCGGTTCGGATCGGGGTCCACACCTCTTGGCTTCGTGGAAAACTCCTCTGGTTCGGTCCTTCTCCCCAAGCACTCCGGGTTGGGTCGGGTCTCTCAAGATTCTCCATGGTGCGTCAGTTCGGGTCGGAGTGGCACACGAGAGGAGGATCGGGTCATGGGCTCGGGTCTACATCGTCTCGTGGATGCAACAGCTTGGAGGGACGGTTCGGTTCGGGCTCCTTCCTCCGATCCGATCCGGATCGGCCAGATTCCTGCACTTCTTCCAGCGATTGTTTACGCCATTCGATGGCGTTTTCGACCAATCTAATACTTCTAGACAATCACAAATCATACTACACAATCGTAGCAACATGTACAATCAATAATAAACACCAAAACAACAACTATAGCATGGTAAATAGATCAAACATACCCAAAATCCCATATTTTCCCTTAAGCATGTTTAGGCAAAACTAATGATATGATTAGCAAAACTTAATCAAATTAACCCAAGTTTCTAACAGAGGTCTAAAACATCATTTAAGAATTTATAAATATTTTTCCAGAATTTATTAGTGTATAAATTCTCTAATTATCACTAATCACCCTAATTAACTGTAATTAGTGTCAAAACAATGCTAATCACTCACCTTTGCCACAATTAAACTTTAGAACTGAAATAATCTACTGTATGGGTTGAATTCCAATTCCTAGCAGCAGCTCCAACTCTGATTTGGTGCTATTTGTCCTTGATTTGATGTAGTTTAAGCCAAAATTTGATTAAGAAGTGATTAGGGATGATTCTAGATGTTGGAGACCATTATTAGGGTTTTCTAAGATGTATATGGCGGCTAGGAAATGAGAAAAACCGAAATCCCTAACCCTAACAACCCTTAAATGCTCCAAATCCCGAAATCCCCTTTGGGCCTAGTTGTTAATCACCCGGTTAAGCCCAATTAAGCTGTTTTTCACCATCTGAAACTTGTTTCAGCCATATCTCCCAAACGGTAAGTCCATTTGGCTAATGTGACCACTCTACGGAATTGTAAACCATCATCCGGAGTCAATGGAAGTGGTTTCAGGTCAAAACTCCTTTCCAATCAAAAGTTATGGCCAAAACAAGATTAGCTAGGGGCAAAAAGGTCATTTGAAAATAGACAAAAATCATGAAAATGGGAAATGGCCCCAATTGTCGTCTTCCAAAGTTACATGACCCTACGACTTCATATGTGAAAGAAATAAATATTCTACGATCCTATGATGCGTAGAATACGGGTCGTTACAGGGTGGAAAGGTGTTGATGGAGGCTTGGTTTTGGGTGGTGATGTAGGTGTGGCTCACATCCAAAAGCAGAGGAGGATAGGGGAGGCACTTAAGCTAAGCAAGGAGGAAGGAAAAAGGGAGGGAAGAGGATGGAAATGGTGGAAAGAAAGTGTAGAAAGAAGAAGGAAGAATGGAACGAATGGAAATGAAGGAGGAGGCCTCCGTATATAGGAACGGAGGAAGGATGAGATGATGACAACTTATAGGACATGTGTCATTATCTTAATGAAACCATGAAACCACTTATCAAAACTATGGATTCGTGGACATGGTTTTTATGCAAGACATTTGTAACACTTATGATTATTACAAATTTGTAATGCTTATTCATTTTGCTAAATATCAATGTACAGGTTATCATTTTTAACAAATGCTGGTATATTTTGTCAATACATTTTAGCTTTATATTATTATTGTAGTCTCAAACAACTATTATATTATTCAATGTAAATTCAAAATTCAACCTATTTGAATTATAAATTCAAATAAATTAACTGTTTAACTAGTCAAAATTTCTAGATCGTTACATTCATCCCCTTAAAAAAATTTGTCCTCGAAATTGCATAAGAAGGGAATACCCAAAATAGATAAAGAAATGAGTTTATCGAGTGATTAGACTAGGCTTAGATGTCAATTCGACGGTCGGGTAGAATTTCTGCATAGTCTCTTCTGTTTCCCATGTACAATCTTTGGGATTACCACTCCAATACACATTAACTAACTTAACAATCATATTTCTTAACCTCTTTTCATCTCAAGCAATTATCTTAATGGGCTGCCCCTTGACCGCTAAGTTTAGGGTAATCTCTATGTCTTTTTGAGCGACTCCTTCAACAGTCCGGTCTTGGTCATGCACATAGTTTTTCAAATCAGATACGTGGAAAACATGGTGCACACCTGATAACCATTCAGTTATCTGAACTTTATAAGCTAGTCGTCCAACTCTTTTTAGAATAGGGAGTGATCGAATATAGCGTGGCGCTAACTTTCTCGTTCTCCCAATTCTTATAACTCAATGCATTGGAGAAACTTTTAGAAACACTAAGTCTCTAACTGCAAATTCCAAAGATCTCCTTCTACGATCATCATAAATCATTTGCCTATCCTGGGCTTTTTTCAATTTCTTTTTTAATCAAATCCACTTTCTTCGTAGCCTCTCTGATCATATCCGATCCAAAGACATGTCTATCTCCAGACTCTACCCAACAAGCTGGTGACTTACACAAACGACCATGCAGTGCTTCAAAAGTTTTCGTCTTGATACTAGCTAAGTAGCTGTTATTATAAGAAAACTCAAACAATGGAAAATGATTTTCCCATGAACCTTTGAAGTCCAGGACATATGCTCAAAACAGATCCTCAAATATCCTGTTAACCGTTTCCATTTGTTCGTCCATTTAGGGGTGGTAGGCGGTGCTGAATTTCAATTTTGTTCCCCAAGCGTCTTGAAAAGCTTCCCAAAACGGCAAGTGAAGATTGGATTTTGGTCACATACTATGCTATTTGGAATCCCATTCAATCGAACGTTATCCTTTATATATAATTCTGCCAGGCTTGTAGCAGTACTGGATGGTTTGACACTTTTTGTTAAACGATTTATAATGACCCCAATTCCTTCATTTCCTTTGTGAGATCTGGGTAATCCGTCAAAGAAATCCATGGGGACTTGGTCTCATTTCCACTTTGGCACATGTAGAGGTTGGCGCAATCCTGTCATTGTTCACTCTTAATCTGTAGACACATAGCACATCGACTTACAAAAATGGATATGACACTCTTAATCATTATTCACCAGAAGGTACATTTTACATCATGATACATCTTGTTGACTCCTGGGTGAATGCTGAATTTAGACCTGTGACACTCATCCAATACCTCTTGTTTGAGCTTTTTATTATCGAGAACACAAATTCTTCCTTTCAATCTCAAAACGCCTTTATCATTAATTTCACATATGAGTTCTTGCCTTGTTGTATTCTCCTGGCAATCCTTTGTTGAAATCCGTCTTCACTTTTCTTGTAGGCAATCTTTTCAATAAGGCTTAGGGTGATGACTAGGTAGGCAATGACATCATCTTTTCTACTCAAGGAATCCACAACTACATTGGATTTTCCAGGTGTGTATTGAATATCTAGACCGTGTGATGCTAGAAATTCCAACCAAAGTTGTTGTGTAAAACTCAAATTCTTTTGAGTGAAAAGATACTTCAATAATTTTTGGTCTGTGAACAATTCGAACTTTCCTCCTAGCAGATATGCCTCTAGAATTTCAAAGTAAATATTAAGGCCCGTAATTCCAGGTTATGAATTAGGTAATTCTTCTCATGCGGTCTTAACTGTCTGCTTGCATAGGCAATTACTTTACCTTCTTGCATTAAAACTGCACAAAGTCTTTCCCTGCACACGTCCATTTATACTGATAGCCGTTTATTTCCATTTATAATAGCCAAAACTGGTGCAGTGGTCAATCCTTTCTTCAATTCTTGAAAGGCTTCTTTACACTAGTATGACCAATTAAATTTTGCATTCTTCATTGTTACCTTTTCAAAGGAGAAGCTATCTTCGAAATATCTTGAATAAACTTCATGCAATAGTTAGCCAATCCAAAGAAGCTTCGGATTTCCTTTGGTGTTGTAGATTGTTTCCAGTCTAGAATATCAGAAATCTTCCTTAGGTCTACTGAAATTCTTTTCTCGAATACGATATGACCAAGAAACTTTAACTCTCTTTCCTAGAAATGACATTTAGAAAGTTCCGTGTAACAACCCGGATTTTCAGAACCAATTTAAAAAATTTATTTTAGCTATTTTAATGGATTTTGAATATTTAAAATGATTTATTTTAAATAATAACGACTAAAAATTTATTTTAATCGAAGTTAGAATATATAAAATTATTTTAATTATAAAACGAGCATGAAATGGCGCGGTAGTTTGAAAATTCGATTTCAAATTACAAGTGAATGCACAAAATTCAAAATAATTCGGATTTCAATAAAACCAGAAATATTTGAATCTGTTTAAATATATCTTTCTAACGAATGTGAAAAACTAAGATTTCATAGTATAAATTGAAAGTTATGTGTAGTTTAAAATTCAAAATAGTCGATGTGGAATTATATATATTTTAAATTATATATAGCCCTTAAAATAGCCATTTTGCAAACGACCTCCATTTTCGATGAAACCACTTTTGTTGGATCTGGAATGTCAGGTTATTGCTAGATTCCAATTTTCATAATTTTTGGAATTAATATGTGAGTGTGGCAAAAGAAAACGTGTTTTGTCAATTTCAGTTGAATTGGATCGACCAAAAATGGCCATGTTTCAAACGGTCTCCAAATTCGATGAAATTAGTTTTGTTAGGACCGTATCATCAAAACATTGCTAGATTTATTTTTCTGTAATTTGTGGAGTCATTTTGTGACCCCAGTAAATTAAAATGTATGTTTAAATTGAATATACATTGATTTATATTTTAATTTTGATAAAACCTGATTTAAACATTCGAATTGGTTTACGAAACATATCCCATTGTGTTCAGAATGGGGGTATTACGCTAGGGGCGACAGTCGTTGGGTTCGATTTGGAGTTCGTGAGATTAAACATGTATTATTGGAATTAAATAATATAAAAATAATTTATATATTGATTTTCCTTCATAAAACCCTAGCCCCAATTCACTTATATAGAACCCTCCACCAGCCCATAAACGAACAGCCGAATTCGTTCTAATTTCAATCCATGATTTCTCCTAATCTAATACAAATTAAACCATGATTCTTAAGCAAATTGTGTAGAGATTTTCATCAACTTCATGTTGGTATGAGTAAAATCATTTATCGTGTTCAAATTCATGAAAATTGGAGCAAAAACCGACCGACTTCGAACCAGATTTCAAGGCCATTGGGGACCTTGAGTTGGCCAATACTGCTGGGGTTGGACGGCGGCGTGACGTGCTCCGACATGGTGTGATCTAATCGATGGCGGCAGCATCCTAGGCGCAGCGACAGGGAGTTTTCTTCTCGAGCGGATGGGTTAGTTCTTTCGTGAATACGATGAAGAAAGAGTGTGGCCAAATTCTTAATTAGTGTTAAGTGAAGTAATTAAAGCATTAATTATTGATTTATTAATATACGTTAATTATTCAATGTTAAAATCGCTATAACATTTGGAAACGGACACAAAATCAAACGAGGTTGAGTGCGTTGGAATCACAGAAAAGAGAGCTATAATATGGAGCTGATAAGAATGGAAATCGGAGAAGCTGGAAATTTTCACTGAATTGAACATCCAGTTTGATTCAGTTAATACAATAGTTATATATTGATTTCAGAACCGACCAGTGTGAGAACTCTCCCACACTAATTTTTTTTGACAGTTATAATATACTAGGATGCAGACGTGGCTTAGAAGCCCCCGACACTGTTTATTGTACAAACCACGATTGTTTGTTTGGACTGTATTGTGTTGTGATTGTGATGTGAAATGGAATATAAAATATTCACGTGTTGAATAAAATGTATAGTCAATAAAAATATCATTTTTATTTTAGAAATGAACTATATGAAATATTCATGTGTTGAATAAAATGTATAAACAAAATAAATATCATTTTTAATATGTATATGAAACGATATAAAATAGTCATGTATTGAAATCAATATTCATTTACAAATTGGACAATTTGTTTATGTACACCCATTTAACTGATATGGATTGGGACGATAAATTTTATACATCGCCCAACTAAACAAATAAAATTCAGTATTTGTTTGTTGAAACCCCACACGGGTAGTGGGATGATATATAACGTACACTAATCCCAATTATTTAGTTGTATATCAATCGATGGGTTGACAGATTGTATAAGCGTTATTTATTGATTTTAATGCTTATACAGTGGTAAAATGCACTTTGAATATTGTTTGAAATTTTGATGATTGTATATCATTATCGTTGTATACATGCGATGTATGAAATCCATATGACTGAAATTATATGGTAACAGATTGAGTCTGATTCCAATTCAGAATTAACAAATTTTTAAATAATATCTAGTGTATAATCAAAATCAGATATTTTGAAAATATTATCATTTTAATATTATAATGATAAGAAATATTCAGTTTGGATTTGAAAATTCAAATGAAGTTGAAATCCTTTTGAAATGAATTTATTAAGAAATATTCAATTTCGATTTGATAATTGAAATCCTTTTGAAATGAATTTAAAACGAATTTATAAAAAAAATATTCAATTTTGATTTGAAAATTGAAATGAAGTTGAAATCATTTTGAAATGAATTTAAAACGAATTTATAAAAGAAAGAGTGAATTTTGATTTGAAAATTGAAATGAAGTTTGAATCGTTTTTTAAAACGAATTTAAAATGATTTATAAAATATGTTTTAAATGGAAATCAGTGGAACATATATAATATATATTTAATGGCCTTAATAGAATGCGTCGCGCTGCGACCGTTCGCGAATTTCGACCAATGACTTCGAATTGACATTACGGGAGATAAGACCGTCGGATTTTCCTAAGCTGGAACCGTTAGGTTCATATCGAAAAAAGCTTTCAAATTAATATAAGTAATTTAATTTTGAACGGTTGGATTTGGAGATAAGTCCAAATCAAATTCGGAAAAGGTCGCTATGGATGCAGTTCGGTGGCCGTCATTGGAAACCGACTGTACAGGCCTTGATAAAATTATTAAAAATATTAATAATTTATGTAAAATCATAATAAATGATTTGCAAAGATTTTGGGTGAAAAATCCCAATTTTGGAAAGATAAAAATATATTTTTATTGAAATGAACTAGTTATTAACTAGAATTAATAATCCAATATTTTTAAATAAATAAATTAGATTTGTGAATGGTTTTAATCTAACCAAAATTTTCCAATGTATGAATTGGAATGGATTTGAATATAAAACATCTTCGGAATATTTCGATATTGGATTCCGTGACTATACGGATAGTGTGAAGGAATTTGGAAGATAGATATTTATCGTTATTCCCCATACAATATGTGTTGGTTTCAGAATTTGATACTGAATATAAGACGATATAATTTCTATTCAGAGCCTTGTTTTTAATATCAAATTGGATTTAGGGATTGTCGTGAATGGTATCTTAAATAGTACTGTTCCTAAATCCAGTTTATGAAAGAACAAATCTTTAAATTTAGATTTAGTGAAGTTTTCCAATTAGTTAATATTTAATTGGAATTAAATAAAAGAATTGGATTTTGGGGTTTATCGTGAACAGTGTTTTAAATGACATTTATTCTTTAACCCGACTAATAGTGAAATGTGATTTGGAAGTTATAAATCTTTTTATCAAGATTTAATGGAAGTTTTCCAATTTAATAAATTAAATTGGAATGGAATAGAATTCGATTTGGTAATAATCGAAGTGAGCTTCTATAGAGGAAGACTGTTACTATATATGGAATTTAAAAGGCTTTGCCATTATTGCATTTATATTATTAGTCGGATACGGAAATTGATATCGATTATATTTATTGATTTGTTGTGGGTTTATCGTGAACTGTGTTTTAAATGACATTGGTTCTTTAACACAGTTAAAGATAGGATTTATTTCCTAAATTTGAATAATCATTACATAATGATTTTTGGAGATTAAAACTAAGTGGAGTTTTAATGAATCTTTAATTAAATTGAAATGTAAATGTGATAATTTAAGTTATCAAATTCGGGAAATGATCGAAAATGGAGTATCATCATTTTGCTCCAAGCGATAGTTAAATCTTTAATTGGATTTGAACGTAAAATGGTAATTAATTTTACTATTAACACTGTG
The DNA here is from genome assembly GCA_030737875.1 of Allium sativum. Lineage (NCBI taxonomy): Eukaryota > Viridiplantae > Streptophyta > Magnoliopsida > Asparagales > Amaryllidaceae > Allium > Allium sativum. The sequence goes on from CM060918.1 coordinate 827,138,680, forward strand.
GGTGTTAGATATGGAGTGCTACCAGTTTTTCTACATTGGATGAATAGGTGGGGACTGGGAAATAAATTAAATGATTACTTCGGTAAGGTGCGGTAATCCTGACTAGTTTGGAAAACCTTAATTTGGTTTAAATTGTGATAAGAATATTTGAATAAAAGAATATTCTTGACTGGAATGAGGCGTTTGTTGTGTTTTTATAGCACTTGTATATAAAATACATGATTTATTCGGAAGACCGGGTTTATCCCATTCTGAATAATTGATACGACAATAAATCGACGATGAAGACAGTGGTTGAAGACTAGAGATCTTCACATCATGTGGATGTTTCTGGATGTCTTAATTCGGAGGCATCTCAAGACAAGGTAATATGTGGTGATCGTCCAGAGTACTTGGAGATCGATCGGATATGCGAGGACCTCTCTCCTGTATTGGACATATGGGACGAGGAATAGGTGCCTCCGGTTTCGTTCAAACCCAGAACGGACTTGCAAATGGATAGTATGTCTGACAATGTATTCTATTATATTATATTCGTTTATCTCTGCTAAATATATATCTATTTGGTGGCGGAGAATTTATTCTCTTGTTTAACACCCTTCTCTAAGACGTACGAGCTTAGAGGTTATATATCGGTAGAAATCAGTGGTACGGTATGGAGTGACAGTGTGGCATGCTGAGTGACATGTGATCAAGGCTATTGTTGAAAAGCAGGGCCTTGTGGTTGATGATCAAAGCGCGGCTTTAAATAGCATTGCTTTGTGTATAGCATTAATTCGCGAGCCTCACACCCCGGTATGAACCAGAAACGGGAGAGGACTGCAGGGAGAACATGTGTTTCTTTCTAGCTAGGAGTGGTGTCATGGTATCGAGCCCAGACATTTTATTCATGTGGATATTGCATATTATTTGATGGATAGCGAGGTACCTCAGATATATTGGTCATTGTGGGCCCGATGGATGATATGGTCAACATATTGACCAGACTTATGCCCCATAGGGCAGGAAAACGTATTGTTCTGGAATTACTAATCCTAAAACATAAGAGAAGACCGACCCTGATGATCCAAGGGCTTGACTGAGTACTTGTCCTAAGGCATGGGCTAGAGTGTCTCGAATTCAGTAAGGAGGATCCCTTGCCGTGGTTCATGATGGAAATCCAACTTCCAATACGACATTTCGGTTTTAATTGTAGAACTAGTAAGGCGACACAGTAGCATGGGATACTATGCCGTCTATGATCGATACATTTATATTTGAAGTTGTTTGATACACTATGCACTTATAGTAATATCAAAATGATTTGTTTTAAACGTACCAAGCATCGTTGGGTATTATAAGGGAAAACTCTATCCTCTGGCTTGTGTTGCGTTGTGTGATGGGACTTGAGTCTTATAATAGCTTCAATTTTTCCAAAAAGCATTACGCGTGTTTGTTTTATGCACTGGTATTCTTGCTAGAAAACCCGTTCCGTGTTATATGGCATGGTTCCTTGATTTACTTTACTTTTAAAGTAAAGATTTGATAACTGTTTTAGTTCTCACACCAATCACATAATTGACCTGGAGTTTATTGTTTTAACCTAAACTCTGGAGGCCCCTATTTCCCACATGGGCAGCTAGTAGTTTTGATTTTGCAGATTTCTATTATACAGGATCCTGGCAGCTGGACCTATATTCGGAACACTCTATATCCGTGTATTTCTTTCAGTTGGGTTATGTATTGTTTTCGGTTGCATTATAATTTTAATCTCTGATATTTTTCTGATGTATAATATGAATACTCTGATATAAATTGTTGTAATAGCGATGAAATGTACTGTTGTGTGCATTCGGGTTGTCGTATTCTCAACTCAGTCCGCTGTTTCCCTTCTCTTTTGAGATCGGGGGATTTCGGATTGCTTCAATTGGTATCAGAGTTTTGGTTTGTAGAGCTCGAGAACAAGACACATTAGAACCAAATGAAAGAATTCATCAGAGATTGGATTAGTAATATCCAATGAGAATGACTCATTAGGGATGGGATCAGTAGTATCCTAGAATGAGTTTCAAAGAGTGTTATTTTTAAAATAAAAATGAAAATAATTTTTTGTTTTGAAAATTTATACCTTATTATAGTATTTGAATATTTATTTTATTTTTAATTTGGACTATCGGGTATTGAAAGATTTTGCATATACACCTAGCTAGCGCGTGTACGAAGTATCAAATATACTGGATGGATACGGAATCACACTCTAGACACCCGGGTATAATTCTGGTAATGCTACGGCATCGTCAGTATTTATTTTTGAGTTTTGAAAGTGGGATATCTATATATTTCCAGTTGACTGGTGTGAGAACCAAAACTTAAATATGGTTTACTGTTTGTGATTGACATTGGAATATGATTTTTAAGTATATATAGAAAGTATATGTTTGAAAATTTAATCAACTAACTGATTGCTTGTTGTGTTGTTTGGTTATTAGTTTAACTAACAAAATAATTTAGCAAAATAGAATCAAATTTTGAACTGAATTGAAAATTGATTGGAATTGCATACATGTACATATATATGTGTGAACAGGTCATAGCAAGGACGCTAAGAAAAGGAATAAAATTGTATGCTCGACAAATAGGTACATGTTTATTGTATTTCTTGGGTTTTGATGATTTTTGAGCCGATTGGATTTTTCCTTTTCTTTTGAATTGATGGGCCTATGAGGCTAGTTATGGTTTTAAAGGTCTCCCCGTACAAAGTAGGTTATGGCGAAAATTTTCGAAAATATAGGGTGTTAGCCAAATTTTTGAGAAATTAGAAATTCTTAGAAACTGAAAATTTGAAGAATGGACGCTAGAATGAAAGTTGAGTTGGTTAGTTAAACAAATTTCAGCTCCGTTCCTTTTCGAGGACGAAAAGATTTTAAGTGGGGGAGATTGTAACAACCTAGATTTTCAGCACCAATTTAAAATTTTTATTTTAGCTATTTTAATGGATTTTGAATATTTAAATTGATTTATTTTAAATAATAACGACTAAAATTTTATTTTAATCGAAGTTAAAACATATAAATTTATTTCAATTATAAAGCGAGCCTGAAATAGCGTGGTAGTTTGAAAATTCGATTTTAAATTTCAAGTGAATGTACATAATTCAAAATAAATCGATTTCAGTAAAACTAAAAATATTTGAATTTGTTTAATTATATCTTTCTAAGAATGTGAAAAACTGAGATTTTATAATATAAATTGAAAGTTATGGCTAGTTGAATTGGATCGACCAGAAAATGGCCATTTTTCAAACGGTCTCCAAATTCGACGAAATTAGTTTTTTTATGACTGTATCGTCAAAACATAGTTAGATTTATTTTTCTGCAATTTTTGGAGTCAGTTTGTAACCTCGATAAATTAAAATGTGCATTTAAATTGAATATACATTGATTTATGTTTTAACTTTGATAAAAACTGATTTAAACAGTCGAATTGGCTTAAGAAACATAACCCGTTGTGTTCGGGATGGGGGGGGGGGTTACGCTAGGGGCGATAGTCGTTGGGTTCGATTTGGAGTTCGTGTGATTAAACATGTATTATTGGAATTAAATAATATAAAAATAATATATATATATATATTAATTTTCCTTCGTAAAACCCTAGCTCCAATTCACTGATATAGAACCTGCCGCCAGCCTATAAACGAACGGCCAAATTCATTCTAATTTCAATCCATGATTTCTCCCAATCTGATACAAATTAAACCATGATTCTTAAGAAAATTTTGTAGATATTTTCATCAGCTTCCTGTTGGTATGAGTAAGATCATTTATCGTGTTCAAATTCATGAGAAATCGGAGCAGAAACTGATCGACTTCGTACCGGATTTCGAGGCCATTGGGGACCTTGAGTTGGCCAATACAGCTGGGGTTTGACGGCGGCTGACGCGCTCCGACGTGGTGCAACCTAATCGATGGTGGCGGCCTATTAGGCGCAGCGTCGGGGAGTTTTCTTTTGGAGCGGAAGGGTTAGTTCATTCGTGAATACGATGAAGAAAGAGTGCGGCCAAATTCTTAATTAGTGTTAAGTGAAGTAATTAAAGCACTAATTAATTATTTATCAATATATGTTAATTATTCAGTGTTAAAATCGCTATAACATTTGCAAACAGAAACAGAATCGAACGAGGTTGAGTGCGTTGGAATCACAGAAAAGAGAGCTACAACATGGAGCTAACTAGAATGGAAACCAGAGAAGTTGGAAATTTTCATTGAATTGAACATCCAGTTTAATTCAGTTAAAATAATTGTAATATAACAATTTCAGAACCAACCAATGTGAGAACTCTCTCACACTAAAATTACTTTACAATTATTATATACTAGGATGCAGACAGGGCTTAGAAGCCCCCAACACTATTTATTGTACAAACCATGATTGTTTGTTTGGACTGTATTGTGTTGTGATTATGATGTGAAATGGAATATAAAATATGTATGTGTTGAATAAAATGTATAATCAATAAAAATATCATTTTTATTGCAGAAATGAACTATATGAAATATTCATGTGTTGAATAATATGTTTAAACAAGATAAGTATCATTTTTAATATGTATATGAAACAATATAAAATAGTCATGTATAGAAATAAATATTCATTTACAAATTGGACGATTTGTTTATGTACAACCATTTAACTGATATTGATTGGGACAATAAATTTTATACATCGCCCAACTGCACAAATAAAATTCTGTATTTGTTGGTTGAAACCCCACACGGGTAGTGGGATGATATTTGACGTACACTAATCCCAATTGTTTAGCTCTATGTCAATCGATGGGTTGACAGACTGTATAAGCGTTATTTATTTATTGTAATGCTAATATAGTGGTAAAATGCACTCTAGATGTTGTATGAAATTTTGATGATTGTTTATCATTATCGTTGTATATATGCGATGTATGAAATCCATGTGACTGAAATTATATGGTAATTGATTGAGTCTGATTCCAATTCAGAATTAATAAATATTTTTAAATAATATCCAGTGTATAATAAAAATCAAATATTTTTAAAATATTATCATTTTAATATTATAATGATAAGAAATGTGACACCCCGCGTCCATTAGTGTCATTCACTAAGAAAATGCATTAACTTTCATGGAGTGTTATAAGATTATAGAACAGAACATCACAAGACAGATATATAAAATGATACTTAAAAATTAAAAAATTATTCATTGTAGCGGAAAAGCAAAACATGTCTGGATACAACATCAAAACCATATACTAAATCAAAGTACACAAATATCCATCATGAACAAAATTATTATTAGAGTACATAAATCCAAAACCATAATCCTACTCCAAATAGCCATAATGAAAAAGAGATAAAGCTGAGCATTACTTTCAACACTTCCAAGCACTTCAAGAAGAAAGAAATCCGGGTCAAGCTTCGCTAGTCCTACCCTGAGGACCAGAGGGGGGGAGAAAGAAAAGTGGCGAAACAAAAAAGGTCAGACATAAAGTCTGGCGAGTCCAGTGACATTAGCAATATAATCAGTAAAGTAACAGGATAAGAACATAAACTGGATATAAGAGATGATTGTAACATAAGCAGATATGACAAGCTAGACAAGATAAGGAAGATAGAACATCGACTGCGCTCTCAACCACTATAAGATATGCTCTGCACCGTACTAACATACTAGTTACATACTAAAAGATGATCCCTCTTAAACAAATATAATGATGGTAGTTTCATGTACTTCTAGTTACTACCATAGGTGCCAACTTGCTCCTATCCCCATTACTTCTACCCACAACCCTTCCCATTCGATTGACTCCCTAACCTTGTAGATACCTGTTCTGCTCCCACAATAGGGTGTATCACTCCCTAAGGTGTCAAACCCGATACTACTGAAATGCACAACTTATACCTACACAATGCAACAACGTCTTACCTACCAGCCTGGACCCACGCACGCACATGACTCCATTGGACTTGCACTGCCATCGCTAACTCTTTATTCACCTCTTACAATCAACCCCAGTAAGTGTGTCCCTATCCTCGACCTAGTTCAAGCTTATGCAGATACTAAAATGGGTAACTGGTTGAAAAGGGTCCACACACTTGACACAAGCTTCCCTCCTAAGTTTGGTCCCCACTAGGGATTCCCAGTTAACCCCTTTTTATCCCCATGTCTTATCACATTTCTCATCTTGGTTAAGTGCTTTTATTATGTTTCACATGCTACCCATGTTACCCACTTAACCCTTTATTATTCCCATGTCTTACCACATGTCTTATCTTGGTTAAGTGTTCATTAATTCATTATAACCGTAATCTTGCAAGACCTCCCACATTAGATTTCCGTTTGTGGTTGCTGGATATGCCGGGTGGTTTTGGGAAGACTTATACCGCAATCCAAATCTAACCTCGTGTCTTTGCATTATTACGCATCTAATTTCGACCTTTGACCTCTCACATTAGATTACCGTTTGTTGGATATGCCGGGCGGTTTTGGGTAGGCTTATACCGCAATCTGAATCTAACCTCGTGTCTTAGGCGTTCATTATCACTTTCTTGGTTCAAGTCCCAATTTCAAATCTTGGATTACAATATATTCCAATCACCCTTAATTTCCAATTATGCTTATAATGCTAATACAAGTTATGCCTATAATTCCATGTATACAAGTTGTACTAAATTATGCCCAAATCCATTTTCCATAGCCATCAACAATTTATGCCAAATCTTATTTTATTACATATTTCCCAAACTTTTCCCAATCATCCCAACGTTATTCGTACGTAAATCTCAACATAATAAGCTTAGGCACGAAGTTAGCCTAATCTCAAAAGGAAAATAGAAAAGAAGAAGGGAAGAGAATCCAAACATCAAAATTGGCATAAACATATAAATAGGCATGTGAAATGAATAATGGCAAAATAGATCAGATAGGCATATGATAATAGCAATTGGGTATGAATATGAAGGATAACAAATTACAAAACTTGATATGACTCATCTTATTTACAGGCATATACATTAGATCTAGTTTACAAACTTATCACAATTACTTTTTAATTTAATTATATGTGAAAGAAACATAAGCTTACAACGATATGATTCTTAGAAAAGAGAATTAGGCGTTGTAGCAAATCTGATCTTGAATAACCTTTTCTTTGATTGTTGAAGAAGAAAAGCTAAATTAATTTAAGTTGGAGAAGCAACATGGAGGCACCACGGATTAGAGTTGAAGTAATTACGGTTAGGTTTAGGTATTTATTTATAGATGTATTAGGTGAATTAAGACCTTTAGATTAGATTAGAGACCGTCAGAACCACTCAGATTAAAAAGACATGACATCAGGGAACTATCCAGAATTCTCCATATCTAAGCTCAGCATGAGCGCACTTCCCAGGTGCGCCAGTGCAATTTTGTTCCGGCGCACTTCACAAGTGTGCCAGTTATTCTGGCTCGTTTCCTTATTGTTCTGCCAAACTTCTATCGTCCATAACTCCTTCACACGGTATTTGTTTTACGCAAACTCGGACTCTATCTCAAGCAGAATTCCGAGATGAATGCAATGGCGTAAATCGTTTCACTTATTTCTTCTTCTAAAAATTAAGTATTCTTTAATTATCCCTTATGTCATGTTTCAAAATTACGGGGTGTTACATTCCCCCTACTTAAAGGATTTCGCCCGCGAAATCTCGAAGCTGAAAGGAATGTACATCCTACCATCCATCATCCATCTACTCATCCATCAATCACGGGTGTCCATTGTCCTTAAATGATTTCTAATCCTTTCATGAACATATGCAAAGTGTGTGTATATGTCCTTATCCTAATGCAAAATCAGGCGGTCTACTGATTTAGTTGACCTCCTTAATGCAAAACATTATAGTGCCATGCATCCATTATGTATGCAAAAGAATCCTAATGATACATATCATTTCTATATGAGTGCACAACCATTCATCCAAATGCAACATCCATATGATAACACATTCAATATACATCAATTAATTTAAATACGCACACTCATCCATATGCAATATGAAAGTGATTGAGCCGATCCAGTGCCTAATGTGTGTGTAAATGCATCCACGAGCAACCACTAGCAAACACTTACATCCACTTGCATCCGCCAAACATAACATGTCTCAAACACATGTTTACAACCATAGGATTTTCTACCTAAAGATCGAAGATATAATCGAGAGGATACACTAAACGATAGAACAAGTATAAACAAGCGGTTGAAAAAGGAGAAGTTAAGAACATCCGCTCAAAAAAGAAAGGGTACGATGCACGTAACTTGTCTTTTGTTTCCCAAGTCGCATCCCCTTGATCATCTTCCCATTGGACTTTAACCAACTTGACCTCTCGGTTGCGTAATTTCTTGACCTCCGATCCAACGATGCATGTAGGAACTTGTCTAACTGTGGCATCTCGCTCTACTTCCACTTCTCTAAGCATGCTCGGCTCTATACTTCCGCGGTATCATGTAAACACTTTTTCAAATGCGACACGTCAAATTCATCAGGAACACCACTAAGCTTCTCAGGAAACTTCAATCTATAGGTCATCTGCCCAATTCTTTCTGTAATGGGCAATGACCCTATAATCTTGGTGCCAATTTCCCTACAGATCCAAAACGAACTACATTCCTCAATGGTGATACTTTAATAAGAAACGTGTCTCCAACATCGAACTCAAGATCGGTTCATCTCTTATCAGCGTATGACTTTTGTCGGTCTTGTGTCGTCTTCATGCGTCTTCGAATCAATCCTATCGTCTTCGGGGTTTCCCTAACCATCTCGGGCCCAAGCAAAATCTTATCCGTAGATTCCCACCAACAAGTCCGTGATCGGCAAGGTCGTCCATATAGAGCTTCAAAAGGTGCTATGTCAATACTAGTCTGATAGCAGTTGTTGTAGGCGAACTCTACCAATGGAAGGTGTTCTTCCCATGTCCCTCCAAAATCCAAGATGCATAACCTCAAAAGACCTTCTAGAATCCTATTCACCCTTTCTGTTTGCCCATCCGTTTGAGGGTGATAAGCGGTGCTCAAACATAACCGTGTCCATATTGCTTCTTGTAAGATTTTCCAAAACTCATCAGTAAAGATAGGATCTCGATCACTTAAGATACTAGAATGTATGTCATGTAGACGAAATATCTCTCGAAGATAAACAGATGCTAACCATGCCGCCGTTCTTTTACTCCTAACGAGAATGAAATGGGTGCTCTTAGTAAGTCTATCTACTGCTATCCAAATCCCCGTATTACCCTTTCTTGACCTTGGCAACCCGTCGACAAAATCCATGGAAACACTTTCCCATTTCCACTGTGGAACCTCTAAAGGGTGAAGTAAACCACCAGGCTTCTTTTGCTCAGCCTTGACTTGTTGGCACACTAAGCATCTAGAAACAAACTCAGCCACATCGTTCTTTATTCCGGCCCAAAAGAAAACTCGCTTCATGTCCCTATACATATTGTCGCCACCTGGATGTATGGTCATCTTGGAACGATGTGCTTCTTTAAGGATTGTCCTTCTCAAACTACCGTCTTGTGATACGCAAAGTCACCCATCCCTACGCAACCAACCTTTTTCATCTATGATATACCTACTAAGATGGCTCGAAGACACCCCTCTTATGAGCTTGTCTACTATCTCTATCAGTTGTTGGTCTTCTTGCTGTGCCACTCCTATTTGTCCCTAAAGCATAGGTCGCACCTCTAACGATGCCAACAAGCCGGGTGCATAATCGATAGAGGGTCTGAAGTCAAAGGTAGATATATACTCTAAACTCTCTTTCTCGACAAACAAAGGACTCAAAGTCAACCACTTTCTACTCGAGGCGTCATCTACAACGTTACCCTTGCCAGGGGTATATGCAATCTCAAAATCGTAGGATGCTAAGAACTCCATCCACTTTTGTTGTCTTAAGTTTAAATCCTTTTGAGAGAACAAGTACTTTAATGACTTATGATCCGTATACAACTCAAAACTCTCATCAAGCAAGTAATGGCGCCAAGACTTAAGCGCAAAAACTATGGCAGCTAATTCTAAGTCATGTGTAGGGTAATTCTTCTCATGAACCTTTAACTGTCTTCCACCATAACATATCACCCTTCCCACTTGCATCAAAACTACGCCCAGCCCTATCCTACAAGCATTCGTATATACTGTGAATGGTTTACTCCCATCTGGCAAAACAAAAACTGGAGCTGTCGTCAAAGCCCTCTTCAAACATTGAAAAGCATCGTCACATTCAACATCCCAAGAAAAGGTCAAATTGTTTTTCGTTAACCGAGTGAGTGGGGCTGATATCTTAGCAAAGTCCTTGATGAACTTTCTATAATTGCCCGCCAAACCAAGAAAACTTCTTACTTCCATTGCATTCTTAGGGATCTTGCAATCCTGGATTGCCACTACCTTCGCGGGATCCACTGCTATCCCTTCTTTAGAGACCAAACGCCATAGGAATCTTACTTCCTTCCTCCAAAAGTGACATTTGGAGAACCTAGCCTTAAGCTGATGTACTCGAAGGGTCTCTAAAACTTCCTTAAGATGTAAGGCATGCTCTTCCTCGTTTCTTGAGAAAATCAAGATGTCATCTGCAAAGACTACTACAAATTTTTTTAGAAACTCCCTAAACACCCTACTCATCATGTCCACGAAATATGCGGGTGCATTCGTCAAACCAAAAGGCATGATGAGCCATTCAAAGAAACCATCTGGAGTTCTAAATGCAGTCTTATCTATGCTGTACTCGGCCACCCTTAGCAGATGAAATCCTGTAGCTAAATCCAACTGCGAGAAAACTGAAGCACCAACCAACTGATCGAACAAGTCATCTATCCTCGGTAATGGGTGTCTGTTCTTCTTCGTGAGCTTATTCAGCTCCCTATAGTCCACACACAATCTAAACGAACCATCAGCCTTCATAGCAAAAACAACTGGAGCACCCCACTCCGGGATACTTCATCTTATGAAACCTTTCTGAAGCAACTCTTTCACTCTTTACTAAGCTCCCTCCTTTCTCTTGGAGCCATGTGGCGCACAGGCAGTGCAACTGGCTTTGCATTATCCACCAAGTATAAACGGAAATCTATCTCGCATTTTGGACGTGAGCCCCTAACCTCCTCAAAGACATATGCATACTCACGGACTACTTGAACAGATTGCAAATCATCAATAGATGTGTCAAGAGATTCTAGGTACCTAAGCATAACTGAACCCTTAGGTCACATGAGATATCGGAAGTATTACCCAAACTAGTCAACAGTCTAACTACCCTCTTTTCACAGTCGAGAATGGCACCATACCTCACTAGCCAATCCATTCCTAGAATCAACACATAGCCTGTGAAACCAAGAACATAAGCGTTGCATTCGAACTTAACACCATACACAGATATTCTCAAATCCCAACATAACGTAGATGGATGAGCCGTATCCCCAATAGTATTTGAGAAAACAACATGATCCACTACTATACTAGTATCTAGGTGCAGAGATTCAACAACAGAAGCAGATATAAATGAATTTGAAGCGTCAGAATCAAACAAAGTACGTATAGGATGATCGAAAAGGAAAATCAAACTTTCAACGTAAATGTTTTTACCGCTCTCTTGCGTAGCTGCCATGAGAGCATGAACCTGTCCTCCAGAAGTAGATTATGTCCTTTGTCGTTGCCCATGTTCTTGCCTCCTTGGGCAGTCTTTAATCATATGTCCTGCCTCACCACATTGGAAGCAACCAGTCGTCCTCTTCTTCTTCCTACAGTCCTTCAAATGGCCAGGTATTCCACAATAGTGACACTATCTTATCTTTGAACCTTTATCATCCTTACCGTCCTTCTTTTGTTGTTGCTGTGCCTTCTTTGGATCCCCTTTCTTATCATGTGCCTTATCTATATTAGCACCTTTCTCCTCTTAATGTATCAACGCCATATCAACAAGATTCTCGAAAGTAGCCCCCAAAGGAATGTGGGACATAGCCAACCCGTGTAATGGTTCATTCAGACCTTTGGCAAATCTTAAGGCCTTTTTATGTGGTGTATTAACTAATTCCATACCAAATCTTGCTAATTGGTTAAACATGTTAATGTACTCCTTCATAGACAAACTCTCTTGTTTCAAAGCTAAGAAGCTCTCCATGTATAAACTCTCCTCTGCTTGTGAAAGAAATTTCAACTCAAACCTTTGTCTAAAATCAATCCACGTCTCCACCACACGTCCCCCATTAGTTACTTCCTACCAAAATGAAGTTTCTCCTTCATCAACCAAGCAACTAGCTGACCTTCCTTCCATCGTCTACCTCAAATATACCAAACAAGTCATCCACTTCCTTGAGCCAATTCCAAGCCTCAACAAACGTCTCAGTTCCATAAAATGGTTTTCTGCCCATTGCACCGAAGTATTTTCATACCTTACAAAAACCGTCTACACGCGGAGGAGGAGGAGGAACGACTGTAGCTGGGGGAGGAGGAACGTTTGTTGGGCCTGCGGCAGTAGCCCTAGCCTCCAGATACCTTCTGAATTAGCCTGGTATCCGTACAGCCTCGGGTATATCGGGTTCCCCAGACATGCTGAAAGAAAAAGGAAGTGATTCAAAACAGAGAATCGAAAGGTAGATATATGGCTTTTGGGGATTATGTTTTTCATAATAAACCTTTCTCTTGGAAATACCCTCTTTAAAACATGTTTTTGAAAATACCTTTTTTTTAAAAAAAAATCTTTAGAAAAATGTTTTCAAAATCTTTTATCTGTTCTGGTAACCTTTAGCTCTGATAGCACATGTGACACCCCACATCCATTAATGTCAGTCACTAAGGGAATGCATTAACTTTCATGGAGCGTTATAAGAGTATAGAACAGTATATCACAAGACAGATATATAAAATGTACTTAAAAATTCAAAATTTATTCATTGTAGTGGAAAAGCAAAACATGTCTGGTTACAACATCAAAACCATGTACTAAAGCCAAGTACACAAATATCCATTTTGAACAAAATTATTATCAGAGTACATAAAAGCAAAACCATAATCCCCACTCCAAATAGCCATAATGAAAAAGAGATAAAGCTGAGCATTACTTTCAACACTTCCAAGCACTTCAAGAAGAAAGAAATCCAAGTCAAGCTACACTAATCGCACAACGAGGACCTGGGGGGGGGGGGGGGGGGAAGAGGAGAAACAAAAAAGGTTAGACATAAAGTCTGGCGAGTCCAGTGACTTTAACAATATAATCAGTAAAGTAATAGGATAAGAACACAAAACTAGATATAAGAGATGACTGTAACATAAGCAGATATGATAAGGTATACAAGATAAGCAAGATAGAACATCGACTGCGCTCCTAACCACTATAAGATATGCTTTGCACCGGACCAACATACTAGTTACATACTAAAAGATGATCCCACTTAAACAAATATAATTATGGTAGTTTCTTGTACTTCTAGTTACTATCATTGGTGCCAACTTGCTCCTATCCCCACTAGTTATACCCACTACCCTTCCCATTCGATCGGCTCCCTAACCTCATAGATACCTGTGTTGGTCCCACAATAGGGTGTATCACTCCATAAGGTGGCAACCCCGATACTACTGAAATGCACATCTTATACCTACACAATGCAACAACGTCTTATCTACCAGCCCGGACCCATACATGCACATGACTCCGTTGGACTTGCAGTGCCATCGCTAACTCTTTATTGACCTCTTACAATCAACCCTAGTAAGCATGTCTTGTCCTCGACCTAGTTCGAGCTCATATAGATACTAAAATTGGTTACTGGTTGAAAAGGGTTCAGACACTTGACACAAGCTTACTTCCTAAGCTTGATCCCCACTAGGATTTCCCACTTAACCCCTTTTTATCCCTATGTCTTATCACATGTCTCATATTGGTTAAGTGCTTTTATTATGTTTCACATGCTACCCATGTTACTTACTTAACCCTTTATTATTCCCATGTCTTACCATATGTCTTATCTTGGTTAAGTGTACATTAATTCAATATAACCGTAATCCTGCAAGACCTCCCACATTAGATTACCGTTTGCAGTTGCTGGATATGCCGGGTGGTTACGGGCAGACTTATACCACCATCCAAATCTAACCTCGTGACTTTGCATTATTACGCATCTATTTTCTGGCTTTGACCTCTCACATTATATTAACGTTTGCGGTTGCTGGATATGCCGGGCGGTTCCGGGCAGGCTTATACCGCAATCCGATTCTAACCTCATGTCTTAGGCGTTCATTATCACTTTCTTGATTCAAGTCACAATTTCAAATCTTGGATTATAATATATTCCAATTACCCATAACTTCCAATTATGCTTATAATGCTAATTCATGTTATGCCTATAATTCCATTAAACAAGTTGTACCAAATTATTCCCAAATCTATTTTCCGTAGCCATCAACAATTTATACTAAATATCATTTTATTAAATATTTCCCAAACTTTTCCAATCATCCCAACGTTATTCGTACGTAAATCTTAACATAATAAGCTTAGGTCTGAAGTTAGCCTAATTTCAAAAGGAAAAAGGAAAAGAAGAAGGGAAGAGAATCAAAACATCAAAATTGGCATAAACATATAAATAGACATGTGAAATGAATAATGACAAAATAGATCAGATAGGCATATGATAATAGCAATTGGGTATGAATCTGAAGGATAACAAATTACAAAACTTGATATGATTTATCTTATTTACAGGCATATACATTAGATCCAATTTACAAACTTATCACCATTACTTTTTAATTTAATTATATGTGAAAGTAACATAAACTCACAGCGATAGGATTGTTAGAAAAGAGAATTAGGCGTTGTTGTAGCAAATCTGATCTTGAATAACCTCTTCTTTGATTGTTGAAGAAGAAAAGATAAATTAATTTAAGTTGGAGCAGCAGCATGGAGGCGCCATGGATTATGGTTGAAATTGTTAGGTTTAGTGTTTATTTATAGATGTATTAGGTGAATTAGGATCTTTAGATTAGAGACCATCAGAACCACTCAGATTAAAAAGACACGTCATCAGGGAACTGTCCAAAATTCTCCAGATCTGGGCTCGGCATGGACGCACTTCCCACGTGCGTTTGTGCATTTTTATTCTGGCGCACTTCACAAGTGCGCCAGTTATTCTGGCCCGTTTCCTAATTGTTCTGCCAAACTTCTATGATCCATAACTCCTTCATACAGTATCCATTTTACGCAAACTCGGACTCTATCTCAAGCAGAATTCCAAGACGAACGCAATGGCCTTACCTGTTTCACTTAATTCTTCTTCCAAAAATTAAGTACTCTTTAATTATCCCTTATGTCATTTTTAAAATTACGGGTGCTACAAGAAATATTCAATTTTGATTTGAAAACTGAAATGAAGTTGAAATCGTTTTGATACGAATTCAAAACGAATTTATTAAGAAATATTCAATTTTGATTTGAAAATTGAAATGAAGTTGAAATTGTTTTAAAATGAATTTAAAACAAATTTATTAAGAAATATTCAATTTTGATTTGAAAATTAAAATGAAGTTGAAATCGTTTTGAAATGAAGTTAAAACGAATTTATAAAAGAAATAGTCAATTTTGTTTTGAAAATTGAAATGAAGTTGGAATCATTTTTAAAAAGAATTTAAAACGATTTATAAAATACGTTTTAAATGGAAATATATATAATATATGTATTATATATATTTAATGGCCTGAATAGACCGCACCGCGTTGCGACCGTTCACGAATTTCGCCATTGACTTCGAATTGACATTACGGGAGATCCGACTGTCGGATTCTCCTAAACCCAAAACCGTTAGGTTCGTATCGAAAAGAGCTTTCCAATGAATAAAAGTGATTTAAATTTGAATGGTTGGAATTGGAGATAAATCCAAATCAACTTTGGAAAATGTCGCTATGGATGTAGTTCGATGGCCATTATTAGAAACCGACTGTACAGGCCTTGAAAAAATTATTAAAAATATTAATAATTTGTGTAAAATCACAATAAATGATTTGAAAAGATTTTGGAAAAAAAATCCCAGTTTTGGAAAGATAAAAATATATTTTTATCGAAATGAACTAGTTATTAACGAGAAATAATAATCCAGTATTTTTAAATAAATAAATTGGATTTGTAAATGGTTTTAATCTAACCAGAATTTTCCAATATATGAATTGGAATGGATTTGAATATAAACCATCTTTAGAATATTTCGAAATTGGATTTTGTGACTATACGGATAGTGTGGAGGAATTTGGAAGATAGGTATTTATCGTTATTCCCCATACGATATGTGTTGGTTTCAGATTTTAATATTGAATATAAGCCGATATAATTTCTATTCAGAGCCTTGTATTTAATATCAAATTTGATTTAGGGTTTGTTGTGGATGGTATCGTAAATAATACTGTTCTTAAATCCAGTTTAGGAAAGAATAAATCTTTAAATTAAGATTTAGTGAAGTTTTCCAATTAATTAATATTTAATTGGAATTAAATAAAAGAATTAGATTTTGGGGTTTATCGTGAACATTGTTTCAGACGACATTCGTTCTTTAACCAGATTAACAATGAAATGTGATTTGGAAGTTATAAATCTTTTTATCAAGATTTAATGGAAGTTTTCCAATTTAATAAATTAAATTGGAATGGAATGGAATTCGTTTGGTAATAATCGAAGTGAGCTTCTATGGAGGAAGACTGTTACTATATATGGAATTTGAAAGGATTTGTCGTTATTCCATTTATATTATTAGTCGGATACGGAAATTGATATCGATTATATATATATAGATTTGTTTTCCATGAATATTCCATGACTAATGGAATCTGGTTTTGGGTTTATCATGAACTGCGTTTTAAATGGCATTGGTTCTTTAACCTAGTTAAAGACATGATTTATTTCCTAAATTTGAATAATCATTACATAATGATTTTTAGAGATTAAAACAAAGTGGAGTTTTAATGAATCTTTAATTAGATTGAAATGTAAATGTGATAATTTTAATTATCAAATTTAGGAAATGATCGGAAATGGTGTATCACTAGTTTTTCTCTAGGCGATAGTTAAATCATTACTTAGATTTGAAAGTGAAATGGTAATTAATTTTACAAATAACACCGTGGGTGTTAGTTATAAAGCGCTACCAGTTTTGCTCCATGGGATGAATAGGTAGGGATTGGGAAATAAAATAAATGATTACTTCGGTAAGGTGCGCTAATCCCGACTTGTTTGGAAAATCTTAATTTGGTTAAAATTGTGATAAGAATATTTTAATAAAAGAATATTCTGGATTGGAGCAAGGCATATGTTGTGTTTTTATAGCACTTGTTTATAAAATACGCGAGTTATTCGGAAAGACCAGGTTTATCCCATTCTGAATAATTGATACGACGATAAGTCGACGATGAAGAAGGTGGTTGAAGACCAGAGATCTTCACATCATCTGGATGATTACTGATGTCTTGATTGGGAGGCATCCCAAGCAAGGTAATAAGTAGTGGTCATCTAGACGTACTTGGAGATCGACCAGATATGCGAGGACCTCTCTCCAGTATTGGACATATAGGACGAGGAATAAGGTGCCTCTGTTTCGTTCAGTCCTCGAACGAGCTTGCAAATGGATAGTATATCTGACATTTTATTCCTCTATATTGTATTCGTTGATCTCTGCTAAATATATATCTGATTGATGTAGGATAATTTATTCTCTTGTTTGTCAACCTTCTCTAAGACGTATGAGCTTAGAGGTTATATATCGGCAGAAATCAGTGGTACGATATGGAGTGATAGTGCGACATGTTTAGTGGCATGTGATCAAGGCTTTTGTTGAAAAGCAGGGCCATGTGGTTGATGATTAAAGCACAACTTTAAATAGCACAGCTTTGTGTATAGCATTAATTCGCGATCCTCACACCCCAGTATGAACCAGAAACAGGAGAGGACTACAGGCAGAACATACGTATCTTTTTAGTTAGGAGTGGTGTCATGGTATGGAGCCCAGACATTTTACTCATGTGGATATTGCATATTATTTGATCGATAGCGAGGTACCTCGGGTATATCGGCCACTATGGGGTCGGTGGATGATATAGTGGACATATTGACCAGACTTACACCCCATAGGGAGGGGAAACATATTGTTCAGGAATTACTAATCCTCAAACGTAAGAGAGGACCGACCCTGAAGATCCAAAGGCTTTACTGAGTACTTGTCCTGAGGTACGGGCTAGAGTGTCTCGAATTTGGTAAGTACGATCCCCTGCCTTGGTTCATGATGGAAATCCAACTTCCAATTTGACATTTCGGTTTTAATTGTAGAACTAGTGTGGCGACATAATAGCATGGGATACTATGCCGTTTATGATTGATACATTTATATTTGAAGTTGTTTGATACACTATGCACTTATAGTAATATCAACATGATTTGTTTTAGACGTACCAAGCATGTTTGGCTATTATAAGGGAAAACTCTATCCTCCGGCTTGCATTGCATTGTGTGATGGGACCTGAGTCTTATAATAGCTTCATTTTTTCAAAAATCATTACGCTATTTGTTTTATGCACTGGTATTCTTTGGAGAAAACCCGTTCCTTGTTATACAGCATGGTCATTGATTTACTTTATTTTCAAAGTAAAGATTTAATAACTGTTTTAGTTCTCACAGCTGTCACATGACTGACCTTGAGTTTGTTGTTTTAACATAAACTCTGGGTGCCCTTATTTTCCATATGGACAGGTAGTAATTTTGGTTTTGCAGATTTCTATTATACAGTATCTTGGGTTTACAACTGGAGCTATATTCGGAACACTCTGTATCCGTGTATTTCTTCCAGTTGGGTTATGTATTATTTTTCGCTGCATTGTAATTTTAATCTCTGATATTTTTCTGATGTATAATATTTATTCATACTTTGTTACATTCTTGCACTCTGATGTAAATTGTTGTAATAGCAATGAAATGTTCTGTTGTTTGCGTTCTGATTGTCGTGTTATCAACTCAGTCCGCTGTTTCCCTTCTCTTCGAAGATTGGGGGATTTCAGATTTCTTCATTTCACCTTTTGGCACATTTCTTCTTAATATTTTCAATGCAATTCTCATATGTTCAATGTGCTCCTCATCTGTTTTGGAACAGACAAGGATATCATCGATGACAACTAATACAAATTTATTCTCATATTTTCAGTGCACTCACATCATAAGTTCCATAGAATAGGCGGGGTCTTTCTTAAACCCAAAAGGCATTACAAACCATTCATAAAAGGTATCAGGTCCTGTGAAGGTAGTAAAATGGATACAATCTTAAGATGATGAAAACCGGTGGCTAGATCCATTTTGAGTAGAATCGGGCACCTCTCAACTGATCAAGTTGGTTATTTATTCGAGGTAGCGGGTATTTGTTCTTAAGAGTTTTCTTATTAAGGTATCTATAGTAAATGCACAACCTCAAGCAACCGTCATATTTTGCTACGAACACCATGACTGATCCCCAACTTGAAAGTCAAGGTCGAGTAAATACCTTTTACAAAAGTTCTTGGATTTGTTTATTTAACTCTTATATTTCTCTTTAGGCCATTCTATGGCTAGGTTGAATAATAGATCTGGCGTTGGGTACTAAGTCGATACTAAAGTTGATATCTCTATGTGAAGGGAGGTTTTTAACTTCTACGAAGACATCGATTAATTCCATAATGATGGGTATACTTTCTATGTCGGTACTAGGATAACCCAAAGTGTACCTCAAATGTTCCTCTTTGGACTAGGGTCTTCACAAGATATTTCAATAAGATTCCCGAGTTTTTGTTTTTACCAATATTTACCTATTTACATAATCTAGATTTGCTTCATACTTTGTCAACAAATTCATTTAAAGTATAGTTTCAAATTCATCAAAATCTAGGACAAATAGGTTGAAAGGAAATTCATGATGAATGAGAGATAGGAACATTCATGCAACACAAACATAGGCTAGTGGGACCTCCAACTGTATTTCTTCTACAAAGGGATTTATCAATAAATTCTGGTTCATGTTCTAATTCTTCTACCGTCGGGTTTGAATTGAAACTATGTGTAGTGCCAGTATCAAATAGAAATCAAAGTAATTTATCATAAATGAATAATTACCTTCTAAAATTTCCTTCCCTTTCTCTCCCTTAACAGCTAAAGGACCTTCAGAGATACAATAAACCTTTGCCACTTCTGCTTTCTTCATTATGGGATAGTCCTTGATCATATGTGCTTATGACAATGGTAGCACTCTTTGATACCTTAATGGCATATCTGACTTCTTTGGTTTGTGAAAGTTGGCTGAATAATGTCTTTTTCTAGGAAATTGAAGCATGTAAAGTTCTTAAGCTAATCCCTACGAAATTTTTTGTTATCCTTATTCTGCCTAGGCTTCTTTCCACTAAACTTCCTTTTCTTCCAATTGTTGCTACTATTACCTTCCTTTTCATCAGGTGTCTTTTGCTTGTCCGGAGCAGCATATCTATAACCCATATCCACCAAGTCAACAAATGATTACTTTAATTACATCGTCATCCTTTCATGATACTTCTGCTTCATCCCTTTGATAAACCTCTCGTTCTTTTTTAGCGGGGTGTTAATCAAATCCAGTCCAAAATGAGACAGCTTATTAAACTTGTTTAAATACTCTTCAAAAGACATATCTCCTTGCTTTAAGTCCATAATTCTTGATACATCATGGGAATTCTTGCTGAAGGCATGAATTTTTCTTCGAAAAATTCTTTAGAATGGTTCCACAAAAAGTCATCCTCCGATTTTTCTTGAATAATGGTCTCCAACCAAGCTGCATCTCCTTCCTCAAGTTGCGATGTAGCCAACGTTCTTTTCTGATTATCTTCCAAGCTAAGAATCTTGAAAATCTTCTCACATGAATTAATCCAGGCATGAGCCTCTATAACATCTTCTGACCCCTTGAATGGTTTTCCACACAAATTCATATAATACTTATTTAGAACTGGAAGATTATGTTGGGGCTGATCTAGTTATCACCTTTATCGATTACCATAGTATCATGACCATTTGAAGTCGTACTGTTTCTTCCCCTACCCCGTCCTCATCTTCCACTCATTTCCAACTATTTGTAAATAGTATGAAAATGTTATTAAGGTCTACAGACGAGATATCTTAAGGTATATTAAATGGTTTGGATGTTCCATTGGGTTCTACTCTTTCTAGGAAATTACTAACCCTATCTCCAAAGAGTTACCAAATGAGTTATATCCCATAAGCTTGGTAAAAAGCAAAGCTCTGATACTATATTTGTAATAACCCGAATTTTCGACCTTCGAAAATCGACACTTAATACATCTTAGTGATCAAATGCCAGGATTTCAAACGTCAGAATCTGCATCGTCTGGGATTATAACACATTAGTAACAACACAAGGAAACATAAAACATTTTTATTAACATAACTTGAAGATTAAATAAGGGTTACAATGTATCTACATAAGAGTTATATAAAATATCCAGATATACAAACTACTGGATACAAAATGAAACAACGGAAAGTACTAAGAGATACTAGGTGAATCCAAATAAGATCCATCTTTACCTCAGAAAGCTCTAGACCATAAAAGATCCAATAAGATACTCCATAGAAAGCTCCAAGATGCTCCTACTAAGACTTGACCATTACGTTGTCCATGTAAAAATCAGGGGCACCTAGATTTTAGGGAAAATACAAATAAATTGTGGGTCAGTCATGAGACTGGTGCAAGAAACTCAATGTATTTGTTATGTGCAGAGAAATCGAATATGCTTCTTTAAAAACGAAGCTACCATATAGTCTTATGGAACAGACATAATGCAAATGTAGACTTGGGCAAGGTTTCTCCTTATGATAGCCAGAAATGCTTAAAACCAGAAAATCATTTGATAATATTATTAGTCTTAACAATCACTTTGTAAGTAAATGTATCAACCTTAGCCAACATAATAACCCATCCTAATATTTTGACGTATGGTATACAACTAAAACCATAAGGGTTCATAGTATATAATGGATTTCCGACAAATGACTAGGCTAAAGAACTTTCTTATCTGATGGGTACACCTTTACGGTGATGTTCCCATAACTAACTGACTCTCTATAAACACAAGACTGGGTTTTCCCTTAATTGGGTAACTTAGAGCTCACCTGAGTATGCCATCTCCCAGTCGTTACCAACCTTTAAACGAGGCCCTGCAACACCACATCCACATAAGTAGAAGTTAACACATAAGTAATACTTGAGCTCTATACCTTGGTACACTTTTTATCTAGGAGGAAACAACACACATAACCTTGTTGCATCTTTTTCTGTATTGGTCATTTCTAAGATGTGAGGCTTGCTGAATTCTCGTTAAACAAAATTACGTTTTATCCAGAAGCGATGCTTTGATCATTAACAGCTCAACCACTTGGTATGCCGCATTGTCATTCCACAACGTATAATTGATAATCACTAAATATATAACATTTGAGCTTGTACATCTCAAAGAAGGGTGTTAAGCTAACAGAACATATTCTCGTCCACTAAATAGAAATATTTTAGTAAGGATATATTAGAACATTACAAAATACAATGTCAAACACACATTCATACAAGTGCGTTCTAGGTCTGAACGAAAGCGAAGGCGCTTTGTTTCTCTTCCAATATTGGAGAGAAGCCCTTGCAAATCCGTAAATTCTCTAAGTACGTTCGGACAACTGCTATAATATAGATAATAAATCTCAAGATGGAAGTTATCCACATGAGACCCTCAACAACCAGTCCTCCCGATGTGAAGGTTTCCAGTCTTCAAAACTATCTTTAAATATCCTTATTTGCTCCATTACGTCATATAATTATTCGGAATGGTTTTCAGACATAAGTTTCGATCCGGTCTTTCCAAATAATAAGCGTTATTTAAAACCATATGGATATATAGGATTCTAATTAAGCCTCAACCCATCTAAAACTTCCATTTATTATTAAAAATGCTTCATTATATTTTTGAAAATATATAACTATGTTTGGATGAAGATTATTAAGTTAAAACCCTTCAAAATTAATTATTAAGGAAAAAAATGTTTCAAAAGCGTTGCCAAACACCTTAAAAATAGGATTATTTAACTTGTTTAATGAAAATAACTTTAAAACCCTATATTTCCAATTCAATCACTTTGAAAATATTTAATTTGATTTATCAAATTTTTAATAATTTTTAATTAGTCATTTCAGTCAATTTCTAAATTCGATTACTAAACTGCACTACTACGATTTTTATTGAAAATTATTTTAAACATAACCTGTAACGACCCGGAAATTTGGCGATCTTGGTTATTCGATATACAACACATATTTAACATCCAAGGATCGAAAATACCGGTCATTAATAGAAATAAAACAGAGGGAGAGAATAGATAAGATAGAAACTTAGAATAGAAGAAGAAGAACACAATATCAGAGTAACACGAATCTCACAGCAGAACGAATAAATATATTTCATAACATAACTTTGAAATAAAAATCTATACTTGAATATACATATCATTATCAAAGTACAGCACTTACAACACAGCGGAAATAAAATATAGCTATATGATCCTGAAGCCTCCTGCTCCAGCTCTTCAAGTATCTGTAAATCCCGACTATTTGACTGCCCATACAAAATTGGGCACCCAAGAGTTTAGGTAAAACAAAACAAAATAAACTCCGGGTCAATCACGGGACTGGTATGAGTAAAATGGTTTAAAACAGTTTGAAAAAGTAAACGATATCTCATAAGACCACGCCGTATAACAGAACGGGTTTTTCCCCTATGAGAATCCAAAATAACTTTATATCAAAAACCTTTTGATATTATAATAATGTCTATCAACTACAATATTATAATCATCTAGCAGAAACGCTTTCATCTCACATTCTACATATATAGTATACAGTCAAAACCGCAAGCGCGTATTGGGTAATGGATTTCCAACTATGACAAGGTATGGAACCACCTTTCGCTAGTGTACCTCTAGAAAGGAATACACTGGGTTCAACAAGAACATCTTGCAACCCGGCCACACATGACCGACCACTCATTTCGCTTGAGTGTATCGAATGTATATCACCAACGGTTGGGATCAACAACCGTTTCCCGGATGGGACAGCATCAACAATAGATTTTTAGAAGTAAATGAAACTCTAGATCAGGTGATTATACACCCTACTTCGGTGCGACCGACTTAGCCATGCTGCCTGCCCGATTTCTGTCATTTACCGGTTGATGAGGCTTAAGGTTACGCATCATCATCACATCGGATTCACTTTGAATGCCACATTGTCAGATCCATCGAAAATCACTAATTGACGTCTACAACAGTACATTACGTGTTAGCTAAAGAAGTTTCCTTCTCCACTTCCACTCTTGGTACGATTGAAGAAATCAATGTACGTGACCTTTCTGGAAATACTCTGTCAGACATTCATCCATACAATTCACCCAGGAACAGGATGAACCGAAGGCACTATTCAATACATCCATCTTAGACACTGTTATCTAAGACTTATACAATAGCCCTTGCACTTTACTCCGTCTTCAGTTGTCTTTGGCATATATGATTCGCAACGCTTATGCCAATACAGAATGGTTCTTTGGATAATAATCCAACCGGTCTATCCATATTAACAATGTTAAAATAGTCAAAACTTCGATAGTCTGTGATTTAACCATCAAAGAAAAACAGGTGTGCAAATAACGATATTATTTCCAGGAGGAAATTTTATCGATCAAACATCATTTAACATTTTTATCCTTAGTTTATTTATCATCTCCTGTTTCCCTATATTCAACATTTCTTATTTTCTAAATTTAGAAAATATATGTTATTACCATTGGAAAACATTTCCATTTCTTGTTTTCTATATCCGAAAACACTTCTGGTTCTTATTTGGAAAACATTTCCAAAACTCCTTCATTGGGCTTAGACAGATGTTTAAACAAACCATCGCGATGCCAACTCAAACCATTACGTTTGTTAACTAAATTCCTTTAACCCACCTTCACTATCGAACCTTAACCATTCCTTAATTAAAAATGAAGTTAATCAAGTTGGGGTAATACTACCTCTTAGACCTTAACTGAACAACGTTTCTAACCTTGAAATAGACAAAGTTCACCTTTTAATTCTTTAACAAATTTCCTTACGTAACTCTCTTTCAAAGCATCTCTATTCGATAATTCTTTCCTTCGATAAGGTATATTCGATAACTCTATTCAATTTGCT
This sequence comes from Allium sativum, assembly GCA_030737875.1. Lineage (NCBI taxonomy): Eukaryota > Viridiplantae > Streptophyta > Magnoliopsida > Asparagales > Amaryllidaceae > Allium > Allium sativum. The sequence continues at coordinate 827,163,964 of CM060918.1, forward strand.
CTATTCGATTAACCCTTATCAATTAACTCTATTGGAATAACGCTATTGGATTAACTCTATCGGACTAACGCTATTTATTTACTCGTTTCACTTAACTCCTTTCGAATAAACTATATTCGATAACTCCTTTTACTTTCTATTCGAATAAACTTTATTCGATTAACTCGTTTGCTTTAACTCTAATCGATTAAACTAATATCGATCAACTCCTTTCGATTAAACTAACATCGATTAACTCCTTTCCATTAAACTAACATCGATTAACTCCTTTTAACTCGATTAAACTAACATTGATTAACTCCTTTCGATTAAACTAACATCGATTAACTCCTGTCAACTCGATTAAACTAACATCGATTAACTCCTTTTAACTCGATTAAACTATTCATTTATAAAGATTTACTTTTTGTAACGGTTCTTCGCTTTACAAATGATTTCCCTTTTTTTAATTCTATTTGTAAATGGTTTTACAAATATCCCCTATTCAATATCATTTGTAAATGGTTTACAAACATTTCTCTTTCTGATTTATTTGTAAATGGTTTATAAACCTTTCTCGTTCTAATCTATTTGCTAATGGTTTTACACTATTTCCTTTTCTATCCTATTTGTAAATGGTTTACAAATATTTCCTTGTATATATTTATTTATTCTACTCTAGTTATTTCCTTTTTTATATTCTATTCGTTTTATCAACATTTTTCCCTTTTATAAAACTCTATTTGTTTTATAAACATTTTTCCCTTTTATAAAACTCTATTCGTTTTATAAACATTTCCCCTTTTATTTACTTTTGAAATATTTCCTTTTACAAAATCTATCGATTTTATAAAATCTATCGATTTTATAAAATCCCTTTATTTCAATATACATTGAAATATTTCTTTTTACATCCTAGGGTCTTTTATGATATTTAAAATATCAAATAACAAGGATCAATATCATTCCAACACACATAATCCATAACAGATTATATAACACATCATATATCACAATGTACGAAAAACAGTAAAATAAATGTTGAGGAATCCAGTCGGATTCCTCCAACCTGTTTCCCTGCATCCACAAACACTACAACAAAAATTGCTTTCAACAGCAATCAAGAACAACGTTAATTACTAATCGCAGTTGCTGAACCTTTCGTCAATTGGAAATCCAAAGTCAAAAACAATGACAGCGCACGAAAACGTGGAGGTCTTCATGTGGTAAATTTATAAAGACCATCCCTCCTGAATTTCATTGCCGCTCCCTCCAGAATTTTGTTGACACATGAAATTAGTTTCCGCCTTTAGCCCAAAACAGAAACCCTAAATCACTTGCGAATTCAAATTGTAATTGCATCTGGTCTGCAAATATTGATTCCTCTCTAAATTGTTGCTTTGTCTTCTCAGCAAATCCTTTAAAAGCCTCCTCTCTCTCACAACCACTACCCACAAAGAAGCTCAATGTGACTACTTGAATATGCATTTGTCTGAGAGATATCATTCATTAAGTCAGCTAATAGCTTCACTTGGAACTCAACCGCGTCATAATGGCCACCCTATACTTTTCAAGCTGTCATCGGTAAGCATAGAACTAGAAATTTTGAACTGAAATTAAAATTTTCAATTTTGATTGAATTTTGAATTGGAACTTTGGTCTCTTCATTTAATTTTTGATTGTAATAATTTATTGCACTTATAGTTTGAACTTACCAATCACTTCCATCATATATTGCTGATTTTGACGGTGTTGAGATGAGCATGTATGTCCCTCCACCATGTGAAACTAGCTCAGGCAAATAAGCCTGTTATAGGTATTATGCAGAATATGCCCTTGGGATATGGTAAGATGACTAAAAGAGATACCTTTATTGAAAAGGTATTCATGGTCTAAAAGTCACTTAAATAGGATGCATTGTAATTGGTAAGAAATATTTTTAATAATATTTGATTTGTGGTAGGATATATTTATGAATATCTTGACGTGGTGGGAGACTTTGATTATAAAGCACCAGCTCCAGCCATTCTTAATCCTAAACCCCTTTGGATTGGAAAGCAAATCTTCGGCCTTATTATCCTAAAGCAGATAAATCTTGTAAAAAGTTCAGGATGTCATGTAGACACAAAGACATGGCATATCACTCCAAGTGATACTGTCGTTAGAATAGAAAAAGGAAAACTATTGTCTGGAACTTTATGCAAGAAAGTAGTTGGAATAGGATGTGGTATCTTATTCACATAGCGTGGTATGTGTGAGATACGCATGAATGTTATTTCAATTGGTTATGTTTGATTCATGATATATATTTTTAAACTGTTTGGTTTATGCAACTCATAATCAGCAAAATTATAAGGTTATTGCTAGTCGTTTTAGGACATACAGATTTAGTTGTTAGCAGGAAAATAAAATCCTGAACAACATTGCAATGCTTTCATTGTAATAATTAATTATATATTTAAATTGCAGATTTGCAAAGATCAAGCTGAGGCAGAGGTGTGGTTTGCAGACCTTAATGCATTAGTACCTTCAAGACTAAACAAACTTCCAAGAGCAGGTGGAAGTGGTAGATTATCATGCTCTAGCATATGTTTCTAAACTTACCTTTGGTTTAATTTTTCCTTATGTAGATAAGACTTTTATGCAAACGGATTAGCTCCTTTTTTCTTGAAATTTCTAACAAGTTCATGGCCAAGTATAGATTCTTAAATATGTATATCTCTCAAATGAATGAATGCTTAATGAGTTTCAACAATTATGTCTGGGAGAACTTAACGATTCTATTGCAAATAACTTTGCTAACAATTTTGTGTTCCATGAATAGTCCTGTAGTCTTCATCTTTATTTGAATTGTTAATTTTCAAAATCAGGGTGATAGATATATGGCTGGTTTCTTGTATAATTTTTCTAGATAAACGATGGATGAGTAGCTTCTAATATCGTATGTTTTAGGATTATCCAGTAGCACTTGAAGAATTTGAAATTTAGCCATCCAAACCTGGACTGGAGTCTTTATGGGTGGACCAAATTGCTTCTTTGATCTAATGTTCGGTCATCCCGGCTTCCAACGCGTCCCTCCCATCCTGATTGATCAGGGTGCTACAGTTTAATTGCGGTAAGTTAGCAGTACAGCGTCCATTATATAAATTAGAGAAGTGATTGATTCTCCACTTTATTTGTGTAAATTTTTTCCTAAGTATTCAGGCGAACTTTGATTTTAGAAAGAATAAGTTCACACTGCTTATCACTGCATATCTCCAATGTTTTCAGTGCCATTTTGTTGCCAAATTTCTCTATCATCATTGGCTAAAATTCTTGCTACATTGCTTACTAGGCTTTCCATGTTCCAGCATGTTTGATAATCCCATGTATCTTTACAGTTAAATTACTTAACTATCTAATTCTATGTTTGCAGTTCACACTAACTACCACTGTGCATCACATAATATACCGGTTTCCATCAATTTCTTTGGATGTTTTTTCCTTCTAATTCGATTTTTCCATAAATATTCGACAAATGTACAAGTCAGTACTGCTAATTATTTGTATGGACAATCTTGATGTTACAAGGAAAATAGGTTTTAAGGGCATAAAAATACATTATTTGAAGGCTTACTGCAGTTGTTTTAAATAGTTTAAACAACATTTTCCAATACTACGGATGAAAACAAATTTTTTGCCTATTTTTCTAATGAATAGGTATTCTAGTTTCTTTTCCTGTTAAATAATAGGAGTAAGACGTATGTTTTAGTACTCCTTGTATTCAGTCCATGCAATCACAAGCTGGTAATATAGGTGTGTAAAAAAGAATTCTTGTGTTCTCTTAAGCTTTTACCAAGTTGTATTCCATTTTATGTTATTTTGAGTTACTTGACATATTCTTTTCCTCACATGGTACTGAATTATACTTTTGATAAGTATTATTTGTGATTGCCTTGGTGTCATTCAACGTTTTGGAGAGACTATTTTTCGTCATTCAGAAAAGCGTGAGTAAGCACCTTTCACCCAATATTTCGTATGAATGAAGTTGCAAAAGGGTGTGAGGTTAAATTCACTTTGGTTTTAAGTATATCAACGAAGAAGTTTCTATAAATTCGACAGGACATTTTCTTGACGAATGTAATGTGCAAAAATGATGAGAAGACGTTAAATTTCATTTTGATGTATATTGATTTTCTTTTTTTTATTTTCTCTTTCAGATTTTATTTGATCCATACGTACTGCCAAAATGAATGCCGCAACATATTGTTCTGCTTGTTTATTAGCGTATATCAAAACTTAACTACGTGAATTTCCTGGATTGACCCTGGAGGAAAGTTTGTAATTGTATTTAGGAATCAAAATGATTCAAAACAGTATAGGTGTTGCAAATTATAATACCAGATTCACAAAGTATTAGAAATAGAAAAGAAATTCATGGAACATAGGCCAATACGTAATGAACAAAACAATGAAAATAGACACAATTGCACCACTTGTAATGAACAAAATTAACATTCAAACGTTGAATTCTTCAAAATTGCTTATGTAAAACTATCACCTTAAGCTACTACCCTGAAAGTACTCAAGTAAACACAATCTCCATACTTAGTTTTTCTTCTTCTTATTTTCTCGACACGTTGTGTCGATGCTGTTGATACACAAGATTTTGATTAATGACAACATAGAAATAGAGATCATTGACGAGCTGAATTCATATTTATCAAAGTGGAAATCAATGAAGATCAATGGAAATCATGACATGGAGCTAAGATTATATATGTGTAGGTATGGAGTCGTGTTAGATTTATGTTAAAATCTATCCTCAAAGTATAACACGAATGCACAAAACAATTTAGAAATTGAAATTAGCTGGGGCTGAAATCTGTATATTTGAAGAATTGAAAAGTCACAGAAAAAGCCCAAATGGTCCAGGCTTCGACCGGGAAAGAGTGCAGAGTGATATAGACTGTGGACCGAGGACCTCTGGTCCACAGCAAGAAAACGGTCGACCGCCCAAAAAGGACCTGTCGACCGGTCCTGCTGTTTTTTTCACATAACGGCTATTTTTTTCAAATACCTGTCAACCTATTAATTTCGACCTGTCGACCTTTTTTCTTGCTGTAATTTTTCTGAAAGGATGCTTCTTTTTGTGAAGAGATTTCTATTCAATTTCAAGAGAAATGGACACAACTCTTTATAGAAACTCTTCATGAAGGAATGCAACTATTCTACACTATAAATAGACTTGAAATCATACTTTCAAATCACCGAATCTTCTTCTATTTTCTGATCTTAACTCTATACTCTCTTGCATTCTAAAAGCTCTCTCAAATATTCAATACTTGTTGAATCCTTGAATCAGTTTTATATCATTTGATTCAACAAGCAATCTTTCTTCCTTTAATCTTTGCATTCAAATCATATACTTGAGGATAAGATTATAGGAAGGGTGTACTCAATCGTTGGCAAATCAGTGTTGAAAGAAGAACACAATCAGAAGTCAAACTCTTGTAATTGTCCTGTGTGGGTAAGCTTGTAGCCCGTGAAATCAAGTGGGTAAGCTTGTGGCCCGTAAATCAAGTGGGTAAGCTTGTAGCCCGTGAAATCAAGTGGGTAAACTTGTAGCCCGTAAATCAAGTAATTGTGAACCTGTTCCTCCGGGTGAAGCGAGGGTGTTGTTTAGTGAAAAGCCGAAGAGGAGCTTCGGGACTGGACGTAGGACTGGAGGTCCGAACCAGTATAAAAATCCTGGTGTCGTTACTCTACTTTACTTTACTTTACTGCATTTAAAGTTTGTTATCATATTCCGCATAGCCATATTATAGATCCTGCATAAGTCGTGTACAACCGACCTTTTCAATTGGTATCAGAGCAAGGTCATCATATAACCGTAACACAGTTATTTGATATATTCTTGTAATATGGCAAATAACGCAAGTACAAGTAACACCACTTACACAGAAGGTCAATCGACACAAAGACCTCCTTTCTTTAATGGCCTAAACTATAGTTATTGGGCAACACGTATGACTTTTTATATGCAATCAACTAGCTATGATGCTTGGAATGCTACTCAGAAAGAGATAATAAATCCAACTACTGAGTATGCAGAATGGACTCCTGCTGAGAAAACAGCAGCTACTGTAAATGTAAAAGCAATGAATATGTTGTTTTGTGCATTAGACCAAAATGAGTATAACCGTGTTAGTATCTGTACCACTGCCTATCAAATTTGGCAAACAATAAAGACCACTCATGAAGGTACTAACAAGGTTAAACAGGCAAAAATAGCTTTGTTGAAAAGTCAATTTCAAAATTTCAAAATGAAGCCAAATGAAACAATCAATGAGATGTATTCAAGGTTTCAAACTATTCATCATGCTCTTATCGGGTTAGGACAAAAATATTCTGACTTCGATGTAGTTTCAACAGTCCTACATTCACTGACTAATGAATGGGAAGGAAAAGTATTAGCCATAGAAGAAGCTAATGATCTTTCCACCATGAAGCCAGATGAATTGATAGGAAATCTTATGTCCTATGAGACTAACTTACAGGCTCGAAAAGAACAAAAAGAAGTGACTATTCTTGAGAAGAAATGGATGTAACTCTTCAAGAAAGGAGATGACTTTTCACAAAATTTCAAAAAGCTGTTGACCTATAAAAATTTATAGGTCGACATGTTTTTAGCCGTTGTAATTTAAAAACCTGTTGACCTATAAAAAATTATAGGTCGACCTCTTTTTGACCGTTATATTTTGAAAAACCTGTTGACCTATAAAAAAAGTGTAGGTCGACATGTTTTTGATGATATGCATAAAAAAAAGGTCTTATAAGTAATTTTTGAATGCCAAAAAGAAGTATGATTATTTGAGGATAGATTTTAACATTTATGACTCTAAATAATCAACTTCTAACCTATGAAGGCATCTCGTCTTCTTTTTGTCGATGTAGAAGCTTCTTCTTGTCATAAATCAAAATAATCCATGAAGCTTTGACTTAACATTCTCCCCCTTTTTGATTGATGACAACTTAGATTAATCCGTTATCTCTCCTTGTATATATGCTCCCCCTGTATATAAGCTCCCCCTGAATTATATATAATCTGCACAACAGTCGTTAGTAATATTCACGGGCTACAAGCTTACCCACAAGACGATTATAAGAGTTTGACTTCTGATTGTGTTCTTCTTTCAACACTGATTTGTCAACGATTGAGTACACCCTTCCTATAATCTTATCCTCAAATATGTATATTGATGTTTGCAAAGATTTGGAAGTGGATTATCGAGTTGAATCACAAGTATGTTAAATATGCTTGGAGATTCAAACGATAATTGAATGCTTTTGAGTGCTTTTAGAATGCTAAGAATAATACAATATAGACAAGAGAATGGAGAGAAATTTCGGTGATTTGAATGAATGAAAATCGATGTATTTATAATAATCGAGGAGATGTAATTTTTAGTCAGAGGTCGAATAGATACACGATTCAAAACATAACATGCAGTTGCAACAGCTTCTGCCCAGAAATGTTTTGGTAGAGTGGATCCATTTAATAATGTTCTTGCACGTTCTTGTAGTGTCCGATTTTTCCGTTCTACAACTCCATTTTGTTGTGGAGTTCGAGGAAACGAAAAATTATGATTGATACCTTTCTTTGTACAAAAATGTTCAAATTCATTATTTTTGAACTCTCCGCCATGATCACTTCTAATATTTTTAACCTTAAGTCCTTTTAACTTTTGAATTCTTTTGACGAAGGATTTGAAATGATGAAAAGTATCACTTTTATTTTTTAAGAAAATAACCCATGTATAACGAGAATAATCATCAACAATTACAAACACATATTTATTATGATTTATTGACTGAACCTGTGTTGGTCCAAATAAATCCATATGTAATAATTCAAGTGGTTGTAATGTTGATATGATTTTCTTGGATTTGAAGGAAGATTTAGTCAATTTTCCTAATTGACATGCATCACAAATATTATTAACCGAAAAGCTCATTTTGGGGAGACCTTTAACAAGATCATTTTTGGCTAGCTTGTCAATAGTTTTGAAGTTTATGTGACAGAAACGTTTGTGCCATAGCCATGGATCATTATCTTTTGCTACAAGATACATATCTGAATTATGATTGATATTCATATTCAGAATATAAATGTTTCTATCTCTATTTCCTTCAAAAGCTATATTTCGATCTTTATCTAGAATACTACATTTATTATTTGAAAAGGAAATAGTAAAACCTTTGTCGCACAATTGACTAATACTTAATAAATTATGTTTCAAATTCTTAACTAGCATGACATTTGTGATAAGAGGTAAGTTAGATGTACCATAATTGCTCACATCGCCTTTGCCGATGATATAGCCTTTTGAATTATCTCCAAAAGTGACTGAGCCACCATCCGAATAAGTAATATTTGTTAATAAGCTCTTGTCTCCGAGCAACCACTGTCCAATATCCACTTTCCTCTTTTCTTAGGTGGGACCTACAAAAAATAAAATTAAGTCCATGGTACCCACTTTTTATAGGGTCCTAAGAGTTAGGTCTTAGGAGTCCAAACCCATATGGGTCCGGTATCCCCTTTATACAAATAATTTGGATTATAATGCACAGTATTCAAAAAATTTTGAATATACTTGTTCCTAATCAAATTATTATTTGTTTTAGGAACCCATATCTTTATAGATTTGACATTCTTCTTTTGAGATTTCACAATCGGTTTTGGTTTGGAATATAATAAACTAAGATTTTTCTTAGCTTCAGTTTCTTGAACTTTCTTATTTTTTCTTTTTCTTTTACCAAGATGTTTCTTGATAACTCGTTTCTTATATCCCAATCCTTGCTTGTTTGTAGCTGACTGTGAACTCTCAATAATTTTTGTCAAATTTTCTCGTCCTTTGTTAAAGTTAGAAACATTTTTAGAAATGTCGTCTAACTTTGTTTGTAAACTAGCTTTTTCAAGGTCTAGAGATTTTACTTTAGCTTTAAGCTCATAATTCTCAGCAGTAAGAGTGTCATTTTTCTCTTTTTGAATTTCAATTTCTTGACTTAGAAGAGATAGTTGAGAATTATTATTAGATGATGATTCTTGAGCCTTTTCAAGTTCCTCCTCTAATATGTTTTTTTCATCTCTTAACATATCTCGTTCTAATTCTGATCTATTCAACATTGCCTTGACTTCTTTTAATTGATGTTTTGCATCTTTAAATTTAATCATTAATTTATCATAAATATCAAGCATATCCTCAAGGGTAGGAATTTGTACCTCATCCTCTGTTGCCATAAAACATACATTTGCTTGTTCATTTTCTGAGTCGCTTTCACTTTCGGATGAAGATGAATCTGAATCATCCCAAGTTACTGAGAATGCCCGTTTCTTTGACTTGTCCGTTTTGTGTTTGAACTTGTCATTTTCTGTCTTCTTCTTTTGTTCTGGACAATCATTTTGCATATGTCCTTTCTTATGACAGTTAAAGCATTCTACATTCGATGATGATGGTCTGTTTGATCCGAACTTTTTCTTGTTGTATCGACTAGCTCTTCGTTGCTTTAAGAATTTTTTGAATCCTTTTGCAATGAATGCTAGATCCTCATCTTCATAATCTGAGATATCTTCATCAGCATGAAAAGCTACATTTTTCTTTTCTTCTTTTTGTTCTTTTCGAGCCTGTAAGTTAGCCTCATAGGACATAAGATTTTCTATCAATTCATCTGGCTTCATGGTGGAAAGATCATTAGCTTCTTCTATGGCTAATACTTTTCCTTCCTATTCATTAGTCAGTGAATGTAGGACTGTTGAAACTACATCGAAGTCAGAATATTTTTGTCCTAACCCGATAAGAGCATGATGAATAGTTTGAAACCTTGAATACATCTCATTGATTGTTTCATTTGGCTTCATTTTGAAATTTTGAAATTGACTTTTCAACAAAGCTATTTTTGGTTGTTTAACCTTGTTAGTACCTTCATGAGTGGTCTTTAGTGTTTGCCAAATTTGATAGGCAGTGGTACAGATACTAACTCGGTTATACTCATTTTGGTCTAATGCACAAAACAACATATTCATTGCTTTTGCATTTACAGTAGCTGCTGTTTTCTCAGCAGGAGTCCATTCTGCATACTCAGTAGTTGGATTTATTATCTCTTTCTGAGTAGCATTCCAAGCATCATAGCTAGTTGATTGCATATAAAAAGTCATACGTGTTGCCCAATAACTATAGTTTAGGCCATTAAAGAAAGGAGGTCTTTGTGTCGATTGACCTTCTGTGTAAGTGGTGTTACTTGTACTTGCATTATTTGCCATATTACAAGAATATATCAAATAACTGTGTTACGGTTATATGATGACCTTGCTCTGATACCAAATGAAAAGTCGGGTGTGTACACGACTTGTGCAGGATCTATAATATGGCTATGCGGAATGTATGTGATAACTTAAGCTATTCAATAGTTACACAGGTAAAAATCCACAAACAAGAAATATATCACTAATAGCTATAAATGCAGTAAAGTAAAGTAAAGTAGAGTAACGACACTAGGATTTTTATACTGGTTCGGACCTCCCGTCCTACGTCCAGTCCCGAAGCTCCTCTTCGGCTTTTCACTAAACAACACCCTCGCTTCACCCGGAGGAACAGGTTCACAACTACTTGATTTACGGGCTACAAGTTTACCCACTTGATTTCACGGGCCACAAGCTTACCCACTTGATTTCACGGGCCACAAGCTTACCCACTTGATTTCACGGGCTACAAGCTTACCCACAAGACGATTACAAGAGTTTGACTTCTGATTGTGTTCTTCTTTCAACACTGATTTGTCAACGATTGAGCACACCCTTCCTATAATCTTATCCTCAAATATATATATTGATGTTTGCAAAGATTTGGAAGTGGATTATCGAGTTGAATCACAAGTATGTTAAATATGCTTGGAGATTCAAACGATAATTGAATGCTTTTGAGTGCTTTTAGAATGCTAAGAATAATACAATATAGACAAGAGAATGGAGAGAAATTTCAGTGATTTGAATGAATGAAAATCGATGTATTTATAATAATCGAGGAGATGTAATTTTTGATGAAAAGTTGCTCTTAAAAGAAGTGATTATTCTTGAGAAGAAATGGATGTAACTCTTCAAGAAAGGAGATGACTTTTCACAAAATTTCAAAAAGCTGTTGACCTATAAAAATTTATAGGTCGACATGTTTTTAGCCGTTGTAATTTAAAAACCTGTTGACCTATAAAAAATTATAGGTCGACCTCTTTTTGACCGTTATATTTTGAAAACCTGTTGACCTATAAAAAAGTGTAGGTCGACATATTTTTGATGATATGCATAAAAAAGGTCTTATAAGTAATTTTTGAAAGCCAAAAAGAAGTATGATTATTTGAGGATAGATTTTAACATTTATGACTCTAAATAATCAACTTCTAACCTATGAAGGCATCTCGTCTTCTTTTTGTCGATGTAGAAGCTTCTTCTTGTCATAAATCAAAATAATCCATGAAGCTTTGACTTAACATTCTCCCCCTTTTTGATTGATGACAACTTAGATTAATCCGTTATCTCTCCTTGTATATATGCTCCCCCTGTATATAAGCTCCCCCTGAATTATATATAATCTGCACAACAGTCGTTAGTAATATTTTCTCCCCCTTTGTCATCGACAAAAAGGGTAGGCTAGCATTATAATAAGTAAGTTGTTCTGCATATTACAAACCAAAACAAACACACCAGAAGTACTAGATAGTGACATAATTACATACCTCAGTCATAATTAAGTTTTTGAAGATAAAGAAATAAAAACGTAAGGACTATTGTGATGGCCAGTCCGAATCACTATCTTCTTCTTCGTCTTTGTCTCCTTCCTCCTCTTGTTCCTCATTGTTTCCGTCATCATCATCCTTCTCAACATCGTCATGAGCTCCTTCTTCAATATGCGACATTCCACGACCACGATTATGTTGGGTACTTGCTCCAGAACTAGTACCTTCTTCCGATGAGGACCATGTAAAAGTAGGAGGCATAGGACGTTTTCCAGGATCTTGTGCAAGTGTTGCGGAAAATGAGGCACAGGAGAATGCTTCCCAAATTGTTCCGAAGAAAGACTTTAATTTATTGAACCGCTTATCAAGTTTAGTGTCCAAGCGGTCAAGCTTATTATTGGTTCGTTTCAGTCTTGCTTCGAGTAAAAATTGATTACGTGCAATTTGTTCAAGAGTTTCTTTAGTTGAAGAAGTAGACAGTGGAATTGTTACGTCTTCAGGCCTTTGTCTAGGGATTTGTAAAGACGAAGTCTCCGTAGGACCTAGTTCGACATATTGCTCAAAAGGAATAATGGTAAAACACGGATCGGGTAGCTTCATCCGCTTTTTGGACGCTTTATCAATACATTTTGGTATTGAAATTTTGGATGCGGGGGATCTTATTCCACAGTCCATGAGGCAACGCATAATATACTCGTTATAAAACAGATGTGGCCTAGAGCGTTTGTTTACCATTGAAATTTCGTCAAAAATCATCTCAATCCAATTTACCTTGATATTCCCAAAGATAGCGTACAATGCCTTAAAATTTTCTCTGTAAACAACATCAAAATTTCCAGTTCTTGGAAGTAGAGAATGCGTGATACAAAGATGAAGAATTCTAGCCGAGGGTCTCAAATTGACTCCTTTGATACTTGACTTATGGTCTTCAATGAATAAGTGACTATGTTTATCACGAATATGAATAGGGCAGAAATCAGTAGAGAATTGTATACCATCATTGTGAGATCGTAGAATTTCTGCCATTCTATCTTTAGAAAGAAAAATGTGTTGTCCGCATATTACTGACCATAAGCAATCTTCTGAGTTGTGAGGTTTAAATTTCTCTAAGTTGAGATTAGCGTAGAATAGATTTATCAAAATGTGACTAATCTCAATATTGTTGTGTTCAAAAGAAAGAAGAGATTCAATGCCTGCGCGGTTTGATATCTCTCGAACGTCGTAGTAGACAAAATCAGAGAAATTGATGAAAGATCCATGGTGAATTGTATAGTCTTTCATTTTGTTCCACCTTTTCACTGCTAGTGGATCCATAAGCCATTGTTTGATTTGAGAATCAATGGGTTGGATTGGTGTTTGAGAGGATGAAGTTTTTGATTTCTTTTGCTTAGGAGCCATTTTAGAGTTTAGAGAAATTGAAATTCCTTTTGAAGGTAGGATTGATAGAATTAGGAGTAAGAATAAATAAGATTTCAATGAAAGGTTGTGAGGATTTAAAAAGTGAATCGACGTGTCTAACTCAAAAGGAAACAGCAATTCTCGATACCGGTCGACAGGTAAGTTTGGGGCGGTCGACAGGAATTAGTTCTGGAAGAATATATAAAACGTTTTGTATGTTGACCGGTCGACAGGTTATATATGGGGCGGTTGACAGGTAAAGGTTCTGGAAAATTATAAACATATAATTTTGTTATGACCGGTCGACAGGGAGTTTATGGGCGGTCGACAGGTAAGAGTTCTGGAAAATTATAAACATATAATTTTGTTATGACCGGTCGACAGGGAGTTTATGGGCGGTCGACAGGTAAGAGTTCTGGAAAATTATAAACATATAATTCATTGCAAAAGGATTCAAAAAATTCTTAAAGCAACGAAGAGCTAGTCGATACAACAAGAAAAAGTTCGGATCAAACAGACCATCATCATCGAATGTAGAATGCTTTAACTGTCATAAGAAAAAACATATGCAAAATGATTGTCCAGAACAAAAGAAGAAGACAGAAAATGACAAGTTCAAACACAAAACGGACAAGTCAAAGAAACGGGCATTCTCAGTAACTTGGGATGATTCAGATTCATCTTCATCCGAAAGTGAAAGCGACTCAGAAAATGAACAAGCAAATGTATGTTTTATGGCAACAGAGGATGAGGTACAAATTCCTACCCTTGAGGATATGCTTGATATTTATGATAAATTAATGATTAAATTTAAAGATGCAAAACATCAATTAAAAGAAGTCAAGGCAATGTTGAATAGATCAGAATTAGAACGAGATATGTTAAGAGATGAAAAAAACATATTAGAGGAGGAACTTGAAAAGGCTCAAGAATCATCATCTAATAATAATTCTCAACTATCTCTTCTAAGTCAAGAAATTGAAATTCAAAAAGAGAAAAATGACACTCTTACTGCTGAGAATTATGAGCTTAAAGCTAAAGTAAAATCTCTAGACATTGAAAAAGCTAGTTTACAAACAAAGTTAGACGACATTTCTAAAAATGTTTCTAACTTTAACAAAGGACGAGAAAATTTGACAAAAATTATTGAGAGTTCACAGTCAGCTACAAACAAGCAAGGATTGGGATATAAGAAACGAGTTATCAAGAAACATCTTGGTAAAAGAAAAAGAAAAAATAAGAAAGTTCAAGAAACCGAAGCTAAGAAAAATCTTAGTTTATTATATTCCAAACCAAAACCAATTGTGAAATCTCAAAAGAAGAATGTCAAATCTATAAAGATATGGGTTCCTAAAACAAATAATAATTTGATTAGGAACAAGTATATTCAATTTTTTTTGAATACTGTGCATTATAATCCAAATTATTTGTATAAAGGGGATACCGGACCCATATGGGTTTGGACTCCTAAGACCTAACTCTTAGGACCCTATAAAAAGTGGGTACCATGGACTTAATTTTATTTTTTGTAGGTCCCACTTAAGAAAAGAGGAAAGTGGATATTGGACAGTGATTGCTCAAAGCATATGACTGGAGACAAGAGCTTATTAACAAATATTACTTATTCGGATGGTGGCTCAGTCACTTTTGGAGATAATTCAAAAGGCTATATCATCGGCAAAGGCGATGTGAGCAATTATGGTACATCTAACTTACCTCTTATCACAAATGTCATGCTAGTTAAGAATTTGAAACATAATTTATTAAGTATTAGTCAATTGTGCGACAAAGGTTTTACTATTTCCTTTTCAAATAATAAATGTAGTATTTTAGATAAAGATCGAAATATAGCTTTTGAAGGAAATAGAGATAGAAACATTTATATTCTGAATATGAATATCAATCATAATTCGGATATGTGTCTTGTAGCAAAAGATAATGATCCATGGCTATGGCACAAACGTTTCTGTCACATAAACTTCAAAACTATTGACAAGCTAGCCAAAAATGATCTTGTTAAAGGTCTCCCCAAAATGAGCTTTTCGGTTAATAATATTTGTGATGCATGTCAATTAGGAAAATTGACTAAATCTTCCTTCAAATCCAAGAAAATCATATCAACATTACAACCACTTGAATTATTACATATGGATTTATTTGGACCAACACAGGTTCAGTCAATAAATCATAATAAATATGTGTTTGTAATTGTTGATGATTATTCTCGTTATACATGGGTTATTTTCTTAAAAAATAAAAGTGATACTTTTCATCATTTCAAATCCTTCGTCAAAAGAATTCAAAAGTTAAAAGGACTTAAGGTTAAAAATATTAGAAGTGATCATGGCGGAGAGTTCGAAAATAATGAATTTGAACATTTTTGTACAAAGAAAGGTATCAATCATAATTTTTCGTTTCCTCGAACTCCACAACAAAATGGAGTTGTAGAACGGAAAAATCGGACACTACAAGAATGTGCAAGAACATTATTAAATGGATCCACTCTACCAAAACATTTCTGGGCAGAAGCTGTTGCAACTGCATGTTATGTTTTGAATCGTGTATCTATTCGACCTCTGACTAAAAATACATCATATGAGTTATTTAATCAAAGAAAACCAAATATCTCATATTTCAAAGTTTTTGGTTCTAAGTGCTTTATTTTAAATACAAAAGACCATCTTGGAAAATTTGATCCGAAATCCGATGAAGGTATATTTGTCGGATATTCGGAAAGAAGCAAGGCCTATCGTATATTCAATAAGAGAACCAAATCTATTGAAGAATCACTTCTTGTTTCCTTTGATGAATTCTTTAAACCATCTTATATAATATCAGATGACGAAGAACCCATAGTTACTAATAACCCTATCATCACAAATAATGACTCTGACTCAGAAATAGTTGATGATATCCCGCAAATTGATGTAATACCTTCTCCACCAAGATTTAGATCTCCTCCAAGAATTCTAAGAGATCATCCAGTTCAAAATATAATTGGAGAAGTATCATCTCAAATAAGAACTAGAAGTCAACTTAACCAAATGGGACATGTTGCATTTATTTCTAATATCGAACCTAAGAATCCTAAAGAAGCTGCTACCGATGAATATTGGATTTTTGCAATGCAAGAAGAACTAAATCAGTTTGAACGCAATAATGTATGGGAACTTGTTCCAAGGCCAACCGATCAATCAGTTATAGGAACTAAATGGGTTTACAAAAACAAGGCTGATGAACAAGGAAACATAATTCGAAACAAAGCACGGTTAGTAGCACAAGGATATAATCAAGAAGAGGGTATCGATTATGAAGAAACTTTTGCACCTGTCGCTAGACTAGAAGCAATTAGAATTCTTCTATCATTTGCTTGTCACCATAACTTTAAATTATATCAAATGGATGTCAAGAGTGCATTTTTAAACGGATTTATAAAAGAAAAAGTATATGTTGAACAACCACCTTTATTTAAACATGAAAAACATCCGGATCATGTGTTCAAGCTTAAGAAGGCTTTGTACGGTCTAAAACAAGCACCACGTGCTTGGTATGAACGACTACGAAGTTATCTAATTGATTCTGGATTTCAAATAGGAAAGGTTGATCAAACATTATTTATTAAACATTCGCACAAAGATATACTTGTTATTCAAATATATGTGGACGACATA
Organism: Allium sativum; assembly: GCA_030737875.1. Lineage (NCBI taxonomy): Eukaryota > Viridiplantae > Streptophyta > Magnoliopsida > Asparagales > Amaryllidaceae > Allium > Allium sativum. Next base: position 827,180,781 of record CM060918.1, read on the forward strand.
ATCTTTGGATCAACAAATGAGAAACTTTGTAAAGAGTTTGCAAATATCATGACCAAAGAATTTGAAATGTCACATATGGGAGAGTTATCATACTTTCTTGGTCTTCAAATTAAACAACTTCCGAATGGTATTTTTATAAATCAAGAAAAATATTGTGAAAATCTTATTAAAAGATTTGGTCTTGAAAATACTTCCAGAAAACCAACTCCGATTAGTACAACTGGTCATCTCGAAAAAGATGAAAGTGGAAAGAGTATAGACCAAAAGACGTATCGTAGTATGATAGGTTCTCTCCTATATTTAACAGCTAGTCGTCCTGACATTATGATGAGTGTTTGTTTGTGTGCACGTTTTCAAGCTAATCCTAAGGAATCGCATCTACGAGCAGTAAAACGAATTATTCGGTATCTTAATAACACCAAAGATTTCGGTCTTTTCTATCCTAAGGACTATGCATTCGAATTAGTATCATATAGTTATGCTGATTTCGGAGAATCACGAACGGATAGAAAGAGTACAAGTGGTACGTGCCATTTCATTGGAAAATCACTTGTCTCTTGGTTTAGTAAGAAACAAAATTGTGTTTCACTCTCGACATGTGAGGCAGAGTATATCTCAGCAGCTTTAGCATGTACACAAGTTATATATATGCAACAAACACTTAAAGACTTCAAAATGAACTTGTCAAATTCTATTATATATTGTGATAATACAAGTGCGATAAATTTATCCAAAAATCCGGTTAACCACTCAAGAACTAAACATATTGACATCCGACATCATTATCTTAGAGATAATATTGAAAAAGGAAATATAAAATTAGAATATGTAAGCACAGACAATCAACTAGCTGATATATTTACAAAGCCTCTACTAGAATCAACTTTTGTCAAGTTACGTAGAGAGCTAGGCTTGGTTTCAAGAAGAGAACTCGAAGGCTAATATCTTTAATTTATAACAAGAGTTCACTATTTTTTCGGAAACCAATTCCTTTTCTTTTTACTATATAGAAAAGAGAATTTTTCTACGGTTAAAAATACAAACCATCTTTTCTCTTTCTAAAAATAGAAAACTCTTTCTCTATATATACGTTTGCATTTTTGAGTGCTCTCAGACAATCACTCTCTCAAAATCTCCTTTAACCTTTTAAATTCATGGCACACATTTGTGAAAAATGTGCTGAAAACTCCCATATTTCAATCACGAGTTCCGAACCAACGGAATACAACTCCCCGAAAACACCAGAACATCCACCTGGATTTCATCCACCTTCTCGAACACCAGGAACCACACCAACTTCTAAGAAAAGCAAGAAAGTTTTGTTTTGCTCTCCACGAACAAAAGAAAAGATTGACGAAATGCATTATTATCAGCAGCAAATGTTCTATGAGCAAAAATTGACGACTTCTCGTTTGACGTATCTCGAACGACTAGCCTCTTTTTTCTGCAGCTCTGACAGGCATAACGTACATGAGCCAATACCTATACCATCATCTTCGCGAACTCCAAACTCATGGGAAAGGAATTACAACAACAATGAAGGAGTAAGTGGAAAATACAATCCTTGGGATCCAAAGAATCCTTGGGAACCAAGAAGATAATCTTTTATATCGTTTAAATTTTCTGAAAATAAATTTGTATTTAAAGTATCGGTTTTTGAATTCATATTGTTTTGAATAAAATATTTTTTTTATATATAGTGATCATTTCATTTCAACAAACCAAGAAAAACAAAAGTATTCAGCACCTGTCGACCGCCCAGTTCTATGCTGTCGACCGGTACAGCCCTTTTGTTTTTTATTTTTCAACCAGAAAATTTACCTGTCGACCGCCCATAAACTCCCTGTCGACCGGTCATAACAAAATTATATGTTTATAATTTTCCAGAACTCTTACCTGTCGACCGCCCATAAACTCCCTGTCGACCGGTCATAACAAAATTATATGTTTATAATTTTCCAGAACTCTTACCTGTCGACCGCCCATAAACTCCCTGTCGACCGGTCATAACAAAATTATATGTTTATAATTTTCTAGAACCTTTACCTGTCGACTGCCCCATATATAACCTGTCGACCGGTCAACATACAAAACGTTTTATATATTCTTCCAGAACTAATTCCTGTCGACCGCCCCAAACTTACCTGTCGACCGGTATCGAGAATTGCTGTTTCCTTTTGAGTTAGACACGTCGATTCACTTTTTAAATCCTCACAACCTTTCATTGAAATCTTATTTATTCTTACTCCTAATTCTATTAATCCTACCTTCAAAAGGAATTTCAATTTCTCTAAACTCTAAAATGGCTCCTAAGCAAAAGAAATCAAAAACTTCATCCTCTCAAACACCAATCCAACCCATTGATTCTCAAATCAAACAATGGCTTATGGATCCACTAGCAGTGAAAAGGTGGAACAAAATGAAAGACTATACAATTCACCATGGATCTTTCATCAATTTCTCTGATTTTGTCTACTACGACGTTCGAGAGATATCAAACCGCGCAGGCATTGAATCTCTTCTTTCTTTTGAACACAACAATATTGAGATTAGTCACATTTTGATAAAGCTATTCTACGCTAATCTCAACTTAGAGAAATTTAAACCTCACAACTCAGAAGATTGCTTATGGTCAGTAATATGCGGACAACACATTTTTCTTTCTAAAGATAGAATGGCAGAAATTCTACGATCTCACAATGATGGTATACAATTCTCTACTGATTTCTGCCCTATTCATATTCGTGATAAACATAGTCACTTATTCATTGAAGACCATAAGTCAAGTATCAAAGGAGTCAATTTGAGACCCTCGGCTAGAATTCTTCATCTTTGTATCACGCATTCTCTACTTCCAAGAACTGGAAATTTTGATGCTGTTTACAGAGAAAATTTTAAGGCATTGTACGCTATCTTTGGGAATATCAAGGTAAATTGGATTGAGATGATTTTTGACGAAATTTCAATGGTAAACAAACGCTCTAGGCCACATCTGTTTTATAACGAGTATATTATGCGTTGCCTCATGGACTGTGGAATAAGATCCCCCACGTCCAAAATTTCAATACCAAAATGTATTGATAAAGCGTCCAAAAAGAGGATGAAGCTACCCGATCCGTGTTTTACCATTATTCCTTTTGAGCAATATGTCGAACTAGGTCCTACGGAGACTTCGTCTTTACAAATCCCTAGACAAAGGCCTGAAGACGTAACAATTCCACCGTCTACTTCTTCAACTAAAGAAACTCTTGAACAAATTGCACGTAATCAATTTTTACTCGAAGCAAGACTGAAACGAACCAATAATAAGCTTGACCGCTTGGACACTAAACTTGATAAGCGGTTCAATAAATTAAAGTCTTTCTTCGGAACAATTTGGGAAGCTGTAACACCCCGAAAATTCTATAACTGTGAAATTAACAAATTAAAGTATAATTAATTTGAAATCAAAGAACCAAGGGAAACGGGATACACCATTGCATTCGTCTCGGAAAAATACGCGAAAAAGAGTCCGAGTTTTCGAAAAACGGAGTCCGTATGAAGAAGATATGGCCTTCGGAAGTTTTGAATTAAATTTAAAATTCAAACAGAATAAAATAATTAAAAATCGGGCCCAATGGGCCAGGGCGGATAAACACCCGCCTAGGCCACCCAGGTCGACTGGGCTGTCGACCTGGGCTACCCATGTCGACAGGGCTGTCGACAGCCCTGTCGACAGGGGTGTCGACCTGGTCGAGCCCAGCCAACCTGGCTGGCCAGGTCTGTGTTTGGCCGATTTTCTGTGGTCTGCTTTGTCACTAGGGCTAGGTGGCAAGTTTTAATTGGTCTCTCTATCGAATGAATGGCTACGATCAATCCAGGCAACATCAATGGTCCTAATCAGTTCCTAACCTCTATATAAACAACCCTAGACTAAACCCTAATCTATTCATTCAAAATTAAGAGCATAGCCGCCATGTTGCTGAGGAACGACTAAGAGTAGCCGCCAACTAGAGAGAGGATTAGGAGGAAAATTAAAAGCTTAAAGAGACCTAAATCAAATCAATTCAACAAAGGAATTTGCGTCTTCAATCCCTAAACTAGAGAATTCATCAAACCATTGTAAGTAGAGTATTACTTTGGTATGAATAAACAATTGTTTTGGTTTGTATGCTTGAATTGTGGCAATAAAGTTATTCATATTTGTGCGTTCTTATCAATTTGAAATATTATATACGTTTAGATATTTATGAATTATGTTATTCATTATAAAGAACTACATGCGGTAGTTCTATGCAAGTATACGTTTGGAATATTTCGCAAATTATGTAATCCATGTTGAAGCTACATGTATGTAGTTGATTTAAATTTATGCAAGTTTGGGGTTTTGCTACTATGCCATCATGATGTATATTTTTGTGCATAAATCATTTCGTAAGTAATTAGAACAAGTTTGGTTATTATAATCCATAGGAAATTATGTTGAGAATTTGGCATCATGTATTAAGCCATGCTTTTGTACTAGAAAACCTATTTGCAAATTTATGAATATGGCTAGGCTATGAATGATATTTGGCATAATTGAAAACCATGATTAGGTCTATCTTGTTTACAAGAATTATATGATGACATATGTGGTACATGGCTAGGTTAGGTTCAAAAGGTCCCTTTTTGTAAGTTTACATGACTAAAGTAAGAATCATGATTTCATGTTAGAAATATTTATGCCATGGTTATGTGAACAAATTTAACTATACTTATGCCATGCTTATGTTTGATATTATGCCATGCTTATGTTTGACATTATGTCATGCTTATGCTAGAAATATTTATGCCATGCTTATGTTTGACATTATGCCTAAATAAAAATATAGGTTCATGTGACAATAATGATATCTCAATTACAAGTTCACATGCTTTGATTCATGTCACCTATGTTACCACTATGCAAGTACACCAGTTTCTATTTTGTATTTCCAACGTCATATTGCAAGTTCATGCGCTCACATTCCCCTCTTTGTGTATGTAATCACGCCATAAGCCTCCCCTTTTCGCATGGCTAAATTGGGCTTTAAAAGGCTAAGCCCAAAATATATATAAACGGACGTGTTAAACGGGGGAAAATAACGTTGGGTTAAAATTACTAATGAATGAAAATATAAAATAGAAGGGCCCAAGTTCCAGTATGGGTTGGGCCCATGATTGGTGTAACCTTTACACCATTAACTTAATAATGGGCCGCAAATATTTACATATAAGAAAATAAAGAAGAAAGACAAAATATGTAAATGTAGAACATACGATGTGTTTAACCCGAGGTTGGATTGAGTTGTGATGTAAACCTGCCCGGAACCGCCCGGCTGTCCAGTAGTCACAACAATACCTATCCAATGTGGGAGGTTAAACATGGAGCCCAATAAGGACCCGAGGTTAGACTGAATTGTGGCGTAAGACTGCCCGGAACCAACCGGCAACAGGCAGCCACAACAATACCTGTCTAATGTGAGAGGTCAGGGCCTTAATAAGACAATTAAGGCTGAGTCAGGATTGTTAGGATTAAGTGAACTAAAGACTTAATCAAAATGGAACATGCTAAACTAAACGGACTGGTGGGGGTTAGGTTAGAAAACACTTAACCAACTTAGCATGTTGGCTAGAGATAGAAAACCTAGTAACGGGGGACCCTTTTCAGCAGTAACCCTAAAAGGTGTATCAGGATACCCTGAAACTAGGCAGGGTGGGGCACGATTACTGGGCTGATTGTAAGAGGTCAAATCGACGGCGGTGGTGTAGCAGTGTAGGTTCTAACGGGGTGCGGGCGTGCACACACTCCGGCGCAGAAAAATAAGGCACTGGACACCAGTAGCATACCTGTGCACTCTAAGGTTGTGTCGGGCCGCCACCATGGGACTTGATACACCCCATGGTGGGACCAGCATAGGTAACTACAACATCGGGGGCCGTAAGACACATGTAACTATGCGAGTAGGAGCCGATCATCATAGAATGGATCACATCACCCTGATTTTGGGGTGCCAGTTGGAAACTAGTTTATATGGGTTCAGAGATCAACATGGGGTACGATAGTATATTCGACCCTAGACAACTTAACCAAGTTTATAGTGCTTGCCCACTTCTTGTTATACTTATCATACCCAGTTCTTTATTCTTAGACAAAATAGTACTAGACTTACTCAGGCTTTATGTCTGACTCTACTTTTCTTTCGTCTTCTTTTCTTCCGTTTCCCCCCCCCCCCCCCCCCAGGTCCACAGGGAGGGAACACAGCAGCTTGACCAACCTCAACATCCAGCTTGAAGAAGAGAAATGTATTGCTTGGACTTTCCTGTTTTGAACTATGGCTTTGGACAATCCACTATGGGGCTTTTGCAGTTTATTTATGTTTTATTTATGCTTCTTTAAATAATGTACTCAAGACAGATTATGAAAGTGTTATGTTATGTTTTTGGAAAGGATGTTGTTGTAACATGTATTTGACTTTATGAAATAAAGTTTGTTGTTCTTCCGCTGTTTACAAATAGGTGTTCTTATATCTATCTTGTATATCTGTGACTTGTACTTATAAACCTCCACCAAAATTAGGGCATTCCCCTTGAGAGTGACCCTAACGGAGGTGGGGTGTTTCACTTGGTATCAGAGCATAGGTTTACCAGATAAGATAAAAAGTTTTGGAAAATTATTTTCAAAAAGGAAATTTAAAGAAGCATTTTTAAAAGAAAAATATTATTTTATTTTAAAAAGGCAAAGTCGACTCCCCAAAGCCATAGGTATTATCTCTCATCCTTCGTTTTGAATCTATCCTTTTTGTTTCAGCATGTCCCAAGAACTTAACTTGCCGGAAGGGGTGCCAATACCTGGTTGGTTTAGACAGTTCTTAGAAGCAAGGCCCACTCAGCCAGGTCCTACCATTCCTCCTCCCCCAGCGGAAGGAAATCATCCAGCTGTAGCAGCACCTTTTCCTCCACCTCCTCCTCGGGGAAACACATTCGCTAAGATATGCAAAGATTTTAAAGCTATGGGAGGAAGGGATTTCCATGGAACTGAGTCATTCGTAGCAGCTAGAAATTGGCTGAAAGAAACTGAGGACCTATTCATCATCTTTGAGGTAGAAGATAGACAAAAAGAACAGTTGGCAGTGTGGCTATTGAAGGGCGAGGCTTCCTACTGGTGGGAAGTCACTAATGCTGAAAGACCAGTAGAGACATGGGAGGACTTTAGGGCAAGGTTTGAGACCAAATTTCTCTCAGATGCAGAAAGAAGTTTGCAGTTGGAAAAATTCTTATTTCTTAAGCAAGGGGACAAGACAGTCAGAGAGTATGTGAATCAGTTCGATGAGCTGGCTAGGTTTGGGCTTGACCTAGTCAACACCCCGCCCTAGAAGGCCCTCCGTTTCGTCAAAGGGTTGAATGAGCCATTACACAGTTTGGCCATGACCCATATACCCATGGGAGCCACGTATGAAAGATTGGTGCAAATGGCATTGCTGAATGAAGAGGATAAGGGCAAGAAGAAAGAGGGTTTGCAGCCCAAGAAGACAGACTTTAAAAAAGGCGGGGAAGGCAACAGAGAGAAGAGGACGTGTAATTTCTGTGGCAAAGTGGGGCACTTAGTAAAGGACTGCCGGAAAAAGAAGGCCAAGGAGAATGGTGGGTGCTTTTCTTGCGGTGAGACGGGCCATAGGGCTAAGGACTGCCCAAAGAAACGGGGACAGGGGCAGGGCGCTGGATCCACCCCTGGGGCACAGATTCATGTGCTGGAAGCGCCACTTTTGCAACAACGAGGTACAAACACTTCTGTAGAAAGTGTAGTTTATCTTTACGATCACCCCGTTCGCACTTTATTTGATTCTGGCGCATCACACTCCTTTATCTCGTCTGCTTTAGTAGAATCTCTGCACCTAAAAACTAGTTTGGTAGAGAACCCCTTAATTGTTTCAAACCCAATTGGGGGCCCAGCTCATTTGTCTATGATCTGTGTGGGATTGAAAATTTCTATTCTAAGCGTAGAATTTCTATGTAGTGCCTTTGTTTTGGGCTTTTCGGGGTATGGTTTGATTTTGGGTATGGATTGGCTATCCAGTAAATGGGGCCATCCTTGACTGTGAGAAAAGGGTTGTTAGGCTCCTAACCCAGCTCGGTAATACTTTGGAAATTTCTTGTAATCCCTCGTATGCGGTTACGCTTAGTTATCTTGAATCGCTAGATGCCTCCGTTGAAAATTTGCAATCAGTTAGAGTGGTCCGGGAATATCCGGATGTCTTTGAAGAGGTGAAGGGCTTGCCTCCGAAGCGGGAAATAGACTTCCACATATATCTTGTAGATAATGCAAAGCCCGTTGCGTTGCCCGTTAGACATATGGCTCCACGAGAAAGGAAAGAGCTCAGTAAACAGATTAAAGAGCTTCTAGAAAAGGGGTTCATTAGGAGGAGCATTTCAGAATAGGGCGCTCCAGTAGTGTTCGCCACTAAGGCTGAAGGTTCATTTCGCTGATGCATGAGTTGTAAAGAATCACCTTAGTAAGTACATTTGGCAACATAGTTGACATTTGTTTATTTTCAAGAGATAATTCATCTATGTGGGATACCTTCTAGTAAGTGAACAAGATCCAAGATTCACTAGTGAATTTTGGAGAGCTTGCATGGAACCATGAGTACGCAGTTAGGCTTGAGCCAAGTATACTAGAAGGAGAATAAGTGAAAGAGGAACGAGAAATAGGTTCCAACTCATATTTTGGAAACAAGAATTAAGAAGCTACGAAATTGTGAAGTTAAAGACGGACAAAGCATAATGGAGTTAAGCTCAAGAAATGCGGCTTAGAAGATTGAAGGCTAGATTCGTGCATCGTATCTCTTCTTAAGAGTATATCCTTGATCCCTCTCTTCCTGTAAAGCTCACTTGCATGCTATCTTTTGTGTATATCCTCTCGATCCTATTCTTAATCCAATTTCTATTGCAAACCCCATAGGGAGTATGACTCATCTGTTAGTAACACATGTTGGGGCTCGAGGGTGTTCGTTGATTTTACTAAAGTTTTTGGGCTTTATAGGATTCGGGTTGGTCTTAGGAAGGGACTCCCTTGTGACCTAAAAGGAGTCCATCATGCTTAGTTTCCTAGAATCATATATGGTGGTTGGGTTGAGTAATTCTTTGGGTGTCAGTCTGATGTTGATTTCGGTCTTCGGGGCTGATGCTTAGAGAGTTCTTCTCCTAATCAATATATATGTGGCATAGATTTCCAGTTTCGACATTGCCTAATGGGCACAAAGTTTTTACTTGCTTCTATCATTCGACTATACCTTTAGGTAGGACCATTCCCTATCATTGAGAAAATTTGGAAAATGGCCTATAGATTAGAGCTACCCGAGAAGTTGGCCGGAGTCCACAACGTTTTTCACGTTTCACATCTCCGAAAATGTCTGCATAAGTCTGCTAAAGTGGTAGAGCCAAATATACTCGAACAGGCCGAAGTGGAACGCGAAGCAACCATAAGAAAGGTTCCAACCCGCATCTTAGGAACAGAAGTGAAGAAGCTATGCAACCGCGAAGTCAAGCTCGTCAAAGTTCAGTGGAGCGACGCCGAGGGAGACGCGACTTGGGAAACTGAAGCTAGAATACGTACTGCCTACCCTTTTCTGTTCGAGGGTACATCCTTGATCTTTCCTTTTTCCTTGAGTTGCGCTTTTATCTATCTTTTTAGGTATATTTCCTCGACCGTATCTTTTAGATAGAATCTTTTTGGATGAAAACATGTAGTTGAAACATGTTATGGATGATGGTTGCAAGTGGTTGCAAGTGATTGCTAGTGGTTGCTCGTGGTTGCATATACACACACAATCTAGGTTTTAGATCGGCTCAGTCACTTCATATTGCATATGCATATATGTTTGCATTCGTATATGGTTGAACTCTAATGTGTTGTCATGTGGATGCTGCATTTGTACTGAATGATTGTGCACTCATGTAGAATCATGAATAGGAAAATTTGCATACATAATGGATTCATGGCACTTACATAATTCGCATTAAGGAGGTCAACTGAATCAGTAGACCGCCTGATTTTGCATTAGATAAGTTCATGTACACACACACTTCGCATATGATCATGAAGCATTAGAAGTCTTTTAAGGACAATGGATGCTCGTGTTTGATGGATGAGTAGATGGATGATTGGATGTTAGGATATACATTCCTCCTAGCTTGAAGATTTCGGGGACGAAATCCTTTTAAGTGGGGGAGAATGTAACACCCCGAAAATTCTATAACTGTGAAATTAACAAATTAAAGTATAATTAATTTGAAATCAAAGAACCAAGGGAAATGGGATATGCCATTGCATTCGTCTCGGAAAAATACGCGAAATAGAGTCCGAGTTTTCGAAAAACGGAGTCCGTATGAAGAAGATATGGCCTTCGGAAGTTTTGAATTAAATTTAAAATTCAAACAGAATAAAATAATTAAAAATCGGGCCCAATGGGCCAGGGCGGATAAACACCCGCCTAGGCCACCCAGGTCGACTGGGCTGTCGACCTGGGCTACCCATGTCGACAGGGCTGTCGACAGCCCTGTCGACAGGGGTGTCGACCTGGTCGAGCCCAGCCAACCTGGCTGGCCAGGTCTGTGTTTGGCCGATTTTCTGTGGTGTTCTTTGTCACTAGGGCTAGGTGGCAAGTTTTAATTGGTCTCTCTATCGAATGAATGGCTACGATCAATCCAGGCAACATCAATGGTCCTAATCAGTTCCTAACCTCTATATAAACAACCCTAGACTAAACCCTAATCTATTCATTCAAAATTAAGAGCATAGCCGCCATGTTGCTGAGGAACGACTAAGAGTAGCCGCCAACTAGAGAGAGGATTAGGAGGAAAATTAAAAGCTTAAAGAGACCTAAATCAAATCAATTCAACAAAGGAATTTGCGTCTTCAATCCCTAAACTAGAGAATTCATCAAACCATTGTAAGTAGAGTATTACTTTGGTATGAATAAACAATTGTGTTGGTTTGTATGCTTGAATTGTGGCAATAAAGTTATTCATATTTGTGTGTTCTTATCAATTTGAAATATTATATATGTTTAGATATTTATGAATTATGTTATTCATTATAAAGAAGTACATGCGGTAGTTCTATGCAAGTATACATTTGGAATATTTCGCAAATTATGTAATCCATGTTGAAGCTACATGTATGTAGTTGATTTAAATTTATGCAAGTTTGGGGTTTTGCTACTATGCCATCATGATGTATATTTTTGTGCATAAATCATTTCGTAAGTAATTAGAACAAGTTTGGTTATTATAATCCATAGGAAATTATGTTGAGAATTTGGCATCATGTATTAAGCCATGCTTTTGTACTAGAAAACCTATTTGCAAATTTATGAATATGGCTAGGCTATGAATGATATTTGGCATAATTGAAAACCATGATTAGGTCTATCTTGTTTACAAGAATTATATGATGACATATGTGGTACATGGCTAGGTTAGGTTCAAAAGGTCCCTTTTTGTAAGTTTACATGATTAAAGTAAGAATCATGATTTCATGTTAGAAATATTTATGCCATGGTTATGTGAACAAATTTAACTATACTTATGCCATGCTTATGTTTGATATTATGCCATGCTTATGTTTGACATTATGTCATGCTTATGCTAGAAATATTTATGCCATGCTTATGTTTGACATTATGCCTAAATAAAAATATAGGTTCATGTGACAATAATGATATCTCAATTACAAGTTCACATGCTTTGATTCATGTCACCTATGTTACCACTATGCAAGTACACCAGTTTCTATTTTGTATTTCCAACGTCATATTGCAAGTTCATGCGCTCACATTCCCCTCTTTGTGTATGTAATCACGCCATAAGCCTCCCCTTTTCGCATGGCTAAATTGGGCTTTAAAAGGCTAAGCCCAAAATATATATAAACGGACGTGTTAAACGGGGGAAAATAACGTTGGGTTAAAATTACTAATGAATGAAAATATAAAATAGAAGGGCCCAAGTTCCAGTATGGGTTGGGCCCATGATTGGTGTAACCTTTACACCATTAACTTAATAATGGGCCGCAAATATTTACATATAAGAAAATAAAGAAGAAAGACAAAATATGTAAATGTAGAACATACGATGTGTTTAACCCGAGGTTGGATTGAGTTGTGATGTAAACCTGCCCGGAACCGCCCGGCTGTCCAGTAGTCACAACAATACCTATCCAATGTGGGAGGTTAAACATGGAGCCCAATAAGGACCCGAAATTAGACTGAGTTGTGGCGTAAGACTGCCCGGAACCAACCGGCAACAGGCAGCCACAACAATACCTGTCTAATGTGAGAGGTCAGGGCCTTAATAAGACAATTAAGGCTGAGTCAGGATTGTTAGGATTAAGTGAACTAAAGACTTAATCAAAATGGAACATGATAAACTAAACGGACTGGTGGGGGTTAGGTTAGAAAACACTTAACCAACTTAGCATGTTGGCTAGAGATAGAAAACCTAGTAACGGGGGACCCTTTTCAGCAGTAACCCTAAAAGGTGTATCAGGATACCCTGAAACTAGGCAGGGTGGGGCACGATTACTGGGCTGATTGTAAGAGGTCAAATCGACGGCGGTGGTGTAGCAGTGTAGGTTCTAACGGGGTGCGGGCGTGCACACACTCCGGCGCAGAAAAATAAGGCACTGGACACCAGTAGCATACCTGTGCACTCTAAGGTTGTGTCGGGCCGCCACCATGGGACTTGATACACCCCCTGGTGGGACCAGCATAGGTAACTACAACATCGGGGGCCGTAAGACACATGTAACTATGCGAGTAGGAGCCGATCATCATAGAATGGATCACATCACCCTGATTTTGGGGTGCCAGTTGGAAACTAGTTTATATGGGTTCAGAGATCAACATGGGGTACGATAGTATATTCGACCCTAGACAACTTAACCAAGTTTATAGTGTTTGCCCACTTCTTGTTATACTTATCATACCCAGTTCTTTATTCTTAGACAAAATAGTACTAGACTTACTCAGGCTTTATGTCTGACTCTACTTTTCTTTCGTCTTCTTTTCTTCCGTTTCCCCCCCCCCAGGTCCACAGGGAGGGAACACAGCAGCTTGACCAACCTCAACATCCAGCTTGAAGAAGAGAAATGTATTGCTTGGACTTTCCTGTTTTGAACTATGGCTTTGGACAATCCACTATGGGGCTTTTGTAGTTTATCTATGTTTTATTTATGCTTCTTTAAATAATGTACTCAAGACAGATTATGAAAGTGTTATGTTATGTTTTTGGAAAGGATGTTGTTGTAACATGTATTTGACTTTATGAAATAAAGTTTGTTGTTCTTCCGCTGTTTACAAATAGGTGTTCTTATATCTGTCTTGTATATCTGTGACTTGTACTTATAAACCTCCACCAAAATTAGGGCATTCCCCTTGAGAGTGACCCTAACGGAGGTGGGGTGTTTCAGAAGCAATCTCCTGTGCCTCATTTTCCGCAACACTTGCACAAGATCCCGGAAAACGTCCTATGCCTCCTACTTTTACATGGTCCTCATCGGAAGAAGGTACTAGTTCTGGAGCAAGTACCCAACATAATCGTGGTCGTGGAATGTCGCATATTGAAGAAGGAGCTCATGACGATGTTGAGAAGGATGATGATGACGGAAACAATGAGGAACAAGAGGAGGAAGGAGACAAAGACGAAGAAGAAGATAGTGATTCGGATTGGCCATCACAATAGTCCTTACGTTTTTATTTATTTATCTTCAAAAACTTAATTATGACTGATGTATGTAATTATGTCACTATTTAGTACTTATGGTGTGTTTGTTTTGGTTTGTAATATGCAGAACAACTTACTTATTATAATGCTAGCCTACCCTTTTTGTCGATGACAAAGGGGGAGAAAATATTACTAACGACTGTTGTGCAGATTATATATAATTCAGGGGGAGCTTATATACAGGGGGAGCATATATACAAGGAGAGATAACGGATTAATCCAAGTTGTCATCAATCAAAAAAGGGGAGAATGTTTAGTCAAAGCTTCATGGATTATTTTGATGTATGACAAGAAGAAGCTTCTACATCGACAAAAAGAAGACGAGATGCCTTCATAGGTTAGAAGTTGATTATTTAGAGTCATAAATGTTAAAATCTATCCTCAAATAATCATACTTCTTTTTGGCATTCAAAAATTACTTATAAGACCTTTTTTTTATGCATATCATCAAAAACATGTCGACCTACACTTTTTTATAGGTCAACAGGTTTTTCAAAATATAACAGTCAAAAAGAGGTCGACCTATATTTTTTTATAGGTCAACAGGTTTTTAAATTACAACGGCTAAAAACATGTCGACCTATAAATTTTTATAGGTCAACAGCTTTTTGAAATTTTGTGAAAAGTCATCTCCTTTCTTGAAGAGTTACATCCATTTCTTCACAAGAATAGTCACTTCTTTTAAGAGCAACTTTTCACCAAAAATTACATCTCATCGATTATTATAAATACATCGATTTTCATTCATTCAAATCACCGAAATTTCTCTCCATTCTCTTGTCTATATTGTATTATTCTTATCATTCTAAAAGCACTCAAAAGCATTCAATTATCGTTTGAATCTCCAAGCATATTTAACATACTTGTGATTCAACTCGATAATCCACTTCCAAATCTGTGCAAACATCAATATATATATTTGAGGATAAGATTATAGGAAGGGTGTACTCAATCGTTGAAAATCAGTGTTGAAAGAAGAACACAATCAGAAGTCAAACTCTTGTAATCGTCTTGTGGGTAAGCTTGTAGCCCGTGAAATCAAGTGGGTAAGCTTGTGGCCCGTGAAATCAAGTGGGTAAGCTTGTGGCCCGTGAAATCAAGTGGGTAAACTTGTAGCCCGTAAATCAAGTAGTTGTGAACCTGTTCCTCCGGGTGAAGCGAGGGTGTTGTTTAGTGAAAAGCCGAAGAGGAGCTTCGGGACTGGACGTAGGACGGGAGGTCCGAACCAGTATAAAAATCCTGGTGTCGTTACTCTACTTTACTTTACTTTACTGCATTTATAGCTATTAGTGATATATTTCTTGTTTGTGGATTTTTACCTGTGTAACTATTGAATAGCTTAAGTTATCACATACATTCCGCATAGCCATATTATAGATCCTGCACAAGTCGTGTACACACCCGACTTTTCATTTGGTATCAGAGCAAGGTTGTTCTAGAGATCGTAACAACATCTTAGAACAAATGGCAATAAAGAAATCTAGTCAGGGATATAGAAAATGGAAGAGCAACAAAGCAAAATCAGGAGAGCAAGGAAACAAATGTCTCATGGCTAAAGTCAGATCACAATCGGTATGTACAGATTCACTATATAAAGATCTTATGTTAGACCATGAAAAATTATTGAAACTCCATAAAATTGTTTTAGCTATGTCAAAAAAGTATAAGGAAGAAAATTCCAAATTAAAAGAAGAAAACAATCGTTTGGTAAAACAAGCCAAATGTTTTGAAGATACCTTAAAAGAGCTTGTTTCTCAAAAAGATTTCCTTCAAAAAGAAAATGAGCAACTAGAAGATAAAAACAATGTTCTTTTAAAGGAAATCGATCTTTTGCAAAATAGAAATATATCATTAGAAGATTCTTTAAATAATTCTAGTTCTTTAATTTCGTCTCTTGAAAAAGAGAATGGAGCTTTAACTGAAAAGAATTTAGAACTATCTAAAGAATGTGAGTTTTTAAAGGTGAATAATAATATTTTGCAAAATGAAATTTCTGACTCAAAAGAAAATTTTGAAAGGTTACAATCTTCTTTAGATAATTCAGAATCTCAAATTTTAGGTCTCAAAACTGAGAATGGTACTTTAAAAAGGAAAAATTCTGAATTAAATAAGGAAATTGATGATTTAAAGAATAACAAAATTTCTTTTGAAAATGTCAATAGCGGCTTTGGAAATAAATTTGATAAAAGTGCAAATAAGTTCGCAAAATTTAATAAAGGTCAAAATGATTTAAATATGATTTTATCTAGATCTCGACCTTTACATGACAAAAGTGGTTTAGGATATAATAAAACTAATCTTAGAAATAGTACTAGATATGCTTTCATGTGCAATAAAAATATTACTGCTAGTACTAATGCTCATCCTAGATCCAATTATTATAGAAATTCGAATACTTCTATGACAAGAGATCTGTATAATAGATCTAGAAGTACGAAAAGGAATATCAATAGAGATTACTTAAGTATTTGGGTTCCTGTAAGTTGGAAAAACAGAGAAAAATATATCGATGATTATTTTGATTCGGTAGTTAATAACCAAAATTTTATCTTTAAAGGTTCCGTTAAACCCTCTTGGGTATGGTTACCTTCCATCTAACCCATGGACCCAAACAAAGCAAGTGGGTACCAAAGTATATATATTTTACTTTTTTGCAGGTACACCACAATAAAAGGAAGGCGATTTTGATTTCTCCAAATGTCTCTGAAAACAAAATTCAGTTTATCAAATTGCACATGATCCAATATCTCCCGAAGGTACTTTAATTTGTCTTATGTTCGATTACTGTTCTATCATGATGTTTATTCTTTTAATCGATGACAAAGGGGGAGAAATATGCATATATATATATATATATTCATGTATCATATAAATATTCATTTTATATGCACTAACATTTTGTTACAGGAAACAATAAGTTTTTATTATACTAACAAAATGTGCAGAAAGCTTTTAGACAGGGGGAGATAAAAATATATAAGCATATATTCAGGGGGAGCTACTCAGTATCTCAAAAATATATGCAAGATATTGTCATCAATCAAAAAGGGGGAGAATGTTGATACACAAGATTTTGATTAATGACAACATAGAAATAGAGATCATTGACGAGCTGAATTCATATTTATCAAAGTGGAAATCAATGAAGATCGTAGTGAAGATCAATGGAAATCATGACATGGAGCTAAGATTATATATGTGTAGGTATGGAGTCGTGTTAGATTTATGTTAAAATCTATCCTCAAAGTATAACACGAATGCACAAAACAATTTAGAAATTGAAATTAGCTGGGGCTGAAATCTGTATATTTAAAGAATTGAAAAGTCACAGAAAAATCCCAAACGGTCCAGGCTTCGACCGGGAAAGAGTGCAGAGTGATATAGACTGTGGACCGAGGTCCTCTGGTCCACAGCAAGAAAACGGTCGACCACCCAAAAAGGAGCTGTCGACCGGTCCTGCTGTTTTTTTCACATAACGGCTATTTTTTTCAAATACCTGTCAACCTATTAATTTCGACCTGTCGACCTTTTTTCTTGCTGTAATTTTTCTGAAAGGATGCTTCTTTTTGTGAAGAGATTTCTATTCAATTTCAAGAGAAATGGACACACCTCTTTATAGAAACTCTTCATGAAGGAATGCAACTATTCTACACTATAAATAGACTTGAAATCATACTTTCAAATCACCGAATCTTCTTCTATTTTCTGATCTTAACTCTATACTCTCTTGCATTCTAAAAGCTCTCTCAAATATTCAATACTTGTTGAATCCTTGAATCAGTTTTATATCATTTGATTCAACAAGCAATCTTTCTTCCTTAAATCTTTGCATTCAAATCATATACTTGAGGATAAGATTATAGGAAGGGTGTACTCAATCGTTGGCAAATCAGTGTTGAAAGAAGAACACAATCAGAAGTCAAACTCTTGTAATTGTCCTGTGTGGGTAAGCTTGTAGCCCGTGAAATCAAGTAGGTAAGCTTGTGGCCCGTAAATCAAGTGGGTAAGCTTGTAGCCCGCGAAATCAAGTGGGTAAACTTGTAGCCCGTAAATCAAGTAATTGTGAACCTGTTCCTCCGGGTGAAGCGAGGGTGTTATTTAGTGAAAAGCCGAAGAGGAGCTTCGGGACTGGACGTAGGACTGGAGGTCCGAACCAGTATAAAAATCCTGGTGTCGTTACTCTACTTTACTTTACTTTACTGCATTTAAAGTTTGTTATCATATTCCGCATAGCCATATTATAGATCCTGCATAAGTCGTGCACAACCGACCTTTTCAGATGCTAACGGTGTACCTTTATTAGGCCTTCTTCATCTTCTGTAATCGATGTAATTTAGTAATCAGTATTCAGTTTCAAAAATTTGGTAATCATTTTCTTTAGGATTTCAGTTGGCTGGTAGATTATTACATGAATGCCAAAATTAGAAGGTAGTGTTTTTACTGCATTGATATACACGTTGTTGCTAAAAAATATGAGAAATAGGCAAAGCAAGATATGAAAAATATGAGTTGCAGGCTATATTCACCAGGATGGAAATACTTCAATTTTCTCTCTCGGAGGTTTCCGATCAACAATGGTTTCTCACTGTCATATGATTTTTATTTCAGTGTTTCATAGTTATGTTCTGTAACAACTTTATTACTATGTTTTTCCTTCTAGATGTTAAAGCTGACAGCATATCCCGAGATTTTGTTCCTATTGTACCATATCTGCACAATGGAGCTGTAAATTATAATATAACAGGTTAGGAGATATCCTGTCTTTTTTTTGCTAGCTCCTTTTTGGACCAAAAATGGTTTAGATTGCCCTTCTATTATTATTTCATCACTTGATTTCATGTATGAAATATCACTGGAATATTAATGGCCTGGGGGCATATAATTTTTCTTTCTAAAATGATTGAAGCAGGTATCGGCTTCTTGTATAATCAGTTCATTTAGGTTCTAATTAATTGGCAGTGCTTCTCAGGTTTTTGGTTTCATTTCTGGCAATATTTTTCCTAATTGATTATTAATGTGACCAAATTTCATTCTTGGGGGATTGGATGGCTGACGTCCCTTCCTACTAAGGGAGCAATCTTTGTTACACTATGTTCTGTACAATGTTTTAAGTGTTATTCATACTTAATATTTGACAGATTTTTTTTTTGTGCGTGTTTTATAAAATGGTTAAGCCATTTTACCATATAACTAAACGGTACATTCAGATATATTTATTTAGCAGATGTACAGTTTCTTTTAATTTCTGGTGTCATGAGAGCTAACATCAAAACTAGAATGGAGAAAAAGGTTTGTAGTTGGTGGAGCAATTCGTGCCTATTTGAAATCCTTGATGTCCGAAGTTCCACCATGAGATCCTAAAGCTCCTCTCAGGTAACTTCTGTTCCTTTCTTTCTTCGGTATTCCATACAAATTCCATTGCCCAGGTGAATAACAAATCATGCTTAAAGCCTCAATGTCTGCTTGTTCACGGAAATCGTTGTACAGTTCAGATTCAGGTTCTTGTAAATAATATTTCATTACTCGGGAACTTTGATGAACTATTTTAAATTATACCCTTCTTTCAAGATTATCTATATAGAGGGCATTTTACATATCTTCCCTTACGATTATCTATAATTTTTTATCATCTTGCCTCTTTCAAGATTAAATGGCTTTGGGATATATTTAAAACTTATAATGTCAAGGACCATTTCATATTTTCAACTGCGGTTGCATCTGTGAAATACAATGTTGCGTGTAATCAATCTTTGCTGATCATGTATTTCTTTTGCATTTTAACTCATGCAGTATCAGTTTCTTATTCCATGAAATTTCCGTGGAAAGATTATGACGGGTTTATGATTTTTTGACAAAAAAATATGCAGGATGCCAATTATTCGCAAATACAAAGACATGGGAACAGTTGTGATGGGAAAGACTGAGCGTTCGTGAAGGCGATAACATGATGGTCATGCCTAATGAAGTAATTTTTTTCCACTATGCAGCTAAAATTTAGTATAATATTTTTTTCCTAACTATAATTGTCTCTGTATTTGTTAAAATCTATTATTTTAGTGATTAAAATGCATATCCACAACAACTAAGGTATAATTAAATATTGTGCTGAACCTTTTTTCCTTTCCGTTGCTCCACTAAAATTAATGTTAGACACTTTAGTTACTATAATAGGCATGGAGATATGAAACTATTCCTTTGCTGCACTGAAATAAGTCATTTAGATCTTTACAGTTTAGTATTTTCTTGTATTTATTCCCAAATTATCAAATGTGGTGTTAAATACATGTTTCCAATAATATATGCCATTTTACTTTTATCTGGTCAAGCAACCGAACAAATATCATTATCTTATTACACAAGCTATGCTTGGCATATGCTGCGATGAGAACAAACTTAGACGTGCTGGGCCTGGTGAAAATATCCATGTCAAATTGTCAGGGATTGATGATGATGATATATTGTCTGGACTTGTTCTTTCTAGCCTGGGTAAGAGGTCATCATTGACATTTTCAATTTTTTGTGCTTATCTTTTTTTGAGATGATGCACAGTTAAATCCGGTTTGTTGCATAGTAATAGATTTTAGTAGGAATTTTGATGGTCTGGCTCCTCCTGATTTCAACCTGAAACATGCACTTAAAAAGGAAAGATAAAAAGATAAAAAAGAAAGAAGTTTTGAAATTGGAATAGGTAAATGAAACCGTTGCTTCTACTGCGAATCTGTCATGAGAAAAACTTTTTGTGCTTTTATCGGCTCCTTTCCATAATAACCAAGTCATGAGAATAAATCCAAAAATTATCTAGAGAACCTTCGATTTTGAATAAGCAATCGGTGAACAAAGTTGATGTCTCTTTAACTTTCTAAAATCAATCTAAGGGAAGAATACAACAGTTACATAAAAGGGAAAAATAGATGTCAATGGAAAAACTAGTTGCCCTTGGAAATATAGATTAGAATTTAGGGACTATTCAATCAGGTTATGTTGTGATGTTTGGTTTAGGAAGTTTTGTTATTATAATTTGGTTCATGTAATTATTGATATACGTGTTATGGTAATGATGAATTTAGCATCATCATAACATTACCAACCAATTGGTAATTAAGTAAGCTATATCAACATGCCAATGTTGCTGGTACGATAATGGTGAATTTATCGCTACAAACGATAAAGAAATGTCTTAAGTGCATCACCATAACAAACTCGATTCTATATATATCACCTAAGTTAATTTTTCATCAAGTTTTATAAAAATTATTCAGTTTAAGATTTATCAAATCTAATTACAATGAAACTGTCAAGGTATTCTCTATTACAAGCATGTCCATTTTCAAACTACCAAAATGTAGTTTACAGTCCACCAAGTTTAACCAGTTTCATCTTTTCTAGTTGGTTACAGGTGCGACAGGAAAAAACAAATAAAAGATGGTGTTAGGCTATTAGCCAAGGGTGCTATTCAGGTTCGATGACCAGTTTATATCAAGTAAGTTCATGATTAGCGAAAATGTTTGGATCTTTAGATTCTATAGTGGTTGCTTGCACTGTAAAAACATACATGAACACCAACCCAAACATATTAGTGTATGTAGATTATAACCGTATTTTCTAAGGTCGATTGCAGATAGGAAAATGAGTTTTAAGTCTTTCATTCACTGGAGAAAACTTTCACATTTTGTTAAGTATACATATGATTTGTGGCAATACACCTTATTGTATATGTTTGTTAGGTTGCAGCTCCTTTAGGAATCATATAACTATCTGATTTGTATACTGTTGCACATGAAGCATGTAACCTCCCCATGGACATTAAATTATTAATGCTGATAGTGAAATTCTGCTTTCAAAGGAAAACAGGTTGAGTAAAGTTGTTAACTTTATACTTTAAAGCTACTACACTGAATTACGGTAATTCAACTCATTACTGTTGCATTAAATTATTAATTATTTCCTTTTCATTTCTTTGCGGAAATTATGCAGTGGTGCTAATAGTGCACTGCATCACAGTAATGGTGCACCTGTGCATCGTTGCAGTTGTGCAAATGCACTACTGTGGCGCATTTTCACCACAAGAGTGGTTCACCTGTGCACCATTACTTTGGTGTGGTGCACTATTAGCACCACTGCATAATGTTTGACGATGACAACGATAATTAAAAGAAATCGTCATTGTTTCGCTAATAGATAATTAATGATGAGAACTGATTGAGCTTATACTATACCAGCTTGCTTCTGTCCATGTTTCTTTCATTACATTAAGACTGCCCAATCCTGCAATGTTCAAGATCAAGTGGACTTGAAGAATTAAAGAGACGAACAATGGAGCAATTTGTAGTGTGGACTAAAAGGAAGCAATAAACGACATGCTTAAGCGGTATGTGCCAGAACCAAAGGTTGAAGGGATAAATATGTATGTTTTTAACATGCATCATAAATAGGCTTGTTTTCATAAGTTTGTCTAATGTTGTGTGACGTTTGTTAATGAATTTATGTAAATTTTGTCTATGGATATTGTATTCATATTACTCTATGAAATTGATGATTAATAATTATATTTTCATATGGTAGTTTCTAGTTTGATACAATGTTATGCATATTGTTTAGTTGAAATATGATGAAATGGGTGCAGATTATTGGTACAAATGCTGCAATAGAATGTGATAATAGTGGTGTAGAAATATCAGGAACTAACACAGCGTTTATATAATGTTGTTAGTTCTATGAAAAGGCAAAGTATATTCACTATAACAGCATATGAAAAATGCTGTGAAATATTAGTAACAGCGTTTATAATCCGCTGTTGAAAATGATAGCTACACGCACTTGAAAACTATTAACAACACACTATAAATGCTGTGCATAAAGAATTAACAGCTTAGAAAAAACGCTGTACAAAGTATTAACAGCTCATAAAAAACGCTGTGAAACACAACTTTTAACAGCGTTTGTTTTCCGCTGTTAAAAAATAGGGCCTAAGACAGCATGTCGTTATACAACGTTTATACTAACGCTGTTATAACTTTTAACAGCGTTTTCGAAATGCTGTTAAAAGCCTCTTTTGTTGTAGTGAGATGTTACACAATAAAATCAACATCACTTTCAGTTCCATATGATATATTCTGTTAAACATAATCAATATAGAAATTCAACTAACTGACTAGCAGTTCAATCAAACAGTCAACACACAGTCAATCAACCAACATTTAACGGGTCTAAAAATGCAACATGGAATTATAAACTGTTCAGAGTTAGTGAGATTTACTCACATTTGCAGTTCATTGTTAAAGAATGATAAATTGTTTATTTGATCTGAATCAAATAGTTTATTTCGCCGTAAATTCATACGAGCCCTAATCCACTTCCAGTCAGCTTCATTGTGAAGCTCTCGTCAATACGGTCCCAACGCAACTTACGGTTTGTCAATCTGATATCGAATGAGATAGATATACAGTTTTAAAGTTTGAACTAATTTAAACATTAAATTATAATTATTTTACGGGCCTTTCCCCTTTTGCAAACACCCTTGGCCCATCTTCCTTTTAATAAAGCCCATACCCGTGTTTCCCCTTCTTCCACTCAGAACAAACCGACGCCTGCTCCATCCATTTCCACCCATCGTCGATTTCTTCCTCCACCAACTCCTCCTCCTCCTTTCAATTTAAAATCAGACAAAAATCATCACAATTTTCCTCATCCCCTCCTCTTCAACGTCATATCCTTCATATCAAACTCGGTGCCCCCTTTTTCATCCCGACCTGTAGCTCGCATCCACAAAATCAGCGTCGAGCTCCACCAATTTCCACAAGAAGGTGCTGCTCCATCCTCTGAATCAAAATCCAGTGACCGTTCGAGGAATAAACGCTTGAAATTTGTGAATCTATGAACCCTAGTTTTAAACACCCTTCGCTGGAAATTCTCAAGCTAGCAAAAATGTGAATCGAGCACTGTAAAACCACCACCATATTATAGAGGATGATCGCAGTGATTCATACATATATATAACATAATTTATATTAATTGTTTGATTTATCATTGAATTTTCTCTTGGTGGATATTCACGTTTTGATTTGGAAAAGGCAAAGCGTGATGGCTTGAAAGTTTATTTATATGGTTTTAGATGGAATTTGTTTCGTGGATACAAGAGGAGCATGAGTTTGGTTTTATTATGAGGTGGAGTTTTGAGGGCCACGTAA
The DNA here is from genome assembly GCA_030737875.1 of Allium sativum. Lineage (NCBI taxonomy): Eukaryota > Viridiplantae > Streptophyta > Magnoliopsida > Asparagales > Amaryllidaceae > Allium > Allium sativum. The sequence continues at coordinate 827,204,750 of CM060918.1, forward strand.
CTTGTTTTAGACCAAAGAAAACGGTGGTGTGTGGACCTCTATTTTGGGTTATAACCTTTGGTTAAAGTTATCATATAGGCTTAAATATTGTATATCCATTTCCGTAAATTCCATTCATATACAACTGCTATAGACAGAGTTGATCATACCATTGTGACGACCATCGTACCACGATCCCAAAGATATAATAATACCGGTAGATTAACTCTTATTGTGAAACCCCAAAATCGCTGATTAAGGGTGCAAAATACTCCAAATAAAAAGTTGCTTATTTAATTAATTAAAAATTTCAGTAAAATTCTAAAAATTAAATTATCACTATTTCCCAAAAGAACCTTGTCTAAATTCAAAACCGATATTCAAATATATTTGAATAACCGTTATAGCCACGAACGAATATACCGCTGTTTTTCTGAATATTTGATTTGGACATAAATCAAAATCTACACGACGAAATCCCAATTTTTCTCTTCCACTAGAAAGATATACTCCACCAGCTCCACACGTTTCTTGTTTCACATAAATCCGGCTTAAAACGAATCCTGTATATTCAGTTGAAGTTTGAATCACCAAATTACGAACTGTAGCGCTATTTCAAGCTCGATTTTAATTATAATATAATTATACATTCAAACTATCGTTATTTAAATATATTCGTTATTCAAATCAAATTCCAAGCTGAATTAAATATCACTGATGATTCAGTTCACACCATATCGCCATTTCAGCCAATTCTGATTATTTCAGAATTAAATATATTATTTAATTTATTATTTTAATTAAATATTCACCATTATTTAATTCCACGACCATTTAATTCACTATTCACCATTTATATAATTAAATAAATTTATTATAATACCCCTGCCAATGCGGGTCATTACATAACTGGAGAACTATTCATCTAAATTGGTCAAATTCTTTTTTCATTTGAAACATATTATTATTAGAAAGAAAATTTTTTCATTTCAAGAAAATACGATATAAAATGAATCTTTTATATCTGTTAAAATTCTACGGTCGAAATTTGCGAGCTACCGCAACGTGACAACTTTATTCCAACTATATTTTATATTTATAATAAAAATAATCTGATTTACTTCAAAATATTTTAAAAATCCATTTAAAACATATATAAGACTATTTCAAAATAGTATTTCATAATTTCAAATTTAAATTCAAATATACATTTTTAATTAATAGTATAATATTACTTTATTATTAAAATATTATTATTTTTTAAAAATTAATCTTTTAAAATCCAAACTTTCCAGAACTCAAATTAAGTATTATAGAAGTTATGTAGAACCACCAGTTTGAGTTAAAACATCTCTTATTATTGGCGAGCAAAATTGTTACACCCCACGTTCATTAATGTCACTCACTAGTGGAATGCATTAACTTTCATGGAGCGTTATTAAAGTATAGCACAGAACATCACAAGACAGGTATATAAAATGGTACTTAAAAAATCAAAATTTATTCACTGCAGTGGAAAAACAAAACATGTCTGGTTACAACATCAAAAACATATACTAAAGCCAAGTACACAAATATCCATCTTGAACAAAATTATTATCAGAGTACATAAAAGAAAAACCATAATCCCACTCCAAATAGCCATAATGAAAAAGAGATAAAGCTGGGCATTACTTTCAACACTTCCAAGCACTTCAAGAAGAAAGAAATCTGAGTCAAGCTTCACTACTCCCATCCTGAGGACCTTTGGGGGGAGGGGAGAAAGAAAAGAGGCGAAACAAAAAGGGTCAGACATAAAATCTGGCGAGTCCAGTGACTTTAACAATATAATTAGTAAAGTAACAGGATAAGAACAAAAACTGGATATAAGAGATGACAGTAACATAAGCAGATATGAAAAAGTAAACAAGATAAGCAAGATGGAACATCGACTGCTCTCCTAAACACAATAAGATATGCTCTGCACCGTACCAACATACTAGTTACATACTAAAAATGATCCCTCTTAAACAAATATAATGATAGTAGTTTTGTGTACTTCTAGTTACTATCATAGGTGCCAACTTGCTCCTATCCCCACTAGTTGTACCCACTACCCTTCCCAATCGATCGACTCCTTAACCTCGTAGATACCTGTGCTGGTCCCACAACAGGGTGTATCACTCCCTAAGGTGGCAAACCCGATACTACTGAAATGCACAGCTTATACCTACACGATGCAACAACGTCATACCTACAAGCCCGGACCTACGCACACACATGAACCCGTTGGACTTGCACTGCCACCGCAAACTTTTTATTGACCTCTTACAATCAACCCCAGTAAGTGTGTCCCTGTCCTCGACCTAGTTTGAGCTCATATAGATACTAAAATGGGTTACTGGTTGAAAAGTGTCCACACATTTGACACAAGCTTCCCTCCTAAGCTTGGTCCCCACTAGGAATTCCTGCTTAACCTCTTTTTATCCCCATGTCTCATCTTGGTTTAGTGCTTTAATTACGTTTCACATGCTACCCATGTTACCCACTTAACCCTTTATTATTCCCATGTCTTACCACATGTCTTATCTTGGTTAAGTGTTCATTAATTCATTATAACCGTAATCTTGCAAGACCTTCCACATTAGATTACCGTTTGCGATTGCTGGATATGCCGGGTGGTTCCGGGAAGACTTATACCGCAATCCAATTCTAACCATTTGTCTGTGCATTATTACGCATCTAATTTCTGCCTTATACCTCTTGTGTTAGTTTACCGTTTGCGGTTGCTGGATATGCCATGCAGTTCTAGGCAGGCTTATACTGCAATCTGAATCTAATCTCGTGTCTTAGGCTTTTGCTATCACTTTCTTGATTCAAGTCCCAATTTCAAATCTTAGGTTATAATATATTCCAATTACCCATAATTTCCTATTATGCTTATTATGCTAATTCAAGTTATGCCTATAATTCCATGTATACAAGTAGTACAAAAATATGCCCAAATCCATTTTCCGTAGCCATCAACAATTTATACCAAATCTCATTTTATTACATATTTCCCAAACTTTTCCCAACCATCCCAACGTTATTCGTACGTAAATCTCAATGTAATAAGTTTAGGCTCGAAGTTAGCCTAACCTCAAAAGGTGAAAAGAAAAGAAGAAGGGAAGAGAATCAAACATCAAAATTGGTATAAACGTATAAATAGGCATGTGAAATGAATAACGATAAAATAGATCAGACAGGCATATGATAATAGCAATTGGGTATGAATCTGAAGGATAACAAATTACAAAACTTGATATGATTCATCTTATTTACAGGCATATACATTAGATCCAATTTACAATCCTATCAAAATTACTTTTTAATTTAATTATATGTGAAAGTGGCATAAACTCACAGCGATAGGATTCTTAGAAAAGAGAATTAGGCGTTGCTGTAGCAAATCTGATCATGAATCACCTCTTCTTTGATTATTGAAGAAGAAAAGATAAATTAATTTAAGTTGGAGCAACAACATGGAGGTGCCATGGATTAGGGTTGAAGTGATTAGGGTTAGGTTTAGTCATTTATTTATAGATAGGTGAATTAGGACCTTTAGATTATATTAAAGGACATCAGAACCGCTCAGATTAAAGGACACGTCATCAGGGAACTATCCAGAATTCTCCAGATTTGGGCTCGACATGGGCGCATTTCCCAGGTGCGCCAGTGCAATTTTATTTTGGCGCACTTCACAAGTGCGCCAGTTATTTGGCCCATTTCCTGATTGTTCTGCCAAACTTCTATCGTCTATAACTCCTTCATATGTTATCTGTTTTACGCAAATTCAGACTCTATCTCAAGCAGAATTCCGAGACGAACGTAATGGCGTAACCCGTTTCACTTAATTATTTTTCTAAAAACTAAGTATTATTTAGCTATCCCTTATGTCATTTTTAAAATTACGGGGTGTTACATTCCCCCTACTAAAAGGATCCCCCCTCCCCCCCGAAATCTCGAAGCTGAAAGGAATGCATGTCCTACCATCCATCATCCATCTACTCATCCATCAATCACGGACGTCCATTGTCCATAAAATATTTCTAATGCTTTCATGAACATATGCAAAGTGTATATAATCCTTATCCAAATGCAAAATCAAGCAGTCTACTAATTCAGTTGACCTCCTTAATGCAATACTTGATAGTGCCGTGCGTCCATTATATATGCAAAAGAATCCTAGTGATACATATCATTTCTATATGAGTGCAAAACCATTCATCCAAATGCAACATCCATATGATAACACATTCAATATACATCCATTAATTTAAATATGCACACTCATCCATATGCAATATGAAAGTGATTGAGCCGATCTAGTGCCTAATGTGTGTGAATGCTTCCACGAGCAACCACTAGCAAACACTTGCATCCTCCAAACATAACATGTCTCAAACACATGCTTACAACCATAGGATTTTCTAACTAAAGGTCGAAGATATAACCGAGAGGATACACTAAACGATAGAACAAGTATAAACAAAGCGGTAGAAAAAGGAGAAGTTAAGAACATACCCTCAAAAAGGAAAGGGTACAACATATGTATCCGGTCTTTCGTTTCCCAAGTCGTGTCTCCTTGATCATCTCCCCATTGGACTTTAATCAACTTGACCTCTCAGTTGCGTAATTTCTTGACCTTCGATCCATGGATGCATGTACAAACTCGTCTAACCGTGGCATCTCGCTCTACTTCCACTTCTGTAAGCATGCTCGGCTCTACTACTTCCGCGGTATCGTGTAAACACTTCCTCAAACGCGACACGTGAAATATGTCATGAACACCACTAAGCTTCTCAGGCAACTTCACTCCATCTGTCCAACTCTTTCTGTAATGGGGAATGGCCCTACGAATCTTGGTGCCAATTTTGCTACAGATCCAAAACAAAGTACATTCCTCAATGGTGATACTTTAATAAAAACCATGTTTCTGTAATAACCCGAAAATCTGGGCCAGTTTAAAATTTTTATTTTGGCAATTTTAGCGAATTTTGATTATTTAAAATGAACTATTTTAAATAATATCGACGAGAAAATTTATTTGGAATATAATTCGACCGTATATATTATACGCGTCGTCGTTAGAGTATAAATATTTATATATAATTATAAATAGAATTGAAAATGGCGCGTTAGTTCGATAATTCGATTTCAAACTTCAATTGAATGTACCGGGTGCAAAATAATCCGGATTTTAGTGAAACAAAAAATAATGGGATCTAATTGTGAATATCTTTCCAGCGAATCCGAAAAATCGAAATTTCCTAACGGGAATCAAAAGATATGTCCAGTTGAAATTCCTGAATAGTCGCTATGGAATTCAGGCCCTTAAAAATGGAAATTTTGCAAATGACCTCGGATTTCGACGAAACCAGTTTTGTTGGGTCCGTGGTGTAAAGTATGGCTAGGTTTCAAGTTTCATAATTTTCCGAATCAGTATGTGAGCGTGGCGAAGGAAAACGCGTTTGACCGGTTTCAGTTGATTTTAATCGACTGGAAATTGGCCATTTTTCATACGGTCTCAGAATTCGACGAAACTAGATTTGTTAGGACCGTATCGTCAATACGAAGCTAGAAAATATTTTTCGGGAATTTTTAGAGTTAATATGTGGCTCCAGTAAATTGAAATGTACGTTTAAAATTCAATATAAGGATTTAAATGTTAATTTGAATGGAAACTGATCGAAACGATGGAATTGGCTTACGAAACATATCCCATTGTGTTCGAAACGGGGGTAATACGCTAGGGACGACAGTCGGCGGGTTCGATTTCTTGTTCTAATGGAAAGGGTACTTTATGGAATTCAGAATTCAAAATAAAATAATACAATATATTATATACTTTTCCTTAAATAACCCAACCCCTTATCCTTTTGCTCAGAAACCCGTTGACCCTCCTTCCTCCCAAATCGCTCAGGCGATTAACGTTGCCCCACCACCCACGCCATGCCGCTGCTCCGCCCTCCCCTCCAGGCCACCGTCGCCCTCTCAAAGCCGAGCCCCTCTTCAAAAATCGATACCCTAAACCGCGAGAACCCCAGAGTGAACCCAGACCTCGCGCGAGCTCTGCCAGGGCCGCCAACCGCAGTCCATCACCGAGCGCTCCCTCCCTTAGACTCCGGCGCACCTCTGACCGCCTCCAACGCCCCCGCCTACGACTGCGAGCTAATCCGACCACCAAACAACCGTGAGTTTTTATTTTATTTTATTTTATTTTTATTTTCAGTTTTAATTTATATAAGCATTGATTAAAAATTCAGATTTTATGTAGAAAACATAGGATTAAAATTTAGTTTTTTTTCCTTATTTTTATATAGGCTCATGATAAAAAAATTGGATCTTTAATTGAAATAACATTGTACCTTGTTCTTTTATTTTTGTTTTCAGTTTTAGATATGATTTTTGAGTAGGGTTTTGTTTATAAAAAGTTTTGATTTTTATAAGTAGAAATTATAGATTTTTATCATTTTAAAGTTAAGTTTTTATTAATAAAAAGGTTTGATTTTTATTGGTTAAAAAGATTAGATTTTTCTTTTTCTCTTAAAGCTTTGATTTTTAATCATGAAAATATGATTTTTATTCGAAGAAATTTTGAATTCGTAGGAGGTAGAAAAAGTTTAGAATTTTGTTGTAGGAAAAATAAGATTTTTGATGAGATAAAAATTAGATTTTTGACGAGATAAAAATTAGATTTTAGCGGTTTAAAAATATAATCTTTATATTCAAAGTAGAGGTTTAAAAATATAATCTTTATATATGGAATAACGATGTAAAAATAGAATTTTTATCTATATAGTAGCGGTGTAAAAATAGCATTTTTATCCATATAGCGTGAAAGTAAAAAATTCGATTTTTATATATTGAATAGCGTAGTAAAAATTCGATCTTTACCTATGCAGTGGCTACAGGCAACGAAGATGATGAAGATGCGATAGCGATGAAGATTTCTATCAATGAAGTGCCGTGGAGCTAGGATAGCTATATGTGAGAATTTCTCACCTTTCAATCTAATTTTTTTTCTAGTTATATATATATACTAGGATGCAGACGGTGCTTAGTAGCACCCGACACAATCGTCCACAGACCATGGACTTGTTTGTTTGGTTGCATAGATTAGTTATGTGATTTGATTTGAATTTGGTTGTTTGGTGATTTTGATTGATGTGTGAATGGCGTGGGCCTTCACTAGACCGAGGATAAGGCTAGGCCTCGTCCCGTTTCTAGTGTCATGCCGTTATACCGCCGAAATTTTCTAAAATATGTTAGAAAAATAAAAATATCATTTTATTTAAAGAATGAACTGAATAGAAATTCATAGGTTGAAATAAAATGTTTTATCGTTAAAAATATAATTTTTAACGGGAATGTGAATAAATAAAATATTCATTTACAAACCGAACGGTTTGTTTATGTACACCTATTTGAAGGACATTGATTGGGTCGATAAATTTTACACATCGCCCAACTGCACAACTAAAATCTGTGTTTGATTGTTTTGAAAACCCCACACGGGTGTTAGGATGAAATATGAATTTCACTCATCCTGATTGATTAAATATGTCGATCGATTGATTGACAGGCTGTTACAAGCGTTAAATGTCTATATTTGATGCTTATACAGTGTAGTGCACTTTGGTTGATGGTTGATTATTTTTCAATGCTATTATATACATGTGTTGTATGAAAATCCATATAATTAACATTATATGGTGATTGATTGGGTCTCATTCCAATTTAGAAAATAAAGAACAATATAAAATAAAAGTTCATGTGTTGACAGTACTCATCCATTGAGATTGGTCATGTATTGAACGAAATATTTTAGTAATAAAATTTACATCTTTATCGATATAAAATAAAAGTTCATGTGTTGACAGTACTCATCCATTGAGATTGGTCATGTGTTGAACGAAATATTTTGATAATATCAACTATTTTGGAAAAGAAATATTTGAAATAGAATATTTGAAAATAGAAATTTATGAAGCCGTGTTGATTAGTTTGACGCCATTTTGACGTGAACGATATTTATATCGATTTGATTCATTTCGAAATGAATTGAATTGATAACGATTTCGAAATGAATTGAATTGATAACGATTTCGAAATGAATTGAATTGATAACGATTTCGAAATGAATTGAATATATAACGATTTCGAAATGAATTGAATTGATAACGATTTCGAAATGAATTGAATTGATAACAATTTCGAAATGAATTGAATTGATAACGATTTCGAAATGAATTGAATATATAATGATTTCGAAATGAATTGAATTGATAACGATTTCGAAATGAATTGAATATATAACGATTTCGAAATGAATTGAATATATAACGATTTCGAAATGAATTGAATATATAACGATTTCGAAATGAATTGAATATATAACGATTTCGAAATGAATTGAATATATAACGATTTCGAAATGAATTGAATTGAAAACGATTTCGAAATGAATTGAATATATAACGATTTCGAAATGACTTGAATATATAACGATTTCGAAATGAATTGAATATATAACGATTTCGAAATGAATTGAATATATAACGATTTCGAAATGAATTGAATTGAAAATGATTTCGAAATGAATTGAATATATAACAATTTCGAAATGAATTGAATATATAACGATTTCGAAATGAATTGAATATATAACGATTTCGAAATGAATTGAATATATAATGATTTCGAAATGAATTGAATTGATAACGATTTCGAAATGAATTGAATTGATAACGATTTCGAAATGAATTGAATATATAACGATTTCGAAATGAATTGAATATATAACGATTTCGAAATGAATTGAATATATAACGATTTCGAAATGAATTGAATATATAACGATTTCGAAATGAATTGAATTGAAAACGATTTCAAAATGAATTGAATATATAACGATTTCGAAATGAATTGAATATATAACGATTTCGAAATGAATTGAATATATAACGATTTCGAAATGAATTGAATTTAAAACGATTTCAAAATGAATTGAATATATAACGATTTCGAAATGAATCGAATAGAAAACCAATTTGAATTGAATCGAATTGAAAACGACTTTGGAATTGAATTAAATTGAAAATGAATTCAAATTGAATTGGAAGCGAATTGAAATGAATTCAAATTGAATTGAAATTTGAATTGAATAGAAATGAATTTTAAAACGAATTTATAAAGAAGAATTCAATTTTGATTTGAATTGAAAAGAAAGTTGAAATTGCTTTTGAAACGATTTTAAAACTATTTATATAATTCGTTTTAAATAGAAATCGACGAAGTATATATTATATATATATTATATATATAATATAATGGCCTGAATCGAACGCGCCGCGCCGCGGCAGTTCGTGAATTTCGACCATTTATTTCAAACGGACAATACGGGAGATCCGACCGTCGGATTCTCCTAAAACCGGAACCGTTGGGTTCGTATCGAAAAGAGCTTTCTAACGAATATTAGAAATTTGAAATCTAACGGTTGGATTTGGAGACACGTCCAAATCAAATTCGAAAAAGGTCGCTGTAAGTGCAGTTCGATGGCCGTTGATGGAAATCGACTGTACGGGCCTGGATAAAATTATTAAAAATAGTAATAATTTGTGTAAAATCATAAGAAATGATTTGGGGAAAATTGGGATGAAAAACTCCATATTTGAAAAGATAAAAATAGATTTTTATCGAAATGAACTAGTTTTGAACTAGAATTATAATTCTATTTATTTTTAAATAAATAAATTGAATTTAAAAAGGGTTTTAAAAATAACCAGAATATCCAATGATTGCATTGGAGTGGATTTGAATCGAAATTGTCTTCGGAATATTTCGATGTTGGAATTCGTGATTATACAGGTGTTGTTATGGAAATTTGAAAGATATATATTTGTATCGTTATTTCCAATACGACATTTGTTAATCGTAGAATTTGATATTGAATATAAGCCGATATATTTTCTATTCAGAGCCTTATATTGAATATCAAATGTGATTTGGGTTTGTCGTGAGTGGTGTCTTCACTAACACTGTTCTTGAACCCAGTTGAGAAAAGATTAAATCTTTTTATTTAGATTTAATGAAGTGTACCAATTAAATGATATTTAATTGGAATTGAATTGGTATTGATTTTGGGTTTATCGTGAACAGTGTTTTAAATAACACTTGTTCTTTAACCCGATAATTAATGGAATGATTTTTGGGTTTATCGTGAACAGTGTTTTAAATAACACTTGTTCTTTAACCCGATAATTAATGAATGGGATTTTGGGTTTATTGTGAACCGTGTTTTAAATGACACTGATTCTTTAACCCAGTTAACGATTAAAACTAAGTGGAGTTTTAATGAATCTTTAATTAGATTAAAATGATCGAGAATGGAGTATTACCAGTTTTGCTTCAGGCGATAGTTAAATCTTTAATTAGATTTGAACGTGAAATGGTAATTGAATTACCGATAACACTGTGGTGTTAGATATGAAGTATTACCAGTTTTACTTCATGGGATTAATAGGTTGGGATTGGGAAAATTAAAACAAATGATTACTTCGGTAAGTTTCGTTAATCCCGACTAGTTGAATCGAAATTCAAAAGTAGATTAAAGAATAAATTCAAGGAATTTATCTTTGAAAAAATTAATGGGAACCTTTCCCTATGAACGTGAAATTTAGAAACTAACTGTCGGTTAGCCAAGCAGAATGGTTTTCTGGATATTGATCTGATGTTGGTTTCGGCCTTCGGGGTTAATATTTGGGGAATTATTCCCTTGATTAATTTACGGTTAGTGACTAATGAATTGGAATGAGGCGTATGCTGTGTTTGTGTAACACTTATTTAAAATATACGCGAGTTATTCGGAAAGACCGGGTTTATCCCATTCTGAATAACTGATACGAAGATAAGTCGAAGATGAAGACGGTGGTCGAAGACCAGAAGTCTTCACGTCGTTTGGGTGATTACTGATGATCTTGATTGGGCTGTACACCCAAGAAGATGGAAACAGTTAGTGATCGTCCAGACGTACTTGGAGATCGATGGATATGCGGGGTACTAGGTGCCTCCGGTTTCGTTCAGACCCAGAACGGACTTGTAAATGGACTGTGTGTGTCTGACATTGGATTTTAGTCCGTGCGATTGATCTCTATTAAATATACATCTGTTTGGCGGCGGAGAATTTATTCTCTTGCTTAACGCCCTTCTCTGAGACGTACGAGCTCAGGGGTTATATATTGATGGATATCAATCGCATGGAGTGAATTGCCTGTGTGGCATGCTAAGATGCAAATGATCAAGGCTTCTGTTGAAAAACAAAGTCTTGTGGTTGATGATCGAAGCACGGCCTTTGTGGCGTAGCTTTGTGTAACGTTGATTCGCGAGTATCACACCCGGTATGAATTAAAACCGTGAGACGGACATCAGGGGGGACATGCGTTTTCTTTCTAGCTAGGAGTGGCGTCAGTGCTTGAACTGGCTGACGAGTTTGACTCATGTGGATGTTGCTTATTATTACTTGCTGAAAAGCGAGGCGCCTCGTGATATCGGTTTCGGCCGATGCTTCTGGTCGGCTGACGGGCCAGGCTTACGCCCCAAAGGGCGGAGAAACGTATTGTTCAGGCATTATAATCCACATCGGTGGACCGACCCTGACGATCCAAGGGGCAGTTGCGGCTGTTCCTAGACATGGGCTAGATTGTCTAAAATCGGTAGAGGATCTTGTCCCTAGCCTCGGTTCATACCATAAATGATAACCCAATTTCCAATACGTGTATTGCGGTTTTAATTGTAGAACTAGTATGGCGACATGATATATGGTACCCATGCCGCCTAGGATTAATACTTATGATTTGAAGTTGTTTTATACACTATGCACTTATAATAGTATCAAACGATTTGTTTTAAACGTATCAAGTATTCTTTGGCTGTTATAAGGGAAAACCCTATCCTCGGCTGCGTTGCATTGTGTGATGGGACCTGGGTCTTATAACAGCTTCATTTTTCTTTATTTAGCATTGCGATGTTTGTTTTATGCACTGGTATTCTTGGGAGGAAACCCGTTCCGTGTTATACGGCGTGGTCCCTTGATTTACCTAACTTTAAAAATAAAGATTAATAACTGTTTTAGTTCTCACACCAGTCACATGACTGACCTGGAGTTTATTGTTTTAACCTAAACTCTGGTGCCCCTATTTTGACACAGGCAGCTAGTAGTTTTGGTTTTGCAGATTTATATTCACAGGATCCTGGTTTACAGCTGGAATGATATCCGGAATGCTTTGTATCCGTATATCTCTTTCTAGTTGTGTATTGTATTATTTTCCGCTGCTATGTATTTAAATGTAATTTAAATTTCTGATATTTCTGTGTAATATTCATTTATACTCTGTATATTCTTGAAATCTGATGCGTTGTTGTAATATACAATGAAATGTTCTTTTATATGCGTTCTGTTGTGGCTTTTTCTCGAACTATCCGACACTTTCCTTTACGGGGAAGTTACGGGTTTTCACAGTTGGTATCAGAGCTTTGGTTTACAAAGCTCAGAGAACAGGGCACATTAGAACCATACGAAAGAATTCATCAGATATTGGATTAGTAATATCCAATTAGAATGACTCGTTAGAGATGGGATCAGTAGTATCCTAGAACGAGCGTGAAGAGTATATTTTTAACATGAAAACAAATTTTGTTTTGAAAATTTAAATCAATTATTCGTATTTGATTATTTATTTTATATTGATTAGGACAATCCAAAATATAAAGATTTTTGCGTACGCGCCTAGCTAGCGTGTATTCGAAGTTTTAATATATTGGATAGATATAGCATCACACCCTAGTCGCCCGGAGATGATGTTGATAATGACCATGGCATCATCAATATTTATGTTCGTGCTCCGAAGGTGTGATTTCTATATACTTCCTATTGACTGGTGTGAGAACCAAAATTAGATAGGGCCTATGGTTGTGATTTGGCATCAAGAATCTGATTTTTGTATATGTATCAAAGTTATGAATTTGAAACGTTAATCCACTAATTGATTGATGTTTGAGTTGTTTGTTCAATTGTTTGCTAATTTTGAACCATTTAGCCTAATTGAATCAAATATTGAATTATATTGAAAATTGGTCGCATTAGCTTGCATATATATATATACTATCATTGAACAGGTCATAGCAAGGAGGCTAGAGCAGAGAATAAAATTTGTTTGCCCGACAAATAGGTACATGTTTACTACATAATTTACTGTTTTGTTTGGGTGATGATGATTTTATGAGCCTATTGGCTAGCCGCTTGGCTTTTTCTTTTTCTTTTTGAGATCTGAAGGACCGAGGAAGCTATTTGAAATTCCCCGATGCTCCCGGTGCAGGGGAGGTTATGGCGAAATTTTTCGAAAATTTAGGGTGTTAGCCAAATTTTTGAAATTTTAGAAAATTCTCAAAAACTGAAAAGTTGGAGAATGGAAGTCAGATCGAGCGTAGTGTTGATTAATCAAACCACTTTCGACTTTGTTCCTTTTCGGGGACGAAAAGTTTTAAGTGGGGGAGATTGTAATAACCCGAAAATCTGGGCCAGTTTAAAATTTTTATTTTGGCAATTTTAGCGAATTTTGATTATTTAAAATGAACTATTTTAAATAATATCGACGAGAAAATTTATTTGGAATATAATTCGAACGTATATATTATACGCGTCGTCGTTAGAATATAAATATTTATATATAATTATAAATAGAATTGAAAATGGCGCGGTAGTTCGATAATTCGATTTCAAACTTCAATTGAATGTACCGGGTGCAAAATAATCCGGATTTTAGTGAAACCAAAAATAATGGGATCTAATTGTGAATATCTTTCTAGCGAATCCGAAAAATCGAAATTTCCTAACGGGAATCAAAAGATATGTCCAGTTGAAATTCCTGAATAGTCGCTATGGAATTCAGGCCCTTAAAAATGGAAATTTTGCAAATGACCTCGGATTTCGACGAAACTAGTTTTGTTGGGTCCGTGGTGTAAAGTTATGGCTAGGTTTCAAGTTTCATAATTTTCTGAATCAGTATGTGAGCGTGGCGAAGGAAAACGCGTTTGACCGGTTTCAGTTGATTTTAATCGACTGGAAATTGGCCATTTTTCATACGGTCTCAGAATTCGACGAAACTAGTTTTGTTAAGACCGTATCGTCAATACGAAGCTAGAAAATATTTTTCGGGAATTTTTAGAGTTAATATGTGGCTCCGGTAAATTGAAATGTACGTTTAAAATTCAATATAAAGATTTAAATGTTAATTTGAATGGAAACTGATCGAAACAATGGAATTGGCTTACGAAACATATCCCATTGTGTTCGAAACGGGGGTAATACGCTAGGGACGACAGTCGGCGGGTTCGATTTCTTGTTCTAATGGAAAGGGTAATTTATGGAATTCAGAATTCAAAATAAAATAATACAATATATTATATACTTTTCCTTAAATAACCCAACCCCTTATCCTTTTGCTCAGAAACCCGTTGACCCTCCTTCCTCCCAAATCGCTCAGGCGATTAACGTTGACCCACCACCCACGCCATGCCGCTGCTCCGCCCTCCCCTCCAGGCCACCGTCGCCCTCTCAAAGCCGAGCCCCTCTTCAAAAATCGATACCCTAAACCGCGAGAACCCCAGAGTGAACCCAGACCTCGCGCGAGCTCTGCCAGGGCCGCCAACCGCAGTCCATCACCGAGCGCTCCCTCCCTTAGACTCCGGCGCGCCTCTGACCGCCTCCAACGCCCCCGCCTACGACTGCGAGCTAATCCGACCACCAAACAACCGTGAGTTTTTATTTTATTTTATTTTTATTTTATTTTTATTTTCAGTTTTAATTTATATAAGCATTGATTAAAAATTCAGATTTTATGTAGAAAACATAGGATTAAAATTTAGTTTTTTTTTCCTTATTTTTATAAAGGCTCATGATAAAAAAATTGGATCTTTAATTGAAATAACATTGTACCTTGTTCTTTTATTTTTGTTTTCAGTTTTAGATATGATTTTTGAGTAGGGTTTTGTTTATAAAAAGTTTTGATTTTTATAAGTAGAAATTATAGATTTTTATCATTTTAAAGTTAAGTTTTTATTAATAAAAAGGTTTGATTTTTATTGGTTAAAAAGATTAGATTTTTCTTTTTCTCTTAAAGCTTTGATTTTTAATCATGAAAATATGATTTTTATTCGAAGAAATTTTGAATTCGTAGGAGGTAGAAAAAGTTTAGAATTTTGTTGTAGGAAAAATAAGATTTTTGATGAGATAAAAATTAGATTTTTGACGAGATAAAAATTAGATTTTAGCGGTTTAAAAATATAATCTTTATATTCAAAGTAGAGGTTTAAAAATATAATCTTTATATATGGAATAACGATGTAAAAATAGAATTTTTATCTATATAGTAGCGGTGTAAAAATAGCATTTTTACCCATATAGCGTGAAAGTAAAAAATTCGATTTTTATATATTGAATAGCGTAGTAAAAATTCGATCTTTACCTATGTAGTGGCTACAGGCAACGAAGACGACGAAGATGCGATAGCGATGAAGATTTCTATCAATGAAGTGCCGTGGAGCTAGGATAGCTATATGTGAGAATTTCTCACCTTTCAATCTAATTTTTTTTCTAGTTATATATATATACTAGGATGCAGACGGTGCTTAGTAGCACCCGACACAATCGTCCACAGACCATGGACTTGTTTGTTTGGTTGCATAGATTAGTTATGTGATTTGATTTGAATTTGGTTGTTTGGTGATTTTGATTGATGTGTGAATGGCGTGGGCCTTCACTAGACCGGGGATAAGGCTAGGCCTCGTCCCGTTTCTAGTGTCGTGCCGTTATGCCGCCAAAATTTTCTAAAATATGTTAGAAAAATAAAAATATCATTTTATTTAAAGAATGAACTGAATAGAAATTCATAGGTTGAAATAAAATGTTTTATCGTTAAAAATATAATTTTTTACGGGAATGTGAATAAATAAAATATTCATTTACAAACCGAACGGTTTGTTTATGTACACCTATTTAAAGGACATTGATTGGGTCGATAAATTTTACACATCGCCCAACTGCACAACTAAAATCTGTGTTTGATTGTTTTGAAAACCCCACACGGGTGTTAGGATGAAATATGAATTTCACTCATCCTGATTGATTAAATATGTCGATCGATTGATTGACAGGCTGTTACAAGCGTTAAATGTCTATATTTGATGCTTATACAGTGTAGTGCACTTTGGTTGATGGTTGATTATTTTTCAATGCTATTATATACATGTGTTGTATGAAAATCCATATAATTAACATTATATGGTGATTGATTGGGTCTCATTCCAATTTAGAAAATAAAGAACAATATAAAATAAAAGTTCATGTGTTGACAGTACTCATCCATTGAGATTGGTCATGTGTTGAACGAAATATTTTAGTAATAAAATTTACATCTTTATCGATATAAAATAAAAGTTCATGTGTTGACAGTACTCATCCATTGAGATTGGTCATGTGTTGAACGAAATATTTTGATAATATCAACTATTTTGAAAAAGAAATATTTGAAATAGAATATTTGAAAATAGAAATTTATGAAGCCGTGTTGATTAGTTTGACGCCATTTTGACGTGAACGATATTTATATCGATTTGATTCATTTCGAAATGAATTGAATTGATAACGATTTCGAAATGAATTGAATTGATAACGATTTCGAAAATGAATTGAATTGATAACGATTTCGAAATGAATTGAATATATAACGATTTCGAAATGAATTGAATTGATAACGATTTCGAAATGAATTGAATTGATAACGATTTCGAAATGAATTGAATTGATAACGATTTCGAAATGAATTGAATATATAACGATTTCGAAATGAATTGAATTGATAACGATTTCGAAATGAATTGAATATATAACGATTTCGAAATGAATTGAATATATAACGATTTCGAAATGAATTGAATATATAACGATTTCGAAATGAATTGAATATATAACGATTTCGAAATGAATTGAATATATAACGATTTCGAAATGAATTGAATTGAAAACGATTTCGAAATGAATTGAATATATAACGATTTTGAAATGAATTGAATATATAACGATTTCGAAATGAATTGAATATATAACGATTTCGAAATGAATTGAATTGAAAACGATTTCGAAATGAATTGAATATATAACGATTTCGAAATGAATTGAATATATAACGATTTCGAAATGAATTGAATATATAACGATTTCGAAATGAATTGAATATATAATGATTTCGAAATGAATTGAATTGATAACGATTTCGAAATGAATTGAATTGATAACGATTTCGAAATGAATTGAATATATAACGATTTCGAAATGAATTGAATATATAACGATTTCGAAATGAATTGAATATATAACGATTTCGAAATGAATTGAATATATAACGATTTCGAAATGAATTAAATTGAAAACGATTTCAAAATGAATTGAATATATAACGATTTCGAAATGAATTGAATATATAACAATTTCGAAATGAATTGAATATATAACGATTTCGAAATGAATTGAATTGAAAACGATTTCAAAATGAATTGAATATATAACGATTTCGAAATGAATCGAATAGAAAACCAATTTGAATTGAATCGAATAGAAAACGACTTTGGAATTGAATTAAATTGAAAACGAATTCAAATTGAATTGAAAGCGAATTGAAATGAATTCAAATTGAATTGAAATTTGAATTGAATAGAAATGAATTTTAAAACGAATTTATAAAGAAGAATTCAATTTTGATTTGAATTGAAAAGAAAGTTGAAATTGCTTTTGAAACGATTTTAAAACTATTTATATAATTCGTTTTAAATAGAAATCGACGAAGTATATATTATATATATTATATATATAATATAATGGCCTGAATCGAACGCGCCGCGCCGCGGCAGTTCGTGAATTTCGACCATTTATTTCAAACGGACAATACGGGAGATCCGACCGTCGGATTCTCCTAAAACCGGAACCGTTGGGTTCGTATCGAAAAGAGCTTTCTAACGAATATTAGAAATTTGAAATCTAACGGTTGGATTTGGAGACACGTCCAAATCAAATTCGAAAAAGGTCGCTGTAAGTGCAGTTCGATGGCCGTTGATGGAAATTGACTGTACGGGCCTGGATAAAATTATTAAAAATAGTAATAATTTGTGTAAAATCATAAGAAATGATTTGGGGAAAATTGGGATGAAAAACTCCATATTTGAAAAGATAAAAATAGATTTTTATCGAAATGAACTAGTTTTGAACTAGAATTATAATTCTATTTATTTTTAAATAAATAAATTGAATTTAAAAAGGGTTTTAAAAATAACCAGAATATCCAATGATTGCATTGGAGTGGATTTGAATCGAAATTGTCTTCGGAATATTTCGATGTTGGAATTCGTGATTATACAGGTGTTGTTATGGAAATTTGAAAGATATATATTTGTATCGTTATTTCCAATACGACATTTGTTAATCGTAGAATTTGATATTGAATATACGCCGATATATTTTCTATTCAGAGCCTTATATTGAATATCAAATGTGATTTGGGTTTGTCGTGAATGGTGTCTTCACTAACACTGTTCTTGAACCCAGTTGAGAAAAGATTAAATCTTTTTATTTAGATTTAATGATGTGTACCAATTAAATGATATTTAATTGGAATTGAATTGGTATTGATTTTGGGTTTATCGTGAATAGTGTTTTAAATAACACTTGTTCTTTAACCCGATAATTAATGGAATGATTTTTGGGTTTATCGTGAACAGTGTTTTAAATAACACTTGTTCTTTAACCCGATAATTAATGAATGGGATTTTGGGTTTATCGTGAACCGTGTTTTAAATGACACTGATTCTTTAACCCAGTTAACGATTAAAACTATGTGGAGTTTTAATGAATCTTTAATTAGATTAAAATGATCGAGAATGGAGTATTACCAGTTTTGCTTCAGGCGATAGTTAAATCTTTAATTAGATTTGAACGTGAAATGGTAATTGAATTACCGATAACACTGTGGTGTTAGATATGAAGTATTACCAGTTTTACTTCATGGGATTAATAGGTTGGGATTGGGAAAATTAAAACAAATGATTACTTCGGTAAGTTTCGTTAATCCCGACTAGTTGAATCGAAATTCAAAAGTAGATTAAAGAATAAATTCAAGGAATTTATCTTTGAAAAAATTAATGGGAACCTTTCCCTATGAACGTGAAATTTAGAAACTAACTGTCGGTTAGCCAAGCAGAATGGTTTTCTGGATATTGATCAGATGTTGGTTTCGGCCTTCGGGGTTAATATTTGGGGAATTATTCCCTTGATAAATTTACGGTTAGTGACTAATGAATTGGAATGAGGCGTATGCTGTGTTTGTGTAACACTTATTTAAAATATACGCGAGTTATTCGGAAAGACCGGGTTTATCCCATTCTGAATAACCGATACGACGATAAGTCGAAGATGAAGACGGTGGTCGAAGACCAGAAGTCTTCACGTCGTTTGGGTGATTACTGATGATCTTGATTGGGCTGTACACCCAAGAAGATGGAAACAGTTAGTGATCGTCCAGACGTACTTGGAGATCGATGGATATGCGGGGTACTAGGTGCCTCCGGTTTCGTTCAGACCCAGAACGGACTTGTAAATGGACTGTGTGTGTCTGACATTGGATTTTAGTCCGTGCGATTGATCTCTATTAAATATACATCTGTTTGGCGGCGGAGAATTTATTCTCTTGCTTAACGCCCTTCTCTGAGACGTACGAGCTCAGGGGTTATATATTGATGGATATCAATCGCATGGAGTGAATTGCCTGTGTGGCATGCAAAGATGCAAATGATCAAGGCTTCTGTTGAAAAGCAAAGTCTTGTGGTTGATGATCGAAGAACGGACTTTGTGGCGTAGCTTTGTGTAACGTTGATTCGCGAGTATCACACCCGGTATGAATCAAAAACGGGAGACGGACATCAGGGGGGACATGCGTTTTCTTTCTAGCTAGGAGTGGCGTCAGTGCTTGAACTGGCTGACGAGTTTGACTCATGTGGATGTTGCTTATTATTACTTGCTGAAAAGCGAGGCGCCTCGTGATATCGGTTTCGGCCGATGCTTCTGGTCGGCTGACGGGCCAGGCTTACGCCCCAAAGGGCGGAGAAACGTATTGTTCAGGCATTATAATCCACATCGGTGGACCGACCCTGACGATCCAAGGGGCAGTTGCGGCTGTTCCTAGACATGGGCTAGATTGTCTAAAATCGGTAGAGGATCTTGTCCCTAGCCTCGGTTCATACCATAAATGATAACCCAATTTCCAATACGTGTATTGCGGTTTTAATTGTAGAACTAGTATGGCGACATGATATATGGTACCCATGCCGCCTAGGATTAATACTTATGATTTGAAGTTGTTTTATACACTATGCACTTATAATAGTATCAAACGATTTGTTTTAAACGTATCAAGCATTCTTTGGCTGTTATAAGGGAAAACCCTATCCTCGGCTGCGTTGCATTGTGTGATGGGACCTGGGTCTTATAACAGCTTCATTTTTCTTTATTTAGCATTGCGATGTTTGTTTTATGCACTGGTATTCTTGGGAGGAAACCCGTTCCGTGTTATACGGCGCGGTCCCTTGATTTACCTAACTTTAAAAATAAAGATTAATAACTGTTTTAGTTCTCACACCAGTCACATGACTGACCTGGAGTTTATTGTTTTAACCTAAACTCTGGGTGCCCCTATTTTGACACGGGCAGCTAGTAGTTTTGGTTTTGCAGATTTATATTCACAGGATCCTGGTTTACAGCTGGAATGATATCCGGAAAGCTTTGTATCCGTATATCTCTTTCTAGTTGTGTATTGTATTATTTTCCGCTGCTATGTATTTAAATGTAATTTAAATTTCTGATATTTCTGTGTAATATTCATTTATACTCTGTATATTCTTGAAATCTGATGCGTTGTTGTAATATACAATGAAATGTTCTTTTATATGCGTTCTGTTGTGGCTTGTTCTCGAACTATCCGACACTTTCCTTTACGGGGAAGTTACGGGTTTTCACAGTTTCCAACATCGAACTCGAGATCGGTTCGTCTCTTATTAGTGTATGACTTTTTTTGGTCTTGTGTCATCTTCATGCGTATTTGAATCAAGTCTATCTTCTCGAGGTTTCCCTAACCATCTCGGGCCCAAGAAAAATCTTATCCGTAGATTCCCACCAAAAAATAGGTGATCAGCAAAGTGGTCTATATGGAGCTGCAAAAGGTGTCATGCCAATACTAGTCTGATAGCTGTTGTTGTGGGCGAACTCTATCAATAGATGGTGTTCTTCCCATGTCCCTCCAAAATCCAAGATGCATAACCCTAAAAGATTTCTAGAATCCTATTCACTCTTTCTGTTTGGTCGTCCGTCTGAGGGTGATAAGCGGTGTTCAAACCTAATTGTGTTCCTACCGCCTCTTGCAAGCTCTTCCAAAAATTACTAGTGAAAATGGGATCTCGATCGCTTACGATACTAGAAGGTATGCCATGTAGACGAACTATCTCTTGGAGATAAACAGATGCTAACCATGTCGTTGTTCTTTCACTCTTAATGGGAATGATATGGGCGCTCTTGGTAAGTCTTTCTACTACTACCCAAATCCCCGTATTACCCTTCCCTGACCTCGACAACCCATCAACGAAATTCATGGAAACACTTTCCCATTTCCACTGTGGGACCTCTAAAGGGTGAAGCAAACCACCAGGCTTCTTTTACTTAGCCTTGACTTGCTGGCACACTAAGCATCTATAAACAAACTCAGCCACATCCTTCTTCATTCCGACCCAAAAGAAAACTCTCTTTATGTCCCTATATATCTTGTCACCACCGGGATGTATGGTCATATTAGAACTATGTGCTACTTCAAGGATTGTCCTTCTCAAACTCTCATCTCGTGATACGCAAAGTCTCCCATCCTTACGCAACCAACCTTTTTCATCTATAATATACCTATTAAGACGGCTCAAAGAATTCCATCTTATGAGCTTGTCTACATTCTCTATTAGCTGTGGGTCATCTCGTTGTGCCGCTTGTAACAGCCCACGTCCATTAATGTCACTCACTAAGGGAATGCATTAACTTTCATAGAGTATTATAAGTGTATAGAACAGAATATAACAAGACATATACATATATTGATACTTTAAAAATCTAAAACAACTTCATTGCAGCGGAGAAATAGTTTGGTTACATCATCAAATCAACTATAAAACCAAGTACACTTAATATCCATCTTGACAAATTATTTTATGAGTACATAAAACAAAAAGCATAACCCTAACATAAATAGCCATAAAAAGAGATAAGCTGAAATTTTACATTCAGTAATCCAAGCACTTCCAAAAGAGAGAGAAAGAGATCCAAATCAAGCTCCACTAGGCCCACCCTGAGAATCTTGAGGAGGGGACAGAAAGAAAAGAAGTGAAACAAACGAGGTCAAACATAAAGTCTGGCGAGTCCAATAACTTTAACAATATAATTATTAAAGTAATAAGATAAGAACATAAACTAAAAGTAAGAAATGGCTGTAACATAAGCATGTATGACAAGGTGAGCAAGATGAACAAGATGAACGTTGATTGCGCTTCTAATCACTATAGGATAATTACTACACTGCACCAACTCTATATATTTTGAAAGTTGATCCCTCTTACTAATCATAATGATAATAATGGTAGTTTCGTGTACCCCTAACTGCTTTTATATGTGCCGCCTGCCCCTATCTCCACTAGTTATACCCACTACCCTCCCCATTCGATCGACTCCCTAGCTCGTGTGTATTTATTAGTGTCATTCGATCTCGCTTGTTTGTAGTTACCTGTGCTGGTCCCACCATGGGGTGTATCAATCCCTATGATGGCAACCCGACACAATTCAAGATGCACAGTGTATAACTACTGATGCCCAGTGCTTGATTTTTCCATTCCAGAGCACGTGCACGCCCGTACTCCGTCGAAACCTACACTGACGCACCACCACCGCTATTTTAACTGCTTATAATCAGCCCAGTAATCGTGCCTCACCATGCCAAGTTCAGGGTACCATGATACATCTATGTGGGTTACTGCTGAAATGGGTCTCCGTTACTAGGGTTTCCTAATCAACATGTTATAATGGTTAAGTGTTCTCAAATTTAACCTAACTCCACCCATTTGTTTAGTTAACATGTTGTATTGGTTAAGTGTCGCCTATTCATATGTTACTTAACCTTACTATTCTTAGCATGTCTGTTCATTGGCATTAATTGATTTATTAATGCACCAACCTCTCACATTAGAACTGTTGTTTGCGGCTGCTGGATGTGCTGGGCGTTTCCGGGCAGACTTCTACCGCAATTCATTCTAACCTAGGGTTTTGGGTTTGATGCACTAACCACTCACATTAGACCTGTTGTGTCAATTGCTGGATGTGCCGGGTGGTTTCGGGCAATATTACACCGCGACTCAATCTAACCTCGGGTTAGGCATGTTCATTATCTCATTTTATTATTCATCCCAAGTTTGAACTAATATCCCTATTTCAAATTGTCCATAATTTCCAATTCAAGCAATGTTCATATTATCCTCCAAATTATGTCCATAATTTCCATATATGTAAACTATACCAATTTATGTCACAAGTTAATTGCATGGTTACTAACCAATTTATTCCAATTACATAATATCCAATATTTAATATTTCCTAAACTATTCCCCAACGTTCCCACATCATTCGTACGTGTAATTCACATAATACGTTAGGCTTGCTGTTAGCCTAACTCATAAGAAAAGGAAAAGAAAGAGGCATACGACATCCACACTGGCATAAAACAATATAGATATAATTAAGCATGTGTAACACAAACTTGGCATAGAACAACATAAATCTAATTAAGCATATAAACGTGAACTAGCATATAAGATGGATCCAGTTAACATATGCAATGTAAAATGACATAGATCTAAACAAAAGAACTGGCATGGATCTAAACTTATAAGCATAAACATGCATAGATGAACATAACTTGCATATAAACTTGCATAGATGAACATAACTTGCATATAAACTTGCGTAACTTGCATAGATGAACATAACTTGCATATAAACTTGCATAGATAAACTTGCATAACATGCATAGATAAACATAACTTGCATATAAACTTGCATAACATCTATAGATGAACATAACTTGCATAGATAAACTTTCATAACTTGCATAGATAAACATAACTTGCATATAAACTTGCACAACTTTTATAGATGAACATAACTTGCATAGATAAACTTGCATAACTTGCATAGATAAACATAACTTGCATATAACTTGCATAACTTGTATAGATAAAAATAACTTGCATATAAACTTGCATAGATAAACATAACTTGCATAGATGAACATAATCTAGTATATGTAATTAGACATAGGAATTAACATTATAAAATGAATCTAATTACATATGATAACAAACTGGAATATATTAACAAAATAGATGATAATAGAACTGGCTAATAACATATGATTCAACAGGCATATTCATACAGCCCAGATCATAACTTATCATAATCATTTTAATTAATTATCTTGTTAAAGCAACTGTACTCACAGTGATAGAAGAAAGAATAGATTCGTTCGTTGTTGTTCTAGAATCCCTTTTCACAATTCCAAATCTTTAATTCGTTGGAGAAGAGACTAGCTTAGTTATTTAGTTTAGATTAGACTTTAGGTTTATGAGTGTTTATATAAATGCGTAGGAATAATTAGATCCCTTAGATTAGTTTAGGATCAATCTAAACCATCCATTTCACAATGACACATCACTCAACCAACCAAATGAAGCCACATAAGCCCTAAAATCAGAAAAACCATCACCCAGACATGTTGGCCTAACCTGGCCGACATGGGTCAACTCCCCTTTAGGGGGTCGACACCTTTGTCAACACCCTTACAGGGGGGTCGACACCTATGTCTACACCCCTATATGGGGGGTTGACACCTGTGTCGACTCCCCTTGAAGGGGTCAACACCCCTGATCGGGAAATTTCCCGCTCAGCCCAATTCAACTGTTTTTAAATTCGAACTAGTTTTAGATTATTAATTATTATTTTAATTTAATTTCTATTTAAACTTGAAATCTTCTAAGCTCCATAACTTCTTCATACGGAGCCCGATTTATGCAAACTCGGACTCTATCTCAAGCAAAATTCCTAGACGAACGCAATGGCGTAACCTGTTTCACTTAACTATTCTTCTAAAAATAAAGTGTTCTTAAATTAGTTAATTTTAATATTTTAAAGTTACGGGGTGTTACATTCTTCCCTCCTTAAAGGATTTCATCCCTGAAATCTTCAAGCCAAGAAGAATGTATATCCTACCATCCGATCATCCATCTACTCAACCATCAATCATGGGCATCCATTGTCCTTGAAAGATTTCTGATGTCATATGAACATATGCAAAAAGTGTGTGTATATGTTCCTTATCCAATGTAAAATCAGGCAGTTTGCTGATTCAGTTGACCTCCGTAATGCAAATCATGATAGTGTCATGCGTCCATTATGTATGCAAAAGAATCCTAATGATACATATTATTTCTACATGGGTGCACAATCATTTCATTCAAATGCAACAATCATATGATAACACAATCAATATACATCCATTAATTTAAATATGCACACTTATTCATATGCAATATGAAAGTGATTGAGCCGATCTAGTGCTTAATGTGTGTGTAAATGCATCCACGAGCAAACACTAGCAAGCACTTGCATCCATCAAACATAACATGTCTCAAACACATGTTTACAACCATAGGATTTTCCTACTGAAAGATCAAAGATGTAAACGGGAGGACATACTAACCGATAGAACAAGTACAAACAAAGCAGTAGAAAAAAGAGAAATTAAGAACATACCCTCAAAAAGGAAAGGGTACGACGCACACATCTTGTCTTCCGCCTCCCAAGTCGCATTTCCTTGATCACCTCCCCATTGTACTTTAACCAGCTTGACCTCTCGGTTGAGTAATTTCTTAACCTCTGATCCAAGGATGCATGTAGGAGCTCGTCTAATTGTGGCATCTCTCTCCACTTCCACTTCTCTAAGCATGCTCGGCTCCATTACTTCCGCGGTATCCTGTAAACACTTCTGCAAATGCGACACGCGAAACACGTCATGAACACCACTAAGCTGCTCCGGCAACTTCACTTTGTACGCCATCTGTCCAATCCTCTATGTAATGAGAAAGTGTCCTATTAACCTTGGTGATAATTTCCCCACACTCCCCAAAGTGAGCGATGTTCCTCAATGGTGACACTTTAATAAAAACCATGTTTCCAACATCGAATTCAAGATCAGTTCGTCTCTTGTCAGCGTTTGACTTTTGCCGGTGTTGTGCCATCTACATTCATCTTCGAATCAAGTCCATCTTCTCCGAGTTTCTCTCTAATCAGCTTGGGTCCAAGCAAAATCTTATCCGTAGACTCCTACCAACAAGTTGGTGATCGACACGGTCGTCCATAAAAACCCTAATACTAGCTTAATAACTGTTGTTATAAGCGAACTCCACAAACGGAAGGGCTCTTCTCATGTCCCTTCAAAATCTAGGATACATAACCTCAAAAGATCTTCAAGGATTCTATTCACCCTTTCTGTCCGTCCGTCCATCTGTGTACAATAAGCGATGCTCAAAAATGACTGCGTACCTACTACCTTTTGCATATCTCCTTTTTCCTCTTACATCAAAAACTGCTCCAAGCACTATGCCGCAAGCACTGGTATATACTGTCAACGGTTTGCTCCCATCTAGCAAAACTAAAATTGGAGTTGTCATCAAAGTCCTCTTCAAACATTGGAAAGCACCGTCATAGTCAACATCCCAAGAGAAAGTCAAGTTCTTCTTCATCAACCGAGTAAGTGGGGCTGGTATCTTCGTGAAGTCCTTAATGAACTTCCTATAATAGTCCGCTAACCCTAGAAAACTTCTTACTTCTATTGCATTCTTAAGGATCTTCCAAACTTGGATTGCTACCACCTTCGCAGGATCCACTGCTATCCCTTCCTTAGAGACCACGTTTCCTAAGAACCTCACTTCTTTCCTCCAAAAATTACATTTGGAGAACTTAGCTTTGATTTGATGCCCTCGTAAGGTCTCTAAGACTTCCCTAAGATGTAGGGCATGCTCTTCCTCGCTTCTAGAGAAAATCAAAATACATCCACAAAGACTACCATAGACTTGATTTGAAACTCCCTAAACACCCTACTCATCAAGTCTAC
Organism: Allium sativum; assembly: GCA_030737875.1. NCBI lineage: Eukaryota > Viridiplantae > Streptophyta > Magnoliopsida > Asparagales > Amaryllidaceae > Allium > Allium sativum. The sequence goes on from CM060918.1 coordinate 827,232,103, forward strand.
GAAATATGCGGGTGCATTCGTCAAACCAAAAGGCATGATGAGCCATTCGAAGAAACCGTCGGAAGCCCTAAAAGCAGTCTTATCTATGTTGTCCTCAGCCGCCCTTAGTTGATGAAATCCTGTAGCTAAATCCAACTGCGAGAAAACCGAAGTACCAACCAACTGATCGAACAAGTTGTCTATCCTCGGCAATGGGTGTTTGTTCTTCTTCGTGAGTTTATTCAGCTCTCTATAGTCCACGCACAATCCAAGCGAACCATCAGCCTTCGTAGCAAAAAAAACTAGGGCACCCCATTCCGAAATACTTCTTCTTATGAACCCTTTCTCAAGCAACTCTCTTACTTGCTAACTGAGTTCCTTTCTCTCTCTCTCTCTCTCTCTCTGAGCCATGTGGTGCACTGGTAATGCAACCGGCTTTGCATTATCTACTAAGTACATACGAAAGTCTATCTCGCGCCCCGGGGGTGAACCCCAAATGTAACACCCCGGATTTTTGAATAATCGAATTAACTAAATTAAAGAATAAATGTTTAGCATTGTTCTAAGGTTTGTAAGAAAAAGACTTAGTAGCTCATTTGGTTGGAACATGTGACTTGCATACAAGAGGTACAGAGTTCGATCCCCGCCAACGCCATATTTTTGTTTTAGGGGAATGGCTAAAAAGCGGCTTAGTGTGAACGCGGTTCAAAAAGTAGTGTAGTGTGAAAATGGTTAATTAGGAAGATAGAAATATATATAGATATGTTTACAAAAATAAAATAAAATTCAACCTAAAATTTAAGGAAAAAAAATCAAAACAGCGTAAGCGGGAAGGCAAAACACCAAACCGACCTATTTTATAGGTCGACCCAAGACCTGCTGGGTCGACCCCAGGGTCGACTCAGGAGGGTTGGAATTGGTCCCGTCGTCCCTAAATGGTCTATGACGAAATTTTATGTTTTAGGGCTTACGTGGAGATTTCTAGTTGGTCTGTTGACATCATTTCTTGGTTTCTAAGGCCTAGACGGATCCTAGAGTGATCCGACGGCTTAAATTAATTCAAAGCTCTATAAAAAGACCCATAGACTCAAACCTTAAATCAGAATTAAAAATAAAACTATGGCCATCATGCTGTTGTCTTGAACCCTAGAGTAGCCGCCACCAATTAGAGACGAAGAACAACAAATCAAATCAGTTCTATTCAACCCTAACAACGAATCTTCTTCAAAGGAAAGCTAATTCAACTTTAGAAATCAGAATTTAGAACTCAAGATCGCCGTTGAGTTGTGAGTTTGATATTTTTAATAAAATAATTAGTAATTTAACTGGATTAAGTTATGATGCGGATTGTATGGATGTGATGTAAATTATTGATCACATGTTGTAATTATGTTGTAGAATTGTGTTGAAATCTCTATGACGTTATGTTGTGATGCTATCATTTATGATGTAAAGTTATGTTGCTATCTTCTATGTTGTAATTTTATATATAACCAAATCATCATGTTTCATATGCTAGTTTGGTGATGTTGATTCATATGATAAATCATATGTATGCAAGTTTAGATTTTTATTTAAACATGAATCATATACAAGTTGGGTAAAATTATATGTGACCTTACATGGTTATGACATTTAGTTTATGTGAAAATTTGATTAAAAATTAGGCTATGACATGGGTGAGTTATATGCTAAATTCTACATGATATTTTACGTGTTAGATGCAAGTTTACACCATTGTTATGATGCATAAATCACATATGCAAGTTTCTATAAATATATGAGTTTGGGGTATGAATCATGTTATGCAAGTTTAGGGTTATTGCTGATGCAAGTTTACACCTTTAAATGTAGATCTATGACATACATGATTTATGCAAGTTCACACCTTTAGATTTGGATCCATGACATATGTTGTTTATGCCAGTTGTAACTTTGGCCTATGCAAGTTTTAGATGTAGAACATCATTCACATATGCAAGTTCATCCCTATGTTTATATCTATGTTTTCATTATGTGTACATTGTGATGTTTTCTCTTTATTCCATGAGTTAGACTATTCGAGTCTAACGTATATTTTACGTTAAACGAACAAACGTACAACGTGGGGTAAAGGGGATAATATTAAAAAGATTTAATTGGCATAAATGCCTTAAAAGGCATAAAATATAATTCTAATGAAAATTGGTATGATTTTGCATACCATAAATGGATGGATATAAATGATTCAATTATGGGCATCGTTAAATTTGGAATTGATTGATAATTTGAAAAGGGAAAGTAATTCAAATTTGGATAATGATTAATTAGGAGAAATTAATCGTCTAAGACACGAGATTAGGCTCTTTTGTGGTGTAAGACTGCCCTGACCCGCCCGGCAAATCCAGCTGCCACAAATGCCAGTCTAATGTGAGAGGTCTTAGGCATAAATTAAATACGTAACAATTGTAAAGACACGAGGCTAGGCTCTTTTGTGGTGTAAGACTGCCCGGACCCGCCCGGCAAATCCAGCTGCCACAAATGCCAATCTAATGTGAGAGGTCTTTATGAGGTTACGGTCTTAATGAATTAAGAAATACTTAACCAGATAAACATGTAGTGGACATGAGGGGGTTAAGTGGGTCCCTTGGGTGGCATGTGGAATCTAGTGGGTGCCTTGTGTGGCATTTGGAAATATGATTAGAAACACTTAACCAAAATTGAAACATGTAATTGAAACATGAATAAGAAGTCGGTTAAATGGGATGTACTAGAGGGGACCAAGCTTAGGTGGATAGCTTGTGTCAAGTAATGGGGGCCCATTTCAACCAGTAACCCATACGTATCTTTGTGGGCTCGACCCATGTCGAGGACGGGACACGCATATTGGGCTTGATTGTAAGAGGCCAAACTGGGTTAGCGGTGGCAACGCAAGTCCAATGGGTTCATATGCATGTGTGGACCCGGGCTGGTAGATAAGACGTTGTTGCATCATGTAGGTATAAGCCGTGCATTGTTGGTTGTATCGGGTTGCCCCTTTAGGGAGTGATACACCCCACTGTGGGGCCATCACGGGTATCTACGAGTTAGGGAGTCGATCGCTTGGGGGTAGTGGGTACACCTAGTGGAGATAGGGGCAGGCGGCACCTATGAAGGCAGCTAGGGGTGCACGAAACTACAAATATCATTATTAAGTCTATAGGCGGGATCAACCTTAGGGTGACTGGTGGTGGTGCAGTATTGCAATTATCCTATAGTGTTGGTGTAGTTTAGTAATTATCATATAGTGGTTTAGGGGCGCTTCAACGATATCGTTGTTCATCTTGTTTCCTTGTTTACTCTGCCATATTCAATGATTCATGGTCATTTCCTTATTTTCCAACTTATGCCTTAGCCTAGTTACTTTGTTAATTATATTGTTAAAGTTATCGCACTCGCCAGACTTTATGTCTGACCCCTTTGTTTCCTCCTCTTTTCTTCCTTCCCCCCCCCCCCCCCGGGCCAGGTGCTCAGGTTGGAACTAGCACCAGTGGAGCTTGATTTTGGACTGCTGTTTCTCTGCTTTTAGAAGATTGCTTGGATCACTGAATTAAAGTTCAGCTTCTCTTTTATTTATGGCTATTTTGTATTGGGGATTATGTCTTTCAATTTATGTACTTTTGGTAGTCAAGATGGATATTATGTACTTTGACTCTGGTTTTTAATGATGTAAGCAGACATATGTGTTTTCCGCTGTAATGAAATAAAGTTTTAAATCTTTGAGTACTATTTATATCTGTCTTGTTGTTAAGTTTCTATTCTATACTTACTTAAAACACTCCATAGAAGTTAATGCATTCCCTTTGTGAGTGACATTAATGGACGTGGGGTGTTACACCAAACCTCATCAAAGACGTCACCATAATCACAGACTACACGAACAGATTCAAAATCATTGATGGATATGTCAAGTGAATCTAGGTAGCTAAGCATCACCAAACCTCTAGGGTCACAAGAAATATCAAGGGTCCTCCTACAGTGAGTCAACAATCTAATTACCCTCCTTTCGCAGTCTAGGATGGAACCATACCTGGCTAGCCAATCTATCCCTAGAACCAAGCTATAACACGTGAAACCAAGAACGAAGGCGTTGTAGTCAAACCCAATGCCCATGATGGACATTCTCAAATCCCAAAAAACCATAGATAAGTGAGCCGAACCACCAACAGGATTGAGACTACAATGGGATCCATGACTAACCTAATATTTAGTTGCAGTGTTTCAACTAACGAAGCTAATATAAAAGAATGCGAAGCACAAGAGTCAAAAAGAGTTCTAGGAAAAAAAGAAATCAAATCTTCAACAGAAACTTCCCATCTCTTTCCGCTTAACGACCACGAGAAACAATCAGCCCTCCAGAAGACCTTGCCCTCTATCCTTGTCCTTGCTTAACCATACTGGAAACAAACACCTGTCTTCCTCTTATCACGGAGTTTATTATTATTTCCATCCTTCTTAGGTTCTACTTTCTTATCCTGTGTCATATCCATGCCTCCACTGCACATTCTCCATTCGTGACCTCCTACTAAAATGGAGCTTCATCCTTCATTAACCAAGCAGCTAGTTGAACCTTCCTCCCGTCGTCTATTTCAAAGATACCAAACAAGTCCTCTACTTCCTTGAGCCAATTTCTAGCCTCGACAAATGTCTCAGTCCCATGAAGCGGTTTTCCGCCCATCGCACGGAAGTCCTTACATACCTTAGGAAAAGCATCTAAACGTGGAGGAGGAGATTCAGAAAGGAAAAAGGAAGAGATTCCAAACGGAGAATCAGAAGAAAGGTATATGGCTTTTGGGGATTATATTTTTCATAACAAACATTTATATTGAAAAATGCTCTCTTTAAAACATGTTTTTGAAAATACTTCTTCATAAAGATGCTTTTGAAAACGGTTTTCAAAATCTTTTATCTGTTCTGGTAACCTTCAGCTCTGATACCACGTGTAACACCCCACGTCCATTAATGCCACTCACTAAAGGAATGCATTAACTTTCATGTAGTATTATAAGTGTATAAAACAGAATATAACAAGACAGATACATATATTGGTACTTTAAAAATATAAAACAACTTCATTGCAGCGGAGAAATAGTTTGGTTACAACACCAAATCAACAACAAAACCAAGTACACTTAATATCCATCTAGACAAATTATTTTCTGAGTACATAAAACAAAAAGTATGACCCCAACATAAATAGCCATAGAAAGAGATAAGCTGAACTTTTACTTTCAGCAATCCAAGCACTTCCAAAAGAGAGAGAAAGAGATCCAAATCAAGCTCCACTAGGCCCACCCTGAGAAACCGGGGGGGAGGAAAGAAAAGAGACGAAACAAATGAGGTCAGAAATAAAGTCTGGCAAGTCCAGTAATTTTAACAATATAATTATTAAAGTAATAGGATAAGAACATAAACTAAAAGTAAGAAATGGCTGTAACATAAGCATGTATGACAAGGTAAGCAAGATGAATAAGATAAGCGTTGATTGCGGTTCTAATCACTATAGAATAATTACTACACTGCACCAACCCTATTTACTCTGAAAGTTGATCCCTCTTACTAATCATGATGGTAATAATAATAATGGTAGTTTCGTGTACCCTAGCTGTTGTCATAGGTGCCGCCTGCCCCTATCTCCACTAGTTGTACCCACTACCCTCCCAATTCGATCGGCTCCCAAGCTCGTGTATTTATTACTTGTGTCATTCGGCCCTGCTTATTTGTAGATACCTATGCTGGTCTCACCATAGGGTGTATCAATCCCTATGATGGCAACCCGACACAATTCAAGATGCACAGTGTATAACTACTGATGCCCAATGTCTGATTTTTCCACTCCGGAGCATGTGCATGCCCGTACTCCATCGGAACCTACACTGGTGCACCATCCGCCACTATTTTGACCGCTTATAATCAGCCCAGTAATCGTTCCCTACCCTGCCAAATTCAGGGTACCATGATACATCCATGAGGGTTACTGCTGAAATGGGTCCCCGTTACTAGGGTTTCCTAATCACCTTGTTATAACGTTTAAGTGTTCTCAATTTAACCTAACCCGACCCATTTGTTTAATTAACATGTTTTATCGGTTAAGTGTCGCCTATTTATATGTTACTTAACCTTACCATTCTTAGCATGTCTGTTCATTGGCATTAATTGATTTATTAATGCACCAACGTCTCACATTAGAACAGTTGTTTGCGGTTGTTGGATGTGTCGGGCTGTTCCAGACAGACTTCTACTGCAAACTCATTCTAACCTCGGGTTTTGGGTTTGATGCACTAACCTCTCACATTAGACATGTTGTTGCGGTTGCTGGATGTGCCGGGTGGTTCCGGGCAGTCTTACATCGCAACTCAATCTAACCTCGGGTTAGGCATGTTATTTATCTCATTTTATTATTCAACCCCAATTTGAATTAATATCCCTATTTCAAATTATCCATAATTTCCAATTCAAGCTTTGTTCATAATTTTCCTCCAAATTATGTCCATATTTTCCATGTATATAAAATATACCAATTTATATCTCAAGTTAGTTACATGGTTACTAACCAATTTACGCCAATTACATAATATGGAATATTAATATTTCCCAAACTATTCCCCAATGTTCCCACGTCGTTCGTACGTGTAATTCACATAATTTGTTATGCTCGCTGTTAGCCTAACTCATAAGAAAAGGAAAAGAAAGAGGCATATGACATCCAGACTGGCATAAAACAATATAGATCTAATTAAGCATGTGTAACATAAACTTGGCATAAAACAACATAAATCTAATTAAGCATATAAACGTGAACTAGCATATAAGATGGATCCAGTTAACATATGCAATGTAAACTGACATAGATCTAAATATAAGAATTGGCATGGCTCTAAACATATAAGCATAAACTTGCATAGATGAACATAACTTGCACATAAACTTGCATAGATGAACATAACTTGCATATAAACTTGCATAGATAAACATAACTTGCATAACTTGTATAGATAAAAATAACTTGCATAGATAAACTTGCATAACTTGCAAAGATAAACATAACTTGCATATCAACTTGCATAACTTGTATAGATGAACATAACTTGCATAGTTAAACTTGCATAATTTGCATAGATAAACATAACTTGCATATGAAATTGCATAACTTGTATAGATGAACATAACTTGCATATAAACTTGCATAACTTGCATAGATAAACATAACTTGCATAGATGAATCTAATCAAGCATATGTAATTAGACAAAGGAATTAACATCATAAAATGAATCTAATTACATATGATAACAAACTGGCATATATTAACAAAATAGATGATAACAGAACTGGCTAATAACATATGATTCAACAGGCATATTCATATAGTCCAGATCACAACTTATCATAATTATTTTAATTAATTATCATGCGAAAGAAACTGTACTCACAGTGATAGAATAAAGAATAGATTCGTTCGTTGTTGTTCTAGAATCCGTTTTCACAATTCCTAAGCTTTAATTCGTTGGAGAAGAAACTAACTTAGTTTAGGATGCAGCGACATGGCAGCTTATGAATGAATTTAGTTTAGATTAGGGTTTAGGTTTATGGTGTTTATATAGATGTGTAAGATTAATTAGATCCCTTAAATTAGTTTAGGATCAATCTGAACCATCCATTTCACAATGACACATCACTCAACCAACCAAATGAAGCCACATAAGCCCTAAAATCAGAAAAATCGTCATCAGAACACGTTAGCCCAACCTAGTCGACAGGGGTCGACTCCCCTATGGGGGGTCAACACCTGTGTTGACCCCCCATTGGGGGAGGGGGGGTTGACACCCCTGAGTGGGAAATTTCCCGCTCAGCCTAATTCTGCTGTTTTGAAATTCGAACTGGTTTTAGATTATTAATTATTATTTTAATTTAATTTCTGTTTAAACTTGAAATCTTCTAAGCTCCATAACTTCTTCATACGGAGCCCGATTTACGCAAACTCGGACTCTATCTCAAGTAGAATTCTGAGATGAATGCAATGGCGTAACCCATTTCACTTAATTCTTCTTCTAAAAATTAAGTGTCCTTAAATTTGTTAATTTTAATATTTTAAAATTACGGGGTGTTACACCGCTCCTATCTGTCCCCACATCTAACGTTGCCAACAAACTGGATACATAATCAATAGAGGGTCTAAAGTCAAAGGCCGATATATAATCTAAACTCTTCCGCTCGACAAATAAAGGACTAATAGTCAACCTCTTTCTACTCAAGGCATCAGCTACAACGTTACCCTTGCTAGGGGTATATGCAATCTCAAAATTGTAGGATGCTAAGAACTCCATCTACCTTTGTTGTCTTAAGTTTAAATCCTTTTAAGAGAACAAGTACTTTAATGACTTATGATCCGTATACAACTCAAACCTCTAACCAAGCAAGTAATGGTGCCAAGAATGAACCGCAAATACTACGATAGCTAATTCTAAGTCATGGGTAGGGTAATTCTTCTCATGTACCTTCAACTGGCTTCCACCATAACATATCACCCTTGCCTCTTGCATCAAAACTGCGCCCAGCACTACCCCGCAAGCATCAGTATGTACTGTGAATGGTTTACTCCCATCTGGCAAAACTAAAGCTGGAGTTGTCGTCAAATCCCTCTTCAAACGTTGAAAAGCATCGTCATAGTCAACATCCCAAGAAAAGGTCAAATTCTTTTTCGTGAACCGAGTAAGTGGGGCTGATATCTTAGCAAAGTTTTTGATGAACTTTCTATAATAGCCAGCCAAACCAAGAAAACTTCTTACTTTCGTTGCATTCTTAGGAATCTTCCAATCTTGGATTGCCACTACCTTCGCGGGATCCACTGCTATCCCTTCTTTAGAGACCACGTGCCTTAGGAATCTTACTTCCTTCCTCCAAAAGTGACATTTGGTGAACTTAGCCTTAAGCTGATGTACTCGAAGGGTCTCTAAAACTTCCTTAAGATGTAAGGCATGCTCTACCTTGTTTCTTGAGAAGATCAGGATATCATCTACAAAGACTACTACAAATTTGTTTAGAAACTCCCTACTCATCAAATCCACGAAATATTCGGGTGCATTTGTCAAACCAAAAGGCATGACGAGACATTCAAAGAAACCATCTGGAGGTCTAAATGTAGTCTTATCTATGCTGTCCTCAGCCACCCTTAGCAGATGAAATCATGTAGCTAAATCCAACTTCGAGAAAACCGAAGCACCAACCAACTGATCGAACAAGTCATCTATCCTCGGTAATGGGTGTCTGTTCTTCTTCTTCGTGAGCTTATTCAGATCCCTATAGTCCACTCACAATCTAAGCGAGCCATCAGCCTTCGTGGCAAAAACAACTGGAGCAACCCACTCTGAGATACTTCTTCTTATGAACCCTTTCTCAAGCAACTCTTTCACTTGTTTACTAAGCTCCCTCCTTTCTCTTGGAGCCATGTGGCGCACAGGCAAAGCAATTGGCTTTGCATTGTCCACCAAGTATATATGGAAATCTATCTCGCGTTTTGGAGGTAAGCCCTAACCTCCTCAAAGACATCTGCATACTCACGGAATACTCGAACAGATTGCAAATCATCAATAGATGGGTCAAGAGATTCTAGGTAGCTAAGCATAAAAGAACCCTTAGGCTCGCATGAGATATCGAGAGTATTACCCAAACTAGTCAACAGTCTAAATACCCTCTTTTCACAGTCGAGAATGGCACCATACGTGGCTAGCCAATCCATTCCTAGAATCAACCCATAACCCGTGAAACCAAGCACATAAGCATTCCATTTGAACTCAACGCCATACACAGATATTCTCAAATACCGACATAACATAGACAGATGAGCTGTACCCACAATAGGATTTGAGACAACAACGGGATCCACTAATATACTAGTATCTAGGTGCAGAGACTCAACAGCAGAAGTAGATTTAAATGAATGTGAAGCGCCAAATCAAACAAACTGCGTATAGGTTGGTTGAAAAGGAAAATCAAACTTTCAACAAAAATGTTTCTACCTCTCTCTTGTAGCTGCCATGAGAGCACAAACCTGCCCTCCAGAAGTAGATCTTGTCCTCTGTCCTTTCCCTTGCCTTGTCCTTGCCTCCTTGGGCAGTCTTTAATCATATGTCTGCCTCACCACATCGGAAGCTACCAGTCGTCCTCTTCTTCATCCTACGTCCTTCTTCAAATGGCCAGGTATTCCACAATTGTGACACTTTCTTTTCTTTGAACCCTTGTTATCCTTACCGCCCTTCTTTTGTTGTTGCTATGCCTACTTTGGATCCCCTTTCTTATCTCATGCCTTATTTATATTAGTACCTTTCTCCTCTTCATTTATCAATGCCATATAAACAAAATTCTCGAAAGTAGTCCCCATAGGAATATGGGACATAGCCAACCCGTGTAATGGTTCATCAGACCCTTGGAAAATCTCAAGGCGTTCTTATGTGGTGTATTAACTAATTCCATACCAAATCTTGCTAACAGGTTAAACTTGTTAATGTAGTCCTTCATAGACAAACTCCCTTGTTTCAAAACTAGGAACCCCTCCATGTATAAGATCTCCTCTACTTGTGAAAGAAATTTCAACTCGAACCTTTGTTTAAAATCCATCCACTTCTCCACTGCCCGTCCTCCATTAATTACTTCCCACCAAAATGAAGCTTCATCCTTCATCAACCAAGAAGCAAGATGAACCTTCCTACCATAGTCTACCTCAAAGATACCAAACAAGTCCACTACTTCCTTGAGCCAATTCCGAGCCTCAACAAACATCTCAGTTCCACAAAACGGTTTTCCGCCCATTGCATGGAAGTCTTTGCTTATCTTAGAAAAAGCGTCAGCATGGGTAGGAGGAGGAGGAGGCTGCAGCTGGGGGAGGAGGAACGTTTTCTGGGACTACGGTAGTAGCCCTAGCCTCTAGATACCTTTTGAAACAACTTGGAATCTGTACGCCCTCGGTTATATCGGGTTCCCCAGCTATGCTGAAAGAAAAAGGAAGAGATTCAAAATAGAGCATTGAAATGTAGATATATGGCTTTTAGGGATTATGTTTTTCATAATAACCTTTCTCTTGAAAACACCCTCTTTAAAACATGTTTTTGAAAATACTTTTTTTTTTAAAAATGCTTTTGAAAACGGTTTTCAAAATCTTTTATCTGTTCTGGTAACCTTCAGCTCTGATACCATGTATAACACCCCACATCCACTAATGTCGCTCACTAGGGGAATGCGTTAACTTTCATGGAGCGTTATTAGAGTAAAGAACAGAACATCACAAGACAAATATATAAAATGGTACTTAAAAATTCAAAATTTATTCATTGCAGTGGAAAAGCAAAACATGTTTGGTTATAACATCAAAACCATATACTAAAGCCAAGTACACAAACAGTCATCTTGAACAAAATTATTATCAGAGTACATAAAAGAAAAACCATAATCCCACTCCAAATTCCCATAATGAAAAATAGATAAAGCTGAACTTTCAACACTTCCAAGCACTTCAAGAAGAAAGAAATCCGAGTCAAGCTTCCCTAATCCCACTGTAACGACCCGGAAACCCGTACCTTTTGAATCGATAATAATCCACACATGTCTACCTCAAAATTGTACGTATTTACAGATTGTTAAATGACGATCCACATCTTTAACCATTATAGTCAAAAATATAGATAATCAAGAGGATTAATTTAGAATTAGAAAGAAAGAAGAAAACAAGCACAGAATCTCGCAACGGAATGAACAAAATATAATAATCAAATAACTGTTTATGAAGCTATTTAAAATTAATATTTGATCATTTTACAACATTTATCAGAGTTATACATTTATATACATAACTGATAATACAGAGTAATGCAACAGAATAGTAGTGGAATACAATAGTAATAATAGTATACCGTCTTCGTCTTCATCCTTCAGAAGATAACCTCTGAAACTTGAATGCTCAAGTCTAACCCGAGCATAATAGCGTGAAAATAAAACAAGCTCGGATCAGGCAAAAATGTTCTCATCTAAGTCAAATCGACATCATATGAACATGCACACAATAACTCAAGAGATGTTACGGGAATTTTCATTTCCTAAGGATCCATCAAACTAGATACTATATAATATAATTTTGCTATTATAATAGTGTTTATTCACAAATACTTGTCAGAAAAATAGCATAAGCGGGGTTACATTGATTACCCTTACACAGTTTACAAACAATGTGGTCTATACAGGTCCTGTAACACAACCAGTAAAACGTTGGTAGCCAGTGAGTCCCCTATAGGCACATGTTAAATATCAAAATCGTAGTTGTCTCGCATAAGGATAAACGTATGACAAGGCACATGAGGCTATACCCAAAGTAGTATGCTACTAGTTTGCCTGATCCAGACTGGTGGTTACCCCTAACGGCCCACCGTAGACATCCGCCCCATATCGAATCAAAGGGAAATACCTCCCATCAAGGGTGCACACCAACAAAACAACAACAACAAAATAGTAATAGTATGGACCCGAGGCCCAGGAAAATCGAAGAGCAGATGTCCACTAAGAGATCGTCAAGCCTCATTTGGTCTGGCACAGCTCCTGTTTTATTCATTTCAAATCGACACAAGTGTCGGGGTCATCCATTATCGTTCACTTTCTTCAATCCAGTAATCGCCTCCAAATTCATCCTACTTCATTTCTGGAACTCCACCGCGTACACAGTTGTTAAAGTTGTTCCAACATTGATAGAGAATATGTCAATAAGAGGCCCCGGTCTCTTTAACAACATAGCGTCATGCTACACATCGATTGGTACTTTTATATTTCAATGGTGAATCATTATGATATCAAAATATCATATTTAACTAAACCAATTTCACTTTAAAATATCATATTATTTTAATCACAATAATATTTACTTTCAAAATTCATATTCACTTTGAGATAAATTCCAATTTCAATAATTGGTTATAACTTCAATTAACCACATTACATTCGAATTATTCAATTTACTTCAAAAATAGTTTTGAATTCATTTCTAATTTTAACATCAAAATAATCATATTTACTTTTAAATCAGAGATTTAAATGTAAACAATTCCACTTCTAAAACAGTTTATAAGTTTGAAATAGTTTTGGGATGTAAATAAATTTTGAATAGTTGTAAATAATTGGGAGATTTGGAATAGCTTGGAAATCAAAACAACTTGAGTATTCGAAATGGTTTTATGTATATTAAAATGTTTTATAAAATAAACTATATATAGAAAGAATAGGTTTTTGAATTTTTTTTACGTAAAGTACTCCATTCATCAAAGGAATAAATTTCATAAAATAGTTGATATACATATATATTAGTTTATATAGAAATAATTTCAAATCAACTGTTTCTTTCCATTTTCAATAAATCTGAACCTAAGTTCAATCTTAAAAACAAACTAACTCGATTTTCAATATCCAATCCAAATCGATTCCATTAATAATAATTTAAAATTTTCCTTTACAAATTCTTTTAACAATTCAATTTCAACATTTCAAATTCGAATTCCAATGTATAATTCATTTTAAATAATTTCAATTTATTTTCTTTGCACAGAATCACTTATTGAAATCAATTTCACAAATTCTAAAATTAATAGATTTAGCCAATCCGGTGTCCATATAATAATTCTCTATCCTATGGCCAAGTCATCAGTTATTTCAATTTTTCTTATTTCAGGGAATGGATATATATCATTTCAATCCAAAGGTCAAATGTCATAGGTATATATCATTTCAACCTATTTCTTAATTTATTCGAAATGATAGTTTATGATGATGCCCACAACATCCAAGGTGACAACAATGATATAAAAATATAGACAAACATATGTACAACTTAATATAACTATAATTAGACATCCATCACATCCATCATCCAAAACAGTTCAATTTGCAATAATTAACTGACTATATGTGTCGGGGTTTAACTAGCAATTTAATTCAAAAATAAACTAACTGTCAACTTAATTTCTATCAGTTTAAATTAGATGTCCATTTAAAATAGTAACCAACAAACCAATAATCAAATCAATCAATGATTTCAATTTCACAAATTGTGAATATTTTTGCAGTTGTGAGAAAACTCACCTTTCGTGGCACAGAAGTAGAGACGATACAGATAGGCGCGAAACCGAAACTTCAGCGAACTGAACAAAGAAATTACGGTTAAGACACGTATAAACCGAGCGAAGTTTGATTTCCAAAATAAAAGTTAATTTATTTATTTATTTATTTTTATTTTTTTTGGACTCGAAATTATGTGGCAAAGTGGACAAAAGCTTACTCGCGGCAATTTGCAAAACGTATGAAACAAAAGGTTAAAAGGGACAACTAATTAGTTGCGTGCCGCCATGCAAGCTACAAGTATTCGCATGAAACCCCTTTTTTTATACTGTTTAAATTTAGCACTTTTTAATTCACATATCAAATCAACAAAAATAATTTATCCAAACAAATAAGTTTACACACACACACACATATACATATACATATACATATATATATATATATATATATATATATGCAAATCTATCTTAACTAACGTCTATGTCATTCCTAACCAAACAGTGTAGCAAAGTCTAAAGCCAACTGCAGTCTGTTCTTTACATATATATTTCTTTTTTTAAAATCATTTAAGTTAAACTAACTAAGTTGTAATCCTATGATAAGCTAAACAATATACCTAAATTATATTATAAAATAAACCTCACCTCAACGTTTTCACCGCCCCAACATGAACAACATATGCTAGCACCCAAGAGCTAAAAGCTCCAAACGCATCTTCTTCCTATATTGCATGCATGCGCCTACTGTTTTCTTGGCATGCTCTGTCGTCGGTCCAAAGGATCAATCCCGCAAACAAAATCACCTGTTCTTTAGTCTTAACCTTTGTTCTAATCTCCACTTACATGCAACTTCTTATTTTATTTTCCTTTAATATTTCATTTCTCCACTCCATGCATGCCATGTCCCCCTTTCTGTTGCGCGAAAATGAACCTCCCCCCTGTTAATTTTTGTCTTTCTCCCTTTCATTTATATATATCCATGCGCCACATGCTTCTATATATATAGGTAAATATGAATCCATGCATGGGCACGGATTTGCTTGATGTTTGTTTTCAGAGAGAGCAAAAGAAATGTATATTGAGTGAGTTTGTTTACAAAGTAGAGAAGGAGAAAACGTGGCTATTGTGTCTCCATTTTCCAAAGAAGGAAGAATGGAAAAAGATGAAAGAATGAAAAATGAATCCCCCCATGCCTTAATATATGGCCATTTTGCTGTTGCCTTCCATTTATGTATGTACTGTAATATACATACATTGTAGTAAACTTCATTGCTAAGGTAAAATCATGGGCAAAGAGAATGTGCCACACTTAATGTGAGGTGAGGCGCATTGATGAGAACGTGGAAGAGTAGAAAATGGAAGCATGGGAATTAATGTAAAGTAAGAAGGCATGTCACGCCACTTGCTTTAGAAATGAAAAAGAAAACAACATGCATTTTGTGTCCTTTATTCACAACATGATGACATGCATGGTTTTGAGGAAAAAAATTGTCTACTGACATTAGCACCCTTTCGAGCTGGGTTTGCAGACCCAAAAATACCTAGAAAAATATGTAAGATCGTAAAAGGGACACATCGAACTCAAATGACTCTGTTTCAAAAATGAACTGTGCAAGCTTTTTCACAATTTCAGTGCAAACCGAACACCGAAACTGACAAATGAATATATTTCGGTAATCAGTGCGACGAGACGGACACAACGGTATATAATTTGTAGTGTTCGCATGCTCCGTTCAAAAACGCGTTACGGACCCCTTTAACATAGAAATGCGGATGAGAAACGGAGGTCAAAACGTCCAATTTTCACGAAACGAATTTCGCCGTTGGATTACTGACAATGAATATAATATTTTTCATGTTTGTCTGAACTGGTTTCGGAGAGATTTTAAAATTGCTAAAATTTGAACTATTATGCGCAGCTTTGCACTGAAAAATTGCGCAACCGACAACATTCAATTTTTCCAATGAAACTTTCACAACTGCTACATCTCACTATACGTATTTCCAATACCAAATTCCCATTATAAAAATCATAGAATATTTTTTATAAAAAAATATGTTTTAAATCAGAATTTAAATCAGTAAAAATAGTGGGTTGTTACAATATCCCACCCTGAGGACCTAGGGGGAGGGAGGAAGAAAGAAAGTAGGCGAAAAAAAGGATCAAACATAAAGTCTAGCGAGTCTAGTGACTTTAACAATATAATCAGTAAGGTAACAGGATAAGAACACAAATTGGATATAAGAAATGACTGTAACATAAGCAAATATGATAAGGTAAACAAGATAACCAAGATAGAACATCGACTGCGCTCCTAACCACTATAAGATATGCTCTGCACCGTAACAACATACTAGTTACTTATTAAAAGATAACCCCTCTTAAACAAATATAATGATTGTAGTTTAGTTTAGTTCTAGCTAATATCATAGGTGCCAACTTGCTCTTATCCCAACTAGTTGTACCCACTGCACTTCCCATTCGATTGTCTCCCTAACCTTGTAGATACCTGTGCTGGTCCCAAAATATGGTTTATCACTCCCTAACGTGGCAACCCCGATAATACTGAAATGCACAGCTTATACCTACATGATGCAACAACGTCTTACCTACCAGCCCGGACCAACGCACGCACATGCCCCTTTAGACTTGCACTTCCATTGCTAACTCTTTATTGACCTCTTACAATCAACCCTAGTAAGCGTGTCCCTGTCCTCGACCTAGTTCGAGTTCATATAGATACCAAAATGGTTGAAAAGGGACCACACACTTGACACAGGCTTCCCTCCTAAGCTAGGTCCCCACTAGGAATTCCCACTTAACCCCTTTTCATCCCCATGTGTTATCACATGTCTCATCTTGGTTAAGTGCTTTAATTATGTTTCACATGCTACCCATGTTACCCACTTAACCCTTTATTATTCCCATGTCTTACCACATGTCTTATCTTGGTTGAGTGTTCATTAATTCATTATAACCGTAATCTTGCAAGACCTCTTACGTTAGATTACCATTTGTGGTTGCTAGATATGCCGGGCGGTTCCCGGCAGACCTATACCACAATCCAAATCTAGCCTCGTGTCTTTGCATTATTACGCATCTAATTTCTTCCTTTGACCTATCACATTAGATTACCATTTGTGATTGCTGGATATGTCGGGCGGTTCCGGGCATGCTTATACCGCAATCCGAATCTAACCTCGTGTCTCAGGCGTTCAATAGCACTTTCTTGATTCAAATCCCAATTTCAAATCTTGGATTATAATATACTCCATTTACCCATAATTTCCGATTATTCTTATAATGCTAATTCAATCTATGCCTATAATTCCATATATACAAGTTGTACCAAATTATGCCAAAATCCATTTTCCATAGCCGTCAACAATTTATGCCAAATCTCATTTTATTACATATTTCCCAAACTTTTCCCAATCATCCCAATGTTATTCGTGCATAAATCTCAACGTAATAAGCTTAGGCTCGAAGTTAGCCTAATCTCAAAAGGAAAAAGGAAAAGAAGAAGGGAAGAGAATCAAACATCAAAATTGGCATGAACATATAAATAGGCATGTGAAATGAATAACGATAAAATTGATCAGACAAGCATATGACAATAGCAATTGGGTATGAATCTGAAGGATAACAAATTACAAAACTTGATATGATTCATCTTATTTGCAGGCATATACATTAGATCCAATTTACAATCCTATCACAATTACTTTTTAACTTAATTATATGTGAATGTGACATAAACTCACAGCGATAGGATGCTTAGAAAAGAGAATTAGGTGTTGTAGCAAACCTGATCTTGAATAACCTCTTCTTTGATTGTTGAAGAATAAAAGCTAAATTAATTTAAGTTGGAGCAGCAACATGGAGGCAACATGGATTAGGGTTGAAGTGATTAGGGTTAGGTGTTTATTTATAGATGTATTTGCTGAGTTAGGACCTTTAGATTAGATTAGAGACCATTAGAACCACTCAGATTAAAAAGACACGTCATCAGGGAACTGTCCAGAATTCTCCAAATCTGGGCTCGGCATGGGCGCACTTCATAGGTGCACCAGCGCATTTTTGTTCTGGCGCACTTCAAAAGTGCTCCAGTTATTCTGGCCCATTTCCTAATTAATCTCCCAAACTTGTAACACCCCACCTCCATTAAGGTCACCCACAATGGGAATTCCTTAACTTCAGTGGAGCGTTTTAGGTAAAAGATGCAGATAAATACAAGACAGACAAATAAAGTATCGGAAAATAAAGTCATTTTATAAACAAGGTGGTTCAGTCAAGATTTTAAAATAATTGTCTCAATCATACTTAAAAACAATACATAAAACTTCTGTCTTGATTAAAAAACTTCCTATTATAAAAGAAGCATAAAAATATAACAATGATATTCCCCAATAAAACATGAACCTGCCATAGCAATGGAAGAGAGAGTCCAAAGCAATACAACGACTATCTTCAAGCTTGGAAAGAAAACTGAGCTAAGTGGTAATATTTCCTTCCTGTGAACCTGGGGGGGGGGGAACGGAAGAAAAGAGGCGAATCAAGCTAGGTCAGACATAAGTCTGGTAAGTCCAGTGACTTTCAGCATATAAATAGGGAAAAGCATTATGACATGAATAAAATGAATATAAGACAATACCGTGATAACAATGATAACATGATAACATACGATTAGCATAGATATGATAAAGCAAGATAAACTGAATGCACTTCTACTCTTTCTCTGCTTCGCTACTACCCTATTATTCTGATTTCTATATCTCTGTACCACAAAACTAGTGTCCCAACTAGTAATCTGTATAAAATGATCATATGATAATGTGATCCCAATCCCCGCAATTTTGGTAGCCTTCAGTTCTACATCTAGTATGAGGACCTTACCTCGATCAGCCTAATTGCCATGAAGATGTTAGATGTACCCTTACTACCCTATCGATCGGCTCCCTACTTGCGTTAATGTTCCATGTGTCTGTGTCAATCGACACTCTCTTGCGTGTAGATACCCTTTGCTGGTCCCACCATAAGGTGTATCAATCCTTATGATAGCAATCCGACACGATTCAAGATGCACAGCGTATAACTACTGTTACACAGTGCCGGCTTTTTCCCACTTCGGAGTACGTGCATGCCCGTAATCCATCAGAATCTACACTGACATACCCCCACCGCTATTTTGACCGCTTATAATCAGCCCAGTAATCGTGCCCCACCCTACCAAGTTTCAGGGTACCTTGATACATCTATGTAAGTTACTGCTGAAATGGGTCCCCGTTACTAGGGTTTCTTACTGGTTAAGTTAGTTGGCCTATATTTACTTATATTACACACCAACCCGATATGTACTTAACCGTCCCACTGAGTTAAACATGTTTACTTAATGATTAAGTTTGTGGGCCTGTATTTACTAATATTACCCACCAATCCAATATGTACTTAACCCTCCCACACATTATGTCATATTGGTTAAGTGTTGTCCATTGATGTTAACTTAACCCACCTACTCATCATGTCATGCTGGTTAAGTGTTTCTTATTAACCCTTCTCACTCGTCATGTTGGATTGGTTAAGTATTTCCCATTAACTTAACCTTATTCATTCATCAAGTTACATTGGTTAAGTGGTTCTTATTAACTTAACCCCACGCATTCATCATGCTGTATTGGTTAAGCGTCATCAATCAATTCAAGTTAACTTAACCTACCCACTTGTCGTGTTACATTGGTTAAGTGTTGCCTTTTTGTGTTAACTTAACCCTTCCACGCATCCTGTTATAGTGGTTAAGTGTTGCTCTCTTGTTTTAACTTAACCCTACCAGTTCATCATGTCATAGTGGTTAAGTGTTTCTTATTAACTTAACCCAACTCATTTATCATGTTGTATTGGTTAAGTTCTTCTTATTAACTTAACCCTACTCATTCATCATGTCATATTGGTTAACTTATCTCTACTCACTTGTCTAATTAACATGTTATAATGGTTAAGTGTTCTAAATTTACTTCAGCTTTTTGTCTATTTAACATGTTATAACGGTTAAGTGTTCTAAATTTTACTTAACCCCACCTTCTTGTCTAATTAACATGTTATAACAGTTAAATGTTCTAAATTTTACTTAATCTTACCATTCTTCGCATGTCTCTGTATTGGCATTAATTTATTAATGCCCCCAACCTCTCACATTAGAACTGTTGTTTGCGGTTGCTGGATGTGTCGGGCGGTTCCTGACGGACTTCTACTGCAAACTCATTCTAACCTCAGGTTTTGGGCTAAATGCGCTAACCTCTCACATTAGATCTGTGTTGTTGCGGTTACTAGATCTGCGGGGCGGTTCTGGGCAGTTTTACACCGCAACTCAATCTAACCTCGGGTTAGGTATGCTTATTTTTTTAGCATATTTACCATACATGTACAAATCTAGATTTTATATGCTAATCATCTCAAATTCACAAAACTAGTCATGTTCAATTCTCAAGTTATATCCCAACAAAGCTGATTGCAAGTTAAGCCCCACAAATTCAAATTCAAGTTATTACTTAAAATAGGTTACACCCAATTTCCCTAAATTTGCAATAATAGTCATGCCCCAAAAATCACAATATAACACATGCCCTAAGGTTTAATCATATTGCACCGTACAAAATATTCTCCAAAAACCCAAAATCATTATTCACAGTACAAACTATGCCAAATTATAGCCTTTAATTACAGTGCATGCAAATTACCTAAAATCCCAATTTAGGCGTGTTCACATTTAACAGTTATCCCTATCTTACTATAGGTTTTTATGCCTAAGCCATACATCACTATACACAATAATCTCCTTCTTCCAAGTCATAAGCTATCACATATATATACCCCAGTTTTAATTCTTAAACCACAACATGTACTATGCCTTACATATTTACAGATCAATTTACGCCCCAAATCCCAAGTCATAGGTCCAATATACTTTATGCATCAAATCTCAAGTCATATGTTCGATACACTTTATGCTTTAAATACAACATATGTTATGTCCTCAAATCTATTACAAACCAGTTATGCCCAATTATACATAATTTAATACTTTTCCAAATTTTAGCGCTGGCCATGTCCAAATCATATATTATGCCCAATTTTTCCCAAAGTACGTTCATCTCTTATGAGATTTGGCTCAGGCTCGCAATAGCCTGGCTATAAAAACAAAAAGGGAAGAAGGAAAGAAGAGAGAAAGAATGGACATAATAATATCAATGAGATAGATCCAATAGATAAAGAAAGAAAATAGACATAATCTCAGATTCAGATTTATTACAATATCAGAATCATAATTTTATTTCTGAAAGTAACATGAACTTACAAATTACAGAACGGTCTTTAATTCTAGGATCTGATTTCTGAATTTGATTAGCTATCCTTTGACGTAGATGTTTGATTTGATGTTCTTCTTAATCGATTACTAGTTTGGATTTGATTTTCTAGTTTGGAGAGGTTGAATGGAGGCTTAGGCTAGCTTGGAGACGAACATCATGACGGCACCATAGTTTTAGGGTTATGATGATAGGGTTTAGGTTTAGCTACATATATATAGATGTCTAGGATTATTTAGAGCCCCTAGATGAACTAAGAGTCCATCAGAACCACCCAGCTCAAATACACATCATCCGTCCACTCAAAAGAAGACACATCATCACTGAACACTCCAGAATTCTGTGCTGGATCAGTATGGGCGCACCTGGCAGGTGCGCCAGTGCATTTTTGTACTGGCGCACTTGTGAAGTGCGCCAGTGCATTCTGGTCGACTTCCGGTTTTGCTGCCTAACTTCGTTCGTCCATATCTTCTTCATACGGTATCCGTTTTACAAAAAATCGAACTCTATCTCAAGCATAATTACAAGACGAACGCAATGACGTAACCCATTTCATCTAATTCTTCATTTAATAATTAATTATTCTTTAATTATCTCTTATGTCCCATTTTAAAATTACGGGGTGTTACATTCCCCTCCTACTTAAAGGATTTCATTCCCGAAATCTTCAAGTTAAGAAGAATGTATATCCTACCATCCAACATCCATCTACTCAACCATTCAGTCACAAGCATGCATTGTCCTTAAAAAGGTATCTAATGTTTTTCATGAACATGTGCATAGTGTGTATATATGTCCTTACCCAAATGCAAAATCAGGCGATTTATTGATTCACTTGACCTCCTTAATGCGAATCATGTTAGTGTCATGAGTCCATCATGTATGCAATTATTCGTAATCGTACTTTATAACTTCTACACGAGTGCACAATCATTCATACAAATGCAACATCCATATGATAACACATCAAGTTTCAATTCATATATATATAAATTCACTCATGCATATGCAATATGAAAGTGACTGAGCCGATCTAGTGCCTAATGTGTGTATATGCGTCCACTAGCAACCACTAGCAAACACTTACATCCACTTGCATCCACCAAACATAACCTGTTTCAAACACATGTTTACATCCATTGGCTTCTACCTAAGGATCGAGGATAGGATCGGGAGGATATACTTAAAAGATAAAGACTAGCAAATAAACTTTACAGAAAAAGAGAGATCAAGGATATACCCCCAGAAAGGGTATGATGCGCGTATCTAGTCTTCAGTCTTCTAAGTCGCATCTTCTTGAGCTTCACTCCATATTGCTCTAACTGTCTTAGCTTCACGATTTGCGTAGTTTCTTAATTTCTGTTTCCAGAATTTGCATTAGAACTCATTTCACTGTCGCCTCTCGTTCCACCTTTTCTTCTTATAGTATACTTGGCACTAAAACCTCTGCCGTGTCATGCTAACATTCCCAGAACTATATCTTGGAAATAAACAGATGCTAACCATGTTACTAAGTGTATATACTAAGATGATTATATTCTTCTTTGTCAATCTTGTAAGTGGGGCTAATACCTTCGTAAAGTCCTTAATTAACTTCCTATATTAGCCCGCTAGTCCAAGAAAGCTTCTTACTTCTGTAGCATTCCTTGGGACCTTCCGGTCTTACACCGTAACTACTTTTGCAGGATCTACTGTTATCCCTTCTTTGGGCGCCACATGTCCTAGAAACCTTACTTCTTCTCTCCAAAAATGATTTTTTTTTTGCAGAACTTCGCCTTAAGTTGATGCGCTTGGAGGGTATCTGAGACTTCCCTTAGACGCAAAGCATGTTCTTCCTCATTCCAAAATATCATCTATGCACAAGCGAAGTAAACCATCCGCCTTAGTAACGAAAACGACCGAAGCACCCCATTCAGAAATACTTCGCCTTATGAACCCTTTTTCAAGTAAATCTTTTACTTTCTTACTAAGCCCTTCCTTTCCCTTGGATTCATGTGTCGTACAGGTAATGCAACTGGTTTTGCATTGTCAACTAGATATATGCAGAAGTCTATCTCGTGTTTTAAGGGATAAACCCCTAACATGATCAAAAACATCTGCGTACTCATGGACTACTCTAACGGATCGCAAATCGTCGATTGATGCATCAAGTGATTCTAGATAGCTAAGCCAAACTGATCCCTTAGGATCGCACGAAATCTCGAGGGTATTCCCGAGGCAACTCAAAAGTCTAACTACCCTCCTTTCACAATTACTAGCTAACCAATCCATGCCTAGAATCAACCCATAACCCATGAAACCAAAAAAAAAAGCATTACACTTAAACTCAATACATAATATAGCTATTCTCAAATCCTCACAAACCAAAGATAAATGAGCCGAACAACCAATTGGATTTGAGACAATGATGGGATCTTCTACTATACAAGCACTAAGGTGCAGAGACTCAACTATGGTAGAAGATATAAACGAATGTGAAGCGCTAAAAAGAGTAATAACAGGATGATCAAAAAGAAAACACTAGACTTTTTCAATAGAAACTCTACTACCTCTTTCTCAGATACGCTGGCGGTGAGAGCATGCACTTGCCCTCCTGAAAATCCTATCCTTTATTCTTGCCCTTGTCCATAATTATATGACCCGTTATACCATAATAACGACATTTCCTCTTGTCTTATATTTTTCTATTCTTTCCTCCTTCGTGAACCAAGTCCATATCCATGAGTTTCTCATCCTTGGGTTGTGTTCCTTAGCCAAACTCCCTTATTCTCATCTTTGCCATCTTTGTCTAACTTGTTGACAAGTCTCTTGGAAGATGCCTCCATCGCATGGAAAACCATACAAAGCTTGAAAGAAAATTAGTCGCAGGTGAAACTACTACGACTATATATGGAAGTTGGGCATTTCTTCGCCCTTTGACAGGTGTCGTAGTCTCATTAAGCCTACGTAACCATGCCGCGATGAGGTTACCTCCTAGAAAGCCAGGAGCCCCGGAGATTCAGTAAAGACGGAAAACAAGGATTCAAATTGAGGATCAAAAGATAATGCATATGGCTTTGGGCAATATGCCTTTAAAACATAACTTTTCTTTAGAAAATGCTTCTTTTAAAACCGTTTTGAAAATAACTTTTCTAATCTTTTATCTGATCTAGTAACCTTCAGCTCTGATACCACGTGTAACAACCCACCTCCGTTAAGGTCACTCACAAAGGGAATGCCTTAACATCGGTGGAGCGTTTTAGGTTAAAGGCGCAGATAAATTACAAGACAGACAAATAAAGCAGCGAAAAATAAAGTCATTTTATAAACAAGGTGGTTCAATCAAGCTTTTGCAACAATTGTCTCAATCATAGTTAAAAACAATACATAGAACTTCTGTCTTGATCAAAAACTTCCAAGTATAAAAGAAGCATAAAAATATAACAATGATATTCCCAAATAAAGCATGAACCATCCATAGCAGTGGAAGAAAGAGCCCAAAGTAATACATCGATTATCTTTGAGCTTGGAAAGAAAACTGAGCTAAGTGGTAAAATTTCCTCCCTGTGAACCTGCGGAGGAAACAGAAGAAACGAGGCAAAACAAACTAGGTCAGACATAAGTCTGGTAAGTCCAGTGACTTTTAGCATATAAATAGGCAAAAGCATTATGATAGGAATAAA
Source organism: Allium sativum (assembly GCA_030737875.1). Classification (NCBI taxonomy): domain Eukaryota; kingdom Viridiplantae; phylum Streptophyta; class Magnoliopsida; order Asparagales; family Amaryllidaceae; genus Allium; species Allium sativum. The sequence continues at coordinate 827,257,215 of CM060918.1, forward strand.
CTGAATATAAGACAATACCGTGATAACAATGATAACACGATAACATACGATTAGCATAGATATGATAAGGCAAGATAAACTGAATGCACTTCTACTCTTTCTCTGCTTCGCTACTACCCTATTATTCGTATTTCTATATCTATGCACCACCTAACTAGTGTCCCAAAAAGTAATATGTATAAAATGATCATATGATAATGTGATCCCAATACCCACAATTATGGTAGCCTTCAGGTGTACGTTTAGTATGAGGACCTTACCTCAATCAGCCTAATTGCCACGAAGATGTTAGATGTACCCTTACTACCCTATCAATCGGCTCCCTACTTGTGTTAGTGTTCCATGTGTCTGTGTCAATCGGCCCTCTCTTGCGTGTAAATACCCTGTGCTGGTCCCACCATAGGGTGTATCAATCCTAATGATAGCAACCCGACACGGTTCAAGATGCACAGTGTATAACTACTGGTACCCAATGCCTGCTTTTTCCCACTCCGGAGTACGTGCACACCTGTAATCCGTCAGAACCTACACTGACGTACCCCCTGCTGCTATTTTGACCGCTTATAATCAACCCAGTAATCATGCCCCACCCTGGCTAGTTTCAGGGTACCTAGATACATCTATGTGGGTGACTACTGAAATGGGTCCCCGTTACTAGGGTTGCTTACTGGTTAAGTTTGTGGGCCTATATTTACTGATATTACGCACCAACCCTATATGTACTTAACCCTCCCACTGATTCAAACATGATTACTTAATGGTTAAGTTTGTGGGCCTATATTTGCTAATATTACCCACCAACCTGATATGGACTTAACCCTCCCAAACATTATGTCATATTGGTTAAGTATTGTCCATTCATGTTAACTTAACCCACCTACTCATCATGTCATGGTGGTTAAGTGTTTCTTATTAACCCTTCTCACTTGTCATGTTGGATTGGTTAAGTATTTCCCGTTAACTTAACCTCATTCATTCATCAAATTACATTGGTTAAGTGGTTCTTATTAACTTAACCCTACGCGTTCATCATGCTGTATTGGTTAAGTGTCATCAATCAATTCAAGTTAACTTAACCCACCCACTTGTTGTGTTACATTGGTTAAGTGTTGCCTTCTTGTGTTAACTTAACCCTTCCACGCACCCTGTTATATTGGTTAAGTGTTCTCTCTTGTTTTAACTTAACCCTACCCATTCATCATATCATATTGGTTACGTGTTTCTTATTAACTTAACCCTACTCATTCATCACATTGTATTGGTTAAGTGCTTCTTATTAACTTAACCCTACTCATTCATCACATTGTATTTGTTAAGTGCTTCTTATTAACTTAACCCTACTCATTCATCATGTCATATTGGTTAACTTAACCCTGCTCGCTTGTCTAATTAACATATTATAATGGTTAAGCGTTCTAAATTTACTTAACCCCACCTTCTTGTCTAATTAACCTATTATAACGGTTAAGTGTTCTAAATTTTACTTAACCCCACCTTCTTGTCTAATTAACATGTTATAACGGTTAAGTGTTCTAAATTTACTTAACCTTACCATTCTTAGCATGTATGTTTATTGGCATTAATTAATTTATTAATGCCCCAACCTCTCACATTAGAACTGTTGTTTGCGGTTGCTGGATGTGCCGACCAGTTCCGGGCAGACTTCTACCGCAAACTCATGCTAACCTCGGGGTTTGGGCTAAATGTGCTAACCTCTCACATTAGATCTGTGTTGTTGTGGTTACTGGATGTGCCGGCGGTTCCGAGCAGTTTTACACCGCAACTCAATCTAACCTCCGGTCAGGCATGTTTATCTTTTAGCATATTTACCATACACGTCCAAGTCTAGATTTTATATGCTAATCATCCCAAAATCACAAAACTAGTCATGTTCCAATTCTCAAGTTATACCCCAACAAAGCTGATTGCAAGTTATGCCCCACAAATTCAAATTCAAGTTATCACCCAAAATAGGTTACACCGAATTTTCCCAAATTTGCAATAATAGTCGTGCCCCAAAAATCACAATATAACACATGCCCTAAGGTTTAGTCATATTGCACCGTACAAAATATTCTCCAAAACCCCCCAAATCACGATTCATAGTATAAACTATGCCAAATTATATCCTTTAATTACAGTGCATGCCAATTACCCAAAATCCCAATTTATGTGTGTTCACATTTAACAGTTATCCCTATCCTACTATAGGTTTTTATGCCTAAGCCATACATCACTATACACAATAATCTCCTTCTTCCAAGTCATAAACTATCACATATATATACCCCAATTTTAAGTCTTAAACCACAACATGTACTATGCCTTACATATTTACAGTTCGATTTACGCCCCAAATCCCAAGTCATAGGTCCAATATACTTTATGCCACAAATCTCAAGTCATATGTTCGATACACTTTATATTTTAAATACAACATATGTTATGTCCTCAAATCCGTTACAAATCAGTTATGCCCAGTTATACATAATTTAATACTTTTCCAAATTTTAGCGCTGGCCATGTCCAAATCATATATTATACCCAATTTTTCCCAATGTACGTTCATCTTTTATGAGATTTGGCTCAGGCTCGCAATAACCTGGCTATAAAAACAAAAAGGGAAGAAGGAAAGAAGAGAGAAAGAATGGACATAATAATATCAACGTGATAGATCCAATGGATATAGAAAGACAGATAGAAATAGGCATAATCTCATATTTAGACTTATTACAATGTCTGAATCACAATTTTATTTCTGAAAGTAACATGAACTTACAAATTACAGAACAGTCTTGAATTCTGGGATCTGATTTCTGAATTTGATTAGCTATCCTTTGATGTAGATGTTTGATTTGATGTTCTTCGTAATCGATTACTAGTTTGGATTTGATTTTCTAGTTTGGGGAGGATGAATGGAGGCTTAGGCTAGAATGTAGACGAACATCATGACAACACCATAGTTTTAAGGTTATGATGTTAGGGTTTAGGTTTAGCTACGTATATATCGATGTCTAGGATTATTTAGAGCCCATGGATGAACTAGGAGTCCATCAGAACCACCTAGCTCAAATACACATCATCCGGCCACTCAGAAGAAGACACATCATGACATAAAACTCTAGAATTCTATGCTGGATCAGTATGGGCGCACTTGGCAGGTGCGCCAGTTCATTTTTGTACTGGCGAACTTGTGAAGTGCGCCAGTGCATTCTGGTAGACTTCCGGTTTTTCTGAATAACTTCGTTCGTCCATATCTTCTTCATACGGTATCCGTTTTACGCAAACTCAGACTCTATCTCAAGTAAAATTCTGAGACAAACGCAATGACTAACCCGTTTCATCTAATTATTCTTTTAACAATTAATTATCCTTTAATTATCTCTTATGTCCTGTTTTAAAATTATGGGGTGTTACAAAACTTCTATCGTCTATAACTCCTTCATACGGTATCTGTTTTATGCAAACTCGGACTCTATCTCAAGCAGAATTCCGAGACGAACGCAATGACATATCCCGTTTCACTTAATTATTCTTCTCAAAATTAAATATTCTTTAATTATACCTTATGTCATGTCTTAAAATTACGGGGTGTTAAAAGAATTGTCGCACGCCAACACCCAATGTATATGTGTGAGCAATTATCCAAATAAGCAGTAAACAATATAAATGCGGGGAGACACGGCTTTTATAGTGGTTCGGCACTATTGCCTACATCCACTTTATAATCATCATTCATCGTACCTTTTGTCGATTACAAAGTTGTACAAGTTCGGACAAGAGCTAGGTACAAACTGTTACAATAGAATAACAAAATATATTTTTGTTCTACATTTTGACTAAATTGCCCTCCTTCTTCTTCTTCGTTAAGAAGCGTTGACTTGGTCAATTATATCCAAGTTTATTGCTCATGTCCATGAAGTTCAAATGTAGCATAACAATCCTTGTTAATGATCAAGTGTTGATGGAAAACATGCATTCCATGTTTTAGTTATCCGTGCCATCTCCAATGGCCCCGGTGAAGGTGTTGGAAGCCATTAATGAGCGATTCGAGCTCTCAAGGTCCATAAATTTCGAAGGAGAAGGATCCAAATGAAGGCCAAGGCTTGGGGTATTTATAGAAGAAAGGTTAGGTGGAAGTCGGTTAGCAGCAGGGCCCACAGAAGCTAATTTTCCACCCCATAACACAAGCCATATAAGGAAATTCGCACCCCACCTAGGGGTGCGGAATTTCGCAGCACCCGAAGGGGTGCGAAATTCGCACCCCACCATGGGATACGAATTTAATGGAGGAGGGGACCGGAATCGTATTTTCAAGGTAGTCGAAGTTCCTGAATGCGAAGTGAGGGAATCCGCTATATTGCTGGTCAGAAGTGAAGGAATCTGAGCTTCCGGCATGGAGAAAATCGGATGAATCGGGCGCTGCGCCCGGACCCACTTGACAGCTTGCCTTTGGCTCAGAGCACGGCTCGCCTTGGCTTGGATGACAGTTTGACTAAGAGTTACAATGCATAGCCTTGAAGTAGACGTTCTTGGGCCCAAAAGAGGTCGTCTGATTGGAGTCTTGGGTCTTCTTTTATTTGTGACGTGACTTCGACTGAGCCGCTTTGTGTTTCCAGACAAGGTTCTTCATGCTTAAGCACATCGCTATCCCAATACTTGATGTATGACTGCTTCAACCAAAAAGTGTGTCAACACTTGTATAGCTAAACCAATTTTCAATTTCAAAATTGAAATCTATTTAAACTTGAACATACTGTTTAATATGAAAACCTTGTATAATAAAATTCCAACCTTTATATCACTTTTTCATAATCACTTCAATTTCATTTCTATCAATTTCAGATAGAAAATTCCAACTTTTATTTTTCCATTATATTAAAATGAATAAAATATTCATTTACTTTACCCGATAAGCATGAGACTTAACTAATACCCATATAATTCGACATAGATGGGTGTAGCATGTGTGATATGAACTAATATTACTACAAATAACCATTACAACATTAATAGCATCCATTCAACCATCAAGCGATGTGACAACCCTAATTCCGATAGAACGATTTTTTTTTCAAAATTCCAATCTATCGAAACTCGGATTGGTTTGCTCTGGTATCCTGCAGAAAAGACAAAGACATAAAATATGTCAGAGCTCAGAAAATATCTCACAGCGGATTGGATAAAATATAATATAATCAAAATATAGCCTTACCATATTATTGTACTGCCTAACCAGTATCCAAGGCTATCGTGTCCCTGCCACAAATCTAACATGCGAGTATGTTATGAGGAGGGGGTCAGAACACAAGTTCTGGTGACTGGATTTAAACTATACACTTTGGATAATCCTACATATAGCGTTCAATCATATTTTCTTATTTATTAGGTTACTTGGGTTAACAGCACTCAAGGCTTACACACACGTCGCACCCATTTACTCCCTAGTGGTTAACCAAATACAATATATATGTAGCTACCCCTAATATAGAGGTACACCCATTGGTGCCCCACTCGCACTGTCTCCACCGTAAGACCATCAAAATATACGCAGTCCCTCATCCTACGTTGTAATGACGTACGTACATCAATATTACGTTCCGCTTATATCTATCATTACTATGTTACGTAAACGTACTGACTGCCACCTTTGTTTTAATCAGACTCCATACCGGAGTAATGCCGTCAAGTCTATGATACACCACCCAGAGCTGACAAGGATGTACCTAGACTGTCCACCATGCGAATCTTCAATTGTAGCCTGATACCTCAATCACACATACTCTAACATGCACCGAGTTCTGTGATAGGGCGATACAAGAAACACGGAACTCGGTCTGGATCTTTTCCATATCCGTACAGGCCCGTCTTTAAAGAGCCTCTATATACAAATATACATAGGGTCTATTTTCGGGGTGGCTATGGCCCCAGCTCGTCCCCTCACTCAACTAGTAAAGACAACCAGAGCCAAGCGATTGCCTCTACGCAAACAATCTAAACATCCATGTGGCATCTCCCCTCAACCCCTTACCCCGATAGCGAAGGGTGAAATGGTATCTTGGGTTTAGCTCGAGTCCTTCCGCATCCCACTAGCTGCCGATGACGAGTGTTCGACGGTCTACTATTCTTGTTGATCCTGACCCTCTGCCTCCTCGTGAGGCAACCTCCGAACCACCCTAGTGTCACCTCGTCATAGCATTCTGACTGCATAGCTACATCTGCAGTCAAAGCCCACCAACCTAGTAGTTAAGCGCAAACCCAACCTCTGCGGGCATAGCCCAAGACATCTGCCGCCGCACAGAGGACTACTAGGAGCAGCTTACGTACCTCAGGAAGCCGCGTGCATCCCCTTCCATTCCTTTGGAGCCTTCAGAACAATCAGATGAATGTGCACTCCCCTCGTGCCTTATAACACCTCGATGATCTATCCCGTTGGGTTATTCACCCTCAACCGTACTGACTAGTCTAAGCGCCTTACTTTAGCATTTTGTAAGATGCTATGTTTGAACATTCTTTTCCGCGCTTGTCTCTCCTCATAAGGTTTCCAGTTAACTTGGTTATTCCAATTCATATTGAATTCTTATTCAAATTACCAAGTTTCTCTTGCTTATTAATTTCAGTCATACAACTTAATCCATTTAAGTTTATTAATAAGCCCACAACATGTTATTTTCTAGATTGTGGCCCAAGGTCTGTTATCCACAATCACTTTGATTTTCTTGTTTGATTTCATCATTACAACAACATGTTTTACTTAATATGTGACTAATATATCCAATTCACATGTTTTCTACATGTCACTTACCATTTATGATTAAATATAACTTATTTCATTTCATAAGTTATCCTCATTCTTCCTCATTTAATCATAATTCTATTTTACATTGTCAATACAACTTATCGTTTTACTTATTAACTTAGTTCTATTAATTGAGGCCCATTAATAAGTTTCTCTATCCATTATCATAACCTATGTTATAATGTCCTCTTGTCCCTAGGACAAGCCTAAACATTCTTATCAACGGGTTTCAGACTTCCAAGCTTACAGATTACCGAATTTATAATTAAGTACAACTTCATATATTCCATATATTTTCCCCCTTTTCCCGACTAGTTTTCGGCTTTCCCCATTTCTGCTTACTTAATTTACAATTTAGTGTACCTTATCTCATTTCACTAGTTATCCAATTTCCTTATTAGTTTATTATAACCTAAGTTATAATCCCCACTTGTCCCTGAGACAAGTCTACCTATTATACAACATTTTAATTAATGTTATTTATCTATAATAGGTTATTATCATTTTCCCTTTTAAACCATTTTCTTTTACTGTTGTATTCCAGTATCCTTCATTCATTGTAATATATATGTATGTATATATATATATATTCCTTATTTTAATTAAGGAAAACACTTCATGCACCTTATCAGTTTAACAGAAGGAATCAGTGATTTATTTTCACAACCGATTCCCATCTAAATCTGTGGTAGCAAGTACTTTTGTTACTCTTGTTACTTTAGTTATTGTGGCCTATTTGCAACCACGTTCTCAGAAATAGGTCATTTAGGGAAATACATCACTTTTCCTTCCTATCACACTAACTCAGTTCATCACATCCCTTCCTTCCTTATTTTATGAGTTAGAAATTTAATTACCATAACTGCCATTTATTTATATCTTGTTATATACATGTATATATATATATATAAGCACCAGACCTTTCACATTAAGCCTACGTTTGTGGATGCTGGATTTGCCGGGCGGGTCCGGACAGACTTCTAGCACAAGTTGACTTAACCCCGTGTCGTAGCACCATTACATATTTTTAATTTCTCACTTAGGCCTCTCACATTAGGTTCAATATTAGTGGCTGTTGGACATGTCGGTCGGGTCCGGGCAGACTTCCGCCAATAATGCAACCTAATTTCGTGCCATAAGTGCAGTTACAATTTCTAATTGTAATCCTAGGCAAATTCATCTTCATTCAACCATTTATGTTCATATCAAATTGCGCTCTTATGTTAAGGTCTCAAAACATAATATATGTTATGTTCCAAAATCCGATTACAAATTATGCACTAAATCCCAATATGTGTCGCATGTCTTTCTGCATATAATTAACTTTATTTAAAATAAAGTGTAATTCTCCCACACTGTATCATACACCCAAAATCTCAATTATTTTAATCCAACAAATTTATCATGTAGTTTACTCAATAATATGCCCCAAGTGAATTATATAATTACAACAATAATAATTATTGCCCACATTCTAACAGGTTTATACAACATATAATCATTCCAATGCTTTAACTGACTCATCGTATGAATTATTCATGTTAACATCTTAACTTATTATAACAATAATTTATAATTAACTTGGGAATTCCACAATTTATAACCAGGGGAATTACAAATGATAATCATAATATTATCTAAAGGATATAGTTTAAACCCACTCACCTTTCATAGTTGGGTGCGTTTTTTTACAGGTCCCTGTTATAGTTTCAAAATAGAAAAAAAAAACCGGTCATAAATTTATTGTAAATTAGGTCCCTATTTTCTGAAAATTCATCAAAAAATATAAAAAAATCATGTAAATTCGTATTTAAATAAAACATGTAAACGCTAAAAAATTCAGAACAAAAAATCATCAAACTAGGCATCAAAAATAAAAAAAACAGGAAAAAAACGAAATTTCCAGTTAAATGCATAATAGTATGCACATATATCATTTTCCTGCATACATCCATGCTTATTTTTCACTACATTCATCTTCGTTGATTTTTCTTCATGCAAATACATGCATACATGTGTGCAAATATTTCAAATACTTGCACACATTTGTGCAGGTTTATTTTCAGATTTTAATCCGAACACAGCTTACGGAAAAGTTGCATACATATATGCAATTATCAGTAATAATTGCATAAATGTATGCAACTATTTTTTTTATTTCCGTACAATCCTGACATTATTTCCAGATTTTAGAATATTTTTTTGGGTGCGTTTTTTAGAGGTCCCTATTAAGTTTCAAAATATAAAAAAAACCCGGTCATAAACTTATTGTAAATTAGGTCCCTATTTTCTGAAAATTCATCAAAAAAATATTGAAAAAATATAAAAAAATCACGTAAATTCGTATTTAAATAAAACATGTAAACGCTAAAAAATTTAGAACAAAAAACCATCAAACAAGGCGTCAAAAATAAAAAAACAGAAAAAAACGAAATTTGCAGTTAAATGCATAATAATATGCAGATATATCATTTTCCTGCATACATCCATTCTTATTTTTCACTACATTCATCTTCGTTGATTTTTATTCATGCAAATACATGCTTACATGTGTGCAAATATTTCAAATGCTTGCACACATTTATGCAGGTTTATTTTCAGATTTCCAAACCGAACACAGCTTACGGAAAAGTTGCATACATATATGCAATTATCAGTAATAATTGCATAAATGTATGCAACTATTTTTTTATTTTCGTGGAATCCTGAAATTATTTCCAGATTTTAGAATTTTTTTTATGAAGTACCGCACGTTTTTTTTTAAAAGGCGGAACTCAGAAAATTGGGGGCGGGTTTTAATTTTAATTTTTTTTTTTTATATAAATTAGGTCCCTACTTTTAGCTAACGTGTTATCCTATAAAAATGTTGCACACATGTGTGCATGTTTTCTGAGATATTTGCACATTTGGATGCAAATAAAAATGAACTGAAATATGCAGTTAAATCTAGGCGTTGTACGAACTGTAATAATTGCACATATGAATGCAATAAACTCAAAAAGGTGCATAATATTATGCATTTAACTGCAGTTTTTTCTGTTTTTTTTGCTGTTTTCTTCTTTCTGACATGATTTTTATTGTTTTTTGAACTGAATTTTTTGTATAATGCATAATTTATTTTATTACTAATTGACGAATTTTTTTTATTTTTTAATTATTATTTTATAAGTTTTGAAAACAGGGACCTAATTTATAATAAGTTTATGACCGGATGTGAGCCTAATTAAGTTTCAAAATAGGGATGTGAGCCTAATATTCACTTTTTTTTATGAATGAAAGCACATTTTTTAAAAAAAAGTAAAAAAATGCGGAAGTAATAAAATAGGGGGCGGGTTTAAAATTTTCAAAGCTTTTTTTTTTATAAATTAGGTCCCTACTTTTAGCCAGTGTGTTATCCTATAAAAATGTTGCACACATGTGTGCATGTTTTCTGAGAAATTTGCACATTTGGATGCAAATAAAAATGAACTGAAATATTAACTTAAATCTATGCGCTGGAAGAACTGCAATAATTGCACATATGCATGCAATAAAATAAAAAAACGTGCATAATATTATGCATTTAACTGCAGTTTTTTCTGTTTTTTTGCTGTTTTCTACTTTCTGACATTATTTTTGTTGTTTTTTTAACTAATTTTTTTGTATAATGCATAATATATTTTATTACTAATTTACGAATTTTTTTTATTTTTTTAATTATTATTTTATAAGTTTTGAAAACAGGGACCTAATTTATATTAAGTTTATGACTGGATGTGAGCCTAATTAAGTTTCAAAATAGGGATGTGAGCCTAATATTCACTTCATAGTTTCCCCAAATTTTGAATCTGATCCGTTCTATCGTCCATGGTTTTCCTTTCCCCTTTAATTTGATTTGAAACCTAATAATGTGGACTAACTATTTTCATTAAAAGAGAAGGGAAAGAAAATAGGAAGAATATGAATAGATTGGATCTTGAAAGTTACCTTGCTTTCCACGTAATTCTGAATGCCTTTTAATAAAAACACCAATCTTTTCCCTCCAGATCTTAATTTGAGATTTTCTAATTTACAAATCTGAATTTATGAATATGTTTGAGGGGAGAGAGAGCAATGGTAGAGCTCCAGCGTAGCCGCCAAATTATGAGGGTTAGGTGTACGGTCTTATTTATAGGTGTAGTGGAGGTACCAGGACACTTAGATCTAAATCTAAAACACCAGAATCGTCAATGTCAAAAAAGAAGTTTCCAAGTTTGCGGGTGGGTAGACCCCTAGGTTGACCCCCCCCTTTGGGTGGGTCGACCCCCCTGTTGGTGGGTCGACCCCTAGGTCAACCCCCAACGGCCCATTTTCCCTCCGAACTTTCCCGCCCGCGATTTTGATTTTTGAACCGACTTTTGAATTTTGTTGATATATTTATTTAATATATATATATATACACACACACACATGTAAGCTCCTTATATGTATATAAATTTCTAATGCTCGTAACTTCTTCATACGGTGTCCGTTTCACGCAAACCAAATGTCCATCTTGACCAGAATTTCAAGACGGTTGCAATGACGCAGTCCGATTCACTTAATTCCGAATATTTACTTAGGTTATCCTTATTTTATTATCTTACACTTAAAAATGCAGGGTGTTACATTCTCCCACCCTCTCCGAAATTTCCTAAGGGTAAAATAAATTAACCCCTCACATAATATACATCCATCATGTGTGCATCTAATTTTTGCAAACATTGGGCGCTTGTGCAAAGTGAAGTACAACATAATAATGCATGCACGCTTAAGCGGTACCTCCTATGTATATGCAAGTTTTTAAAAAATACTTTTAAAATGTGATGCTCACATCCTAAATATACTGGCATTTCTATATGAATGCAATATTTTGAAAATCAAAATGATTTTTCATTCAAATTTTCCCACACTCTTATTGAGTAAGAGCATAGTTCATCCAATTGTTGCATCCATAATCCTACCAACCAACCTTATTTTTCAAATTTCAGAAAAATATAATTTTCTAAATTCGATTTCTTATGTTACAAAAAGGTGGAAAACGGAAAACTCCATATCTCTCGCTTTTCTTTTTCAACCTTTTTCTAACCGTACTTGGATTTTATGTAACTATTTATAAAGATTCTCCTATTTTTCTATCCAAGCACATCCCACATAAGAAAGTTTCTTTTGTTACTGATTTTCTTTTTTCGTCTTATCCTAGAAATTTTTATCTTTATCCATCTTTTCTCATAATTTTCCATTTTTGTTGCTTTACTGAATTTTCTGTTTCCTTTTTAGTTGTACCATTTCTCTTTCCTTAGCTTATTTAATCTTCTTATTTTAGTTTAAATTTAAATAAGCTTCTAGTCTTCCAACAAAAACAAGAGAACAGACACCCTACATAGTTACTACTTAGGGCCAAGAATCTCGAGACTATGTCCCCCTCAGAATGAAAAGTCAAAACTCTGGGATTTACGATGGGTTTAGGTGTCAATCTAACCACCCAACAAGAACAAAACAACGAAGAGATCCCAACAGAAATAAAGTATCGGGCTTTACCCCAAACAGGATCTAAACATTTACTTGCCCATTTTTAGTATATAGTAGTCATCACTAGTCCTGGCTGTGTACCAATAATTATTCTAAGCAACACACTAACCGATTTAATGCTTACGCATTTACGGGAACTCACTATTATTCCAAGATAACTCTTGCTATTTACTTTATAGCCTCAAAACTTTTACCATCTTTCCTAGGCATTAATCCTTACCTACTCCATACTTTTGAAAACGTGGTTTGGCTCCTATTCATTTAAATTTTCTTCCAAAAATTTAAAGTGTCAAAACTTTTATTTTCCTCATGAAAACTTTCTTTTGCCAAACCGTAAAAACATGTCATCTTAAAAGAAAATGTAAATCATTATTTTTTTTCAAATCATAAAACTGGACTGGATACGGACAACTATTTCACAATTGAGTTGATAACTTGTTCTTACCTATAAGGTCATTTTAGTCTCTAACTAGAAGGTGCAAACATCCACTCTATTCTTATTTTCTACAACTTATTTTGTCCACCCACAAAATTATCTTAAAATAATTTATCAAAAAGGGTTGTCATAAGAATAGAGACTTACAATCTTTCTTTATTAAAAATTCTTGTATGAAATATAACAAGAAAACTAGCAAGCTACACATGCTCCATAATATGCACCTTTTTGCTGAGATAATTTTACTTTAGATTAAATTTTCGCAAGAAATCACAGTTTGCAAAATATACCCCATTTTACTTCAAAAAACCTAATATGTATACTTTACATATTTAAAAATATAACTTTTAAGATTAAAACTTGTAAAACAACAAACCATTTTCCCAAAACTTTTATAATCTCAAGTTCTTAAAAGTTACAATGGGGTTAGACTCAAAGCAGGTTTCCAAGTTTCTAGGCTTTCCTATTTATCTCAACTATATATATTCCTAATCCATTTTTCTCTTTTCAACCGTTTCCAATTTATAAGTTTTTCAAGTCCACTAACCCAAAATACTAATCATATGGGATTCACTTTCCTTCCATACAATGTATATTGTGCACTATCCACCCAAATTACTGAAGGGTCTTAGATTTCCTTATTCATTCCTTTGGTGTACAAAACAACATCCCATTTCTTACCATATTATACACTTTCTATTTAGTGGGTTCCTCTATGGATCTAGATATATATATATATAATATTTATATTTTTAAAAATACAAGTACAATTCATTCACTATTTATACAGGAATCCTAAATCTAAGCTCTAATACCAGATGTGACAACCCTAATTCCGACAGACCAATTTTTTTCAAAATTCCAATCTATCGAAACTCGGATTGGTTTGCTCTGGTATCCTGCAGAAAAGACAGAGACATAAAATATGTCAAAGCTCAGAAAATATCTCACAGCAGAATGGATAAAATATAATATAATCAAAATATAGCCTTACCGTATTAATTATACTGCCTTACCAGTATCCAAGGCTATCATATCCTTGCCACAAATTTAACTTGCAAGTATGTTATGAGGAGGGGGTCATAACACAAGTTCTGGTGACTGGATTTAAACTATACACTTTGGATAATCCTACACATACTTTTTAATCATATTTTCTTATTTATTAGGTTACTTGGGTTAACAGCACTCAAGGCTTACACACGTCGCACCCATTTACTCCCCAGTTGATTAACCTAATACAGTTTATATGTAGATACCCCCAATATAGAGGTACACCCCTTGGTACCGCACTTGCACGGTCTCCACCATAACACCATCGAAATATAAGAAGTCCCCCATTCCTCGTCGTAGTGACGTACGGAAATCAATATTACGTTCTGCATATATCTATCATTACTATGCTACATAAACGTACTGACTGCCACCTTTGTTCGAATCAGACTCCATACCAGAGTAATGCCCTCAAGTCTATGATAAACCATCCAGAGCCGACATGCATGTATCTAGACTGTCCAATATGCGTATCTTCAATTGTAGCTCGATGCCTCAATCACACTTCCTCTAATATGCACCTAGTTCTGTGACAGTGCGATACAAGAAACACGAAACTCGGTCGAGAGCTTTTCCATATTTGTATAGCACAGTCTTTAAAGAGCCTCTATATACAGATATACCTAGGGTATATTTTGTAGTGGCTATGGCTCCACCTTTGCCTCTTCCTCAACTAGTAAAGACTACCAGAGCTAAGCGACTGCCCCTACGCAAATAATCTAAACATCCATGTTGTGTCTCCCCTCAACCCCTTACCCCGATAGTGAAGGGTGAAATGATATCTTGGGTTTAGCTTGAGTCTTTCCGCATCCCACTGGCTGCCGATGATGGGTGTCGGACGGTCTACTATCCATGTTGATCCTGACCCTCTGCCTCCTTGTGAGGCAACCGCCGAACCACCCTAGTGTCACCTCGTTACAGCATTCTGACTGCATAGCTACATCTACAGTCAAGGCTCACCCACCTAATTGTTGCGCGTAGACCCAACCTCTACGGGAATAGCCTAAGACATCTGTCGCCGCATAGAGGACTACTGGGAGCATCTTACGTACCTCAGGAAGCCACGTGCTTTCTCTTCCAATCCTTTGGAGCTATCAGAACAATCGGATGAGTGTGCGCTCCCTCGTGCCTTATAACACCTCGATGATCTACCCCATTGGGTTATTCACCCTCAACCGTACGGACTGGTCTAAGCACCTTCCTTTAGCATGTTGTTAGACCTATGCCTAAACATTCTTTTGCACGCTTGTCTCTCCTCATCAGGTGTCCAGTTAACTTGGTTATTCCAATTAATATTGAATTCTTATTCAAATTACCCAATTTCTTTTGCTTATTAATTTCAGTCATACAACTTAATCAATTTAAGTTTATTAATAAGCCCACAACATGTTATTCTCTAGACTATGGCCAAAGGTCTGTAATCCACAATCTCTTTTATATCTTTGTTTGATTTCATTACTACAGTAACATGTTTTACTTAATATGCGATTAAGTATATCCAATTCACATGTTTTCTAATTAACATGTCACTTACCATTTATGATTAAATATAACTTATTTCATTTCATAAGTTTTCCTTATTCTTTCTCATTTAATCATAATTCTATTTTACATTGTCAATACAACTTATCGTTGTTTACTTATTAACTTAGTTCTATTAAATAAGGACCATTAATAAGTTTCTCTGCCCATTTATTATAACCTATGTTATAATTTCCTCTTGTCCCTAGGACAAGCCTAAACATTCTTATCGACGGGTTTTAGACTTCCAAGCATACAGACTACCTAATTTATAATTAAGTACAACTTCTTATATTCCATATATTTTCCCCCCTTTTCCCAACTGGTTTCCGGCTTTCCCCATTTCTGCTTACTTAATTTACATTTTAGTGTCCCTTATCTCATTTTACTAGTTGTTCAATTTCCTTATTAGTTTAGTATAACCTAAGTTATAATCCCCACTTGTCCATAAGACAAGTCTACCTATTATACAACATTTTCATTAATGTTATTTATTTATAATAGGTTATTATCATTCCCCTTTTTAAACCATTTTCTTTTACTGTTGTATTCCAATATCCTTCATTCACTGCAATATATATTCCTTATTTTAATTAAGGAAAACACTTCATGCACCTTATCATTTTAATAGAAGGAATCGCTAATTTATTTTCATAACATATTCCCATCTAAATCCATGGTAGCAAGTAATTTCTTTACTCTTCTTAATTTAGTTATTATGTCCTACTTGCAACCACGTTCCCAGAAATAGGTCATTTAAGGAAATACATCACTTTTCCCTCCTGTCACACTAACTCAGTTCATTACATCCCTTCCTTTCTTATTTTCTGAGTTAGAAATTTAATTACCATAATTTCCATTTGTTCGTATCTTGTTATATACATGTTTCTATATATATATATATATATATATATATATATATATATAAGCACCAGACCTCTCACATTAAGCCTGCACTTGTGGATGCTTGATTTGTCGGGCGGGTCCGGGCAGACTTCTACCACAAGTTGACTTAACCTCGTATATTATCACCATTACATGTTTTTAATTTCTCACTTAGGTATCTCACATTAGGTTAAACTTTAGTGGCTACTGGACATGCCGGTCGGGTCCGGGCAGACTTCCGCCACTAATGCAAACTAACCTCGTGCCATAAGTGCAGTTACAATTTCTTGCTGTAATCCTAGGCATATTCATCTTCATTCAACCAATTATGTTCATATCAAATTGCGCTCCCATGTTAAAGTCTCAAAACATAATATATGTTATGTTCCTAAATCCCATTACAAATTATGCCTTAGATTCCAATATGTGTCGCATGTCTTTCTACATGTAATTAATTTCATTTAAAATAAAGTGTAATTCTCCAATAGTGTATCATTTACCAAAAATCTCAATTATTTTAATCCAACCAATTTATCATGTAGTTTACTCAATAATATGCCCCAAGCGAATTATATAATTACAACGGTAGTAATCATTGCCAACATTCTAACAAGATTATACACAAATAATCATTCCAATGCTTTAACTGATTCATCGTATGAATTATTCATGTTAACATCTTAACTTGTTATACAATAATTTATAATTAATTTGGCAATTTCATAATTTATAACCAGTTGAATGTCAAACAAGAATCATAATATTATCTAAAGGCTATAGTTTAAATCTGCTCACCTTTCATGCTTTCCCCAAATTTTGGATCTGATCCGTTATATCATCCATGGTTTTCCTTTCCCCTTTAATTTGATTTGAAACCTAATAACGTGGATCGACTATTTTCATTAAAAGAGAAGGGAAAGAAAATAGGAAGAATATGAATAGACTGGATCTGTAACGTTACCTTGCTTTTCACGTAATTCTGAATGCCTTTTAATAAAAACACCAATCTCTTCCCTCCAGATTTTAATTTAAGATTTTCTAATTTACAAATCTAAATTTCTGAATATGTTTGAGGAGAAAGGGAGCAATGTAAGAACTCCAGTGTAGCCGCCAAATTATGAGGGTTAGGGTTAGGTCTAGGATCTTATTTATAGGTGTCATGGAGGAACCAAGACCCTTAGATATAAATCTAAAACACTAGAATCGTCCATGTCAGAAAAGAAGGTTCCAGATTCGTGGATGGGTCGACCCCCCTTTTGGTGGGTCGACCCCCCCGTTGGTGGGTCGACCCCTAGGTCGACCCCTAACGATCCATTTTCCCTCCGAACTTTCCCGCCTGCGATTTTTATTTTTGAACTGACTTTTGAATTTTCTGGATATATTTATTTAATATATATATAAGCTCCTTATATGTATATAATCTTCCAATGCTCATAACTTCTGCATACGGTGTCTGTTTCACGCAAACCAAATGTCAATCTTGACCAAAATTTCGAGACGGTTGTAATGGCGCAGTCCATTTCACTTAATTCCAAATATTTACTTAGGTTATTCTTATTTTATTATCTTACACTTAAAAATGCGGGGTGTTACATTCTCCCACCCTTAGGAAATTTCATCCCCGAAATTTGATAAGGGTAAAATAAATTAACCCCTCGCATAATATACATCCATCATGTATGCATCCAATTTTTGCAAACATTGTGCACTTGTGCATAGTGAAGCACAACATAATAATGCATGCATGCCTAAGCGGTTCCTCCTATGCGTATGCAAGTTTTTCAAAAATCCTTTTAAAATATGATGCTCACATCCTAAATATACTAGCAGTTCTATATGAATGCAATATTTTGAAAATCAAAATGGGTTTTCATCCAAATTTTCCCATGCTCTTACTGAGTAAGAGCATAGTTCATCCAATTGTTGCGTCCATAATCCTACCGACCAACCTTATTTTTCGAATTTCAAAAAAATCTAATTTTCTAAATTCGATTTCTTATGTTACAAAAAGGTGGAAAACGGAAAACTCCACATCTTTCGCTTTTCTTTTTCAACCTTTTTCTAATCTTAATTGCATTTTATGTAACTATTTATAAAGATTTTCCTATTTTCCTATCCAAGCACAACCCACATTAGAAAATTTCTTTTGTTACTATAGTCCATTGGATCAAACAAAATATCAACAAAACAACAGGAAGAACAAGAAGAATATTCAAATGGACGTGTGCTCCCCTCGTGTCCCATAACACCGCGATGATCTACCCTGTTGGGTTATTCACCTTCAGACGTACAGACTGGCCCAAGCGCTTCAGGTTGATGTGTTATTTGACCCTATGTCTAAACATTTAGTTACACGCTTGCTCTACCTCGTCAGATTTCCAGCTAAGTTGGTTATTCACATTCACATTAACTTCTTATTCCAGTCACCAAGTTTCCTCTTGCTTATTAATTTCAGTTATACCCTAATACATTTAAGTTTATTAATAAGCGTGTAACATTTTATTCTCTAGATTGTAATCTAAGATCTGTAATCTACAAAATCTTCATATTATTCGTTGTTTGATTCCATAGTTACAATAACATGTTCTACTTAATATGTAATTAAGTATACTTCATTTTAGTTCACCTGTTTTCTGTTTAACATGTCACATATCATTTATGATTAAATATAACTTATTTCATCCCATATATTCACGTCATTCTTTCTTATTTAATCATAATTCCATCTTATACTGTCACTACAACTTGTTGTTGTTTACTTATTAACTTAGTTCTCTTAACTAAGGTTTACTAATAAGTTCGCTTTTCATTTATTATAACTTATGTTATAATTTCCACTTGTCTCTAGGGCCTTTAACATGTTATTCTTATCGATATATTTCAGATTCTCAAGTTTAAAGACTACTTAATTTATAATTAAGTAGAACTTATTGTATTTCATAAGTTTTCCCCCTTTTCTCTACTTATTACAAACGACCGGTTTCAGGTTCCCAAATTTACTGATTACTTAATTTATAATTAAGTACAACTTATTTCATTACATATGTTATCACATTTCCTTTATCGTTTAATATAACTAAGTTATATTTTCCACTTGTTCCTAGGACAAGCCTACCTATTATCTTTCCTTTTCCCCTTCAGGTTTATTCATAATAGGTTATTATCATTCCCCATTCATTCCATTTCTTTTACTGTTGTAACTTTCATTCATTTCCTATTTATTTCCATTAGTCACAATTAGCGGAATTTATTTCTATCCTTTTGTGTACATATATATATGTTTGTGCACTAGACCTCTCACATTAAGTCGACCACTTGTGGATGCTGGATTTGTCAGGCGGTTCCGAGAAGACTTCTACCACAAGTTGGACTTAACCTCGTGTCTTAGCACCGTTACATGTAAATTTACACACTAGCCCCCTCACATTAAACTAAAAACTTGTGGATGTTGGATTTTCCAGGCGGTTCTGGGCAGACTTCTACCAAAGATTAAATTTAACCTCGTGTCAAAGTGCGATTACATTTTTCTGTTTACTATAAATTTAGGCATATTCATTCTTTCCAAATTTTACTATAATCCATTTTTGCATGTTGTACTTAATATTATATTAAGTCCATTATCTGATTATCATGTCACATCTTCTTTCTAACATGTAATTAACTTCATTTTAAAGTAACATGTAATCACCGAATCATGTAATTATCCCATTCTAACAAATTAACATTTAATTATCCCAATTCTTACAGTTAAGGGTTCAAGTACATAATATGCCGCAGGTTAACATGTAATTATCCCAATTTCACTGTAACATAACTTACAGCATCCAATATTAGAACATGTATGTATACAACAATAATCATTTCCGCATATTTTAATAGGTTTACATTTCAACAGATTAATCATTCTATCAGATTTGCATTTCAACATATGAATCATTCTAAAAGATTTACATTTCAATAGATTAATCATTCTAAAAGATTTACATTGCATGTTAACGGGTAATGTCAAACAATAAATATATCGTTATCAAAAAGGTATAACTTAAATCCACTCACCTAATTTCTTTCCAATTCATGAATCTTGTCGAGATCTAGCCTTCCAGGGTTCTCCTAACTGAATTTAGAACCTAAACAACCATGGATCAACAATTCTCAAATAAAAGAAAAAGGGAAGAAAGAGAATAAATTTAAATTGACCAGATCCAAGAATATACCTTACTTCGATATGAGTTCTGAACATCTTCCTTATTAGTATACATTATTTTCCTCTAGATATTGAATCAGAATTTTCCTAAATTAGTTATTCTATTTTTCTAAAGAGATTTGAGGAGGAAGAAGAATGGTAGAGCTTAGGCAGCCTCTTAGAAAATGTGAGATTTAGGCTAGGCACGGCTAGCCTATTTAGAGGTGTTTAGGATCTTATCATAGCGCAACATTGAGTCAACAACGAACATGGCCACAAAACAATCCAGATTTGTCTACGAATCTGCCCAGATCTGGGGTGGGTCGACACATCCTTATAGGGGTCGACACGTGGGTTGACACGATTGGGGTATGGGTCGACCCCCATGTATCCGGATGTGTCGACCCCCATGGGTCCGGATGCCAGAAACTTACACTGGCGCACTTCATAAGTGCGCCAGCGTAAATTAACTTTGGCCCACTTGCCAAGTGCGTGTTACGACCCGAAATCCCCCTTATGGGAAATCGCGGATTATGCCGAGGACAAGACAAATCAGAATGCAAATAGAAGAACATTTCATTGCTTATTACGACAATTCCATCAGAATACCAGAATATATAGAGTATGAATAAATATTACATAGAAAATATCAGAGATTTAAATTACATTTAAATACTTCGTAGCGGAAAAACAATACAAAACACAATTAAAAGAGGTATACAGATACAGAGCTTTCCGGATATCATTCCAGCTGTAAACCAGGTTCCGGTGAGTACAAATCTGCAAATCCAAAACTACTAGCTGCCCATGTGGAGAATAGGGGCACTCGGAGTTTAGGTTAAAACAATAAATTCCAGGTCAGTCATGTGACTTGTGTGAGAACTAAAACAGTTATTAATCTTTATTTTAAAGTTAAGTAAATCAAGGGACCACGCCGTATAACATGGAACGGGTTTCCTCCCAAGAATATCAGTGCATAAAACAACAGCGCAATGCTAAATAAAGAAATAATGAAGCTATTATAAGACCCAGGTCCTATCACACAATGCAACACAAGCCGGAGGATAGGGTTTTACCTTATAATAGCCAAAGAATGCTTGATACGCTAAATTTCATGTTTTATTATTACTATAAGTGTATAGTGTCAAAACAATTTCAATCATAAATATCAATCATAGACGGCATGGGTACCATATATCATGTCGTCATACTCGGCTCTACAATCAAAACTGCAAAGTCACGTATTGGAAGTTGAATTTCCATCTGTGAACCAAGGCAAGTGATCGTCCTCTACCGAATTCAAGACGCTATAGCCCGCCCCACTGGAACAGCCGCAACTGTCCCTTGGATCGTCCGGGCTGGTCCATCGATGTGGATTATAATGCCTGAACACTGCGTTTCCCCGCCCTTTGGGGCGTCAATGAGAAAAATGACTCCATTGGATCCGCATATTCACTGATATATCCGAGGCGCCTTGCAACAGCAACAACCACACAGGTGAAAATAATATAAATGTCAGGGCTGGTAGGTCACTGACACCACCCTAGCTAGAAGGAAACGCATGCCCTCCCTGATGTCCTCTCCCGTTTCTGGTTCACAACCGGGGTGTGAGGCTCGCGAATCAACGCTACACAAAGCTATGCCACACAAGCGGTGCTTTGATCATCAACCACAAGACTCTGCTTTTCAACAAAAGCCTTGATCATTTGCCACTTAGGCATGCCACATAGCCAATTCACTCTATGCGATTGATATCCATCAATATATAACCTCTGAGCTTGTACGTCTCAGAGAAGGAGAATAAATTCTCCACCACCAAACAGATATATATATTTAATAGAAATCAATCACACAGTATAAAATCCAATGTCAGACACACAGTCCATTTACAAGTTCGTTCTGGGTCTGAACGAAACCGAAGGCACCTTGTACCTCGCATATCCATCGATCTCCAAGTACGTCTGGGTGATCACCAACTGATTCCCTCCTCCTGGGTGTACAGCCCAATCAAGATCATCAGTAATTATCCAAACGATGTGAAGACCTCCGGTCTTCGACCACCGTCTTCATCCTCGACACATCGTCGAATCAGTTATTCAGAATGGGATAAACCCGGTCTTTCTGAATAACTCGCGTATATAATAAACAAGTGTTACACAAAAACAACATACGCATCATTCCAATTCAGAATATTCTTTTATTCAAATATTCTTATACTTTGGGAAAGATTCCCATTAATTTTATCAAAGATAAATTCCTTAAATTTATTCTTTAATCTTCCTTTGAATATTAATTCAAATCAAATTATGGTTTATCCATACTAGTCGGGATTAACGAACCTTACCAAAGTAATCATTTGTTTTAATTTCCCAATCCCAACCTATTCATCCCATGAAGTAAAACTGGTAATACTTCATATCTAACACCACGGTGTTATCAGTAAATTCAATTACCATTTCATGTTCAAATCTAATTAAAGATTTAACTATCACCTGGAGCAAAACTGGTGATACTCCATTCTCGATCATCTCAATCTAATTAAAGATTCATTAAAATTCCACTTGGTTTTAATCTTCCCAAAAATCATATCAATGATTGTTTAACTTGGGAAACCATATCCTGTTTTTAACTAGGTTAAAGAACCAATGTCATTTAAAACACGCTTCACGATAAACCCAAAAATCAATTCAAATTCAATTCCAATTAAATACCATTTAATTGGTACACCTCATTAAATCTAAATAAAAAGATTTAATCTTTTTCTCAACTGGGTTTAAGAATAGTGTTAATGAAAACACCATTCATGACAAACCCAAATCCCATTTGATATTAAATACAAGGCTCTGAATAGAAAATATATCGGCTTATATTCAATATCAAATTCTACTACCAACAAATATCGTGTTGGAAATAACGATATAAATATATCTTTTAAATTTCCATAACAATATCTGTATAATCACGAAATCCACCATCGAAATATTCTAAAGACAATTTCGATTCAAATCCATTTCCACTTTATATATTGGAAATTCTGGTTATTTTCAAAACCATTTCAAATCCACTTTATTTATTTTAAAAATAAATGGGATTATAATTCTAGTTCAAAACTAGTTCATTTCGATAAAAATCTATTTTTATCTTTTCAAATTTGGAATTTTTCATCCCAATTCTTCACAAATCATTTCTTATGATCTTACACAAATTATTACTATTTTTAATAATTTTATCAAGGCCCGTACAGTCGATTTCCATCAATGGCCATTGAACTGCACTTACAGCGACCTTTTCCAAATTTGATTTGGACATAATTCCAAATCCAACCATTAGATTTCAAATCCCTAATATTCGTTAGAAAGATCTTTTCGATACGAACCCAACATTTCTGGTTTTAGGAGAATCCGATGGTCAGATCTCCCGTAATGTCAATTCGAAGTCAATGGTCGAAATTCGCGAACTGCCACGACGCAACGCGTTCTATTCAGGCCATTATATATATATATAATATATTATATATATTTCATTGATTTCCTTTTAAAATGTATCTTATAAATCGTTTTAAATTCGTTTTCGAAATGATTTCAACTTCATATTCAATTTCAAATCAAAATTGAATATTCCACATCATTGATATATAAATGATAATATTTTCAAAACATGAGATTTTGAAATCAATTCCTTTTCGATATTCATTATAAAAATGAATAAAATCAATATAAATATCGTTCGCGTCAAAATGACGCATATCTAATCAACATGGCTTTATATATTTCAATAACTTCGTTATTCCATTCAACAAATGAGTATCTTCTTCAACACATGAATATTTATTTTATTCAACACATGAATATTTATTTTATTCAACACATGAACAATTTTTTATTCAACACATGAATATTTATTTTATTCAACACATGAATATTCTTTTTATTCAACATATCAATATATACTTTATTTTCTAAATTGGAATGAGACCCACTCAATTACCATATAATGTTATTTATATGGGTTCTATACAACGCATGTATATAATAGCAATGATAAATAATCAACCATCATCTAAAGTGCACCACACCATTGCATAAGCATTAAATATAAATAAATAACGCTTACACAGTCTGTCAACCCATCGATTGACATACAACTAAACAATCGAGATTAGTGTACGCCAAATATCATCCCAATACCCGTGTGGGGTTTCAAATCAACAAACACAGATTTTTATTTGTGCAGTTGGGCGATGTGTAAAATTTATCGTCCCAATCAATATCAGTCAAATTGGTGTACATAAACAAATCATCCGATTTGTTTATAAATATTTATTTTATATACACGCTATAAAATATTTATTCAATCCACACCACACAATCAACTTTCACTACACATCAATTAAACAAACAAGTCATCCATGGTCTGTGGACGACGGGTGTCGGGTGCTGCTAAGCACCGTCTGCATCCTAGTATATATTTCAACTAGAAAATAAATTAAAAGTGAGGAGTTCTCACCAAGAGCTATACCAAACGCCATGACTCTTCTTATGTAGAAAATCTTCACCATGCTCGCCTTTTTTCACTTTCGTCGTCCGTATTCGCTACATATATAAAAATCGAATTTTTATTTCGCTACTTCATTAATAAAAATCGAATTTTTATTTCTCTTTCTAGATGATAAAAATCACATTTTATTTGTTCACTTTCAATATAAAGATCATATTTTTATATCTTTTTCTACATTAAACAAAATCACTTCTTTTCTATATTGTTGTACACATAAATAAAGATCCACCCTTTATACGTTAAGAATATAAATAAAAATCATATTTTTTTTTGTTAAAACCCCATTTTTATTTATAAAAAATCAAATCCTTCTATTTATAAAAAAAATCAGAATTTTTATAAACAACATTCGTTTTATTTTCATAAGCAAAATCATAACATTTTATAGAAAAAAAACAAAATTAAAGGGGAATAAGAAACTTACAACAGAAGGAATTTCCGATCGTCGGAGGGTGCTGGAGCTAGGGGAAGCGCGGTTCACCGGCGGTGGAGCTAGGGCGTCGGACTGGGCGGTTTTTGCTTGGGGCAGCGGTTTTCGTTGGGGGTTAGGGCTGATAGGGGTTTCGGGGTTCGTGAAAAGGGGGAGGGTTGCCGTCGATCGCTGGAGGGGGAGGGGGTCCGGACTGAGCGCGGTGGATGGTGGCGGGGCGACGCGGATTAGGCTTAGGGCTTTTATTTTTTATTTTATTTCGATTTTCTGAATTGAACGGTGAAGAGGAAGGGGGTATGTATAAATAGTTATATTTATATAATTTTTTTCTTTAAATTTTTCAAAAGGGTTGACTTTCCATTTGAACACCAAACCGAACCCAACAATTGTCGCCCCTAGCTAATTACCCCTATTCTGAACACAATGCGATATGTTTCGTTAGCCAATTCTATTGTTACGATCAGTTTTCTTTTAAATTAAAATATAAATCTGTATATATTCAACATAAACGTACTTTTCAATTTACTGGGTTCACATACGGACCCCAAAATTCCCAAAAAATTATTTCTAGCTTCGTATTGACGATACGGTCCTAACATAACTAATTTCGTCAAATTTGGATACCGTTTGAAAATGGACATTTTTTGGTCGATCGAAATTGACAAAAACTGTCAAAACACGTTTTCCTTTGCCATGCTCACATATTGATTTCAAAAATTACGAATTTTGAAACCTAGCAATAATTTGACATCCTGGATCCAACAAAAGTGGTTTCGTCGAAAACAAAGGTCATTTGCAAAATTTCCATTTTTAAGGGCTAAAACTCCATAGCGACTATTCTGAATTTTCAACTGGGCGTAACTTTTTATCCCGCTATGAAATTTTGATTTTTCGAATTCATTGGAAAGATATTCACAAATTGATTCTAATATTTTTGGTTTCGCTAAAATCTGGTTTATTTTGAATCCTGTACATTCATTTGAAAGTTGAAATCGAATTTTCGAACTACCGCGCCATTTTCAATTCCTTTTTTAATTAAAAATAAATATTTATATTCTAACGACGATTCAAATAAATATATACATTCTAATTCTATTCAAAATAAATTTCTCGTCGTTATTATTTAAAATAATTCATTTTAAATATTCAAAATTCACTTTAATTGCCAAAATGAAAATTTTAAATTGGCTCAGATTTCCGGGTTATTACAATCTCCCCCACTTAAAACTTTTCGTCCCCAAAAAGGAATGAAGCTGAAAGTTGTTTAACTAATCAACTCAACTTCCATTATTTTCATTATCGCTTAAGTTCTTCAACTTTTCAGTTTCTAAGAACTTTTCAAATTTTTCAAAAATTTGGCTAACACCCTAAATTTTTGAAATTTTTTGCCATAACCTCCCCTGCACCGGGAGCTTTGGGATATTTCAAATAGCCTCCCATGGCCCTCACCAATCCAAAAAGAAAAAGAAACAGCTAAGCAGCTAGCCAATCGGCTCATAAAATCATCAAAAACCCAAGAAATTCGTAAACATGTACTTATTTGTCAGGCAAATAATTTTATTCTTCTGCTCTAGCCTCCTTGCCTGTTCCATGTAAGTGCATGTATATGCATGCAAATGCGATAAATTTTCAATACAATTCACTTTTTGGTTCAATTTGGCTAAAAATTCAACATTTAATTAATCAACCAATAATCAACCAACACAATCATCAATCAATTAGTTGATTAGCTTTTCAAATTCATAACTTTGATACATAGTCCAAAAATCAAATTTTTGATGCCAAATCACAACAATAGGCCCTATCTAGTTTTGGTTCTCACACCAGTCTATGGAAATATATAAATATCACATTTTCGGCACTCGAATATAAATACTGATGATACGGCCGCATCACCAGAATTACCCCAGGGCGACAAGAGTGTGAATCTATATCCATCCAGTATATTGGAGGCTTCAAATACACGTGGATCACACGTATATTAAAATCTCTATATACCGGATTGTCCAAATTCAATATAAAATAAATAATCAAATACGAATAATTGATTTATATTTTCAAAACAAAAATTGTTTTCATTTTAAAAATATACTCTTCTCACTCGTTCTAGGATACTTCTGATCCCATCTCTAATGAGTCATTCCCATTGGATATTACTAATCCAATCTCTGATGAATTCTTTCGTATGGTTATAATGTGTCTTATTCTCCGAGCTCTGTAAACCAAAGCTCTGATACCAAGCTGTTACATCCCGAAATCCCCCTTACGGGAAATCGGATTGTACTAAGGACAAGACGAATCAGAACGCGAACAGAAGAACATTTCGTTGCTTATTACAATAATTCCATCAGAATACCAGAATATACAGAGTATGAATAAATATTACACAGAAAATATCAGAGATTTAAATTAGATTTAAATGCATCGTAGTGGAAAAACAATACAAAACACAACTGAAAGAGGTACATGGATACAGAGCTTTTCGGATATCATTCCAGCTGCAAACCAGGTTCCTGTGAATATAAATCTGCAAAACCAAAACTACTAGCTGCCCGTGTGGAGAATAGGGGCAACCAGAGTTTAGGTTAAAACATTAAACTCCGGGTCAGTCGTGTGACTGGTGTGAGAACTAAAACAGTTATTAATCTTTATTTTAAAGTTAGGTAAATCAAGGGACCACGCCGTATAACATGGAATGGGTTTCCTCCCAAGAATACCAGTGCATAAAACAACAGCGCAATGCTAAATAAAGAAATAATGAAGCTATTATAAGACCCAGGTCCCATCACACAATGCAACACAAGCCGGAGGATAGGGTTTTACCTTATAATAGCCAAAGAACGCTTGATACGCTAAATTTCATGTTTTATTATTACTATATGTGTATAGTGCCAAAACAATTTCAA
This sequence comes from Allium sativum, assembly GCA_030737875.1. Classification (NCBI taxonomy): domain Eukaryota; kingdom Viridiplantae; phylum Streptophyta; class Magnoliopsida; order Asparagales; family Amaryllidaceae; genus Allium; species Allium sativum. The sequence continues at coordinate 827,285,514 of CM060918.1, forward strand.
TCATAATTATCAATCATAGATGGCATGGGTACCATATATAATGTCGCCATACTCGGCTCTACAATCAAAACCGCAAAGTCACGTATTGGAAGTAGGATTTCCATCAGTGAACCGAGGCAAGGGATCTTCCTCTACCGAATTCGAGACGCTTTAGCCCAACCCTAAGGAACAGCCGCAACTGCCCCTTGGATCATTAGGGCCGGTCCACGATGTGGAATATAATGCCTGAACACTGCGTTTCCCCGCCCTTTGGGGCGTCAATGAGCCAAATGACTCCATCGGATCCACATAATCACCGATATATCCGAGGCGCCTCGCAACAGCAACAACCACACAGGTGAAAATAATATAAATGTCAGGGCTGGTAGTTCACTGACACCACCCTAGCTAGAAGGAAACGCGTGCGATCCTTGATGTCCTCTCCCGTTTCTGGTTCACAACCGGGGTGTGAGGCTCGCGAATCAATGTTACACAAAGCTATGCCACATAGGCGATGCTTTGATCATCAACCAGACGACTCTGCTTTTCAACAAAAGCCTTGATCATTTGCCACTTAGGCATGCCACACAGGAAATTAACTCTATGCGATTGATATCAATCTATATATAACCTCTGAGCTCGTACGTCTCAGAGAAGGGCGTTAAGCAAGAGAATAAATTCTCCGCCGCCAAAAAGATATATATATATTTAATAGAAATCAATTACACAGAATAAAATACAATGTCAGACACATAGTCCATTTACAAGTTCGTTCTGGGTCTGAACGAAACCGGAGGCACCTTGTACCTCACATATCCATCGATCTCCAAGTACGTCTGGATGATCACCAACTGATTCCCTCCTCTTGGGTGTACAGCCCAATCAAGATCATCAGTAATTATCTAAACGATGTGAATACCTCCGTTTTCATCCTCGACACATCGTCGAATCAGTTATTCAGAATGTGATAAACCCGGTCTTTCTGAATAACTCGCGTATATAATAAACAAGTGTTACACAAATACAACATACGCCTCATTCCAATTCAGAATATTCTTTTATTCAAATATTCTTATACTTTTGGAAAGGTTCCCATTAATTTTATCAAAGATAAATTCCTTAAATTTATTCTTTAATATTCCTTTGAATATCAATTCAAATTAAATTATGGTTTGTCCGTACTAGTCGGGATTAACGAACCTTACCGAAGTAATCATTTGTTTTAATTTCCCAATCCCAACCTATTCATCCCATGAAGTAAAACTGGAAATAATTCATATCTAACACCACGGTGTTATCGGTAAATTGAATTACCATTTCACGTTCAAATTTAATTAAAGATTTAACTATCGCCTGGAGCAAAACTGGTGATACTCCATTCTTGATCATCTCAATCTAATTAAAGATTCATTAAAACTCCAATTGGTTTCAATCTTCCCAAAAATCATATTAATGATTGTTTAACTCGGGAAACCATATCCCGTTTTTAACTGGGTTAAAGAACCAATGTCATTTAAAACACGGTTCACGATAAACCCAATAATCAATTCAATTCCAATTAAATACCATTTAATTGGTATACTTCATTAAATCTAAATAAAAAGATTTAATCATTTTCTCAACTGGGCTTAAGAACAGTATTAATGAAGACACCATTCACGACAAACCCAAATCCCATTTGATATTAAATACATGGCTCTGAATAGAAAATATATCGGCTTATATTCAATATCAAATTGTACGACCAACAAATATAGTGTTGGAAATAACGATATAAATATATCTTTCAAATTTCCGTAACAATATCTGTATAATCATGAAATCCAACATCGAAATATTCCAAAGACAATTTCGATTCAAATCCATTTCAATTTTATATATTGAAAATTCTGGTTATTTTCAAAACCATTTCAAATCCACTTTATTTATTTTAAAAATAAATGGGATTTTATTCTAGTTAAAAACTAGTTCATTTTGATAAAAATCAATTTTTATCTTTTCAAATTTGGAATTTTTCATCCCAATTCTTCGCAAATCAATTCTTATGATTTTACACAAATTATTACTATTTTTAATAATTTTATCAAGGCCCGTACAGTGGATTTCCATCAACGGCCATCGAACTGCACTTACAACGACCTTTTCCAAAATTTATTTGGACATAATTCCAAATCCAACCGTTAGACTTTGAATCTCTAATATTCGTTAGAAATATCATTTCGATACGAACCCAATGGTTCCGGTTTTAGGAGAATCCGACGGTCGGATCTTCCATAACGTCAATTCGAAGTCAATGGTCGAAATTCGCGAGCTACTGCGGCGCGGCGCATTCTATTCAGGCCATTATATATATAATATATATATTATATATATTTCGTCGATTTCCTTTTAAAACATATTTTATAAATCGTTTTAAATTCGTTTTCAAAATGATTTCAACTTCATATTCAATTTCAAATCAAAATTGAATATTCTACATCATCGATATATAAATGATAATATTTTCAAAACATGATATTTTGAAATCAATTCCTTTTTGATATTCATTTTTAAAATGAATAAAATCGATATAAATATCGTTCGCGTCAAAATGGCGCATATCTAATCAACACGACTTTATATATTTCAATAACTTCGTTATTCTATTCAACAAATGAATATCTTCTTCAACACATGAATATTTATTTTATTCAACACATGAATATTTATTTTATTCAACACATGAACATTCTTTTTATTCAACACATGAATATTTATTCTATTCAACACATGAATATTTATTTTATTCAACACATGAATATTATTTTTATTTAACACATGAATATGTACTTTATTTTCTAAATTGGAATGAGACCCACTCAATTACCATATAATGTTATTTATATGGGTTCTATACAACACATGCATATAATAGCAATGATGAATAATCAACCATCATCCAAAGTGCACCACACCACTGCATAAGCATTAAATATAAATGATTAACGCTTACACAATCTGTCAACCCATCGATTGACATACAACTAAACAATCGGGATTAGTGTACGTCAAATATCATCCCAATACCCATATGGGGTTTCAAATCAACAAACACAGATTTTTATTTATGCAGTTGGGCAATGTGTAAAATTTATCGTCCTAATCAATATCAGTCAAATGGGTGCACATAAACAAATCGTCCAATTTGTTTATAAATATTAATTTTATATACACGTTAAAAAAATCATATTTTTAACTATAAAATATCGATTCAATCCACACAACACAATCAACTTTCACCACACATCAATTAAACAAACAAGTCATCCATGGTCTGTGGACGACGGGTGTCGGGTGCTGCTAAGCACCGTCTGCATCCTAATATATATTTCAACTAGAAAATAAATTAGAAGTGAGGAGTTCTCACCAAGAGCTATACCAAACGCCATGACTCTTCTTATGTAGAAAATCTTCGCCGTGCTCGCCTTTTGTCACTTTTTTCGTCCGTATTCGCTACATATATAAAAATCGAATTTTTATTTCGCTACTTCATTAATAAAAATCAAATTTTTATTTCTCTTTCTAGATGATAAAAATCACATTTTTATTTGTTCACTTTCAATATAAAAATCATATTTTTATATCTTTTTCTACATTAAACAAAATCACTTCTTTTCTATATTGTTGTCCACATAAATAAAGATCCACCCTTTATACGTTAAGAATATAAATAAAAATCATATTTTTATTTGTAAAAACCCCATTTTTATTTATAAAAAATCAAATCCTTCTGTTTATAAAAAAAATCAGAATTTTTATAAACAACATTCATTTTATTTTCATAAGTAATATCATAACATTTTACAGAAAAAAAACAAAATTAAAGGGGAATAAGAAATTACAGTGGGGGAGGGGGGATTTCCGATCGTCAGAGGGTTCTGGAGCTAGGGGAGGCGCGGTTCACCGATGGTGGAGCTAGGGCGTCGGAATGGGCGGTTTTTGCTTAGGGTGGCGGTTTTCGTTGAGGGTTAGGGCTGCTGGGGGTTTCGAGGTTCGTGAGAGAAAAGGGGGAGGGTTGCCGTCGATCGCTGGAGGGGGAGGGGGTCCGGACTGGGCGCGGTGGACGGTTGCGGGGCGACGAGGTCTGGGCGACGTGGATTAGGCTTAGGTTTTTTTATTTTATTTCGATTTTCTGAATTGAACGGTGAAGAGGAAGGGGGTATGTATAAATAGTTATATTATATATATTTTTTTCTTTAAATTTTTCAAAAGGGTTGACTTTCCATTTGAAAACCAAACTGAACCCAACAAATGTCGCCTCTAGCTAATTACCCCCATTCCAAACACAATGGGATATGCTTAATTAGCCAATTCTATTGTTTCGATCAGTTTTCATTTAAACTAAAATATAAATCCGTATATATTCAATATAAATGTACTTTTCAATTTACTAGGGTCACATATGGACCGCAAAAATTCCCGAAAAATTATTTCTAGCTTCGTATCGACGATACGGTCCTAACACAACTAATTTCGTCAAATTTGAAGACCGTTGGAAAAATGGTCATTTTCTGGTCAATCGAAATTGATAGAAATTGTCAAAACACGTTTTACTTTACCATGCTCACGTATTGATTTCAAAAATTACGAATTTTGAAACCTAGCAATAATTTGACATCCTGGATCCAACAAAAGTGGTTTCGTCGAAAACAGAGGTCGTTTGCAAAATTTCCATTTTAAAGGACTAAAATTCCATAGTGACTATTCTGAATTTTCAACTGGGCATAACTTTTTATCTCCGCTATGAAATTTCGATTTTTCAGATTCGTTGGAATGATGTTCACAAATTGATTCTAATATTTTGGTTTCGCTAAAATCCAGTTTATTTTGAATCCTGTATGTTCATTTGAAATTTGAAATCGAATTTTCGAACTACCACGCCATTTTCAATTCAATAAATACTTATATTCTAACGACGATTCAAATAAATATATACGTTCTAATTCTATTCAAAATAAATTTGTCCTCATTATTATTTAAAATAATTCATTTTATATATTCAAAATTCACTATAATTGCCAAAATAAAAAATTTAAATTGACTCGGATTTTCGGGTTATTACAGTGCGTTAGTTACTCTAGCCTGCTTCCCGCTTTCTTTGTCAAACTTCTACCATCCATAACTTCTTCATACATTATCCGTTTTATGCAAACTCAAAGTCTTTCTAAACCAAAATTCCGAGATGAACGCAATGGTACAGTCCGTTTTACTTAATTATGAATATTTAATTAAGTTATCCAAAATTTATTATATTTAATTAAATATGTGGGGTGTTACATTCTCCCATCCTTAGGAAATTTAATTCCCGAAATTTGATAAGGGTAAAAATCAAATAGCTCCTTCCATAATATCCATCAATCATGTGTGCCTCCAAATTTTGCAAACAATGTGTATTTGTGCAAAGTGTAATACAACATAGTAATACATGTATGCCAAAGCGGTACCTCCTATGTGTATGCAAATTTTTCAAAAATTATTTTAAAACATGATGCACGCATCTTAAATATACTGGCAATTCTACATGAATGCAATATTTTGAAAATCAAATTATATTTTCATCCAAATTTTCGCACTTTTGCAGAGCAAGAGCACAGTTCATTCAACTGTTGCATCCAAAATCCTACCAACCAAATTTGTTTTTCGAATTTCAGAAAAATTTAATTTTTTAATTTTGATTTCTTATGTTACGAAAAGGGTGGAAAACAAAAAAATTTACCTCTTCCATTTTTCTTTTAGTCACCTTTTTCTGTCCATACTTGGATTTTATGTAACTATTTTATAAAGATTCCCTATTTTCTTATCCAAGCACAGCCTACATAAGAAAACTTTCTTTGTTACAGATTTTCTATTCCAAATTATCTTTGAAAAATTAATTCTTATTCGCCTTTTCTCAGAATTTTCCATCTTTCTTTAACTGTAGTGTTTGTTCCTTTACCAAATTTGTTGTTTCCTTTTTAGTTATGCCATTACTCTTTTCTTAGCTTATTTAACTTAATCTTCTGATCTAAGTTTAGTTTCAAATAATCCTTATAGTCCTTCGACTAAAACAGGAAAAAAACGCTCTACGCACCTACTACTAAGGGCCAAGAATCTCAGGACTATGTCCCCATTAGATAGAAAAGTTCAAACCATAGGATCCATGATAGGTTTAGGAGTTACCCTAACTAGCCAACATGAACGAAATAACAGAACGATACATGTATCACCCCGTAATTCTATAACATTAAGTTTCGCAAATTAAAGAATAATTAAATTTTAAAACAAGAATCAGGGAAACGGGTTGCGCCATTGCGTTCGCCTCGAAATTCTGCTTCGAAACAAGTTCGAGTTTTCAAGAAACGAAGTCCGTATGAGGAAGGAATGACGCTCCAAAGTTTCAGAGATTTTCAAAATCGAAAACAGCTCGAAATTCGAATTCGAACACCAACGCAGACTTGGCGGGAATTTTCCCGCCCAGGACCAGGTTAACCTAGGGGTCGACACTATGGTCGACCTCCCAGGGACCAGGTCGACCCTATGGTCGACCTAGGGGCCGACCTGGTGCCAGAATCCAGTTCTGAGCCTGGGTTCATTCTGATGTATCTGGTCACATTTTTTGTCTAGATTCGTCCTCCTAATCCTATATAAACAGCCTCCTAGCCTCATTCTCTTTACACCATTTCATTCTCTCCTTATGCTTCCTCTGTAATAATTGAAATAAATAAATTAAAATAAAACATATTCTTGAAGACTACGGCTAGGAATTTCAAATTGGAGATTCAAATCAAGTTAGAGCTTCAAGAAAGGAAGGAAAGGCTAATTCAATGGCTTCGAGCAACATCGCGCAAATCATAGCAAATCACCTCGACGTTATCTTATTATACTTTTCTAAAGCCGATCAATGTAAGTCAGTTACTTTTTAGATTTGAACGTCTAGATCTATTTGTTGCATGTAATTAAATGGATATAAGAATATGCCTGATCCTCTCATTTGAATATGCCTTTGGATCCGATTAAGAACTATTGAGATTAATTACCGATGAGACTGTGCCTATGCCTATGACGTTGAAACTATTGTTAATAGCCTATGCCTATGACTGTAAACATGAGACTAAGCATATGCCTATGATTGTGAACATAAGACTATGCCTATGCCTATGACCGTGAAAATAAAACTATCGCCTATGACTATGACAAGGACAATTGTGGCTAATCACCTATGACTCATGACTACGAGATTACTGCCTATGATTATAAGACTATTGTCCATGACCATTACTTTGAAATTATTACAGTTAATTGCCTATGACTATTTAGGTTAATTGCCTAGGACTATTTTGGTTAATTATCCATGACTATTGTGTTTAATCGCCCATGATTCATAACTATGAAACCATGACTATGACTATTTTGGTTAATTGCCTAGGACTATTGTGGTTAATTACCTAGGACTATTATGGTTAATTGCCTTTGACCAGTATGGTTAGTTGCGTATGCCCATAACACTATAGTTACAAATCATGTTATACACCGAACTGGCATCATGTTGGACCAAATCACCTATGCCTATTCCCTAATTTATGTTGATCTTATATTTATGATGTAGCTTGTCTAGTTTATTCATGTTCACTGTTATGTACATCAAACTTATTGGAACCATTATCTTTGCATTTGGTTCGCTTTCGCATGCCTATTCTTTTATGTCAAATTCTTGTGCTTATCCCCTGATCCTTTTGCTAGTTTCATTTCATAAGTACTTAGAAACTTATGAAATCATGTTATATGTACGACTACGGGGGAGGGTGGGGGGGATTTGGGCTTAGCTTAATTTATAATTTGGCAAAATAAACATGTTGGTATAAATCTGAATTGGCTATAATAGTAAATATTACATGCATTTTAGACTTGGGCGTATAATGGTAAATTGTTAATTGGCCGCAAAGTATGTTATTGGCATATAAGCCAAGTTTTGGGCATAGACTGGAAACTAGAGTAACAAATCTAGTTTTGACATGAACTGTAAATGAGAATACTAGATCTAAATTGGCATAAAACTATGGGTTGGGTTAAATGATAGGTAAAATCAAGATTTGGGCCTAGAATACAGGTATGTTAGTGGGCATGACAAATGAATATGTTATAGGCCAAAATTGTTTAAAAGAGTTGTTAGAAATTTACATATAAACCTAAAAAAGACAAATATGTAAATCTAGGGAAAGACGAATATGCCTAACCCGAGGTTAGATTGAGTTACGGTATAAGACTGCCCGGAACTGCCCAGCAAATCCTGCAACCGTAACAATACCTATCTAATGTGGGTGGTTAGAGCATTGAGCCCAAAAGGACCTGAGGTTAGACTGAGTTGCAGTGTAAATCTACCTGGAACCGACCAGCACATCCAGTAACCGCAACGATATCTGTCTAATGTGAGTGGTTGGTGCTTTAAAGAATATTTTAAAGCCAAGAAACGGTTAAGCTAGAATGGGAGGGCTAAGTCCATAGGAATACTTAACCAACTTAACATGTTAACAAGACTTGTAGGGGTTAAGTAAAATACACCTAGCCAATTTAACATGTTAACTAGACTAGAAGGTGGATTTAAGTAAACCGATAACCGTTTTAGCATGTTAGTTAAACAGAAGGGGCAGGGTTAAGTTAAAATGGATACTCAACCAATACAAGATGAAGGGGTAGGGTTAAGTAATAAGAAATACTTAACCAATATAACTAGATTTGTGGTAGGGTTAAGTCAACATGAACTACTTATAACACTTAACCAGTTTAACATGACAAATGAATGGGTTAAGTTAACTTGAATGGACTAATGACACTTAACCAATTATACTTGACGAGAAAAAAGATAACTAAGTAGTAAACCTTAGTTAAGAGGACTAAGTTGTAAACCTTAGTTAAGAAAATGATGATTCATGAACTAAGTAGTAAACCTTAGTTAAGGGAACTAAGTAGTAAACCTTAGTACAACACGAGAAGGAGAGAACGTCCATCTAATCTTAACGAAGGCTCCAAACTGGGGTACGAAGCACGCTGCTTCGAGGGGACGTGAGGGTACTCTTGGTATCCCTCTGTGATGCTGCAGATGATCCGCCTGGGCTCACAGAGCTTAAGGTCTACGTTAGAAGAACCAAGGGTATGCCTTGGTTGCAATATTAGCCAACCTAAAGACTAGGATGGACCAACATGATTCGGCGAGACCAGTAGCCCTGTGATAGTAACTCGTTGTCTACCTACCATCTTGAGTCAATCGAGATACGTGAAGCGGAAAGGCGGAGAACTCCAACAGACCATTTACTTGCTATCTAGTTATGGGTGTGGATGGCCATAGGTTAGTGGGGCATAGAGGGCCTACGTATAGTTCTCATTTTTCAAGGTGTGCCTTTCATTAGTTGAGGGAGGGGTCAGGTGGGACCATAGCCACTGGAAAAACAGACCTTAGCATCTGCATCGGCAGATATCTGAAAGCTGCCGACCGAGTTCCGTGTTTCTTGATTTGCCCTACCACGAGACTCGGGTCGCACATATAGAGGACATGTGCATCTAGACAGCGATAATGATCCACGACACATACGTGGGGAAAGTATAGGAACATATACCACTCTTGGTAGTGTGTCCTAGATTAGGGGCGTCGTTCGATAGGTAGCATAATGCCTAGTTGGACCTAGGTCGCGTAAACCCTAAAATCCGAGAACCGTTTAATAGGTAGCATAAACCCCAGTAGCCCTGGGTAGCGAAAAACTTGGTTGGATCTAGAATGCGCTCGATATAAAACCTTAGGTTAGACCTAGGTAATAAATGATAGATGTACACTTGAAACAACCAAAATTGTGGGAACTGGGATCACGTATCTGTTCTTATCAATTTATACAGATTACTAGTTAGGTGGTGCAGGGATATAGAAATTAAAATAACAAGGTAGTGGCGAAGCAGAAAAAGTAAAGTAGTGCATCCAGTTTATCTTACCTTATCATATCTTGTGCTAACCTTATGATTCTCGTTATCATGGTGTAGTCTTGTATACAGTTAATTCATGCCATGTGCTTTTTACCTGTTCACATGCTGAAAGTTACTGGACTTACCAGACTTTATGTCTGACTCTGTTTCCTTTCGCTTTCTTGTCTTCCGTCCCCTCCCCCACCCCAGGTCCGCAGGGAAGGAATATTACTACAAAGCCCAGTTTTCTTTCCAAGCTGAAGATTAGTCGAAGTTTTGCTTGGATTCTCTTTTCCATTGCTATGGCTGGCTCACGCTACATTGGGGAATATAAATATTGTTTCATGCTTCTTTATTTTGTAAGACAGATATTCTGGTATTGGAAAATAATTGTTGTACAAACTATTTTATCAATAAAGTAATGTTTTATTTTCTGCTGTTTTAATTATCTGTCTTGTAATTTATCTGCATCTTTTACCTTAAATGCTCCACAGAACTTAGTGCATTCCCTTTGTGAGTGACACTAAAGGATGTGGGGTGTTACACGTGGTATCGGAGCTGAAGGTTACCTGATCAAATAAAATATTTGAAAATTTATTTTTAACGGTTTTAAAAGAAGCATTTTCAAAAGGAAAGTTTTGTTTTAAAGGCATATTCCCCAATAGCCATACGCACTATCTTCTGATTCTTTGTTTGAATTCTTGTCCCCTTCTTTCTTGAGTCTTCGGGGCTCCTGGCTTTCTGGGAGGTAACCTCATCACGGCACAGTTCCGTAGGCTTGATAAGACTACGATACCTATCGAAGGGCAATGTAGTGCCCGACTTCCATCTATAGCCATAGTAGTTTCACCTGCAGCTAGTTTTCTTTCAAGCTTTGAAGGGTTTTCCATGCGATGGAGGCAGCTTTTGAGAAACTTGTCAATATGATACACAGGGATGGTAAAGATGAGGGAGTTGGCTAGGGAGCTCAACATAAGAATGAGAAGTTCATGGATATAAACTCGACTCACGAAGAAAGAAGGAATTATAAAATCTAAGACGAGAGGAAGTATCTTTTCCATGGTAGGATAGGGCATATAATTAAGGACAAGGGCAAGGACGAGGGACATGATTTTCAGAAGGGAAAGTGCATGCTTTCACCACCAGAATACCTAAGAGAGATAGTAAAAGTCTCTGTTGGAAATGTTTAGCTTTTCATTTTGATCAACCAGTTAGTACTCTTTTGATCTTAGCGCTTCGCATTTGTTCATATCTACTTCCATAGCTGAGTCTCTGCACCTTAGTACTTGTATAGTAGAAGATCTCATTAGTATCTCAAATCCAATGGATGGTTCGACCCATTTACCTTTGGTTGGTAAAGATTTGAGAATAATGATATTAAGTGTTGAGTTTAAGCGTAATGCTTATGTTTTTGGTCCATGGGCTATGAGTTGATTCTAGGCATGGGTTGGTTGGCTAGTGACTCTGAACGGAGGGTAGTTAGACTTTTGACTTGCCTCGGGAATACCCTCGAGATTCCGTGTAAAGAATCAGTTAGGCATAGCTAGCTAGAATCGCTTAATGCATTTATCGACGATTTGAAATCCGTTAGGGTAGTCGATGAGTACGCAGATGTTTTTGATTAGGTTAGGAGTTTACCTCTAAAATGCAGGATAGACTTCCGCATGTATCCAGTTGACAATGAAAAGCCAGTTATCTGATCAACGATAGTTTTGGAAATGGAGGTCAAGAAGCTTCGCAATCATGAAGATTAATTAGATAAGGTACAAAATAGTGAAGCTCAAGAAGGTGCGTCTTAGAAGACTGAAGAATAGATACACGCATCATACCCTTTTTCTTAAGGGTACATCCTTGATCTCCTTTTCTAGTAATTTTATGCAAACTTTCTAGCTTTTAAGATATATCCTCTAGGGCGTATCATCGATCCTTAGTAGAAGCCAATGGATGTAAACATGTATCTGATACATGTTATGATTGATGGTTTCAAATGGTTGCTCGTGGATGCATATACACACCATAGGCCCTAAAACGATTCAGTCACTTTCATATTGCATTAGCATTATGTATTTGCTTAACGGATTTAACTGGATATGTTATCATATGGATGTTGCATATGGATGAATGGCTATACACACATGTAGTATTTACATAACTAGGTATGCTTGCAAACATGATTGGAAGCATGGCACTGACATAGTTCGCATTAAGGAGGTCAACTGAATCAGTAGACTGCCTGATTTTGCATTAGATAAAGACATATACACACTATGCATATGAACATGAATGCATTAGAAATCTTTTTAAGGACAATGAATGCCTATGATTGATTGGTTAAGTAGATGGGTGATTGGATGGTAGGATACATTCTTCCTACCTTGAAGATTTCCGGGACGAAATCCTTTTAAGAGGGGGAGAATGTAACACCCCGTAATTCTATAACATTAAGTTTCACAAATTAAGGTATAATTAAATTTTTAAACAGGAATCAGGTGAAACGGGTTGCGCCATTGCGTTCGTCTCGAAATTCTGCTTGGAAACGAGTCCGAGTTTTCAATAAACGAAGTCTGTATGAGGAAGATATGACCCTCCAAAGTTTCAGAGATTTTTAGAATCGAAAACAGCTCGAAATTCGAATTTGAAATTCGAATTCAAACGCTAGCGCAACTGGGCGGGAATTTTCCCGCCTAGGACCAGGTCGACCTGGAGGTCGACACTATGGTCGACCTCCTAGGGACCAGGTCGACCCTATGGTCGACCTGGGGGTCGACCTGGTGCCAGAACCCAGTTCTGAGCCGGGGTTCATTCTAATGTATCTGGTCATGTTTTCTATCTAGATTCGTCCACCTAATCCTATATAAACGGCCTCCTAGCCTCATTCTCTTTAAACTATTTCATCCTCTCCTTATGCTGCCTCTGGAATAATTGAAATAAATAAATAAAACATATTCTTGAAGACTACGGCTAGGAATTTCAAATTGGATATTCAAATCAAGTTAGAGCTTCAAGAAAGGAAGGAAAGGCTAATTAAATGACTTCGAGCAACATCGCGCAAATCATAGCAAATCACCTCAACGTTATCTTATTATACTTTTCTAAAGCCAATCAATGTAAGTCAGTAACTTTTTAGATTTGACCGTCTAGATCTATTTGTGGCATGTAATTAAATGGATATAAGAATATTCCTGATCCTCTCATTTAAATATGCATTTGGATCCGATTAAGAACTATTGAGATTTATTACCAATGAGACTGTGCCTATGCCTATGACATTGAAACTATTGTTAATAGCCTATGCCTATGACTGTGAACATGAGACTATGCCTATGCCTATGATTGTGAACATAAGACTATGCCTATGCCTATCATCGTGAACATAAAACTATTGCCTATGACTATGACAAGGACAATTGTGGCTAATCACCTATGACTCATGACTATGAGATTACTGCCTATGATTATAAGACTATTTTCCATGACAATGACTTTGAAATTATTACAGTTAATTGCCTATGACTATTTACGGTAATTGACTAGGACTATTTTGGTTAATTATCCATGACTATTGTGTTTAATCGCCCATGATTCATAATTATGAAACCATGACTATGACTATTGTGGTTAATTGCCTAGGACTATTGTGGTTAATTGCCTAGGACTATTGTAGTTAATTGCCTTTGACTAGTATGGTTAGTTGCGTATGCCCATAACACTATAGTTACAAATCATGTTATACACCGAACTGGCATCATGTTAGAACAAATCACCTATGCCTATTCCGTAAATTATGTTGATCTTATATTTATGATGTAGCTTGTCTAGTTTATTCCTGTTCACTGTTATGTACATCAAACTTATTGGAACTATTATCTTTGCATTTGGTTCGCTTTCACATGCCTATTCTTTTATGTCAAATTCTCGTGCTTATCCCCTGATCCTTTTGCTAGTATCATTTCATAAGTACTTAGAAACTTATGAAATCATGTTATACGTACGACTACGAGGGGGGAGGGATTTGGGCTTAGCTTAATTTATAATTTGGCATAATAAACATGTTGATATAAATCTGAATTGGCTATAATAGTAAATATTACATGCATATTAGACTTGGGTGTATAATGGTAAATTGTTAATTGGCCGCAAAGTATGTTATTGGCATGTAAGCCAAGTTTTGGGCATAAACTGGAAACTAGAGTATCAAATCTAGTTTTGACTTGAACTGTAAATGGGAATACTAGATCTAAATTGGCATTAAATTGTGGGTTGGGTTAAATGATAGGTAAAATCAAGATTTGGGCCTAGAATACAGGTATGTTAGTGGGCATGACAAATGAATATGTTATAGGCCAAAATTGTTTAAATGAGTTGTTAGAAATTTACATATAAACCTAAAAAAGACAAATATGTAAATCTAAGGAAAGACGAATATGCCTAACCCGAGATTAGATTGAGTTACGGTATAAGACTACCCAGAACCGCCCGGCAAATCCAGTAACCGTAAAAATACTTATCTAATGTGGTTGGTTAGAGCATTGAGCCCAAAAGGACCCGAGGTTAGACTGAGTTGCATTGTAAATCTGCTTGGAACTAACCGGCACATCCAGTAACCGCAATGATATATGTCTAATGTGAGTGGTTGGTGCTTTAAAGAATAATTTAAAGATAAGAAATGGTTAAGCTAGAATGGAAGGTCTAAGTCCATAGGAATACTTAACCAACTTAACATGTTAACAAGACTTGTAGGGATTTAGTAAAATACACCTAGCCAATTTAACATGTTAACTAGACTAGAAGGTGGAGTTAAGTAAACTAAGAACACTTAACCGTTTTAGCGTGTTAGTTAAACAGAAGGGGCAGGGTTAAGTTAAAATGGATACTCAACCAGTACGAGATGAAGGGGTAGGGTTAAGTAAAAGAAATACTTAACCAATATAACTAGATTTGCGGTAGGGTTAAGTCAACGTGAACTACTTATAACACTTAACCAGTTTAACATGACAAATGAATGGGTTAAGTTAACTTGAATGGACAAATGAGACTTAACCAATCCTACTTGACGAGAAAAAAGAGAACTAAGTAGTAAACCTTAGTTAAGAGGATTAAGTTGTAAACCTTAGTTAAGAAAATGACGATTCAGGAACTAAGTAGTAAATCTTAGTTAAGGGAACTAAGTAGTAAACCTTAGTACAACACGAGAAGGAGCAAATGTCCATCTAATCTTAATGAAGGCTCCAAATTGGTTACCAAGCACGCGGCTTCGAGGGGACGTATGTGTAACACCCCGTGTATTCTATAACAGTGAAATTCACAAATTAAAGTATAATTAATTTCAAATCAAAGAATTAAGGGAAACGGGATACGCCATTGCGTTCGTCTCGAAATTCTTCTTGAAATAGAGTTTGAGTTTGCGTAAAACGGACTCCGTATGAGGGAGATATCACCTCCGGAATTTTCAGAATTCAGTTTAAAATCCAAACAGGCGAAACAGAGTTCAAAATTCAAAAATCGGACCTGGATTGTGCTGGGCGGGAATTTTACCGCACAAGGCACCCAGGTCGACTGGGTAGTCGACCTGGGGCACCAAGGTCGACTGGGTAGTCGACCTGGGGCACCCAGGTCGACTATGTAGTCGACCTGGGGGTCGACTGGGTAGTCGACCTGGCCCCTGAGCCAGGTCGAACCCAGCCCCTCCTGGCTGGCCTGGTCTGTGATTGGCCGAATTTCTGAGCTTTGTCTTGTCACTAGGGCTAGGTGTCAACTCCTGATTGGTTTCTCTTTCAAACGAACGGCTAATAATAATCTAAGCTCCATCGACGGCTCTAGTCAATTCACAAACTCTATAAAAAGGACCTAAGACTCCACCTAATTCACACAAATAAAAATGAGAATGAGACAGTCATGCTGCTGAAGAAAGACTAGGAATAGCCGTCGAGTCAGGATTTGATTTAAAAAGCTTAAAGCAACGACAATTAAATCAAAACAATGCCTACAACAAAGGATAGCATCTCCAAATTCAGAATTCAGAATCCTAAATTGAAGATTCGTCATACGTTGTAAGTAGAGTGCTATTCCGATGTGAATGAATAATTGAGTTTTGATTTGTGTAAAATGAGAAATGGAATTGTACTTAATTTGTGGTGATGATAGTTCATAATTGTATGTTGCTATGATTCTAATTATGAATAGGTTTGGGATGTTGTGGTATAATGATGTTAGACCTATTGGATATTTGCAAGTATATGATTCATGTAGAAAGTTAACGACTATATGTTTGTGGTAGTTTATTACAACAAAGTTGAGATTCATGCAAGTATATGACTCACTATTATGTCAACATGACTTTAGATCCTTCTATGTATATTTTTATGATCATGTTAGTGTAGTTGGATCCATTTGGGTATTATGATTCATATGAATCTATGTTGAAATAGGAATTATGATTCTAGTGAAAAAAAAGACATACTTTTGCATTAATGACAAAAGTAAGCATCTTTGTGAACTTGTGTTGACTCTATGTACATGACTAGATTGCGTTTGGTGTTATGCCTAATTGTAAATAAGTTTTAGGCCTATGTTGTTATCAAAATCATATGATAATAGATGCGACACATAATTAAGTTAGATTCACATTTTAAATGCAAGTTTACATGACTAGATTTAAAACCATGATTCATGTTTAGGTATGTTTTATGTTAAGATTATATGCTATTACAATGAAAGTTCACAAGTGCCTAATTTATGTTAATTAGATCGTTATGTTGCAAGTTCATGCGCTCACACACCCCTTTTGATGTTACTTAGAATATAAAAACACCATGTTCTAAGCCTCCCCTTTTTCATGCGGCTAAGTTGGGCTTAAATGTTAAGCCCAACATATGTTATATTATAGCGAACGTATAAAATGGGGGTAATGACGTTGGGTTAAAAATATAAAACATATGTGTTGGCATGTTGGACGCATGCCAACGACCTTGAGAACATTTAAGTGGTATAAATTAATTTTACCCAATAAAGATGAATTTGAATAATGGGCTGCAAATATTTACATATAAAAAGAAAAGAGACAAAATATGTAAACTTAGAAAATACGATGTGTTTAACCCGAGGTTGGATTGCGTTGTGATGTTAACCTGCCCGGAACCGCCCGGCTGTCCAGTAGTCACAACAATACCTATCCAATGTGGGTGGTTAAACATTGAGCCCAATAAAGACCCGAGGTTAGACTGAGTTGTGACGTAAGACTGCCTGGACCCAACCGACAACAGGAAGTCACAACAATACCTGTCTAATGTGAGAGGTTGAGGATTTAATAAGACAATTAAGGCTGAGTCAGGATTGATAGGATTAAGTAAACTCAATTAATACTTAATCAAATTGAACACGCTAAACTATACAGACTGATTGGGGGTTAGGTTTATACCAAACACTTAACCAACTTAGCATGTTGGCTAGAAATAGAAAACCTAGTAGCGGGGGACCCTTTTCAGTAGTAACCCTACAAGGTGTATCAGGATACCTTGAACTAGGCAGGGTAGGGCACGATTACTGGGCTGACTGTAAGAGGTCAAATCGACGGCGGTGGCGCAGCAGTGTTGGTTCTAACGGGGTGCGGGCGTGCACACACTCCGGCGCAGAAAAATTAGGCACTAGGCACCAGTAGTATACCTGTGCATTCTAGAATTGTGTCGGGCCGCCACCATGGGACTTGATACACCCCATGGTGGGACCAGCATAGGTAGCTACAACATCGGGGGCCGTAAGACACATGTAACTATGCGAGAAGGAGCCGATCATTAGAAATGGATCACTTCACCCTGATTATGGGGTGCCTGTTGGGAACTAGTTTATAGGGGTGCAGAGATTAATATGGGGTACGATAGTATATTCGACTCTAAACAACTTAACTTAGCTTATAGCGCTTTCTCATTTCCAGTTTGTACTTATCATGCTCATTTCCTTATTCATAGACTTAATAGTCCTAGACTTACTCAGGCTTTATGTCTGACTCTACTTTTTTTTCGTTCCCCCCTCCCCAGGTCCACAGGGAGGGAATACCGCAGCTTGACCAGTTTTCACATCCAGCTTGAAGAGAAAGAATGTATTGCTTGGATCTCTTTCGTTTTGGACTATGGCTTTGGATAGCAATTATGGGGACTTATGCAGTTTACTTATGTTTTTATGCTTCTTTAAGTTATGTAATCAAGACAGTTATGAAAATGTAATGTTTTTGGGAGTATTGTAAGACAATTATGGCATGGTTTGTGTAACACGTATTTTGATGAAATAAAAGTTGCTGTTGTTTTCCGCTGTTCAAAAATATGTGTACTTATATATGTCTTGTGTATCTGTGACTTATACTTATAAACCTCCACCAAAATTAGGGCATTCCCTTTGAGAGTGACCCTAATGGAGGTGGGGTGTTTCAGTGAGGGTACTCTTGGTATCCCTCTGTGAGTCTGCAGATGATCCGCCTGGGCTCATAGAGCTTAAGGTCTACGTTAGAAGAACCAAGGGTATGCCTTGGTTGCAATATGAGGCAACCTAAAGACTGGGATGGACCAACATGATTCGGCGAGACCAGTAGCCCTGTGATAGCAACTCGTCGTCTACCTACCATCTTGAGTCAATCGAGATACGTGAAGCGGAAAGGATGAGAACTCCAACAGACCATATACTTGCTATCTAGTTATGGGTGTGGATGACCATAGGTTAGTGGGGCATAAAGGGCCTACGTATAGTTCTCATTTTTCAAGTTGTTCCTTTCATTAGTTGAGGGAGGGGTCTGGTGGGACCATAGCCACTGGAAAAACATACCTTAGCATCTGCATCGGCAGATATCTGAAAGCTCCCGACCGAGTTCCGTGTTTCTTGATTTGCCCTGCCACGAGACTCGGGTCGCACATATAGAGGACATGTGCATCTAGACAGCGATAATGATCCACGACACATACGTGGGGAAAGTGTAGGAACATATACCACTCTGGGTAGTGTGTCCTAGATTAGGGGCGTCGTTCGATAGGTATCATAATCCCTGGTTGGACCTAGGTCGCGTAAACCCTAAAATCTGAGAACCGTTCAATAGGTAGCATAAACCCCAGTAGCCCTGGGTAGCGAAAAAACTTGGTTGGATCTAGAATGCGCTCGATATAAAACCCTAGGTTAGACCTAGGTAATAAATGATAGATGTACACTTGAAACAACCAAAATTGTGGGAATTGGGATCACGTATCCGTTCTTATCAGTTTATATAGATTACTAGTTAGGTGGTGCAGGGATATAGAAATTAGAATAACAAGGTAGTGGCGAAGCAGAGAAAGTAAAGTAGTGCACCCAGTTTATCTTAGCTTATCATATCTTGTGCTAACCTTATGATTCCCGTTATCATGGTGTAGTCTTGTATACAGTTAATTCATGCCATGTGCTTTTTACCTGTTCACATGCTGAAAGTTACTGAACTTACCAGACTTTATGTCTGACTCTGTTTCCTTTCGCTTTCTTGTCTTCCGTTCTCCCCCCCCCCCCCACAGGTTTGCAGGGAGGGAATATTACTACTAAGCCCAGTTTTCTTTCCAAGCTGAAGATTAGTCGAAGTTTTGCTTGGATTCTCTTTTCCATTGCTATGGCTGGCTCACGCTACATTGGGGAATATAAATATTGTTTCATGCTTCTTTATTTTGTAAGACAGATATTCTGGTATTGGAAAATAATTGTTGTACAAACTATTTTATCAATAAAGTAAAGTTTTATTTTCTGCTATTTTAATTATCTGTATTGTAATTTATCTGCATCTTTTACCTTAAATGCTCCACAGAACTTAGTGCATTCCCTTTGTGAGTGACACTAACGGATGTGGGGTGTTACAATACGAACAAAAATGTAATAACGGGTTTTACCCCTAACAGGAAAATTAGCAACAGGATTTAACACTTACTTGCCTTTCACTATCTAGTAGTCACCACTAGTCCTAGCAGTGTACCAACAATCACTTTCAAGCAACACCCTCGGCTTCTTAATGCTTACGGATTCTGCAGGAACTTACTATTATTCCCAGGTAATTCTCGCTATTTACTCCATAGCCTCAAAAAATTTCCCGTTTTCCCTAGGCACTAATCCTTACCTACTCCATACTTTTTAAAACACAGTTTGGCCTTTTCATTTCACTTTTCTTCCAAAAGTTAAAAGTATCAAAACTTTATTTTCCACATCAAAACTAACTTTTGCCAAATCATAAAAACATGTCATCTTAAAAAAATGTAAATCATTTTTTTTCAAATCACAAAAACTAGAGTAGATAAGGACAATTATTTCTCAATCAGGTTTACGACTTGTTCTTGCCTATAAGGTCGGTTCAGTTTCTTACTACAAGGTGCAAACATCTAGTTTGTTCTTATTGTCCACCCAACATAATTTTCCCTTTTAAAACAATTTACCAAAAATGATTGCCAAAAAAAAATGAGACTTCAAAACTTTCTTTACCGAAAATTCCAACTTTAAAAAAATGCAACATTTTCTAAGTTTTGCTTTTTAATCCTTTCATGTAATATAACAAGAAAACTAGCGAGCTATACACACTCTATAATGCGCACCTTTTATTGAGTGAATCTTATTTTATGTAAAGTTTTCACAAGAAATCACTGTTTCCAAAATATACCCCATTTTGCATAAAAACTCGATATGTATTTTTCTGATATGTTCTTTACATAATTCCAAAATATACCCCATTTTGCATAAAAACTCGATAAATCACCATAAATCATCTTCCAAAATATTTTATAATTTCAATCTCTTAAAAGTTAACAATGGTGTTAGACTCAAAGCGAGTTTCCAATTTTCCTAGGCTTTCCTAGACACACCCATAAAGTCAATTCTCTCAACCATATATATTCCTAATCCATTCTTCTCTTTCTAACCTTTTCCATTTGACAAGGTTTTACCGCCAAACCCACTAACCTGAAAAGCTAACACATGTGATTCGGCTTTCTTCCGTATAAAGTATATTTTACACTTTCCATCCAAATTACGTAAGGGTCTCAGATTTCCATATTCGTGCCTTTAGTGTACAAAACAGATACCTAATTCTCACTATATTATGCTCTTTCTATTTAGTGGGTTCCTCTATAGATCTAGGTATATACATAATAAATATTTATATTTTTTTAAAATACAAATATGTTCACTCATTATTTATACAGGAATCCTAAACCTAAGCGCTGAAACTAGGTGTAACAACCCGAATTCTGACAGACCGATTTTTTTCAAATTCTAATCCATCAGAAATCGTGCTGGTTTATCTGGTACCCTGCAGAAAAGATAGAGATATAAAATATATCAGAGCTCAGAAAACATCTCACAACGGAATGGTAAAAATATAATATAATCAAAATATAGCCTTACCTAGATAATAACATGCCTAACTAGTATCCAAAGCTATCATATCTCTGCCACAAATCTAACCTGCGAGTAAGTTATGAGAAGGGGGTCAGATCACAAGTTCTGGTGGCTGGATTTAAACTACACATTTTGGATAAACCTATATAAACCGTCTAGTTACATTTTCTTGTTTATTAGGTTATTTGTGTTAACAATGCTCAAGGCTTACACACACATCGTACACATCTACTCCCCAATAGATTAACTTAATACAGTATATATTTGTAGCTACCCCCAAAAAGTAAACCCTATGTTACCCCTCTTGCACGATCTCCACCGTAACGCCATAGAAATATAAGCAGTCCCTCATTCTATGCCAGAGTGACATACGTATCTCTATATAACAACGCTACATTCTACATAGAACCGCCATCGCCATGCTACGTAAGCGTATGGACTACCACCTTTGATCTAATCAGATCACAGAGTAATACCTAGAGTCTACGATACACTACTCAAAGCAGACATGCATGTCTCTAGACTTTCCCATGTACGTATCGGCAATCGTACTTGATGTCGTAACCATTATGATACACCATCCGGAAGTGGTATGCATGTATCCACACATATCTACGGTGCACTGAATCCTGTAACAGGGCTGTACCAGAAACACTTAACTCGGTCGGGAGCTTTTTAGATATCTATATACATAGATGCTAAGGTCTTCATTTTCAGTGGCTATGGTCCAACCCGATTCCTCCCTCAACTAGTGAATGACGAACAGAATTGAGAGCTTGTGAGCTAGCCCTAGATAAAACAACAAATAATAAATCCTAATTGGCATGTCCCTCACCATAGTCTTGATAGAAAAGGTCTATGTTCTTTTGGTTAAGCTCTCTGTCTTTCCACATCACGTATCACGATGACTGTCGATGGTTGGTATCCGACGTCTTGCTATCAACAAATGGTTAGACCCATCGGTAACTCGATAAAAATAGTTGTAACCTAGCCTAATCACAAGACAACTGGATCGTCGAATCACCTATGCCACCCTTAACCCTTCTGATTGCCCACTATCGTGGCAATCAAGGTATACTCACCAGTAGAAACGCACAGACCTAACCTCTACAAGCACAATCGAATGTTGTCACAGCACAAAGGACTACCAAGATTACCTTCCAAGTCCTAGGAATCCGCGTGCTTCCCCTTCCAGTCCTTCGGAGCCAGCAGAATATCAACACAACAATAGGAAAAACAGGTAGAATAATCAAATGGATGTGCACTCCCCTCGTTTCCCATGACACTACAATGATGTACCTCGTTGGGTTATTCACCTTCAAACGTACGGACTGGCCCTAGCGCTTTAGGTTGATATGCTATTATACCCTATGTCTAAACAATTAATTACGCACTTGCTCTTCCTTGTCAGAAATCTAGTTAACTTGGTTATTCCCATCCACATTAACTTCTTATCCAAGTTACCAAGTTTCCTCTTGCTTATTAATTTCAGTTATAACTTATTCCATTTAAGTTTATTAATAATCCCATAACATGTTATTCTCTAGATTGTAATCCAAGATCTGTAATATACAATCTCTTTATATTATTCATTGTTTTATTCCATAGTTACAATAACATGTTCCACTTGATATGTAATTATGTATACTTCATCTTAATTCACTTGTTTTCTGTTTAACAGGTCACTTATCATTTATGATTAAATATAACTTATTTTATCCCATATATTCACCTCGTTCTTTCTTATTTAATCATAATTCCATCTTACGCTGTCACTTCAACTTGTCGTTGTTTACTTATTAACTTAGTCCTCTTAACTAAGGTTTATTAATAAGTTCCATTTCCAATTATCATAACTTATGTTATAATTTCCAATTCTCTCTAGTCCAAGCCTTTAACATGTTATTCTTATCAGAAGATTTTAGATTCTCAAGTTTACAGATTACTTAATTTATAATTAAGTACAACTTATTGTATTTCATAAGTTTTCCCCCTTTTTCTCCACTTATTACGAACAATAGGTTTCTGGTTCCCAAATTGACTGATTACTTAATTTTTAATTAAATACAACTTATTTCATTACATAAGTTATCACATTCCCTCTATCATTTATTATAACCTAAGTTATAATTTCCACTTGTCCCTAGGACAAACCTACATATTATCTTTCCTTACCTCCTTCAGGTTTATTTACAATAAGTTATTATCATTCTCCATTCATTTCATTTCTTTTACTGTTGTAACTTTCATTCATTTCCTATTCATTTCCATTCATTTCCATTAGTCACAATTAGAGCCATTTATTTTATTATGTACATATATTTATATATATGTTTATGCATTAAACCTCTCACATTAAGCCAACCACTTGTGGATGCTGGATTTGTCGGGCAGTTTCTGGCAAACTTCTACCACAAGTTAAACTTAACCTCATGTCTTAGCACCGTTACATGTATATTTATGCACTAAACCCCTCACATTAGATAAAAAACTTGTGGATGATGGATTTGTCAGGCGGTTCTGAGCAAAATTCTACCATAAGTTGAATTTAAACTCATGTCAAAGTGCAGTTACAGTTTTCTATTTACTGTAAATTTAGGCATATTCATTCTTTCCAAATTTTACTGCACTCTATTTTTACATGTCATAATATCATATTAAGTCCATTATCTGATTACCATGTCGCATCTTCTTTCTAACACGTAATTAACTTCATTTTAAAGTAACATGTAATCATTGAATCATGTAATTATTCTATTCGAACAAATTAACATGTAGCTATCCCAATTCTTACAGTTAAGGGTTCAAGTACAAAACACGCCACTGATTAACTTGTAGTTATCCCAATTTCACTATAACATAACTTACAACATCCGATTTTATAACATGTATGTATGCAACAGTAATCATTTCCACATATTTTCATAGGTTTACATTTCAACACATTAATCATTCTAGCAAATTTACATTTCAACAGATTAATCATTCTACCAGATTTACATTTCAATAGATGAATCATTCTAACAGATTTACGTATCAACAGACTAGTCATTCTCATAGATTTACATTGTTTATTAACGGGGAATGTCAAACGATAAATATACCATTATAAAAAAAGGTATAACTTAAATCCACTCACCTAATTGCTTTCCAATTATTGAATCTGATCCAGATCTAGCCTTCCATGGTTCTCCTAACTGAATTTAGAACCTAAACAACCATGGATGCACAATCCTCAACAAAAAGAAAAAGGGAAGAAAGAGGAGAAATTTAAATTGACCACATCCAAGAATTTACCTACTTCGATTTGAATTTTGAACACCTTCTTTATTAATATACACTGTTTTCCTCCAGATCTTTAATCAGAATATTCCTAAACTAATTATTCTATTTTTCTGAAGAGATTTGAGGAGGAAGAAGAATGGCAGAGCTTAGGCAGCCTCTTAGAAAATCTGAGATTTAGGCTTGGCTCTACTAGCCTATTTATAGCTGTTCAGGATCTTGTTGTACACGCAGGGGTGAGTTATCAACGGACATGTCCATAAAACAATCTAGATTCATTGATGAATCTGCCCAGATCTGGAGTGGGACAAGCTGGGGTCGACCGTAAGGTCAACACACCCTTGTAGGGGTCGGCACATGGGGTTATGGGTCGACCCCTGTAACAACCCGAATTTTTATAACATGTTAATACAAGAGTCAAGGCAGAATTAAATTTTAAAATAAAAATCAAGGAAAATGGGTTGCGCCATTACGTTCGTCTCAAAATTTTACATGAAATAGAGTCCGAGTTTTCAAAAATAGGAGTCCGTATGACCAAGTTGTGGTCTGTACAAGTTTCAGCAGACTTTCATGCAGACTGACCCCAGGTCGACTGTAGTGTCGACTGCACAGTCGACTTCCCCCCCCCCCCCCCAAAGTCGACTGTAGTGTCGACCTCCCCCCTGTACAGGTCGACTTGGTCGGCCTGGTGTGGCCCAGAACCCATTTTTGAGGCCCGGGGTGAGTTTTGATGGTCCGGATTGACTCTAGGGATGATCTAAGGGCCTAAATGAGTTCCTACATCTATAAATATAACCTAAGGCCTAACCCTAATTCACTACAACATGTCTAGCCACCATTATACTGCTAAAATCCCTCTTGATCATGGCCGCCTTCTCTAATCTTCTTCTTAAGCTTTCATACGCAATCCAATGCAAAGATGAAGACTTCTACAACAATTCAAGGAAATGAATTAACAAACCTACCACGTTTCTACATCGATTTCAGTTCTTAATTCACTAGCCATGCTATGTAAATTCTAGTTACTTTTTAGATTAAAATACTTAATTTTAATATGGCTATGGAATAAAGTGTAATTGGATATAAGCATGTTTATCAATTCAGATCTATTTCTGTTTACCTTTGAACCTTGGGTTTTGAGACTTGTTCACCTCCATTCTTACGTCTAGTTCATGCTCTATTCAGTCGTTGTAAATCAGTTTCTTGGATTCATGTTGATTATCAATATCTAATCTTTATGCCTATTGTGATGATTTATGTTGTTTTCTCTCTGATCTTGTTTTATTGCAAAATTCTACCTTTCCCCTATTTATTATCTTTTGATGAACCTAGATCAATTTCGGATCTAGGCCTAAACCACGATTTTGCGTACGATTGAATATGGGGAAAATATGGGAATATTACCTATTTGGATATATGCGATTGGTGGAATTGATAGCATAACATGAAAATTGGATATATGGATATTATTGCCATTAATATGAAATTTGATAATTGGGGTATCGCCATTAAAATGGTAATTGCAAGAATTGGGACTGGCATATGTAATTTGGCTAGAACTTGATAGGTGTAAATTGGCATAAATTTGGCATACGTATAAAATGGCATGAACTGAACATATGTAAATTTGGTATGAATTAGGCATATATAAAACTGGTATGTAATATAGAACTTGGGCATATGTTAATTATGTGAGATTTGTAGTTGAAACACATATGATAATTTATGAGGGCTAATATGAACACGCCAAAGTGGGTTTTTGGTAGTTGGCATGTAATAGCCTTAAAGGAGGGATAAATATAAATTGAGGTTAGTTGCCTTTAATGGCATAAGATAAATTGTGGTAAAATTGGTATGAATTTGCATACCATTAATTGATGAACATAATTGAGTCAATTATGGACATCGTTAAAATAGGAATTAACTAATAATTTGAATAGGGAAATTGTTAAGACTGAGTTAAATGATTATAAGTGATAATCAATGCTTAGGACACGAGGTTGGACTCATTTGTGACGTAAAACTGCCCGGACCCGCCCGACAAATCCAATAGTCACAAATGGTAGCCCAATGTGAGAGGTCCTAGGCCCAAATTAAAAGCGTAACAGTCGTAAAGACACGAGGTTAGACTCTTTTATGGTGTAAGACTGCCCGGACCCGCCAGGCAATTCCAGCTGCCATAAATGTCAGTCTAATGTGAGAGGTCTTTATAGGGTTACGGCCTTAATGAATTAAGAAATACTTAACCAGATAAACATGTGGTGGGACTTGGGGGTTAAGTGGGTGACATGTGGGTGACATATGGAAATACGAATAGTAATACTTAACCAACATAACATGGTAATTAGACCAGTGGGTAGGGTTAAGTAAACTAAGAACACTTAACCAATATGGTATGAGTGGGTGGGTTAAGTAATATGATTAGGCTAATGACACTTAACCAATATGGTATGAATGGGTGGGTTAAGTAATATGATTATGCGAATGACACTTAACTGTTATGACATGAATGGTTGAGTTAAGTAAATCTTAATTAATGCTTAAGTGGGAATGTTAACTTATGGAATAAAGTAAGTTAGGCGGAACAATAGATAAGATGAGATAACTTATGTAATAAGGAAAGATGTGCTTCATTGTAGATTAAGCAATATATAAAGACAAGAATAAATTTACAATTGAAGGCGACATAAGTTATATTATAAAAAGGAACAAAACATTGGTTAGGTTGGATAATCCTCTGATTATCAATCTGATGTTGATTCCGGTCTTCGGGGTTGGTATTTAGGGAATTATTCTCTCTCTCTCCAGTGGTTTTGTAAGTTAAGGGGTACTTGGTTGTAAAAGTTGAATAAGAACATGTTATTGTACCATAACGGGGGTTAATGTATGAATCATAAGAATAACATATTGCGGGCTTATTAATGGACTTAATATAGTGCAAGTTAAGAATTGAATTAATAAGCAAAGTTGATGGTTGGTATGAATGGAAATAACCAAGTTAAATGATAGGACTGATGAGGTAGCACAAGCGCATAGTTAATGGGTAGACATAGGGTCTAATGGCAGATAAAGCCAAGGCGCTTGGTTAAACCCAGACGTTGGGGGTTATATGAATGACATGTAAAATATAACCTATAAGCACTTAACCAAGATAAAGCATGTATTAAGACATGATGATGATGTAGGGGTTAAGTGGGGGATATGGGTGACATGTAAGACATAATTGGTGTATACTTAACCAAAATTTAAGCATCTAAGTGGACATGAATAAGAAGGGGTTAAGTAAGAATTACTAGAGGGGACCAGGCATAAGTGGGAAGATTGTGTCGAGGAAAGGGGACCCTTTTCAGACCAGTAGCCCATTATGTATCTTTGTGAGCTCGACCCATGTCAAGGACGGGACACGCATACTGGGTTTGATTGTAAGAGGTCAAAACGGGTTAGCGGTGGCAACGCAAGTCCAACGGGTTTCATATGCGTGTGTGGACCCGGGCTGGTAGGTAAGACGTTGTTGCATCGTGTAGGTATAAGCCTTGCATCTCTGTTGTATCGGGTTGCCACTTTGGGGAATGATACACCACACTGTGGGGCCATCACGGGTATCTACGAGTTAGGGAGCCGATCGAATGGGGAAGGTTGTGGGTACGACTAGTGGAGATAGGAGCAAGCGTCACCTATGACAGCAGCTAGGAGTACAGCTACCATATTATGAATATTGTAATTAGAATGGGGAGGGTAGTGGGTTCCACTAGTGGAGATAGGAGCAGGCGGCACCTATGACAGCAGCTAGGGGTACATGAAACTACCATTATTATTATCACTTATGTTCAGTAGGCAGGATCACCTTATTATATAACACGGGCTACTAGTTGGGACACTAGTAGGGGGTAAGGATCCTTGTTATAGGGGACACTAGTTGGAGTACTAGTAGGAATACGAAACATTCCATGTAAGACACTTGTAAAGATGCTAGTTAGGTGGTGCAGAGAAAATAGATATCACAGAAATCTTTTAATGGCGAAGCAGAGGAATCGTGATATGTTTGATAGGAATCTTACGAAATTATACTTAGTTTATCTTGAATGGGAACCTTGCGATGTTACTTGACAAAAATCACATCTTAGTTATCTTCCCTGTTGCTTATCTTGTCATCATGCTTATGTTTACTTTCAGTTTACTCATGCCATATTATCCTTAACTATTTTTGTGCTGAAAGTCACTAGGACTTACTCAGTCTTTATGACTGACCCGTTTTGTTTCGCCTCTTTTTCTTCCGTTCCCCCCCCCCCCCCAGGTTCATAGGGTGGGAATGCAGCTTAGTTCGGATCTTACCAAGCTCCAAGGCTCTTTCATGTATGGCTTGGATTTCTCTTGGCTATGGCTTGCTTTGCGTTATTGGGGAATACTACAGTTTGTTTTTATGCTTCTTTGTTTTTGAGCAAGACAGATATTTTAACTATGTAATTGGGTATTGGAAGTTGATGGGCTTTTATTGTAAACAATTATATTCAATAAATGATTTTTAGTACTTCCACTTTACTTTCCGCTGTTTTATATATGTCTATCTTGAAATATTTCTGTTCCAGTACCCATAATGCTCCATTGAAGTTAAGACATTCCCTTTGTGAGTGACCTTAATGGACGTGGGGTTTTACATTTGGTATCAGAGTAGAAGGTTACCAGACTGGGCAAAAGTTTTCAGAAACCTTCTGAACTAGTTTTCAAAACATTTACAAAGAAGCAAATTTTCAAGAAAATTTTGTTTTGATTAAAAGGTATATTTCCCAAAGCCATATGCACTATCTTTTGATTCCCTCTTGAAATCTCTCCTCTCTCTCTTTTCACCATAATTTCGTAGGCATCCGACATATGTCGGAGGGAAAAGAAGTGCCCAACCTCCATCCGTAGCCGCAGTAGTTCCATCTGCGTCTAATCTTATTTCAAGTTGTGTAGAGTTGCCGTGCGTTGGAGGTAGCTTCGAAGGACTTGTCAACAAACTATACAAGGACAGTAAGAACAAGAGACTAGTTGTTATAGCTTAATCCACGAAGGAGGGAAAAAAAGGTGAAAGGAAAGAGGCCAAAGTGAAAGAATAGTGAAATCCATGACAAGAGAGAGTATCTTTAGTATGGTAAGGAGGGAGTGTAGTTAAGTATTATAGGAAAAGAACAAGGGAAAAGGACAGGATCGTCGAGAGGGCAATTGTATCCTCTCACTACTAGCGTACCTAAGGGAGGTGGTAACGTTACAGTTAAAGGTTTAGCTTTTCTTTTCTACCATCTCGCTAGAACTTTGTTTTTGTACATCGCATCCTTTTAATTCTGCTTCGATAGTTGAGTCTCTGCACCTTAGTACTAGCGTATTGGAGGATCCCAATTTTTGTCTCAAATCCGATTGGGGAATCGGCTCATTTATTCATGACTTGTTAGGATTTGAGAATGTCTATGCTAAGTGTTGAGTTTAGAAGGAATGCTCAAGTTTTTGTGAGCTATGGGTTGATTCTAGGGATGTAGTGGTTATCCAATAAGGGTGCCATTCTCGATTTCGAAAGGAGGGTAGTTAGACTTTTGACTTGCCTCGGTAATACCCTCGAAGTCGCGTGTAACCTTTAGGGTTCTATTAGGATTAGTTACCTAGAATCTCTTGATACATTAGTTGATCCGCTCGAGTAGTGTTCGCCACTAAGGCGGATGGGTCATTTCGCTTATGCATGTGATGTAGAAAATCGCCTTAGTAAGTACGTTTAGCAACATGGTTGACATTTGTTTATTTTCAAGAGATAATTCATCTGTGTGGAATACCTTCTAGTAAGTAAACGAGATCCAAGATTCACTAGTGAATTTTGGAGAGTTTGTGTGAAACCATGAGTACGCAGTTATGTTTAAGCCGAGTATACTAGGAGGATGATAAGTGAAAGTGGAACGAGAGGCAATAGTGAAATGAGTTCCAATTCATATGTTGGAAACAAGAACTAAGAAGCTATGAAATTGTGGAGTTAAAGACGGTCAAAGCACAATGGAGTTAAGCTCAAGGAAATGCGACTTAGAAGATTAAAGACTAGATTCGCGCATTACATCTCTTTTTAAGAGTATATTCTTGATTCCTTTTTCCTGTAGAGCTTACTTGCATGCTATCTTTGGTGTATATCCTCTCGGTCCTATTCTCAATCCAATTTCTATTGCAAACCCCATAGGGAGTATGACTCATCTGTTAGTTTTACATGATGGGGCTTGGGGGTGTCCGTTGGGTTGATTAAACCTTTTGGGTTTTATAGGATATGGGTTGGTTTTAGGAAGGGATTTCTTATGGCCTAAAAGGAGTCCATCATGCTTAGTTTCCTAGAATCACATATATATTGGTTGGGTTGAGAATTTCTTTGGGTGTCAGTCTGATGTTGATTTCGGTCTTCGGGGCTGGTGCTTATGGAATTCTTCTCCTAATCAGTATATATGTGACGTAGATTTCCAGCTTTGATAGGCGCAGAGTTTTACTTGCTTCTATCATTCGACTATATCTTTAGGTAGGAACAGTTGGGTGTAAACATGTGTTTGAGACATGTTATGATTGATGGTTGCAAGTGGTTGCTACTGGTTGCTCGTGGATGCATATACACGCACATTAGGCACTAGATCGGCTCAGTCACCTTTCATATTGCATATGCATGAGTGCTTACACTTGTTTATGGATGGAATTGAATATGTTATCATGTGGATGTCGCATATGGATGGATTTTTGTGCACACATATAGTGTTTATGTGACTAGGACTATTTGCATACATGTTGGACTCATGGCACTAAACATATTTTGCATCTAGAAGATCAATCAGGCCTGATCATTTGCATTAGATAAGGAACATATACACACACTTCTTGCATATGTTCATACAGCATTAGAAATTTCTTAAGGACAATGAATGCCTGTGATTGATGATTGGGTAGATGGATGATTGGATGGTAGGACACATTCTTCTTAACTTGATGATTTCGGGGATGAAATCCTTTAAGGAGGGGAGAATGTAACAACCCGAATTTTTATAACATGTTAATACAAGAGTCAAGGAAGAATTAAATTTTAAAATAAGAATCAAGGTAAATGGGTTGCACTATTGCGTTCGTCTCGAAATTTTACATGAAATAGAGTCCGAGTTTTCGAAAATCGGAGTCCGTATGACCAAGTTATGGCCTGTACAAGTTTCAGCAGACTTTCAGGCAGACTGACCCCAGGTCAACTGTAGTGTCGACTCCCCCCCCCACCAGGTCGACTGTAGTGTCGACCTCCCCCTTGTACAGGTCGACCTGGTGTGGCCCAGAACCCATTTTTGAGGCCTAGGGTGAGTTTTGATGGTCCGGATTGACTCTAGGGATGATTTAAGGGCCTAAATGAGTTCCTACATCTATAAATACAACCTAAGGCCTAACCCTAATTCACTACAACATGTCTAGCCACCATTATACTGCTAAAATCCCTCTTGATCATGGCCGCCTTCTCTAATCTTCTACTTAAGCTTTCATACGCAATCCAATGCAAAGATGAAGACTTCTACAACAATTCAAGGAGATAAATTAACAACCCTACAACGTTTCTACATCGATTTCAGTTCTTAATTCGCTAGCCATGCTATGTAAGTTCTAGTTACTTTTTATATTAAAATACTTAATTTTAATATGGCTATGGAATAAAGTGTAATTGGATATAAGCATGTTCATCAACTCAGATCTATTCCTGTTTACCTTTGAACCTTGGGTTTTGAGACTTGTTCACCTCCATTCTTACGTCTAGTTCATGCTCTATTCAGTCGTTGTAAATCAGTTTCTTGGATTCATGTTGATATTATTATCAAGATCTAATCTTTATGCCTATCATGATGATTTATGCTGTTTTCTCTCTAATCTTGTTTTATTGTAAAATTCTACCTTTCCCCTATTTATTTTCTTTTGATGAACCTAGATCCATTTCGGATCTAGGCCTAAACCACGATTTTGCGTATGATTGAATACGGGGAAAAGTATGGGAATATTTCCTATTTGGATATATGCGATTGGTGGAATTGATGGCATAACATGAAAATTGGATATATGGGTATTATTGCCATTAATATGAATTTTTTTAATTGGGGTATCGCCATTATAATGGTAATTGCAAGAATTGGGATTGGCATATGTAATTTGGCTAGAACTTGATAGGTGTAAATTGGCATAAATTTGGCATACATATAAAATGGCATGAACTAAACATATGTAAATTTGGTATGAATTAGGCATATGTAAAACTGATATGTAATCTAGAACTTGGGCATATGTTAATTATGTGAGATTAGTAGTTGAAACACATATGATAATTTATGAGGGCTAATATGAACACGCCTAAGTGGGTTTTTGGTAGTTGGCATGTA
Organism: Allium sativum; assembly: GCA_030737875.1. Classification (NCBI taxonomy): domain Eukaryota; kingdom Viridiplantae; phylum Streptophyta; class Magnoliopsida; order Asparagales; family Amaryllidaceae; genus Allium; species Allium sativum. The sequence goes on from CM060918.1 coordinate 827,318,519, forward strand.
ATAGCCTTAAAGGAGGGATAAATATAAATTGAGGTAAGTTGCCTTTAACGGCATAAGATAAATTGTGGTAAAATTGTTATGAATTTGCATACCATTAATTGATGAACATAATTGAGTCAATTATGGACATCGTTAAATTAGGAATTAACTAATAATTTGAATCGGGAAATTATTAAGACTGGGGTAAATGATTATAAGTGATAATCAATGCTTAGGACACGAGGTTGGACTCATTTGTGACGTAAAACTACCCGGACCCGCCGGGCAAATCCAGTAGTCACAAATGGTAGCCCAATGTGAGAGGTCCTAGGCCCAAATTAACAGCGTAACAATCGTAAAGACACGAGGTTAGACTCTTGTATGGTGTAAGACTGCCCGGACCCGCCCGGCAAATCCAGCTGCCATAAATGTCAGTCCAATGTGAGAGGTCTTTGTAGGGTTACGGCCTTAATGAATTAAGAAATACTTAACTAGATAAACATGTGGTAGGACATGGGGGTTAAGTGGGTGACATGTGGGTGACATATGGAAATACGAATAATAATACTTAACCAACATAACATGGTAATTAGACCAGTGGGTAGGGTTAAGTAAACTAAGAACACTTAATCAATATGGTATGAGTGGGTGGGTTAAGTAATATGATTAGGCTGATGACACTTAACCAATATGGTATGAATGGGTGGGTTAAGTAATATGATTAGGCGAATGACACTTAACTGTTATGACATGAATAGTTGAGTTAAGTAAATCTAAATTAATGCCTAAGTGGGAATGATAACTTATGGAATAAAGTAAGTTTGGCGGAACAATAGATAAGATGAGATAACTTATGTAATAAGGAAGGATGTGCTTCATTGTAGATTAAGCAATATATAAAGACAAGAATGAATTTATAATTGAAGGCGACATAAGTTATATTATAAAAAGGAACAAAACATTGGTTAGGTTGGATAATCCTCTGAGTATCAATCTGATGTTGATTCCGGTCTTCGGGGTTGGTATTTAGGGAATTATTCTCTCTCTCTCCAGTGTGTTTGTAAGTTAAGGGGTACTTGGTTGTAAAAGTTGAATAAGAACATGTTATTGTACCATAATGGGGGTTAATATATGAATCATAGGAATAACATGTTGTGGGTTTATTAATGGACTTAATATAGTGCAAGTTAAGAATTGAATTAATAAGCAAAGTTGAAGGTTGGTATGAATGGAAATAACTAAGTTAAATGATAGGACTAATGAGGTAGCACAAGCGCATAGTTAATGGGTAGACAAAGGGTCTAATGGCAAGTAAAGCCAAGGCGCTTGGTTAAACCCAGATGTTGGGGGTGATATGAATGACATGTAAAATATAACCTATAAGCACTTAACCAAGATAAAGCATGTATTAAGACATGATGATGATGTAGGGGTTAAGTGGGGGATATGGGTGACATGTAAGACATAATTGGTGTATACTTAACCAAAATTTAAGCATGAAAGTGGACATGAATAAGAAGGGGTTAAGTAAGAATTACTAGAGGGGTCCAAGCATAGGTGGGAAGCTTGTGTCAAGGAAAGGGGACCCTTTTTAGACCAGTAGCCCATTATGTATCTTTGTGAGCTCGACCCATGTCGAGGACGGGACACACATACTGGGTTTGATTGTAAGAGGTCAAAACGGGTTAGCGGTGGCAATGCAAGTCCAACGGGTTTCATATGCGTGTGTGGACCCGGGCTAGTAGGTAAGACGTTGTTGCATCGTGTAGGTATAAGCCGTGCATCTCCGTTGTATCGGGTTTCCACTTTGGGGAATGATACACCCCACTGTGTGGCCAGCACGGGTATCTACGAGTTAGGGAGCCGATCGAATGGGGAGGGTAGTGGGTACGACTAGTGGAGATAGGAGCAGGCGGCACCTATGACAGCTGCTAGGAGTACAACTACCATATTATGAATATTGTAATTAGAATGGGGAGGGTTGTGGGTTCCACTAGTGGAGATAGGAGCAGGCGGCACCTATGACAGCAGCTAGGGGTACACGAAACTACCATTATTATTATCACTTATGTTCAGTAGGCACGATCACCTTATTATATAACACGGGCTACTAGTTGGGACACTAGTAGGGGGTAAGGATCCTTGTTACAGGGGACACTAGTTGGAGTACTAGAAGGAATACGAAACATTCCATGTAAGACACTTGTAAAGATGCTAGTTAGGTGGTACAGAGCAAATAGATATCACGGAAATCTTTTAATGGCGAAGAAGAGGAATCATGATATGTTTGATAGGAATCTTACGAAATTATACTTAGTTTATCTTGAATGGGAACCTTGCGATGTTACTTGACAAAAATCACATCTTAGTTATCTTGCCTGTTGCTTATCTTGTCATCATGCTTATGTTTACTTTCAGTTTACTCATGCCATATTATCCTTAACTATTTTTGTGTTGAAAGTCACTAGGACTTACTCAGTCTTTATGACTGACCCGTTTTGTTTCGCCTCTTTTTCTTCCATTCCCCCCCCTAGGTTCACAGGTTGGGAATGCAGCTTAGTTCGGATCTTACCAAGCTCCAAGGCTCTTTCATGTATGGCTTGGATTTCTCTTGGCTATGGCTTGCTTTGCTTTATTGGGGAATACTACAGTTTTTTTTTATGCTTCTTTGTTTTTGAGCAAGACAGATATTTTAATTATGTAATTGGGTATTGGAAGTTGATGGGCTTTTATTGTAAACAATCATATTCAATAAATGATTTTAAGTACTTCCACTTTACTTTCCGCTGTTTTATATATGTCTGTCTTGAAATATTTCTGTTCCAGTACCCATAATGCTCCATTGAAGTTAAGGCATTCCATTTGTGAGTGACCTTAATGGACGTGGGGTGTTACAACCCCCATAGGTCCAGATGCCATAAACTTACACCGGCGCACTTCACAGGTGCGCCGATGTAAATTAACCCTCGCACACTTGGCAAGTGCGCCAGTTACACTGGCCTACTTCCCGCTTTCTTTGTCAAACAACTACCATCCACAACTTCTTCATACGTTACCTGTTTTACGCAAACTCGGAATCTATCCAAACCATAATTCAGAGACGAACGCAGTAGTACAGTCCATTTTACTTAATTCTGAATATTTAATTAAGTTATCCCCGATTTATTATCTTTAATGAAAAATGCGGGGTGTTACATACTCCCTACCGGTACCCCATGGATTCACATTATTGAAGGTTAGCGACCTGATTGGGGTTGAGAGTATTAACGACCTGTCTCACTGCTGATGTGGCTTAAACCATGATTTATTGACCTGGGCACTTCATTTTCTTAGTACGACCTAAATGATTTGTTCAAGGCCCAAGCATTTTGATACAGGAATGACCAAAGCAAATATGTTTGAGCAATTCTCTACAAAATATTCATGTAGACAGTCCACAACATCATGCATATAATGAATGATATACATATTTCCATGCTTGCTAATCACAATATATTACGTTAAAACCAAACCACACATTAGAATCCCTTTATACCCTACCATTTATGCTAACATTTATACTTGTGCATGCATTCTTGAAGTATTTCCATCGTCTCATTCATTACAATCATTTGACACTTGTCTGTTTGAGTTGAGATGAGGCTAATAATGTTGAAAGCATCTCAGCCTGGACATTCATTTACGAGATCCATTGTTTGATTGTAGGCATGCGATCTGATATGTTTCACGAGCTAACGGTCTTAACGACTTGCTTGTAAACATCACAACGAATCGAAGTTTGTAAGAGATGTTTCTAAATGAACAACCCATCGCATATTTATTTGAATCGTGCTCTTAAATAGGGTTAATATTTGCCCCTTGAAGCTAGTATTTTTGCTTAAAATATGAGCTTCGACACATGACGATTGTGATGCTATTTGTCTTCGATCAATAACACCTAAGTTTTGAGGCCTTAAGCGAGTTGCTTCCTTTGCCATGTTGCATTGTCAATCAGCTTGGGAATTGATGCTTTGCTGGCCTGTTAAGATTTACGGTGTGAATTTTGATTCTAATGCTGCGATAATATAAAGTATTTTATTTTATTTGAACCTGAATTTGGCAAGTTGCTATTTTTATTTGCAGTTGCTATATGTAGTGATATGGTTTGGCCATATCCATTTAGGTTGTTGATGACCCGAGCCTGCACGATCCAAGTTTTTGGAGCAACGGAACAATCTGACTCCTTCGGGTCGTTGGACGACCTGGATGCTTGGTCATTGAGCGACCTGGAGGTTAGGTTGCACAATCATTTGGAGACCATGGTGTTAGGTCGTTGGGCGAGCTGGAGGCTAGGTCCTCAGGCGACCTTGATGCTAGGTCATTGGGCGACCTTGAGGCTAGGTCGTTATTCCTGCCTATTTGTTATTGTTCCTGCCTTATAACAACAAAATTGTTTGTGTAATTTGGACTTATACCATACCATCGATTGCCCATATCGATAATGGATTAGTGAAGCATTAAAGAATGTTTTATGGTGAATTTTATGACTGAATAACATAACTGTAAAAAATTATTTTGTTTAACTGTTTATAATTCATAAAACATTGTCTGTACAGATACGAAATTCTAACCCGAATTCATAATGACACTTGAATTATGTTAATCAATATAGATACTAAATATTAATTTCAAGCCCCGCTTTTTTAGTGACTTGTGTAATGTTACATGATAGTTTACGTTTCATAAAACGTGTCGCTTTTCAAATTGGAGCTCCGGTTTGAGTTTTTAAGCCTAGAGCGACTACATCTTTTGGATTGTAAACGAATCAGCGTTTGATTATTCCTCGTCCTTTTGTCAATTTGCCAGAAAGATGTCATTCTGTGCTAACTCAATATATCTTCAATCAATTGTGCATTTAATTTGGCACTCCCGAATTTGTCGCAAAATTGCCAGGGGAATGAGAATTTGCTGATTGTCCATTTTTAGTTCAGGTGCAATAGCTTAGTTGGATTCAGAACTTTGAACTTAAATTTAGTGCCCCCATTTGGGGATATCTTTGGATTTGATGCCCCGCTTGAGGTGGACTTATATTTAGTGCCAACACTTGGGGAGGTCTTATATTTAGTGCCCCCGCTTTGGGAAGTCTTTGGATTTGATGCTCCCGCTTGGGGAGGACTTATATTTTGTGCCATCGCTTGGGGAGGACTTACATATCGTGCCCCCGCTTGGAGAGGTATTATATTTTGTGCCCCCGCTTGGGGAGGTTTTATATTTTGTGACCCCCATTAGGAGGTCTTATATTTTGTGCCCCCGCTTGGGGAGGACTTATATTTTGTGACCCCGCTTAGGGAGGTCTTATATTTCGTGCCCCTGCTTGGGGAGGTCGTATATTTTTTGCCCCCTCTTGTGGAGGTATTATATTTTGTTCCCTCACTTGGGGTGGTCTTATATTTAGTACCCCCACTAGGGGAGGTCTTATATCTAGTGCCCCATCTTGGGGGTGGTCTTATATTTTATGGCGGCGCTTGTTCCTTGTTTGAATTTTCATGATTTTTTCTATTCGCCTTCTAAAACAATGCTCTTTATCTTTGCATTTATGTAAAACACTTAGTTTTTGAATTGGCATTGTTGGGTTCATGATGTCTTGTCAGATTTTAAAGGACTAAGCACTCATCAAGTAGCTAGCAATAAGAAATCATTTTTTAAGCAAGTTTTGATTTGACATAAAATTTTGCAAGCAAGAAATTTATTCAAGTAGATATGCTCTTAGTCATAGAGCTAATGTTTAGTACAATGTTTGTAAAGTTACACACTTTTTTACATGAAGTTTGAATACAACATGAAGTAAAGTTATGGCGATGATGATCACTTACTCTAAGCTATTGAAACTAGAGTGTCACTCAATGGTAATCAGCTAATGGTCGGCCTTGTATTATCCCGTGCTAGAATTTCACTAATTGGACCGGTTTGATTTATGGGTGCACTTTGTTCCTGAAGCGCTAAAGTTGAATTGGAGGCTTGCAGATTCTTTACATACTGTTGTATCCTGTTTTTCCTGATCAGCTCCTTGATGAGATTTTTAAAGTGTCAGCCTTCATTAGTATCATGCCCATGTTGATTATGATAGTGACATAATTTTATAGAATTCACAGCTCTCTTAGAAGTACCCAACTGTGGTGGTTATGGTTAGTGTTCGGTAGCTCTGGTGGCGAAGGAAATGTTTTTCGGAGTATTATTCAGAGGGGTGAACTCAGCGGGTGTAAATATGCGAGTCTTCTTTCCATCTTGATAATCCTTCTCATCATTGTTGAGTCAAAGAATTCATGAAGTTTTGATTACTGAAAAAAAGATGATTCATTATCGACAAAAAGAGATGATCAATGGTTCGACAAAGACATGAAGAGCTTCATATGGTATTTTATATTAGAGACTGATTATTTGGTAGTGTTATTAATGTTAAAATCTATCCTCAAATAATCATTTTCCTCAGTATTGGGAATATATATATAAATATGTGTGTGTGCGCATTCATATGGCTTTCTGGTCAAAACCGGTCAATACCAGCGATCGACCGATTCTGCCCAGAAAAGCCTATAAACATGCACACACATATATAACGTATATATATTTTCAAATTCCTATCTATTGGTGATTTTTTACCTATCAACCGTTTTTAAACAGAAGCAACTATTCGAATAGTCACTTCCATTTCTTCAAGAGTTGCTTCTTTTCCTTTTCACCAATGATCATATCCATTGTTTGTAACTCTTTACTAATGGTTACAACTGTTTATCTCCTATATAAACATCTTGAAATCATCAACTCAATACACCAATCCTTTCTATCTAATCTCTATACTATTGATTTCATTCTTGAACTCTTAAGTATTCAAATGCTCATATTCTTCACAATATCGTTCTTGAATCCTAGAATTTATATATTATTCTTTCGATTCAAAGACAATATCATCTTCCAAAATCTTCATAAACACAAATTCTATTTGAGGATAATTTTATAGGAAGGTTGTACAAGAATTGACAAATTCGTGTTATTGAGAACACACATTGTCAAACTAAAAGTCTACTCATCTTGTTTGAAGTCCTCCGTGTTGTAAGAGGTAAGTGTGAAGTCCTCCATGTTGTAAGAGGCAAGTTTGAAGTCCTTTGTGTTGTAAGAGGCAAGTTGTGATGTCCTCGTGTTGATAGAGGCGTGAAATTCCCATTCGGCTGCTCGGGTGTTGTAAACCTGTTACTTTGGGTGAAATGAGGTTGTTGTTAGTGAAAATCCAGATAGAAGTCTGGGACTGGACACAGGAAGGTGCTCCGAACCAGTATAAAAATCGCTTGTGTAATTTTTCTATTTTTACTGCATTTACTATTATATAGTTCTTTGGTTAGCTATTACTTCATACTTGAATATTGTTCGTCATATTACATGATCCTTGTGAGTGTATTATACTTTACAAGTACACACGCACACTTTCAATTGGTATCAGAGCATGGTCATCTTATAACAGTAACATAGTTATTTGATATATTCTTGTAATATGGCAAATAGCCCAAGTTCTAGCACTCAAAACACCACTTACACGGAAGGTCAATCAACACAAAGACCTCCATTCTTCAATAGCCTTAATTATAGCTATTGGGCAACACATATGTCATTTTACATGCAGTCAAATAGCTATAATACTTGGAATGCTACACAAAAAGAAAATAGTGATTCCAACAACTGATTATTCAGAATGGACACTAGTTGAGAAAACTGTAGCAGCTGTAAATGCAAAAGCAATAAATATATTGTTTTGTGCATTAAATCAAAATGAATATAACTGTGCCGTGTTAGTATCTGTACCACTGCATATCAAACTTGGCAAACACTGAAAACCACTCATGAAGGTATTAAAAGGTAAAACAAGACAAAATAGACAAGCTGAAAAGTCAGTTCCAAAATTTCAAAACGAAGCCGAATGAATTAATCAATGATATGTATTTACGGTTTCAAACTATTCATCATGCACTTATTGGTTTAGGAAAAATATATTCATATTTTGATGTAGTCTCGACAGTCCTACATTCTCTGACTAGTGAATGGGAAGGAAATGTATTAGCGATTGAAGAAGCTAATGAACTTCTGTCATGAAGCCAGATGAATTGATAGAAAATCTAATGTCCTATGAAGCAAATTTTCTAGCTAGAAAGGAACAGAAAGAAGAAAAGAAAAATGTAGCATTTCATGTCGGAAAAGATGAAGATGAGTCAGAATATGAAGATGAAGACTTAGCTTTTATGGCAAAAGGTTTCAAAAAATTCCTGAAACAAAGAAAACTAGTCGATATAACAGAAGGAAATCTGGTTCAAATAAGCCATCATCATCAGTTATAGAATATTTCAACTTCCATAAAAAGGGACACATGCACAAAGATTGTCCGGAGCAAAAGAAAAATCCAGAAAATGACAAGTTTAAACACAAGAAGGACAAATCAAAGAAACGAGCTTTCTCTGTCACATGGGATGATTCTGACTCGTCTTCATCAAAAAGTGAAAGTGATTCAGAAGATGAACAAGCAAATGTTTGTTTCATGGCAACAGACGATGAGGTACAAATTTCTAATTTGATGAAGTTCTCGATATTAATGCTGAACTAATAGTTAAATTTAAAAATATGAAACGACAATGGAAAGAAGCCAAAGCTGATTTGAGTAGAGCAGAGTTTGAATGAGATATGTTAAAAGACGAGAAGAAAATATTAGAAGAAGAACTTGAAAAAGCTCAAGAATCATCATCTAATATTGATTCTCAATTATATCTTTTGAGTCAAGGAATCGAAACTCAAAAAGAGAAAAATGATACTCTCACTACTGGAAATCATTAACTTAAAGCAAAAGTCAAAATTCTGGACCAAGAAAAAGCTAGTTTACAAACCAAGTTAGACAATATTACTCAAAATGTTTCTAACTTCAATAAAGGTTAAGAAAATTTGATAAAAAATCATTGAAAGTTCACATTCTGCTTCAAATAAACAAGGCTCGGGATATAAGAAACAAGAAACCCAGAAACATCTTGGTTTCAAAAAGAAAAAGGTAAAACAAGATAAAGCTAAGAAAAATCTTAGTTTGTTATATTCCAAACCAAAACCAGTTGTGAATTTTCAAAATAAAATTGTCAAGACTGTCAAGATATAGGTTCCTAAAAATAATAATTTGATTAGGAACAAATATATTCAAAACTTTATGAATACTGTGCATTTCAATTCTAATTATGTATATAAAGGGGATATCGGACCTGTATGGGTTTGGACTCCTAGGACCTAACTCTTAGGACCCTATGAAAAGGTGGGTACCATGGACTTAATTTTATTTTTTGCAGGTCCCACTTAAGAAAAGAGGAAAGTGGATATTGGAAAGTGGTTGCTCGAAGCATATGACTGGAGATAAGAGCTTATTGACAAATATTACTTACTCAGATGGTGGCTCCGTCAATTTTGGAGATAATTCAAAATGCTATATAATCGGAAAAGGCGATGTGAGCAATTGCAGTACATCTAACTTACCTCTTATTACTAATGTCATGCTAGTTAGAAATTTAAAACACAATTTACTTAGTATTAGTCAGTTACCCGACAATGGCTTTACCATTTTCTTTTCGGATAATAAGTGTAGTATCTTAGATAATGATCATAAGATAGTTTTCGAAGGATATAGAGACAGAAATATTTATATTCTGAATATGAATATCAATCATAATTTAGATATGTGTATTGTAGCAAATGATAATGATCCATGGCTATGGCACAAATATTTCTGTCACATAAACTTCAGAACAATTGACAAGTTAGCCAAAAACGATCTAGTTAGAGGACTACCCAAAATAAGCTTTATGGTTGATAACATTTGTGACGCATGTCAATTAGGAAAATTGACTAAATCATCCTTTAAATCCAAGAAAGTCATATCAACATTACAACCACTTGAGCTACTACATATGGATTTATTCGGACCAACACAGGTTAAGTCAATAAATCATGGTCAATATGTGTTTGTAATTGTTGATGATTACTCTCGTTACACTTGGACGATTTTCTTGAAAAACAAAAGTGACGCTTTCGATCATTTCAAATCATTCGTCAAAAGAATTTAGAAATCGAAAGGGCTTAAAGTTAAAAATATAAGAAGTGATCATGGCGGGGAATTTGAAAATAATGAATTTGAACATTTTTGTACAAAGAAAGGTATATATCATAATTTTTTGTTCCTAGAACTCCACAACAAAAACGGAGTTGTAGAACGGATAAACCAAACTTTACAAGAATGTGCAAGAACATTATTAAATGAAACCACTTTACCAAAGCATTTTTGGGAAGAAGCTGTTGCAACTCCATGGTATGTTTTGAATCATGGATCCATTCAACCTCTCACCAAGAATACATCTTATGAATTATTTAGTTAAAGAAAGCCAAATATCTCATACTTCAAAGTTTTCAGTTCTAAGTGCTTTATCTTAAATAGGAAAGACCATCTTGGAAAATTTGATCCAAAGTCGGATGAAGGCATATTTGTCGGTTATTCAGAACGAAGTAAGGCCTATTGTATATTTAACCAACGAACCCAAACTATTGAAGAATCACTTCATGTTTCATTAGACGAATTCTATCAACCATCGCATAACATATCGGATGATGATGAAACTATAGTCACTGATAATTCAATCATCACAAATGTTGATTTTGAATTTGAAATAATTGAGAATATTCCTCAACCATGTGTGTTACCTTCTTCACCAAGATTACGATCTCCTCCAAGGATATTTGTAACAACCAGGGATTTTCGACCCTGAAATTGACACAAAACCCATGTCGAATATTCAGATATCGGAAACACCGGATCATTATTATAAAGAAGTTAGAGGGTGAGAAATAGAAAGAAAGTTTGAATAGAAGAAGAAGAAGGTAACAATAGGACAAAATCAGAGTAAACACGAATCTCACAGCGGAACGAATAAAATTTATTATATAACATAACTTTGAAATACAAAACTGTGTGGTATATACATACCATTATCAGAGTACAATACATCATATCACAATGGAAATAATTCTTTAAATACTAACAGTGAAGCCTTCTACTTTGAGCTCCTCCAAGTGTATCTATAAAATCCTGAAACACTTGATTGCCCGTACAAATTTGGGCACCCAAAAGTTTAGGGAAAAAAATAAAATAAACTCTGGGTCAGTCATGGGACCGGTGTGAGTAAACTCCAACCATATTGTTTAACTCTGAAAATTCCTTTTAAAACAAAAGAATAATAGTAGGACCATCCCACACATAAACATTGACGGTTTTTATCTTACTATAACCCAAAATACCATGATATCAAACTCCAGTGATATTATAATAATGTCTAATCAAATAAATAACCAAATAGCAGAACGCTTGCATCTCACGCTCCACATACATAGTATAAAATCAAAAATTGCAAGGCGCTTATTGGAGATTGGATTCCAACAGACAAGATATGGAACCACCTGCCGATAGTGTATCTCTAGAGAGGAATACACTGGGTTCAACAAGAATGTCTTGCAACCCGGCCACACATGACCAACCACTCATTTCTCTTGAGTGTATCGAATATATTGTAACCTATGGTTGCTAGCAACATAACCATTCTCGGGAGATACAGAAGCGAAAAGAAGTAAAAAATATGAATATTCTCTAGATGGTGACAATACACCCTAATGGGGGCGAACTACATAGCCGTGTTTCCTGCCCGATTTTTGTCATTTCCCGGTTGATGAGGCTTGAGGCTATAACGTGTCTCTTGATAGACCACACCTCCACTTTCTTTGAATGCCACATCATCATACCCACCAAATCACAAATTGATTTCCAAAAATATCACAGGTATAAAAAGCTAAGAGGAACAAATTCCTCCGCCACCAGACGTAATACTTTTAAGAGATCAACCGTACGTGATTTATTTGGTATACTTTGTCAGACACTTGTCCATACAAGTTGTCCTTGGACTGGACAAACATAAAGCACCATTCTGGAACAGAACGACCCTTGAATTTCACTCCGTCTTCATGTGTCTTTAGCATAATCTAATTCGCAGCGCTTATGCCTTTATAGAGTGGTTTTAGGATAGTATATCCAACCGGTCTCTCTGTATTGACAACGATGGTCAAAACACTTCGATAGTCGGTTTTTTAACTATCGAAGTAAAAACAACATCCATTCAAATGTACAACTAAACATCACACCATCACTGGTCCTATTTATTTAACATAAATTTTCCATTTCCCGTACCTTCCCAGATATTTCCCAAAACCCGTTTAGCCCTTCACAATTCTTGGAAAACATTTCCAGTTGTTATAAACCTTTATTCTCCCATATTCTAGGTATATATGTTGTTAATGTTCAAAAAACATTCTCATCCTTTCATGATTCTTATTTCTGGTATGTTATAAAATATACGTTATCTACATTGTAAAACATTTCCATAATTTAAAATGTTCCCTTCCGTATGGGTAATATATATCAGATCTCAATTACTTACTTCTACTTACAACTTTGTATAATTCATTTACAATTCTTCGGGAAAAAAACACTTGGGATAAGCAAATTCCAAACCTTTCTAGTGAATAGTGTTATATATAATAATCACGTTTAAGCTTGGTTAACAGTGTTAATTTATCGTTATAGTAAAAACTTTCAATGCGCTGTAATATTCCCTTTTATACTTTTCTTGATATCACAGTCACGCTTAAGCCTGGTCAACAACTTTATTTTAAAAACTCTATTGTTTATAATTATTTACATTAGTCATTAACTCTTCGCTTCATCTTCCTTATACAAAACCATTATTAAACATTTTTCTTCACTTCGTCTTCCTTAGACAAATCCATTTAAAATTTCTCTTATCAAAAATCAATAACGTTCTTCGCCTTTTGACCGTTTCCTTTTTATTTGAATTATTATACCCAATTCCAGTAAACATCTCATCACAAACTCAATACCATGAAATTCATTAAATAATGATTAACTTGATCATTTGCTAAAGTGAAACAGTTTACTTCATTATTAATGAACTATATTAAGTATACTAGTTCAATAATTATTTAAACTTCATTAATTAAAAAGGTAATTAAATATTATTAATTTTGATTAATTTATTTCTAAATTATTCCATTAGATTAATTTAAGACCAATTAACCTAAAAATCAATTTCCAATAAACGGTTGGTTTGGAGTTTGATTTGATCGACTCCAAACCAACAGTTAATTTGATAACTGATTTTAATTAAATTTCTTCATTTGATTAATATAATTAATCCAAAAATATTCTTTAATTGATTGTCTTTAAAATAATTATCCAATATTTACTCGTAGGATAATTACAGCTTTATAACTTATAAAATAATCATTTATATTTACTTTATAAAAACAAACCACAAAATACCAGTTTATAATAGAACATATATTATAATTTAAAACTTCGCTTTAGTTATAAAAATATACTTCTTTTAACTTCGTTGATCTGCCTACCAACAAATCAAATTTTTGACAAAGAGATGAGTTTACGGTCGGTGCTGCCACTTTCCTTATCGATATCGTCTATTTATTTAATCAAATTAACGTTGAATTTTCACTCAACATCACTATCCACACAGGGTTTTAATGTCATTTGGATTCAAACAGTGCATACATAAATAATATAAAACAACCAGTACATATAAATAATGAGGAATTCGGTTGGATTCCTCCAACCGGTTTCCTGCATCCACAGATGTTTGTCAACACAATTAACACTGATTCATACCAGAGAATATTATAATAGATGGAATCAGTATCCAACCAATGATGTGTACATTTGCAACGATACATATATTTCAACCCATTTAATTGTAATCTACCTAAACAACCATCACGAAGCATTCAACCATTATTTAAAATATAATTATCCTATTTTAAAATAAACAGAGTTAGTGAATTTACTCACATATGCGCGTTAACTGTAAAATACGATTTGCGTCGATTGATTTGGTTGAGCGGTTTATTTTACCTAAATTCAGACGAGCTCCAAATGGCTCTGAATCAGTTCCAGAACATAGTCTTCGTCCTTATGATCCCAACAGATCAAACGGTTTGTGAAACACTTAATCCACTCGCCTCCAACAATTTGCATATAGACATCTTTTTCCTTTCGTGAAATCATCCTAGCTCTAGAAAGTATCCTCGTAAAAACATGTATCGACCCTCCTTATCATACTGCAATTTTTCTTCTATTCATATTGGGCCTTGCATGCCCCTTTTTATTTTCATTTTTCACTTGGGCTTTACAAAATAGATCGGCCCACTTCAAATTATGAACCTGCCGGCCCCCTTTTTACCATGCGAGAACAACCATCCGAAGACCAAAGGGAGGAATACAGATTTCACTTCACACACTTCTTGTAAGTCACGGTCAAATTGTTTTATATATTGTTTTCTTTACATTGGCTTTATGTTACTAACCGGCCCACATGATAACATACCTTCCTCTTCCACCTAATAACTTCTGATCTCGCTCCTATATCAAACGTGCTACTGCTGCGACTCCTCATAGCCTCCAACCTCCTCGTCATTTCACTAAACATACTGTCGAAACTACCAACATCTATCTTCGCCTATACCGTCAGTTCTTTCATCATATTCCACACGAGACCTTCGGCCTCATGTTATTGAACTCCTGCTCCCAAAAGTACCCGCAACTCTCCGTATTTTTTCACATCATAACCGGAATAACACCGCCTTTCACGCATACACAACCTCCCGTCCCCATGCAACCTTCTTCTTCTGTTATGACATCTCCTTCCACGCACATCATCTTGTCACTAAACAACTCACCTTGGTTGCACTTGTTACCACCCTCAACGGAAATAGCCTCTCGACAAACTCACCTCAAAACCACACACCACAACACAAAAGATAACGCCACCCGTACACCTATCATTCAGTTCGAATCCATGAATGCAAGGCTCCGGTTCTTAAATTTATTCCCTCTCCAGTTATAATTTCCTTCCACCATGTTCACGCAAAACATCCACTATTCACGCATCATCACTGTTCCCTAAAAACCCAATAAACCAAGCGCCATGTATCCACTTCCCATTCCTTAGAACACTCATCCACCTTCAATTCTGCAACTAACACCGCCAAATACAGAACTAAAAATGTCATCATATTATACTCCAAAATATCTTCCTCCCCTCACCGATTAAAACATGAGTAGTATTACGCTCCACCATTCTGCCAAGAAACAAATCAAGCTCTTCAGCACTTCTTGCTTTACAGACCCAACAAAACAATATTCTCCTTAAAAAAATAAGCTTATGTACCAGAGAACTCCAGGGTTTCGAAAGCTGCGGTCCCCATTACTTCTTTACCTGCTCCTCTTCATTCCTTGTAGCCCGTCTTACTCTCCACTACTAAAATGATTTCCAATATTTTCATTTCAAAAACATCCTCCCTCAATTAAACGCTCAGCCCCAGTATGCCCTCCTCGTACATGCCACTACTTCCTATTTCTCAAAGCCATGCCCTCTCCTGGGTATGCAACCCACCGCCGAAACTTGAAGACTCCATCCTTCCTCAACTCTCAACCAGAAATGAGCTACTCTCCTCACCTATATTCTCACCTCACTGGCCTCACACCGGAGCCACTACCTTGGCGTCTCACTTCATGCCGGACACCTACTTCGAAATACACGTCGTCTCAATATTATACTTTTTCAAGCCATTTCAGTATTTATTCCCCCACGTCCTTCCCTCTTTACTCAGTAAAAACTCATTATTCACTCTCACGTGCTTTATTCCTAACTTCACTATATTGTATTGGAATTACTTTCTACAAAACCGACGTCAGCTCCTGTTTTCTATTTTGGATCTTGCTTTACTTTTGCTGTTGAAATGGATAAATGGTTTGGCTTTGGCTTTTGATCCGGAAAATGGTGTCTTAGTTTAAGAAGAGAAGCAGAGAGAATGAGCTTGCTTATTTATATAGATGCCAAGACGTGGTGGCCAAGGAGTGTAAACGGATGCTAGCTAAGTTCGTAGGTGGTGTAGGTGTGCAGACGTGAATTGAAAATACAATGAGCGTACTGAATTGATTTGAAAACTTAACAGCATTTTTAAATTGCTTTGTCGACAAGTTTAGAAACATGGGCTTAGATTTTCAAAGTGTAGCTGTGCGTACGTACGTTTTAGGCTGTTGAATAGTATGTAGATCTTCTTGTTAGTATTAGAGTAGGTACCTAGTTTATATTTGGTCTGTACATTTCTAAACATAGAGGGGGCGTTGTATATACTTTTAGGTAGGTATATTGCATAATAGGATAATACGGTGATCTAAAAATACACAGCAGTGTTTGCTTGGGCATGAAGTGTATACGTTTGCAGAAGAGCGTCACGCCGTAAGTAGGGTAGGTTAGATTTTGATTAACCTATTTCTTTGGTCTTAAGGAAAGAAACGTGTGGCCACCAAGTTTACATCACCATGAAGGGTTAGGAAATAGATAGGCTGCGTGATTTGATTTTCGGTATGGAGCATTTATAGCGATGTGAAATAGACAGTTGTAAAGGAAATTCAAGGGTTTAGGTATATGTATATATTTATCCATGTTTACGGGGTCCCGTATAATTCTATTTATTAATAGACCGCTACAGACATAAGTAAAAATACAGTCATGTCCAGCGAGGTACCCCGGTCCCAAAAATATAATAATATCGCTAGATTAACTTATATTGTGGAACCCCAAATGTTGTTACACGGTGCAAAATACTTCAAATAAAAAGATGCATATTTAATTAATTAAAAATTACAGTAAAATCCTAAAAATTAAATTTTAACTATTTCTCAAAGATCTTGTCTAAATTTGAAACAAATATTTAATTATGTTAAATAAACCGTTATGGCTTATAGACGAATCCATAGCGACTATTTGAAAATTTAATTTGGACATAACTCACAATCTTCGAGACAAAATCTCGATTTTTCGCTTCCATTAGAAAAATACTGTTCAACAAATTCCAACATTTCTTGTTTCGAAGAAATCCAACTAATAACAGATCCTATACACTTAGTTGAAGTTCAAATTGTAATATTATGAACTGCCGCGATGTTATAGGCTTAATTATAACTATATTATAATTAATACGTTTAATTATCGTTAATTAATAAATTATTATACCGCTAAAATTCTGGGATGTTACATTCCTTCCCCCTTAAAAGAATTTCATCCCCGAAATTACTAAGCAGAAAAGATGTTATAACTCTTCTAACAACCCTAAACCCACTTGGTTAAAATTTTACACTTCACATTTGCTCAACACAATCCTCTACATAATTTTAATCCTTATGCTATACTCAACTTTCCATGATTATCCCATCAACCTGTCCATCATTCCATCACCTTAATCTTATTTTCAACTTATATGCTCTACTGCATATCTCGTCATCTTTCAAATTTATTTTAAATCAATTTATTAGTTTTATTATTCTCCTTTAAATTTTACTAATCGATTTTGATTTTCTTATTTTAGATTGCAATCAATAAGTGGATTTTTCCTTACAAAAAATTCTAACTCTTTAAGCTTTCGAAATTTTTTGCTAGTGTTTTATTTGCACGGCTGAATTTGTACAACTACAACTCGCCTCTCTAGGCCTTTTCCCATCCAAATAAAAATCAACAGCCAAGTGGCTTACCAAACTGGCTCATAAAAATCTCATATCCACCGAAAATATAAACTCATACCTTTTTACTGGGCATTCTACTCTATCTTTTCTACTTGACATTACTTCAGCATATACCCATGCCTTCACTTGACTTCCAATAAATTTATCCTCTAATCAAATCATTCGCTTTTACTTAAGCCAAATTCCCTTTCAATACCAGTTACAATTTCAATTCCAAACTCTTACTCAACAATCCATTTCCATTCCAGATTATTTCTAATCCAGTCCAATTTTATTTAAGTTGAATTCCATTTTATTATTCACTTTTGCACTTTTGATACGTTTAACAATATAAGCTAAATTCAGAATTCAAATTCCTAGGATTTATTTCAAATCAGTTTGAAATCATATATATACATTTACATATAATTATAGCAAATTTAAAATCTTTGAGTTTTTGAACAACTCATTTCCTTAAACAATTAAAAAACAAAATCTCTGGTAATAATCTGTCACTTAGAAACCCGAAAATGACACTGATGATGCGGCCGTCATCCTCAGAATTATTTTCCAGTAATCGAAGTGAGTTCAATACTATATTACTTTTCAAAACAATTCTTAAACACTTCCATTTTGAAATCAATTCAAAATATACTTCACAATGCTTGGAAAAAATTTCAAAATTTTCCTAAGATCTTAAATTTCCTTTTTTTTTATTTCAAATTCATTTTCACACACCTTTCTAAGTTTTCACAACTTTAATCCCAATTCTGATTTGAATCCAGATTTGGTCCGTCTCGATTTTATATCTTATATTTATATGAATTCTGATGGGTTACTTATATAACCATCTCAATTATAATCTTATTTGATTATAATAACAAATCAACACAACCAATATATAATAGTAATTCCAATATATATACACTTCTTTTATATCAAAATATAATTTGGGTACAATTGTTTCATTTACCCTCCTTCAAAACAATACTATGTCAAATTACTCTGTTCAAGAGTTTAGAAAAACTTTTCGATATAGTGTGCACTACCATATCGACCAGAATTTTTAAACCACTCGACAAACCAATCGACACAATATAAAATCATTTTATATAATCTACAAATACGTTCACTCATATATATACACTCAAACTCAGTCTAGGATATTACTAACCCTATCTTTACTGAGTTACGCCACATAGCCAAGGTAATCACTTAACCTTCAGCTCTGATACAATTGTAACGACCACATGATTTTCGACCCTGAAAATCGACACAAAACCCATGTCGTATATTCGGATATCGGAAACATCGGATCATTAGTAGAAAGAAGTTAGAGGGTGAGAAATAGAAAGAAAGTTTGAATAGAAGAAGAAGAAGGTCACAATAGGACAGAATCATAGTAAACACGAATCTCACAACGGAACGATAACGTATTATATAACATAACTTTGAAATAAAAATCTTTGTGGTATATACAAACCATTATCAGAGTACAATACATCATATCACAGCGGAAATAATTATTTAAATACTAACGGTCAAGCCTTCTGCTTTCCAAGTGTATCTGTAAAAGCCTGAAACACTTGACTACCCATACAAATTTGGGCACCCAAGAGTTTAGGGAAAACAAACAAAATAAACTTTGGGTCAGTCTTGGGACTGGTGTGAGTAAACTCCAACCATATTGTTTAACTTTGAAAAATCTTTAAAAAAAAAAGAATAATAGTAAGACCAGCCCACACATGAGCATGGACGGTTTTTACCTTACTATAACCCAAAATACTTTGATATCAAACTCCAGTGATATTATAATAATGTCTAATCAAATAAATAACCCAATAGCAAAACGCTTGCATCTCACGCTCCATATACATAGTATAAAATCAAAAAACCGCGGGGCGCTCATTAGAGATTGGATTCCAACAGACAAGGTATGGAAGCACCTGCCGATAGTGTATCTCTAGAGAGGAATACACTGGTTTCAACAAGAACGTCTTGCAATCAGGCCACACATGACCGCCACTCATTTCTCTTGAGTGTATCGAATATATTGACACCTACGGTTGCTAGCAACTTAACTGTTCCCGGGAGATACAGAAGCGACAAGAAGTAACAAATATGAATATTCTCTAGATGGTGACAATACACCCTATTGGGGGGGACCCACATAGGCATGATGCCTGCCCGATTTTTGTCATTTCCCGGTTGATGAGGCTTGAGGCTATAATGTATCTCTTGACAGATCACACCTCCACTTTCTTTGAATGCCACATCGTCATACCCGCCAAATCACAAATTGATTTCCAAAAATATCACGGGTATAAAAAGCTAAGAGGAACAAATTCCTCCGCCACCAGATGTAATATTTTTAAGAAATCAACCGTAAGTGATTTATTAGGTATACTCTGTCAAACACTTGTCCATACAAGTTGTCCTGGGACTGGACAAACATAAAGCACCATTCTGGAACAGAATGGCCCTTGCATTTCACTCTGTCTTCAATTATCTTCAGCATAATCTAATTCACAGCGCTTATGCCTATACAGAGTGGTTTTCGGATAGTATATCCAACCGGTCTCTCTTGATTGACAACGATGGTCAAAACACTTCGATAGTCGGTTATTTAACTATCGAAGTAAAAACAACATCCATTCAAATGTACAACTAAACATCACACCATCACTGGTCCTTTTTATTTAACATAAATTTTCCGGTTTCCCATATCTTCCCAGATATTTCCCAAAACCCATTTGCCCTTCACATTTCTTGGAAAACATTTCCAGTTGTTATAAACCTTTATTCTCCCATATTCCAGGTATATATGTTGTTAATAGTTGAAAAACACTCTCATCCTTTCATGATTCTTATTTCCGTTATGTTACAAAATATACGTTATCTACATTGTAAAACATTTCCATAATTCAAAAAGTTCACTTCCGTATGGGTAATATATATCAGATCTCAATTATTTACTTCTGTTTCCGACTTCTTATAATTCATTTACACTTCTTTGGGAAAAAAACATAATTATTCTCTTATCACTTGGGATAAGTAAATTCCAAACCTTTCTAGTGAGTAGTGTTATATATAATAATCACGTTTAAGCTTGGTTAACAATGTTAATTTATCGTTATAGTAAAAACTTACAATGCGCTGTAATATTCCCTTTTATACTAATCTTGTTATCACAGTCATGCTTAAGACTGGTCAACAACGTTATTTTAAAAACTCTGTTATTTATAATTATTTACATTAGTCATTAACTCTTTGCTTCATCTTCCTTATATAAATCCATTATTAAATATTTTCTTCGCTTTGTCTTCCTTAGAAAAATCCAATTAAAACTTCTCTTATCAAAAATCAATAACGTTCTTCGTCTTTTGACCATTTCCTTTTTATTCGAATTATTATACCCAATTCCAGTAAACATCTCATCACAAACTCCATACCATGAAATTCATTAAATAATGATTAACTTAATCATTTGCTAAAGCAAAACAGTTTACTTCATTATTAATGAACAATATTAAGTATACTACTTCAATAATTATTCAAACTTCATTAATTAAAAAGGTAATTAAATATTATTATAATTTATTTCTAAACAATTTCCATTAGATTAATTTAAGACCAATTAATCTAAAAATAAATTTCCAATAAACAGTTGATTTGATCGACTTCAAAGCATCAGTTAATTTGTTAATTGATTTTAATTACATTTCTTCATTTTATTAATATAATTAATCCAATAATATTCTTTAACTAATTGTCTTTAAAATAATTATCCAATATTTACTTGCAGGATAATTACAGCATTATAACTTATCAAATAATCATTTATATTTACTTTATAAAAACGAACCATAAAATGCCAGTTTATAATAGAACGTCTGTTATAATTTAAAACTTCGCTTTAATTATAAAAATTTCCTTTTTTAACTTCGGTTATTCGCCTACCGACAAATCAACTTTTTGACAAAGAGATGAGTTTACGGTTGGTGCTGCCACTTTCCTAATCGATATCGTCTATTGATTTAATCAAAATAACGCTGAATTTTCACTCAACATCACTATCCACACAGGGTTTTAATGTCATTTGAGGTCAAACAGTGCATATATAAATAATATAAAACAACCAGTACATATAAATATTGAAGAATTCGGTTGGATTCCTCCAACCGGTTTCCTGCATCCACAGATGTTAGTCAACACAATTAACACTGATTCATATCACGGAATATTATAATCGATGGAATCAGTATCAAACCAATGATGTGTACATTTGCAACGATACATATATTTCAACCCATTTAATTGTAATCTACCTAAACAACCATCACGAAGTATTCAACCATTATTTAAAATATAATTACCCTATTTTAAAATAAACAGAGTTAGTGAATTCACTCACCTCTGCGCGTTAACCGTAAAATACGATTTGCGTCGACTGATTTGGTTGAGCGGTTTATTTTCCCTAAATTTAGACGAGGTCCAAATGGCTCTGAATCAGTTCTAGAACGTAGTATTCGTCCGTATGAACCTAACGGATCAAATGGTTTGTGAAACACTATAATCCACTCGCCTCCAACAATTTGCCTGTAGCCATCTTTTTCCTTTCGTGAAATCATCCCATCTTTAGAAAGTTTCCTCGTAAAAACATGTACTGACCCTCCTTATCATACTGCAATTTTTCTTCTATTTATATTGGGCCTTGCATGCCCCTTTTTATTTTCATTTTCACTTGGTCTTTACAAAATAGATCGGCCCACTTCAAATTATGAACCTGCCAGCCCCCTTTTTACCATGCGAGAACAGCCATCCGAAGACCAAAGGGAGGAATACATATTTCACTTCACACACTTTCTGTAATTCATGGTAAAATTGTTTTATATATATTATTTTCTTTATATTGGCTTTTATGTTACTAACTGGCTTGCATGATAACATATGTTTACTTCCTCCTAATAAATTCTGATCCCGCTCCTATATCAAACATGCTACTGCCGTGACTCCTCATGGCATCCAACCTCCTCGTCATTTCACTAAACATACTGTCGAAACTACCAACATCTATCTTCCCCTATACCTTCAGTTCTTTCATCATATTCCACACGAGACCTTTGGCCTCTTGTTATTGAACTCCTGCTCCTAAATTGCCCACAACTCTCAGTATTTTTGCACATCATAACTGGAATAACACTGCCTTCACGCATACACAACCTCCCATCCCCATGCAACGTTCTTCTTCTGTTATGACATCTCCTTCCACACACATCATCTTATCAGTAAACAACTCACCTCAGTTGCACTTGTCACCGCCCTCAATGGAAACAGCCTGTCAACAAACTCACCTCAAAACCACACACCACAAAACAGAAAATAACGCCACCCGTACACCTACCATTCAGTTAGAGTCCATGAAAGCAAGGCTCCGGTTTTTAAATTTATTCCCTCTCCAGTTATAATTTCCTTCCACCATGTTCACGCAAAACATCGACTATTCACGCATCATCACTGTTCCCTGAAAACCCAATAAACCATGCGCCATGTATCCACTTCCCATTCCTTGGCACACTCATCCACCTTTAATTCTCCAACTAACACCGCCAAATACAGAAGAAAAATGTCATCATATTATACTCTAAAATATCTTCCTCCCCTCACCGATTAAAACATGAGTAGTATTAAGCTCCACCATTCTGCCAAGAAACAAATCAAGCTCTTATGCACTTCTTTCTTTTCACACCCAACAAAATAATGTTCTCCTTAAAAAAATAAGCTTATGTACCAAAGAACTCCAGGGTTTCAAAAGTTGCTGTCTCCGTTACTTCTTTACC
The DNA here is from genome assembly GCA_030737875.1 of Allium sativum. NCBI lineage: Eukaryota > Viridiplantae > Streptophyta > Magnoliopsida > Asparagales > Amaryllidaceae > Allium > Allium sativum. Next base: position 827,342,027 of record CM060918.1, read on the forward strand.
TGCTCCTCTTCATTCCTTGTAGCCCGTTTTACTCTCCACTACTAAAATGATTTCCAATATTTTCATTTCATAAACATCCTCCCTCAATTTAACACTCAGCCCCAGTATGCCCTCCTCATGCATGCCACTGCTTCCTATTTCTCAAAAACATGCCCTCTCCTGGGTATGCAACCCATAGCCGAAACTTGAAGACTCCATCCTTCCTCAACTCTCAACTATAAATGAGCTACTCTCCTCACATATCTTCTCACATTACAGGCCTCACACCGGAGCCACTACCTTGGCGTCTTACTTCATGCCGGACTTGCCACCCACTTCGAAATACATGCTGTCTCAATATTATATTTTTTTCAAGCTATTTCAGTATTTATTCCCCCAAGTCCCTCCCTCTTTACTCAGTAAAAACTCACACTTCACTCACACGTGCTTTATTCCTAGCTTCACTATATTGTATTGGAATTACTTTCTACAAAACCGACGTCAGCTCCTGTTTTCTATTTTGGAGCTTGCTTTTCTTTTTTGTGGAAATGGATAAATGGTTTGGCTTTGGTTTTTGATCCTGAAAATGGCATCTTGGTTTAAGAAGAGAAACAGAGAGAATGAGCTCGCATATTTATAAAGACACCAAGACGTGGTGGCCAAGGAGTGCACATGGATACTAGCTAAGTTCGTAGGTGGTGTAGGTGTGCAGACGTGAATTGAAAATACAATGAGCGTATCGAATTGATTTGAATACTTAACATCATTTTTAAATTGCTTTGTCGGCAAGTTTAGAAACATAGGCTTAGATTTTCAAAGTGCAGCCGTGCATATGTACGTTTTAGGCTGTTGTATAGTACGTAGATCTGCTTGTTAGTATTAGAGTAGGTAGATAGTTTATATTTGGTCTATACATTTCTAAACATAGAGGGGGCATTGCATATACTTTTAGGTAGGTCTACTGCATAATATGATAATACGGTGATCTGAAAATACACAGCAGTGTTTGCTTGGGCATAAAGTGTATATGTTTGCAGAAGAATGTCACGCCGTAAGTAGGGTAGGTTAGATTTTGACTTACCTTTTACTTTGGTCTTAAGGAAAGAAATGTGTGGCCACCAAGTTTACATCACCTTGAAGGGTTAGGAAATAGATAGGCTGCGTGATTTGATTTTTGGTATGGAGCATTTATAGCGATGTGACATAGACAGTTGTAAAGGAAATTCAAGGGTTTAGGTATATGTATATATTTATCCATGTTTACGGGGTCCCGTATAATTCTATTTATTAATAGACCGCTACGGACATAAGTAAAAATACAGTCATGTCCAGCAAGGTACGCCGGTCCCAAATATATAATAATATCTGTATATTAACTTATATTGTGGAACCCCAAATGTTGTTACAGGGTGCAAAATACTTCAAACAAAAAGATGCATATTTAATTAATTAAAAATTACAGTAAAATCCTAAAAATTAAATTATAACTATTTCTCAAAGATCTTGTCTAAATTTGAAACAAATATTTATTTATGTTAAATATACCATTAGGGCTTATAAACGATTCCATAGCGATTATTTGAAAATTTAATTTGGACATAACTCATAATCTACAAGACAAAATCTCGATTTTTTAGTTCCATTAGAAAAATACTGTCTGACAAATTCCAACATTTCTTGTTTTGAAGAAATCCAACTAATAACAGATCATGTACACTTAGTTGTAGTTCAAATTGCAATATTACGAACTACCACGACGTTATGGGCTTAATTATAATTATATTATAATTAATACGTTCAATTACTGTTAATTAATAAATTATTAAACTGCTAAAATTTCGGGATGTTACAATATTAAGAGATCATCCGGTACAAAATATAATCAGAGAAGTAACATCACAAATTAGAACACGGAGTCAACTCAATCAAATGGGTTATGTTGCCTTTCATTCGAATGTCGAACCTAATAATCCAAAAGAAGTTGCTGCTGATGAATAATGGATCATTTCCATGCAGGAAGAATTAAATCAGTTCGAACGCAATGATGTCTGGGAACTTGTTCCAAGACCAACTGAGTAGTCAGTTATTGGTACTAAATGGGTCTATAAAAATAAGGCAGATGAACAAGGAAATATCACCAGAAATAAAGCAAGATTAGTAGCACAAGGATATAATCAGGAAGAAGGTATTGATTATGAAGAAACATTTGCACCAGTTGCTCGACTAGAAACTATCAGAATCTTATCATCCTTTGCTTGTCATCATAATTTCTAACTTTATTAGATGGATGTCAAAAGTGCTTTTCTAAATGGATTTATCAAAGAGAATGTATATTTCGAACAACCTCCCTTGTTCATACATGAAAAGCATCCTGACTACGTATACAAACTTAAGAAGGCTTTGTATGGTTTAAAACAGCACTTCATGCTTGGTATGAACGATTACGCAGCTATCTTACTGATTCAGGATTTCAAATAAGCAAAGTCGATCAAACTTTGTTTATTAAACATTCTCGCAAAGATATATTGGTTATCCAGATATATGCAGACGATATTATCTTCGATTTGACAAACGATAAACTCTGCAAAGAATTTGCGGATATTATGACCAAAGAATTTGAAATGTCACAAATGGGATAACTATTATATTTTATTGGTCTTCAAATCAAACAACTTTCGAACGGTATTTTTATTAATCAAGAAAAATACTGTTGAAATGTTATCAAGCGCTTCGGTTTAGAAAACACGTCTGGTAAACCTACTCCTTTGAGTACAACTACACATCTTGAAAAAGATGAGAATTGTAAGAGTGTTGATCAGAAATTATATCGAAGCATGATTGGTTCTCTTCTTTATCTTACAGCAAGTCGTCCCGATATAGTGATAAGTGTTTGTCTATGTGCACGATTTCAAGCAAATCTATAGGAGTTACATTTACGAGCAGTAAAACGTATAATTTGTTATCTTAACAATACCAAAGATTTCGGTCTTTTCTACCCAAAGGAATGTTCATTCGAATTAGTATCATATAGTGATGCTGATTTCGGAGGTTCTTAGAAAGAGTACAAGTGGTACGTGCCATTTTATTTGAAAATCACTTGTCTCTTGGTTTAGTAAGAAACAGAATTGCGTTTCACTATCAACATGTGAAGCCAAATATATATCGGCAGCTCTTGCTTGTACTCAAATAATATACATGCAACAAACACTTCGAGATTTTGATATTCATTTATCAAATTCTATTATATACTATGATAACACCAGTGCTATAAACTAATAAAAAAATCCAGTAAATCATTCTCGAACGAAGCATATGGATATCCTTCATCATTTCTTGAGAGACAATATTGAAAAAGGAAACATTTGTCTCGAATATGTCCAAACTGATCATCAACAAGCGGACATTTTTACTAAGCCTCTACCTGGATCAAGTTTTATTACATTGCGTAGAGAGCTTGGATTAATTTCTAGGAATGAACTTGATACGTAGACACGGAAGTTATATATCACTAAGTTCATTTCTATATTCGGTTCATTCACTTTCAAAATTCAGCTATTTTATAGCTATTTCTATCTTTAGTAAAAGAATATGAGCTATTCATTGTTTGTACGACACTTCTCATCTACCAATCTATATGTAGACAACTCTATATAAGCTTATCATTCATTCTCTTTTTTGGCATCTTCTCAAATCTAAGTCTATTTTTTAAAGGTTTAAATACTCAATATGGCTCATATATGCGATGAGTGCGCACAAATGTCTCACATTTCAGTTACTAGTTTTGAACCAGAGGAGAATTACTCTCCTGAAACTCCGTAAAGCAAATCACACTACACTCATACCCCCAGTAATACGCCTTCATCTAAACGTGCAAAGAAAGCACTGTTTTGCTCACCTCGAACTAGAGAAAAGTTTAATGAGATTCATCATTATCAGATGCATCAAATGGATCTTCAGTGACAATTTCATTATGAGTAACGACTTACTTCCAAATGATTATCATTATTAGAACGCATGGCATCATTTTTCTGTAGCACAAACAAACATAGCGTTTATGAACCAATGCCACATGCTCCTTCATCCTCTAGGAGTCCAAACTCTTGGGATCATAACTATAATCGTAACAAGGGTGTAAAGGAAAAACGGTCACCATGGACAACTCGTATTAACGAGGCCAGGGAAGAGTCAACTGACCATAATTCGGCTACATCTCATTAGTTTTATTTTTAAATATGTTATGATTATATTTATGTACTTTTCCTATGTTATAATATATATGTACTTCCTTTTGAAAGAATTCAATAAAGTTTAGATCGTTACAAAAATAGAAGAAGAGAAAAAGGGCAGAAAAACAAAAATCTAAAGCACCAGTCGACCGGCAAAAATAGACTAGTTGACCATTTTGATCTCTGTTAAAAAAGGTCGACCGGTACGTTTCCAGCGGTCAAACATTCGTGTTTTTTTCTGTTTTTAAATTGAAACAACACGTCAGTTTCACCCCTCTCACCAATTCATTTCTATTTTCAATGTTCAAAACAACAAAATCCCCAAGAGCCCTAGCTTAAAAATTCTCCAATCTCTTTCAATTTCATCATGGATCCTCCACAAAAACGGTCAAAGAAATCTTCTACCCCCGAATCTCAACCACAATCTATTGATTCCAGCATCAAAAAATGGATAATGGATCCCATAGCTGTAAAAAAAGATGGAATCAAATGAAGGATTTCAAAATATACAAAGGTTCATATATTAAATTCTTGGATATTTCAAGTTATCATGTTCTCAGTCTTGCAAGGAAGGCTGAACTCGAGCCTCTACAAGATTTAGACAAAAATAATGTAGATATTAATCATGTTATGATTAAACTTTTCTATGCTAATCTAAATTTGGAGAAATATAAGCCTGAGAATCTGGCACAATGACTTTGGTTAGTTGTTTGCGATAAAGAATTTTTCATTTCATGTGCAAGGATGGCACAAGTTCTCGAATCATCATTTTATGGTAAAAAATTCTCAAGTAATTTCTGTCCGGTTCATATACGAAATAGTGTAAGCCATCAATTCATTGAAGATGATAGCAAAGACACAAAATCTATTGGTTTAAGGCCTATGGCAAGTGTTTTACATCATGCACTTATGCATTCCTTATTCCCGAGACTAGGAAATTTCGACGCCGTTTACAAAGAAAACTTTAAGGCATTATACGCTATTTATGGAGATGTCAATATAAACTGGATTGGAATGATTTTTGATGAAATCTTGAGCATTAATGATTCTACAAGGTCGACAATATTCTATAATGAATACGTTATGCGTCTCTTACTCGATTGTGGTATTACTCCTCCCAAGTCTCCATCCTCATGACCTAAGTGCATCAACAAAGCATCAATCAAAAGGATGAAGCTACCTCCACCTTATTTCTCAATTAGTTCATTTGAACAATGGAAGGAGAGAAGTCATGAAGGCACCACTTCACAATCATCTAGGCCAAAACCGGAAGAAGTAAAACTTCTTGGACCATCTTCTTCAACTTAAGAATCGCTTGACCAAATTGCGCGTAATCAATTCTTGCTTGAAGCACGTCTTAACCGCATGGATACGAAAATGGAAAAACGCTTTACCAAAATAAAATCTTTCTTTGGAACTTTATGGAAAGCGATTTCTTGTTGTCCTTCAACGTCGCAATCTCAAGATCCCGGAAAATGTCTGGCACCTCCTTCTTACAATTGGACATCTTCCAATGAGGCGGCAAGCTCCGGGACTAGACATGGTCGTGGTAGTTCTCAAGTTGAAGAAGAGGAAGAGGAAGAAGAAGATGACGATGAGGAAACCGAATCCGAGTCTTAGATTTGCATCTCACTGGTTTATTTTACCCCTTGCTTATGTTATTATGACTGTGTTTTGCTATCTTAAGAATCCATTAGCACTTGTACGTAAATAGTGCTATGTATTTTATTTGACATAGACTTGGTTGTGTACGTTATGACTCTTGGGTATGTTTTGGTGGTACGTTATGTGTGGTATGATGAATGATACAATTATGGTATGTATTTCATCTGCTGGTATCATATTCACTCTTATCGATTTTGTTTATCTACTCCTTTTTGTCGATGACAAGAGGGATAAAAGTGGACTAAAAGTGTTGTGCATGAACTATATTATAAGTGCTTAAATTTATGGGGAGATTATATACAAGTGGAATTCTTAAAGTTTTAAGAGCTATGTTTTCATCAATCAAAAAGGGGGAGAATGTTGAGTCAAGGAATTCATGAAGTTTTGATTACTGACAAAAAGATGATTCATTATCGACAAAAAGAGATGATCGATGGTTCGACAAGGACATGAAGAGCTTCATATGGTATTTTATATTAGAGATTGATTATTTGGTAGTATTGTTAATGTTAAAATCTATCCTCAAATAATCATTTTCCTCAGTATTGGGAATATATATATATATATATGTGTGTGTGTGTGTGTGTGTGCCCTTCATATGGCTTTCTGGTCAAAACCGGTCACCCAGTCAAATACCAGCGGTCGACCGATTCTGCCCAGAAAACCCTATGAACATGCACACATATACATAACGTATATATATTTTCAAATTCCTGTCTACTAGTGATTTTTTACCTGTCGACCATTTTTAAACAGAAGCAATTATTCGAATAGTCACTTCCATTTCTTCAAAAGCTGCTTCTTTTCCTTTTCACCAATGATCATATCCATTGTTTGTAACTCTTTACTAATGGTTAAAACTGTTTATCTCCTATATAAACATCTTGAAATCATCAATTCAATACACCAATTCTTTCTATCTAATCTCTATACTATTGATTTCATTCTTGAACTCTCAAGTATTCAAACGCTCATATTCTTCACAATATCTTTCTTGAATCCTAGAATTTATATATTATTCTTTCAATTCAAATACGATATCATCTTCCAAAATCTTCATAAACACAAATTCTATTTGAGGATAAGATTATAGGAAGGTTGTACAAGAATTGACAAATTCATGTTATTGAGAACACACATTGTCAAACTACATGTCTACTCATCTTGTTTGAAATCCTCCATGTTGTAAGAGGCAAGTGTGAAGTCCTCTGTGTTGTAAGAGGCAAGTTTGAAGTCCTCTGTGTTGTAAGAGGCAAGTTTGAAGTCCTCTGTGTTGTAAGAGGCAAGTTGTGAAGTCCTCATGTTAATAGAGGCGTGAAATTCCCGTTAGGTTGCTCGGGTGTTGTAAACCTGTTCTTTCGGGTGAAGCGAGGTTGTTGTTAGTGAAAGTTCAGATAGAAATCTGGGACTGGATATAGGACGGTGCTTCGAACCAGTTTAAAAATATTTGGTGTGATTTTTCTATTTTTACTGCATTTACTATTATATAGTTCTGTGATTATCTATTACTTCATACTTGAATATTGTTCGTCATATTACACGATCCTTGTGAGTGTATTATACTTGACAAGTACACATGCACACTTTCAGTCATTTGCTCTCTTTTGACCTCTGGGATTCTTATAATTGTTATGTAGCAGCATTTTTGGGAATTTCAAGTAGTTTGTTACCATTAATGATCTGTACACAAGATCATCATCCACTCTCATGTACTCCTCTGCTTTTTTGTAGAACTTTCTCATTTTAAACCATCTACCAAATTCACTCTTCTTATCTATGGCGCCGATTAGTGACATTAAGATCATGCGGGGCTCGGGATTCCCCACCTCAGACAAAGCAATGTTGAGTCTGTTGAGAAAAGCTTTAACAAATTCTCCCCAGTTCTGTTCCATTGAAGTTAGAGAAATGACATCCATAGCCTTCGTAGCTTGCAGCCTAAACTTCTCTTTGAATTTCAGAGTCAAATCAGTAAATTGATCAATGGATTTGGGCGGCAACTTTGTGAACCACAATGATGCCACACCTTCTAAATAAAGAGGGAAGCATAGGCATTTGATCTCGTCTGTCGCTTTGGCAGCATTCATATGCCATTCATACTTATACAGGAAGTGATCGGATCAAAGGTCCCATTGTATGGAGGTAGAGTAGGATGAGCAAAGTTTTTAGCGAATTCTGCTTTGCGAATCCTTTTAGTGAACGGATTTTTGCTGAGGGAGAAGTCCCATTCCCTTTCATTGCAAGCCAAGCTATCTTTCATGATTTTTCTTATCATATCCACGATATATTCTTCTGAGTGTATCATTCTGTAGAGCATAATTCGACCTCTTTTCCGAATGTGCATGTAACAACTCGGAAAATCAAAACCAATTTAAAAATTTTATTTTGGCAATTTTAATGAATTTTGAATATTTAAAATGATTTATTTTAAATAATAACAACTAGAAATTTATTTTAAACAGAATTAGAACATATATATTTATATAAATCGAAATTAGAATATAAATATTTATGTTAATTATAAAAGGAACTGGAAATGGCGTGGTAGTTTGAAAATTCGATTTCAAATTTCAAATGAATGTACAGGATTCAAAATAAACTGGATTTTAGCGAAACCATAAATATTTGAATTTGTTCGAAAATATCTTTCCAAAGAATCTGAAAAATTGAAATTTCATAAAGGAATAAAAAGTTATGCCCAGTTGAAAATTCAGAATAGTCATTATGGAATTTAGCCCTTAAAAATGGCGATTTTGCAAACGACCATAGTTTTCGATGAGACCACTTTTGTTGGATCCAGAATGTCAAATTATTGCTTGATTCCAATTTTCATAATTTTTGGAATCAATATGTGAGCATGGCGAATTTATACGTGTTTGGTAATTTCAATTTGAATTTAATCGACTGGAAAATGACCGTTTTCCAAACGGTCTCTAAATTCGATGAAATTAGTTTGGAGAGGACTGTATCGTCAAAACATAGCTAGATTTATTTTTTGGGAATTTTTGGAGTCCGTATGTGACCCCAATAAATTGAAATGTACGTTTAAATTAAATATATACTGATTTATAATAACATTGAGAAAAATTGAGAATTGGCTAACGAAACATATCCCATTGTGTTCGGGATGGGGGTAATTAGCTTCGGGCGAAGTTGTTAGGTCTCGTTAGGAGATTGAATGAAATAGTAACTTTATGGAAAATTAAATTAATTAAATATATATATACATATATTTATTTATATATCCTTTCCTCTCTCTCTCTTCATACCTCAGTCAACGTTTTAAAATAAAAAAAGAGAAAAAAACCCGATGCCCAGACCCGTCGTTCCCCCTCTGACCCTCATCGTGCCCTCAGCGCGCCAACGCCGGCGCGACCACAAGCCCCCCACCTCCGGCGAACGCTGGCAGATCCCCCGTCCTCTCCTCCTTCCTACCTCCCTTCTCAGTTCCAAACCACTGCCAAAACCTCCCGCTGCCAAACCCTAGCCGTGCCACCAGAGACTGCACCCCGCCTGCTACCTTCCCTGACGTCGGTGTCCTCACCCTAGCCACCTCAGACAGCCCATGGACCCCCTCCTTCCAAAGATCTGATCTTTTGTTTTTTTTCTTCAAGATCTGAAAGCCCTTTTTCTTCATCGCGAATCACCAATCGAAGCCCAAAAGAAATGGTCTCTGAAGCTTTTCTAGTTGATGCTCTCGATCGATTCTCTAACTTGGGTTACGTTCGAAAACGATGTGAGTTTCTCTGATTTTTATTTATAAGAAAAGAAATTGTTTTTAGTTATATAAAAATTTGATTTTTAGTTGCGTAAAGATATGATTTTTAATCATAAAAAGAAATGATTTTTATGTAGAAAGTAGCAAATAAAAATGAAATTTTTATCTATGGAAGCTGCGGTATAAAGATATGATTTTTATATGAATAACGTTATGATAAAAATATGATTTTTACATATATGGTTTGGAAATAAAAATATGATTTTTATATATCCAGTAGTGTTATAAAAATCTGATTTTTATGATTTGAATTGCAAAAGAAAAATGTGATTTTTATTTTAAAAGTAGCAGTGTAAAAATTGGATTTTTAAATATGATGTATGGAAATAAAAATGTGATTTTTAATTATATATGGCGATGTTAAAAATGTGATTTTTAATTAAATATGGCGATGTTAAAAATGTGATTTTTAACGTAAATCGCGTGAAAAAAATTGCGATGGAACTGACGAGAAGTAAAACGGAATCCAAACCGTTCAGAAATAAAGAATGGAGGAGTGGAACCCAAAGGTGAGAACTTCTCACTTCAATTTTATTTTCTAGTTAAAATATATACTAGGATGCAAACGATGCTTAGCAGCACCCGATACCATCGTCTATAGACCATGGACGACTTGTTTGATTGTTTTTGTGTTGTGAAAATTGATTGTAATGTGGAATGGAATAAAATATTTTATAGTTAAAAATATAATTTTTAACGTGTATATGAACAAAATAAATATTCATAAACAAATCGGACGATTTGTTTATGTACACACATTTAACGGATATTGATTGGGACGATATATTTTACACTTCGCCCAACTGCAAAAATAATAATCAGCATTTGTTGTTTGAAAACCCCACATGGGTATTGGGATGATATTGGACGTACATTAATCCCAATATTTAGTTGTATGCCAATCGATAGGCTGACAGGCTGTTGTAAACATTAATTAATTATATTTAACGCTTATGTAGTTGTGTAATGCACTCTAGATTATGGTTGATTGTTTATCATTATTGTTATATACATGTGTTGTATGAAATCCATATAAATAACATTATATGGTAATTGACTATGTCTGATTCCAGTTCAGAGAGAATGAATATTTTAAAATAACAAATATTTTAAAATAATGAATATTTTAAAAATATATACACTAAAAGATCAAAATTTGATTTTGATGTCCAATTTGGGATGGACATGAAAATATTTAAATATATAAAGCCGTGTTGATTAGATTAACGCCATTTTGACGTGAATGATATTTATATCGATTTTATTCATTTTTATAATGAATTTCGAAAAGGAAGTGATTTCAAAATCTAATGTTTTGAAAATACTATCATTTATAAATTGATGATATGGAATATTCACTTTTGATTTGAAATTGGATATGAAGTTGAAATTGTTTTGAAAATGAATTTAAAACGATTTATAAAATACGTTCTAAACGGAAATCAATGAAATATAATATATATATATATATATATATATATATATGTATATATATTATATATATATAATGGCCTGAATAGAACGCGTCGCACCGCGGCAGTTCGCGAATTTCGACCATTGACTTCGAGCGGACATTACGGGGGATCCAACCGTCGGATTCTCTTAAAACTGGAACTGTTGGGTTTGTATCGAAAAGATATTTCCGATGAATATAAGGGATATGAAATCTAATGGTTGAATTTGGAATTATGTCCAAATCAAATTTGGAAAAGGTCGTTGTAAGCGCATTTCGATGACCGTTTATGAAAATTGACTGTACGGGCCTTAATAAAATTATTAAAAATATCAATAATTTGTGTAAAATCATAATAAATGATTTGGAAAGAATTGGGTTGAAAAATTCCATATTTGAAAAGATAAAAATATATTTTTATCGAAATGAACTAGTTATGAACTGGAATTATAAATCCAATATTTTTAAATAAATAAATTGGATTGAAATGGTTTTAAAAATAATAACCAAAATTTCCAATATATGAATTGGAATGGATTTGAATCGAAATTATCAACGGCATATTTCGATATTGGATTCTATGATTATACGGATACTGTGGAGGAATTTGGAAGGTATATATATATGTATCGTTATTCCCAATACAATATTTATTGATCTCAAAATTGGATATTGAATATAAGCAGATATAATTTCTATTTAGAGCGTTATAGTTGATATCAAATTGGATTTTGGGTTTATCGAGAATGATGTCTTAAATAACACTATTCTTAAACCCAGTTGATAAAAGAATAAATTTCTAATTAAAATTATTAGATTTTCTAATTAATTAACATTTAATTGGAATTGAAAATGGAATGTGAATTAGGTTTATTGTGAATTGTGTTTTTGATGACATTCGTTCTTTAACCCGATTTACAGTGAAATGTGATTTGGAATTTATAAATCTTTTTATTAAGATTTAACGAGAATTTTCCAAAGTAAAGTATTGCAATTTAATATATTAAATTGGAAGTGAATGGAATTCGATTTGATAATAATCGAAATGAACTTTTGTGGAGGAAGACTGTTAATACATATGGAATTTAAAAGGCTTTGCCGTTAGTCCATTTATATTATTAGTCAGATACGGAAATTGATATCGATTATATATTGATTTTTTTCTGTGAAGATTCCATAATTAATGGAATGTGATTTGGGTTTATCGCGAACTATGTTTTATATGACATTAGTTCTTTAACCAAGTTAAAGGCAGGATTACATGTCTGTCATTGTATTTCGAACTGTATGGTTGATCTCTGCTAAATATATATCTGCTTGGTGGCGGAGAATTTATTCTCTTGCTTAACACCCTTCTCTAAGACATACAAGCTTAAAGGTTATATATAGGCAGAAAACAATAGTACGATGTAGATTGTCGACACGGCATGTTTGTGTTTCCAAAGTTAAATAATCATTAATATTGATTTTTGGGATGATTAAAACTAAGTGGAGTTTTAATGAATCTTTAATTAAATTGAACTGTGATTGATAATTTAAATTATCAAATTTGGGAAATGATCGAGAGTGGAGTATCACCAGTTTTGCTCCAACCGATAGTTAAATCCTTAATTAGATTTGAACGAGAAATGGTAATTAGTATTTACCGATAACACAATGGTGTTAGATATGGAGTATCACCAGTTTTGCTCCTTGGGATGGACAAGTTGGCATTGGGAAATAAAATAAATGATTACTTCGGTGTGGTTTGCTAATCCCAACTAGTTTGGATAAACCTTAATTTGGTTTGAATTAGTATCCAAAGGAAGATTAAAGAATAAATTTAAAGAATTTATCTTTGATAAAATTAACGGGAACCTTTCCCTAATGATGTGAATATTTGAATAAAAGAATATTCTGAATTGGAATGAGGCGTATGTTGTGTTTGTGTAGCACTTGTTTATAATATACGCGAGTTATTCGGAAAGGCTAGGTTTATACCCATTCTAAATAACTGTTTCACCGATAAGTCGACGATGAAGACGGTGGTTGAAGACCGGAGGTCTTCACATTGTTTGGATGATTACTAATATCTTGATTGGGCTATACAATTAAGACGAGGTAATAAGTGGTGATTTCCTAGACGTACTTGGAGATCAACTGGATACGCGAGGACCTCTCTCCTGTATTGGACATATGGGATGAGGAATAAGGTGCCTCCGGTTTCGTTCAGACCCAGAACAAACTTGTAAATGGACTGTGTGTCTGACATTGGATTTTATTCTTTGTTGATTAATCTCTATTAAATATATATCTGTTTGGCGGTGGAGAATTTATTCTCTTGCTTAATGCCCTACTCTGAGACGTACGAGCTTAGAGGTTATATATCGATAGACACCAGTCGCATGGCGTAAATTGCCTGTGTGGCATGCCTGAGTGGCAAATAATCAAGGCTTCTGTTGAAAAGCAGAGTCTTGTGGTTGATGATCAAAGCATGGCCTGTGTGGCATAACTTTGTGTTTAGCGTTAATTCCCGAGCCTCACACCTAGGTATGAGTCAAAAATGGGATCGTGACTACAGGGAGCGCACGACGTTTCTTTCTTGCTATGGGTGGTGTCAGGGGTTTTTATGCCCTGACATTTATATTATTTTTTCCTATGTGGTTGTTGGAATGCAAGGCACCTCAGATATATCGGTCTCTACGGAGCCTATGGATAGGTCCGATAGGACTGGGAAACGTGTGTTCAGGTATAACTAATCCGCTATGTATGGACCGACCCTGAAGATCCAAGGGTTCGCTAGCGTCCGAACCCTGAGGCATTTGCTAGAGTGTCTCGAAGACGACGAGGATGATCCCTTGCCTCTACTCATGACGGAAATCCAATTTCCAATACGTGACATTCGATTTTATTTGTAGAGCCTAGTATAGCGACATAATGGGATGGGGCACTATGCCGTCTATGATTGATACATTTATATTTGAAGTTGTTTTCATACATTTTACACTATAATAGTATCAAAATGACTTGTTTTAAATGTACCAAGCATATTTGGCTAATACAAGGGAAAACTCTATCCTCCGGCTTGCGTTGCATTGTGTGATGGGACCTGAGTCTTATAATAGCTTCATTTTTCTAAAAACATTGCGCTGTTTGTTTTATGCACTAGTATTCTTTGGAGGAAACCCGTTCCGTCTTATACGGCGTAGTCCCTTAATTTACTATCTATTAAAGTAAATTTTTAAAGTTCTCGCATCAGTAAAGTTCTCGCATCAGCCACATGACTGACCTGGAGTTTATTGTTTTAACCTAAACTTTGGGTGCCCCTATTTTCCACACAGGTAGCTAGTAGTTTTGGTTTTGTAGATATTGTATTCACAGGATCCTGGTTTACAGCTAGAGCTATATTCGGAACGCTCTGTATCTGTGTATTTCTTTCAGTTGTGCTTTGTATTATTTTTCACTGCATTATAATTTGTAGATCTTTGATATTTTTCTGATGTATATTTATTGTTCATACTCTGTATATTCTTGTACTCTGGTGTAATTGTTGTAATAATCAATGAAATGTTCTTCTATTTACGCTCCGATTTGTCGTGTTCTCAACTCAATCCGGGCTTTCCTTGAATCGGGGAGTTCGGGTCATGTCAGCGCGTCTTGGCGAGCGATCGCTATTCAAGGATCTAGGTCTTTTACCTCCATTATGGGGAGGTACCCGCTTGACTGGACTAGCAACTTTTCGGGTCTTTCGATTAGAATGACTCTTAGTCTTCAGCTTTGTGTGTTGGATATCAGTGTCACCTTTGCCACTTTCCCAGCTATCGAGCCCTTCCATGTTATCATTACGATCTCAATCAAAGGCTGACGAATTTGCATTCTCTTCAAGGTTGACATGAAATTTTTGAGGAAGAGCGGGATTCACTTGTTCATTCAATAGAGCACTCATCTTGTCGATAAGGGAATGATTAGCGTTTATCAAAGTTATAGTTGAAGTTTCCATGCACTGATTTAAATTAGCGATAACGGTGTCTAGTTCAACTCTGGTTACTCTGGTTCCTCCTGTCGAGCTTTGACCAATCTCAAAGCGGTTGGTAAGTGTAGCTTCGTCGGCCACATTGTTGGATCTTCCAACAGTTTTACTTGCAGTTTTCTTTGACTTTGCCATTATTTCAGAAAAAGCTTTGAACTTCGGAGAAAATTCATCACTTAGCCTGGATCTTAGATTTTAGGAATCTATAGTAAAAGCAGGCTTTAAATTTCAATATCTTCGCAAAAGCGCGGAACCCTAAGAATGTGATCATGGCCCGAAGGTGGGCGCCAAAAATGTTGAAATCAAAAATTGATCACAACACTCTAAGGTGTTTAGCAACACTTCACCAAAAGGTAGGGTTTGGAAATATGAAGCCACAAAATATAAAAGCAAGTAAATTGGGTATTTCACTCTTTTATGATATTTTTCTCTTTTTACTCTAGATTTCACTTGAATTCACAAAGGAATGGATGAGATCTCTTGATCGGTGATGGTTATTGTGTAGATTTTCAACGACTTGAAAACTTAGATTAAGAATTGGTTCCATGGTGATTTCTTGTTGGATCTAGGCTTGATAGAGAGTTAATGATGGTTGGAGTAAACTTGAATTGAGCTTGAGTGATCTCTAATGGATTTCGGGGAAGACTTAATCCATTTACCGTTGGAGAAGGATGGATTGAGCTTGAGAAGCCATTAATGGAGACTAGAGAAGTTTAGAGTGGTGGAGAATTTATTTGAACAGCCCTTCAGGGGTAGAAAAATCGGTCCCTTGAATGGTGGAGAAGTGGGGCATTTATAGGTGTAGTTTAGAAGAGTGGGAGGGTTGTAAATATAGGGTGCATGCTTTTAGGTCGTAGGTCGGTTGACGACCTAACTCTAAGGTCACGGTCTGAATAAAATTGCGACCTGAAGCCTTCTCAAGCACGGAACGACCTATTTTTACGGTCTCCTCTCTTATGGCCTGATTATCTAATATTTATATAATGTGCCCGCATTTCACACTTTTACTCACGTGAATAGAGCTGGCCATTTCTACTTTACAGCTAGCGCCTCCATAACATACGATTTGATTCTTGAGCATAGAAGTGGACTTCACGACCTGCATGTTGTTTTATGACTTGATATTAATAGGAAGAGTGACCTGTTTTCTATAACGACCTATGCCATTAACCCATTCACTACTTTAACTCATGATCCATGTTGTTCACTTACATACTTCTATCCACTTTTTTGCCATGTTATCATTATTTTGGGCAATTCAGAGAATATTATGATCCACGCAACTGACCCAGGAAAACAATCGTTTAGTCATTTTACTCCCACTGGTGCACGTGGATTCGCATTATTGAAGGCTAGCGACTTGATTGGGGTTGAGAGTATTAATGACCTATTTTGCTGCTAACGTGGCTTAAACTATGAGGAACGACCTGGTCACTTCATTTGTATGCTACGACCTAATGATTTGTTCAAGGCCTAAGCATGTTTACAATAGAAATGAACAAATCAAATATGTTTGAATGGTTCTCTACAAAATATTCAATTAGACATTCCACATCATCATGCATATAATGAATGCTCTACATATGTCCATGCAATCATAATATATTATGTTAAAA
Organism: Allium sativum; assembly: GCA_030737875.1. Lineage (NCBI taxonomy): Eukaryota > Viridiplantae > Streptophyta > Magnoliopsida > Asparagales > Amaryllidaceae > Allium > Allium sativum. The sequence continues at coordinate 827,358,750 of CM060918.1, forward strand.
CCAAACTGCGCATTAAAATCCCTTTGCACCCTACCATTAATGCTAACATTTATACTTGTGCATGCATTCTTGAAGTATTGCCATCGTCCGATTCGTTACAACCATTTGACACTTGTCTGTTTGAGTTGAGGCTAATAATTTTGAAAGCATCTCAGCCTAGCACATTCATTTATGAGATCCATGTTTTGATTGTTGGAACGCAATCTAATATGTTGCATGAGCTAACGGTCTTAACGACTTTCTTTTGAACATCACAACCCCTGAAGTGTGCAAGCGACCTATCTAAATGAACGACCCGGTGAGTTGCACAACCCATCACATATATATTTGACCCGTGCCCTTAAACATGGTTAACATTTTCTAGAGGATGCAAGAATGTAACACCCCGCATTTTGAATAATAAAAGTTGTAATAATAATTACAAAAGCAAAAGTGCAAAAAAATGAGGAATAAATAAAAAGTTTCCATCATGCAAACATAATGTTGCAATAGTATAAATAGAATTAAATAAAAATAATCGTTACAGAAGATTGAATGAAAATTAATTAATAACATTTATAAATCAATAAATAGAATATAACGTTAAAGTTAAAAAAAAAAACAGAAAACTAATTAACAGTAACATGCACATAAGTATGTGTAATTATATATTTATTTCATATAAATATATAAACGTACAAGCTTAAAAAACAATGCTCATTTTAATATTAAAGTTAATGTGTGTCATTAATGGCTTTAAAACATGGATAATTACAATAACATCAAAATTAAAAGTAGATAATTAATTCTGGATAGTTGGTATGCATGTGAAAGCACATGTATATAAATATATGTAAACACATGCATAAATATCAAAGTTGGCGCGCGTTTGAACTTGGAAATAAGCGTGTGTCACAAATAGAATTAAATTATGGGGAATTTAACGATGTTAAGTGACTTTATAATTTAAAAAAAGTATGCACACATTAGTTCTAAAAATGATATGAACTTAAAATTAAAATTAAACATATGTTAAAAAACGAAAGAAAGGTAATTCTTAGAAAATAAAACATGAAATAAATATAACGTTTGAAATCTTATGTAAATAAGTTTCAAAGTATGCGTGCATATTAATTACATATAAATTCAAATGCAGGTCAAAACCAAAAAAGAAAATAAAAAATATAGAAACACACAAAATGGTTCTAGAAATTAATATATAATTAATCAGAAGAAGTAAGAAATAAACTATGAATCGAATGAAGACCTAACACTTTAATTAAATCACTATGGGTCAATCCATGTATCAGTTGGGTTGACCAATTTTCGACCCATAAGGTGTCTGGCTCGACCCATTTGTCGATACAGGCATGGCTATGGTTTGACCCATGAATCTGGTTCAGCCCTCCCTAGCAAGGCATGAGAAGAATAAAGTTTTCTCGATATGACTTATCCCTTATTTGACATCCCTCAAATATCCATGCAAAGGCCAGCTCCAATCTAGCACCTCCTTAGTTCGTCCTCTGCCATTGAGAAGTGTAGGAAGACTTAGGAGGACCCAATCTCAATTCGACATCATTCCGATTTGGCATTAATGATGAACTGAGTCATGACGAAACGGTGATAATAACATGGTAGATTTGGTCACTTTCCCTACTTCTTCCTATCATGTTTCCCACTAATTCCACTACATTTGACTGTTCCTACCAAGGCTATGCCAAACCGGATACACATTTTCATTATAAATAGCCCCTCGGAACACCTGGAAAATTACGGTTGGCTTCCCTTATGTATTTTTTTACTGCAAAAAACACTATTTTTGAGATTTCAACATCTCAAGCTCTATATTCTGAATATCTTGTATTAATTTAAGAGAAGTTATAAAGTGGACGTAAGCAACCTATAACCAAATCATCGTAAATTTTTATGTGTTCTTGCTCATTTTAATTTGCATTTCCATCACTTTTATTCCCTTCTTTATAATTCTTGGGAGTTTGAATCATTTTTGGTGCAAACATTTTGGTGTTTCCACTAAGAAATTCTTGAATTCTTAGTACTAGGATCTTTTAATATACTTTTTGGATTATCAAGCCTGGAGAGAAGAGCGCTTCCTTTATTTTGTGTTGAAAACATGGTGTCAAAGAGAAATATAACATCCTCAAGGGCTTTCAGCTGCTCCAATGAAGAGACTACTTTGCATGTAGCATATCAAGAAACTTTTTTGGCTATACATAACAACGTGTGTACCCCCAACAACCGCTGCTTCAGGTGCTCAGGCTGCGGGTACCGCGTTTGTGACCCATAACAACTTCTCGGGGTTTATGGTAAAGTTTATTTTGATGGCTGCTGTGCTGAAAGTGAAAATGCATGAAAATATAGCTTTGAGGTTGGATATGAATAGAATGACAGGGCAGTGGAACAATTTTAGGAACCATAGGTGTAACGACCTGCATTCTACGTATCAAAGGATCATGGAATATTTATTTAATTTTCATACGATATCATATGGTTGTGTAACTTTTGGAAACTACTAATGTTGTCATTTCCCACATTCATGATTTTTGCTGAATTTTAAATGACCATTTTACTTCTGGAGAATCTCGTTTCTCCTATAACTTTTGATTAATAAGAAATTTTGACATGAAACCACTTCCATTTGATTTGGATGATGGTTTACTATTCTGTAGAGTGGTCACATTAATCAAATGGACTTACCGTTTGGAAAATATGCTGAAATAAGATTTGAAGATGGAAAACAGCTTAATCGGGCTTAATATGGTGATTAGCAGCTAGGCCCAGAACCCATTTCGGGATTAGGGTTATGTGAGGGCTGAAAGGTTTTGTAGAAACATTCTCTTTCATTTTGTTAGCCGCCACAAACATTTCTTGAACCCTAGTAATGGACTCCATCTTCTAAATCTCCCTCTAATCACTTTCTATTCACTAATTAAGCAAAACTACATCAAATTAAGGCGGATTAGCATCAAAATTAAAACAGAGCTGCTGCACTACATAGAAATCTGAGCCAAATCAGTAGAAGTTTCAAATCTATCATTTATTTGTGGCTAAGGTGAGTGATTAGCATGTTTATTCACTTATTATGGCTAGTTAGAGGTTATTAGTGGTAATTAGTGAATTAATGACTTAGAAAAATATGTAAAAATTCTAAAATATTATTTTATGTTACTGATATAATTTTTTAAATTTGGATTAAGTTTGCTAATCCTGAAATTTAGGGGACTAAGGGGCAAACCATGGATTTGTGTATGTCTGGTCTAAAATAGCCTATGTAATTGATGTTTTGACCTTTTTGATTGAACCAATATGTTTTTACTGTTGTTTGGGATGTTTTATGATTGTTTAGTAAAGTTAGAATGGTTGAAAATGTCGTCATATGGCGAGAATGGATGAAACAAGCTCGTTGGAAAAACTGCAAGGTTTCGGGTCGGATCGGAGGTGGAGGACCGAACCGGAGCTTGGCACAGGAGAAACTTGGAAAAAAGGAAGGCCACTTGAGTTGAGTTGGGATCAGATCAGACTAAGGCAAGAGAGTGGGATCAAATCAGAATGGAAGCTTCGAATCGAGCAGAGGAGCACGAACCGAACCAAGACCGGGGTACCATCCGAACCGAAACGGAAGGGGATGGCTGAACCGAACAGGAAGCTTGAGCACTGAAAGGAGGACTGAACCAAACCGAACCGTAGACGTGAAAAGGACCGAACGAAACCATAGACATGAGAAGGATACAAACCGAATAGGAGAACCGAACCGAACACCAATTCCATCGAAACCCAAGATGCAAAGGAAGTCCAAGTAAGAAGTTATTTCTCAGGATCTATATGGGAACCAACGAGTTAACTTCATGAGTTGAGCTTTGCTGCGGGACGTGTGCAAAGGAGTTATCAATATCCATAAATTTGCTTCACCATTAAGAGAGGGGTATGTAGACATTGACCCGTAAGGGTTATTGACTATGGACCAGTGCAGTGGGGTCAGTGGTTGTATGGAGTGGAACTCCGTCTGGGCCCCAAAGGGCAAAGCGGTTGTAGCGATAGTTGCATGGAGTGGGATTCCGTCATGGCCCCAATGGATCTGGTGATCAAAGCGATGGATATCGTATGCTTTACGCACTGATGGCGAGATGTGAGGATGATTGCTATGTTTGATGTTTACTATCACCATGACACACACACTCCCATTTTTACACTCTATGTTAGTGTTACCTTAGAGTATTATACATCTTGTTGTGCTAACTCTTGGGTTGTAGGTCCAAGTTCAGGTATGATTATTTATACATGTTATTGCTTTATTTTGCTGCTATCGCTCATACTATACTTTTGTCTGACCCAGAGTTTTATGTCTCTTCTTATTACTCTGGGTGCTCCTCAACGAGCAGAATAGAGACAGGTTAGGTGGTTATGCACGAGTAGTTGTCTGGAGACGTGCAAGAGGCTTCCACATGCTATATATATTCTCCTTGTGTTGTTACTGGCAACTGCTTTGGGCATTAGTAGTGTACCTCTTTCATTTCCTTTTAGAGACGGTATTTTGAAGTTGTAATAATGTTTGGATCATAAGACGTATTTTGGATTCCGCTACTCGAATGGATATGGTTTAGTTTTCAGCTTATGAACTACCTCACCTGTTTTATATCAAGTTATGTTATTATTATATTTTATTCCATGCGCTGTGAGAAATACTACAGGTTATTGGTGATTCATCGTTTCAAACCCTTTTCTTTTTATGACTGTCCAATGCTAGTCGGGCATTGACACAACGCATTTCAAGGGAAATGTTTGATGGAGCGGGGTGGGCCATCACATTTGGTATCAGAGCCTAGGTTACGTAATTTAACCTAGGGGAAGACATCAGGGAGAGATAGTATACGTATATGAGAGCGTGTATTTGTGATATTTTGGTTTTCAAAAACTATATATATATACTATTAGTATACTTATGGATGAAGTCGCACTGCACGGGCACCACTAAGGAGATGGTTAATCATTTTCTCTCTACAGATTGGACGACGAGCCGAAATACGAGGAGTACTGGTTTAGGGGTCAACAATTGGAATGTCCCTGATATAAGGGCGATGCTTACTACCTTCATGCGAGAAATGCTTAGGGATGCTTAGGGAGTAGTTCCTAATGCTGCTAATGGTGGCGGTACAGTAGTGCAGGCGCCTAGAGTCGATTTCGCCAAGCTCAGCAAGGATTATGCTAGTCTTGGTGGGAAGCTGTTCCACGGAACGGAATCGGCTATAGAGGTTCAAGATTGGCTTGATAGTTGTCAGCACATCTTCGAGGATTTGGGGATCAATGATGCAATGAAGAGAAAGTTAGCATCGCGTCAGCTTCAAGGACGAGCAATGAATTGATGGAATGTTATTAAAGCGGCTACTCCCGAAAATCAAGTTACTTAGAATCAGTTTAAGACTCGTTTCAATGAAAAGTTTATTCCAGCTACTCAGAAATCAGAATTGTTCAGGAAATTTATGGAACTTAAGTGGAGTGGTAGGGCAGTCTCGGAATATATTGCTGAATTCGATACCTTATCAAAGTATGGATTATCTCTTATCGATACTGCCGAGAACAAGATCGAGAAGTTCATAACTTTCTTAGATGAGTACTTGGGGGTAACACTTATAAACCATGTTGATGAGACTTTCGAATCTATTGTAGGAAAGGCATTAAGATCAGAGAGCCTTTGCCCTAAGTCGAAGACTGAGGTTGCTGTTGCGTCTGCAAGAGAGCTAAAACCGCAAGAAAGCGGTGAAGGCAAGAAGAATTCCCAGAACAAGAAGGAACAAAACCAAACCAAACCAAGGATGGTCAGAGGAAGAAGGATAAGAAAGATATAGAGTTCTTTAGATGAGGCAAGAAAGGCCACTATGCCAGAGACTGTCGAGAAAAACCGGCGGATAGGAAGTGCTTAAACTGCGACCAAGTGAGACATCAAAAGGATAAATGTCCATAACCTCCTAAGGAGAAGAAGATCGTGAAATCATATGCTATCAAAGCCATTCCTTCTTCGTCGAATGCCCTAACTGCGAAATAGAAGTGGAAGGGTGTCGTTATCCAAGGTATTCTTTCTATTTATGATGTTCTTGTTCGAGTACTGTTTGATACCGGGGCTTCCCGTTCCTTCGTATCTAGTGACCTAGTAGATAGGTTGGAATTGGAACCCAAGATTGTCGATAGACCTTTAGTTGTGATGAAACCGATCAGTTGTTCTACTAGCCTTTGTATGATTTGTCGTAATTTGGTTTTATCGAGTCATGGATGTGTGTTTGCTTGTGATTTCTTTATTTTGGGCTTTACTGGGTTTGGCATTATTTTGCGGGTCGATTGACTCTAAAGATATGGGGTGGTGGTAGACTATGAGGGGTCTTCGGTGACCATTAGAGTGGATGATGGGAGGAGGGCAGTATTGGGTTGCCTGTCCAGTGATGGTTAGTTTTATTAATTCCCTCGACATCTGCATGATGAATTATTGGATGTGCCTATTGCTGGCGAGTATCCGGACATCTTCGAGTTAGTGACCGGACTTCCACCACACCGAAAGATCGAGTTTCAGATTGATTAGTGAAAGATGCCAGACCTATAGTGATGCCTCTCCGTTGTATGGCGCCAAGGGAGCAGCGTGATCTCGAGGTGCAAGTAGGCGATCCTTTGAAGAAGAGATTTATCCGAAGAAGTTTTTCCAAGTGGGGAGCACTAGTTGTATTTGCTACTAAGGCCGACGGTTCCCTTCACTTATGTGTGAATTACTGCGGGTTGAACAAGGTGTCTAGGAAGAATAAGTATCCTCTACCACGGATAGACGACTTGTTTGACGAACTAAATGGAGCAAGAGTGTTATCCTAGTTAAATCCCGCGATAAGATTTCACCAGCTCTGAGTAGTAGTTGAGAGTATTCCTAAAACGGCATTTTGGATGCCGTCTGGATTCTATGAGTGGTTGGTCATGCCATTCGGTTTGACCAATGCACCTGCATATTTTGTGGATCTTATGAATAGGGTTTTTGGGGATCAATTAAATAAGTTTGTTCTTGTGTTCGTGGATGATATCTTGGTTTACTCGAGGATAGAGAAAGAGCACAAGGAACATTTGAGGACGATGATGGAGGTGTTAAGGAGACACCAATTGAAAGAAAAATTTCCTAAGTGTCACTTCTGGAGTAGGGAAGTGAGGTTCTTAGGCCATGTTGTTTTAGAGAATGGTATTGTCGTGGATCCTGCGAAGGTGGCTATGGTGTAAGATTGTTTATGCCCAGGAATGCAACAGAAGTGAGAAGTTTCTTGGGGTTAGCTGGATATTATTGTAAGTTTATTCAAGACTTCTCCAAGATAGCGGCACCATTAACTCAGTTGACCAAGAAGAATCAAGCTTTCGTTTGAGATGAAAGGTGTGAGAATGCATTTAAGAGTCTAAAGGAGAAGTTGATGTGTGCGCTAGTGTTAGTTATTCCTAAGGGGAACGAAGGGATGACGGTATACACGGATGCCTGTGGTACTGGACTAGGTGTTGTACTGATGCAAGGAGATAGGGTTGTAGCTTATGCTAGTCGGCAACTGAAACTGCATGGGAAAAGATATCCTACCCATGATTTGGAATTGGCAGCGATCGTGCTTGCATTAAAGATGTGGAGACATTATCTCTTGGGAGAAAGATTCGAGTTGTTTACCGATCATAAGTCATTAAAGTATCTTTTCTCTCAAAAGGATTTAAATCTCTACCAGCAGAGATGGTTAGATTTCTTGGCTTCATATGATTTCAATATCGCATACACACCCAGGAAGGGCAATGCGGTAGCTGATGCACTAAGTAGGAGACATGCCAGATTGGGTGCTATGTTTCTGGAATGGAAGTAACTGGAGTATATCGCGGGGTATGATTTCAGACCAAATTGCGAATTGGATCCAGAGATGCTAGCAAGTTTGACAATTAGACTAACTTTGATTGAGCGGATCGGTTCCAGTTAGAGGGACGATTCTAACCTAGTGGAAATTATCTCCAAAGTAAAGATGGGTACTGACGGTGGGAAATGAACAAGTATGGATTTGATCGAGAAGGATGGCTTCGAAAGAATGGGAGACTAGTTGTACCCAACGTTAATGGATTGAGAGATGAAGTGCTTAGAGAGTGTCATCACTCGAAATTGACTATACATCCCGGTGGTAACAAATGTGTCGACACATGAAGCAGACCTACTATTGGAAAGGGATGAAGAGACACGTTGGGAAGTTTATATCCAAGTTCATGAATTGCCAGTTAGTTAAAATAGAGAAAAAGAAGCCTAGGGGTTTGTTACAACCTTTAGAAATTCCCGAATTGAAATGGGAACATGTTTCAATGGATTTCGTCGATGGTTTACCAATGACTAGATCGGGTCATCATAGTATTTGGGTGATTGTGGATCGATTGACCAAAGTGCAAGGTTTATACCGGTCAAGTCGAATAGAACGACAGCTAAGTTAACGGAATTATATATGAAGTGGGCAGTGAGATTTCATGGAGTACCTAAAGGTATTGCGAGTGCCCGAGATCCATTAATTACTAGGGGTTTTAGAAGAGCTTAAAAGAGGATTTAGGGTCAGAATTACATCTCAGTACCGTGTACCATCCTCAAACCGACGGTCAAACAGAGACGGTAAATCGTGTATTAGAGGATCTCTTGAAAGCTTGTATATTGGATTCTAGAGGGTCATGGGATGGTCATTTACATCTGGTTGAGTTCGCATATAATAATAAATATCAGCCCAGTATTGGTGTTGCTCCATTTGAAGCTTTGTATGGAAGACCGTGCCACTCACCATCATGTTGGTTGGAAAGCGATGAGAAATTTGTGCTTAGGCCAGATGTAGTAAGAGAAACTTCAGATAAGATCAAGGTTATTAAATAGCTAATGAAGGATGCCTAAGATAGGCATAAGAGTTATGCTGATAAAAAACGAAGAGATTTGAAATTCTCCGTTGGCGACTTGGTATTCGTCAAGATTTCTCCGCTAAAGAATGTAATTATATTTGGTAGGAGAGGTAAATTGGCACCAAGATTTGTTGGTCCATTTTCATTTCTCGAACAAGTTGTGAATTTAGCATATAAAGTTGGATTACCGGGCAAGATGGCGGAGTGCACAATGTATTTCATGTTTCTCATTTAAGGAAGTTCATGCACGATTCTGATATGACTATTTCACCAGATTAGTTGGATGATATCGAGATAGAACCCGAGCTAGTTAGAAACCGCAAACCAGTTCATATTGTCGGACACGATACATGGCAACTTCGGAGGAAGACGGTGAAACTGGTTAAGATCTTGTGGGGTGATAATGAGAATGATCATACTTGGGAAACCACGGAGAACATAAGGAAGTCATATCCAGAGCTCTTTACCTGGTAAGATTTTAATCGCGATCTAGTTATTCCCTTGTTAGTAAATCGCGTACTAGGATAGTCTTGTTGTGTAATTATGTATGTTTGGTTTTTGTAAATGGTTGGTAGGCAAGCGGGCCACCATTGTATGTTTTGGTTAAGGAATTTCGGGTGCGAAATTTCTTAAGGGGGGAGAGTGTAACTACCCGCATTCTACGTATCCGAGGATCATAGAATATGTATTTTATTTTCATACGATGTCATATGGTCGTGTAACTTTTGGAAATGACTATTGGGGTCATTTCCCACATTCATGATTTTTGATGAATTTTAAATTACCGTTTTGCCCCTGGCGAATCTTGTTTTGCCTATAACTTTTGGTTGGTAAAGAATTTTGACTTGAAACCACTTCCATTGGATTCAGATTATGGTTTACCATTCCGTGGAGTGGTCACTTAATCAAACAGACTTACCGTTTGGGAGTTATGGCTGAAATAAGATTTAAAGATGGAAAAACAACTTAATTGGGCTTGATAGGGTGATTAGCAGCTAGACCCATAACCCATTTCGAGATTGGGGTTATGGGAGCGCTGAAAGGGTTAGAAACATTCTCTTTGATTTTTCTAGCCGCCACAAACATTTCTTGAACCCTAGTAATGGCCGTCATCTTTTAAATCTCCCTCTAATCACCAATTAAGCAAAACTACATCAAACCAAGGCGAATTAGCATCAAAATTGAAATAGAGATGCTGCACTAAATAGGAATCCAAGCCAAATCAGTAGAAGTTTCAGATCTATCATTTATTTGTGGATAAGGTGAGTGAATAACATGTATATTCACTAATTATGGCTAATTAGGGGTTATTAGTGGTAATTAGAGAATTAATGACTCAGAAAAATATGTAAAAATTCTAAAATATTGTTTTATGTCACTAATATAAATTTGATTTTTGTTAATTCTATTTAATAATTGAAAATCTGATTTTAATAATTAACTAATTTTCGATTCAAAAAATCCAATTTCGATTCAAAAAACCATTAACTAATTTTCCTTCTAATTAGTTAATTCTATTTAATAATTAAAAATCTGATTTTTGTCTCAAAAATTAGTTCATTTACTCCACATGACTTCATATTTATTTTATATCTCAAATCTGGAATTTTTTAATGGAAATTCAGATTTTATTTACTTAAAATCCTTTTATTTATTTAAATAAACCGTTATGGTTTAATAATGGTTATGGCGCTGGTTTTCTGAAAATTTGGTTTTGACGTAACTCAAAATCTATATGACGAAATATAGATTTTTCTCTTCCATTAGAAAACTAATATCAAATCAGTCCTGGCGATTCTTGTTTCAAACAATTCCAACTTAAACTGAGTTCTATATACTCAATTGATGTTCGAAACGCCAATTTATGAACTACCATTCTACGACGAGTTCGTTTTAATTATATTTATATTTGTAAACGTTAAAACTATGTTTATAAATAAATTTCACTTCCATTCTTCCATATTTTTATATATAGATTAATCTAGTTTTCCAAATTCAACTTAATATTTCTGATCTTCCCTAACTGTTGATTATTTTATAATTCAATTATAATTAAATCTTCTATACTGAATTCCAATCCTTTATAAATAAATTATATATTATATTCGATATAATCGAATTCTAATTTTTAAACCTTATATTTATCACAAATTCGTTTTTATTTTCAACTCCAGAATAAAATTTATCGTTCTATCTCAAACAGTTTTTCAATTCACTTTTGAATTCATACTTGAATTTAAACGTCTAAATTATCAAATGATAATTTATTTTACTCAATTTATAAACATCGTTTATAAATATGTAACACTCCAAATTTTAACGGCATTAAAAGAGGATAAATTAAATAATAATTAATTTAACATTCGGAGTTAGAGGGAACGGACTATGCCATTGCGTCCGTCTCGAAATTCTGGTCAGAATGGACATTTGGTTTGCATAAAAAGTACACCGTATGAAAAAGTTATGAGGGTCCGAAGTTTGTTTATGCAAAATATATATATATAAAATAAATTCCATAACCTTCAAAAAAGAATTCAAAAATCAAAATCGAGCCAAAGCGGGCTGAGTGGGAAAATTCCCGCTCGTGGGTGTCGACCCCCCCCCCCCAGGGTGTGTCGACATAGCTGTTGACCCCCTTAAGGGGTGTTGACATGGGTGTCGACCCCCCCCCCCCCCCGGGCAGAACTGGGCAGAATTCGATTTACGTACCGGGACTTGATTCTGGGTCTGGGTCTATGGTTCTAGGCTATAAATATGGTCCCCTATTCTCTTATTTTCTCCATTGGAGATCATAGAGGCCATATGCTGTCGGGTTGCAAATTGAAACAGAATCTAAGCCTACTACAATCAGTTTAGTTATTCAGAATTCAGATCTCTCTCTCTTTAAATTTTTTGAACCTAATGCTGTGAGTTTCTAGTCAGTTTTAGGTTTAAATGGATAAATGTGAATTATGATAGAGTACAAATTGGGTATACGTTGTGAATCATGAACTTATGCAAGTTTCTTATGTCATTATCCCTGGATCCAATATGATTATGGACATTCTACTATGCTGACTATGTAGATCTTGACATGCAACTATAGTGTGGGAAATGCGAACTTGTTAATTTAGATCTAATCCTTTATGTTAATCACCTTTCAATGTTGTATTAATCACGATATGTTGTAAACTTGACATGTAATGCCGCCCTTTTAGATCTAATCATGCTTCTATGTCACCCTAATTTTGTTAGACATCTAAATGACAAGTTTAGACTATGTTATGTTGACTTTGACATTGTAGTTGCCACAAGTTCATCAGCTTTGTGTTCATCCTGTTATGATGATTACATGTCCATTCACCTTGTTGTCATGCTTATGCTAAAACTGTGCTGAAACTGTCACCTTTGTCACTCCCTTTTTATTGCTATGGCGAGGCTACTTTGTAGCCTCGATGACGCCAAAATTCATGCGATCACATTAGTTAGGATACAGGGAAAAAGGGGATTTATAATTGGCATAATTTATATAATGTTTATATAAGTTGGAAATATAATTCAAATAGAGAAACATAGAAATAATCACCTATAATGACATAGGTAAATTTGGGTAAAAATGGTATAATTTGAATATTACCATTTATGGACATGTAATTCAAATTATTGTTGCAAAATAGGTATTGACACCTATAAAAGGAAAAAATTAATTAACTGGTAAATTAATTAAAAATGGAATGTTAGTAATTACAATTAGGAATTGTGATTGTACTTATGACATGAGGTTAAGTTACGTTAGTGGTGGAAGTCTACCCGAACCCGACCACCATATCCAGCAGCTACTAATGTTGAGCCTAATGTGGGAGGTCTAAGTATGTAAATACGAATCGGGCTAAGACACGAGGTTAGGCCCAACTGTGGAATAAGACTACCCGAGCCGACCGGCATATCCAACATCCATATGTTGCAGGCCTAGTGTGGGAGGTCTAACCCAGTATGAAACCATAATTGGACATGGTAATAGAAATGGACTACTTAACCAAATTTAATTCATAAAGATTGTATGATTATGAACTTAAGTTAGGGTTAAGTAAAACTGGATGAGTAGTGGGTAGGTTAAGTTAATTAGAAGGGGTGGATTATATATAGATATATAGGCCCACAGACTTAACCTAATAAGGTTATGTAATTAAAGACACCTGATGGTATACATAGCCTGTGGAAAATAGAATAAAGTTATGTAATTAAAGACACCCTTTAGGGTAAGAATAACTGGTATAGGACTATGTAATTAAAGACACCTAGGGTTATACATAGTCAGTAAAATACCCAGTGGGGATACAAGAAAAAGGGGAGAGCTTGTATCATATTATGTGGGACCCATTTAAATCAGTAACCCGGAGTAGGTATCAAATAAAGAACTTCGTATTAGGCGGAGATAAAGGCACGCTTACCAATTGATTGTAAGAGATCCAAACGGGACGGACAGTGTGGATGGCACAAACTAACCGGGGACATGTGCGTGCATGGGTCGGGCAGAGTGGGCTAAGACGACCGTAACACCAGTAGATATGGTTGTGCACTTCTTGGTTTGCCACTTTAGGAAGTGATACCTCCTATTTTGGGGCCAGCACAGGGTATCTACAGAACAGGGAGTCGATCGATTAGGGTAATGGTTAGGGTACAATCAAACGTATACCCTAAGTCTACCAACTTATTGTGGAAGGGATCATCTAACTTTAGTTATACTAGTAATAGTGCAGAGTAGTCGTTAGTGAAGTATGTGTACACCTTACCTTATCTTCCTTGTCACACCTGCCATTTATATAGTGACCTCTCTTACCCACTTTATGCCTATCATGTTCACCTTTATTTATTTACTAGCTTAAAGTAACTAGACTCGCCCAGACTTTATGTCTGACCCCTTTGTTTTTCCCTCTCTCTTCCGTTCCCCCCCCCCCAAGGTTCTCAGGGAGGAAACACCCAGGCTTAGTTAGGACTTGGATATTATCTTGCTGGAAGCTACTTCTGGAGTATGGCTCAAGTCTTTGTCTCTACTATAGCTTACTCTTTTTATTGGGGAATAATGTTTTTCTTTAATACCTATGTGCTATGATGATGCAAGGCAGAAGTATTTTGTTGTAATGGTTTTAGGACTTACGGTATTGTGAACTACGGTATTATGTTTTAAGTCGAAATAAAAATTTGAAATTTCTGCTACTATCTTATTTATATCTTTCTTGTAATTATTCTGTGTCTCTTTACCAACAACGCTTCATGAAACTTAATGCATTCCCTTAGTGAGTGACATTAACGGACGTAGGGTGTCACACTTGGTATTTGAGTTGAAGGTTACCAGATTAGATAAAAGTTTTGAAAAATATTTTTCAAAAGGTTTTAAGAGAAAGTATTTTCAAAAAGTAAAGTCTATTTTGAAAATATTTCCCAAGAAGCCATATGTAATATCCTTCGGTCCTTTATCTAAAATTCTTCCTTTTCCCTTTTTCAGCATGTCTGGGGATCAAAACATTCCTAATATCCCAGAGGGCGTTACGATACCCGGATGGTTCCGGAGATATTTGAAGGCCACAGCGCCTGCTAAAGGCCAGAGAGATGCTCCTCCTCCTGTTGCCCCAGTCATTCCTCCTCCTCCTCCCATCCAAGAGAAGATAACTTCGCCAAAATCTGTAAGGACTTCCATGCTATGGGAGGGAAGCCATTCGATCGGATTTGTGGAAGCTCGGAATTGGCTTAAGGAGACAGAGGACTTATTCATAATCTTTGAATGAAGGACCGAAGAAAGATTCAGTTAGTTGCTTGGCTGTTAAAAGACGAAGCCTCATTTTGGTAGGAAGTCACCCAGGCTGGACGTCTAGTGGAAACCTTGGAAGATTTCAGACAGAGGTTCGAGATGAAATTTCTTTCCCAAGCTGAGAGAAGCATACAAATGAAGAGGTTCTTAGCGCTCAAGCAAGGGAACTGGACGGTGAAGGAGTATGTGAACAAGTTCAACCAACTAGCAAGGTTCGGACTAGAGTTGGTGGATACATCGCACAAAAAGGCTTTACGATTTGCTAAAGGACTGAATGAGCCTCTGCATGGTTTTTCTCTGTCCCATATTCTTATCGGGGGGCACCTTTGAAAGGCTTGTGGATATGGCCCTAATGCATGAAGAGGACAAGGGAGAGAAGAAGGAAGTAAAGACTTAGGGGACATCGCAGAACAGTAAGGTGTGGCCCAAGAAAGGGAAAAATCAACAACAACCACAACAACAACAAAAGAAAGGAGGGAAATATGTCAATGGCAAGGATAAGACGAATTGTCACAATTGTAGGAAGGAAGGTCACTTAATCAAGGATTGTAAGAGAAGGAAGGGCAATTGCTTTAATTATGGAAAGGTCAGACACTTCTCTATGGAGTGTCCGAAGAAACTGGGACAGGGTCAGAGGGCAGGAACTTCTGGAGGGCAGATGCATGCTCTCGCCGTCAATGCTCCTGAAAGAGGTAGAAAAATTTTCGTAGAAAGTTTCGTTTCTTTCAAACCATCCAGTCAGAAGACTTTTTGATTCTGGTGCTTCACACTCGTTTATATCTAGTTCTATGGTTGAATCTCTACACTTAGTTACTAGTATTGTAGTAGATCCCGTGGCTGTTTCAAACCCCATTGGTGGTTTGGCATTTATCGATGATTTGTATGGGTTTGAAATTATCTGTGTTAGGCATCGAGTTTGAATGCGACGCGTATGTGCTCGGGTTTATGGGCTATGGGTTGATTCTAGTAATGGATTGGCATACCACATATGGAGCTATTTTAGATTGTTAAAGGAGTGTTGTCAGGCTCCCAACTTGTCATGGGAGGACCCTCGAAGTTTCTTGTGCCCCCAAAGGTCTGTTATGCTTAGCATCCTAGAGTCCTTAGATGCATCCATAGAGGACTTGAAATCTGTTCCAGTGGTTCGGGATTACTCCGATGTTTTTAACGAGGTACAGGTTTTACCTCCAAGGTGTGGGATTGACTTCCGCATATATCTGGTGGACAATACAAAGCTGGTTGCGTTACCAGTGCGCCACTTGTCTCCAAGGGAAAGGAGGGAGATGAGTAAGCAAGTGGGGGAGCTACTTGGGAAAGGGTTCATTAGATGAAGCATATCTGAATGGGGTGCTCCAATAGTATTCGCGACTAAAGCTGATGGATCACTTCGTCTGTACGTTGATTATAGAGAATTAAATATGCTCACCAAAAAGAATAAGCACCCGCTTCCAAGAATTGATGATTTATTTGATCAGCTCGTTGGTGCCTTAGTATTTTCTTAGTTGGACTTGGCTATAGAGTTCCATCAATTGAGAGTGGCTAAGGATAACATAGATAAGACTGCTTTCAGAACTCCATATGGTTTATTTTAATGGCTAGTGATGCCTTTTGGGCTGGAAAATGCACCCGCCTATTTTGTTGATTTGATGAGTAGGGTGTTTCGGGAATTCCTAAACAAATTCGTCGTAGTCTTCATTGATGATATTTAGATCTTCTCCAAGAACGAAGAAGAGCTTGCCCAACATCTGAGGGAAGTTTTGAAAACTCGCCGTGACCACCAGCTAAAAGCAAAGTTCTCCAAATGCCATTTCTTGAGAAAGGAGGTAAGATTCTTGGGGCATGCAGTCTCCAAAGAAGGGATAGCTGTAGATCCCGCGAAGGTGGTTGCAGTGCAAGATTGGTAGATTCCTAAAAATGCAACCGAGGTGAGAAGCTTTCTTGGGTTGGTGGTTACTATAGGAAGTTCATTAAGGACTTCGCGAAGATATCAGCCCCTCTCGCTAGGCTGACAAAGAAGAATTTGGTGTTTTCATGGGATATAGACTGTGATGTTTCTTTCCAACAGCTGAAAAGGGCTCTGACAATAGCCCCAGTCTTGACCTTGCCCGATGGAAGTAAAGTGTTTACTATTTACGCATATGCGTGCAGTACAAGGCTTGGTGCGGTGCTGATGAAGAAGGGAAAGGAATATGTTATAGGGGTAGGCAGTTGAGAGTTCATGAAAAGAACCACCCCACCCATGAACTAGAAGTAGCTACTATAGTATTTGCATTGAAGATGTGGCGTCATTATTTACTGGGAGAAAGATTCGAGTTGTACACTGATCACAAATCTCTCAAGTACCTATTCTCTCAGAAGGATCTCAACTTAAGGCAACAACAGTGGATGGAATTCTTAGCTTCATACGATTTTGAGATTTCTTATTCCCCTGGCAAGGGTAATGTGGTTGCAGATGCACTAAGTAGGCAGAGGATGGCTCGAGTCTTTGTTTGTGGAAAGAGAGAACTTGGAGTTCATATCAGCTTTTGATTTTAAACCCTCCATCGAGGTTTTGCCTGATTTATTTGCATCCTTGGAGATACGACCGACTTGTGGAGCAGATAGGAGCTTCGCAACAAGGTGACCCACAGATTCTAGACATTATGGATAAGCTCAGAAGAGGGGAGACTTCTAGTTACCTCAGTAGATATGTCATAGATGAAAAGGGGTGGTTGGGACAAGATGGAAGGCTTTGTGTTCCTCAGACTGGAAGCTTGATAAAGGCAGTTCTATAAGAATCCCACCATTCAAAGATGACTATTCATCCAGGCGGCGACAAGATGTATAGAGACATGAAAAGGGTTTTCTTTTGCGCTGAGATGAAGAAGGACGTAGCCAAATTTGTTTCTCAATGTTTGGTCTGTGAACAAGTCAAGGCTGAGCAAAAGAAGCCCAACGAATTGCTTCATCCGTTAGAAGTCTCGCAGTGGAAATGGGAGAGCGTCTCGATGGATTTCATAGATGGGCTGCCTAGATCGAAGAAAGGCAGTACCAGTGTTTGGGTGGTAGTAGATAGAATCACTAAGAGCGCTCACTTTATTCCAGTCAAAGAGTAAAAGGACGACATCGTGGTTGGCAGAGATTTATGTTCGTGAGATAGTTCGCCTCCATGGAGTACCTTCCAACATAGTAAGCAACCGTGACCCCATCTTTACCAGCGAGTTTTGGAGAAGTTTGTAAGAGGCATTAGGTACATAGTTGCGCTTAAGCACGGCTTATCATGCTAAGACCGATGGACAGACGGAGAGGGTGAACAGGATGTTTGAAGAGCTTTTGAGACTATGTATCCTTGACTTCGGAGGGACTTGGGAAGAGCATCTTGCTTTGGTGGAGTTTGCCTATAATAACAGCTATCAGGCCAGCATCGGCATGGCACTCTTCGAAGCATTGTACGGGCGTCCCTGTAGATCACCGACTTGTTGGTGGGAAACTACAGAAAAATTATTACTTGGACCAGATATGGTTAAAGAAACGTCCGAAAAGATTGGCCTTATTCGACGGCGGATGAAAACAGCTGAAGACAAGCATAAATCATATGCAGACAAGAGAAGGACTGACATCGGATTCGAAGTGGGAGACTTGGTTTTTATCAAAGTATCACCTCTGAGGAATGTGGTCCGCTTCGGAGCAGTAGAGTAGTTGGCACCTAGATTTGTGGGACCATTTCCCATAACCGAAAGGATTGGCCAAATGGCCTATAGAGTGAAGCTTCCTAAAAATCTATCTGGCATTCATGATGTTTTCCATGTTTCTCATTTGCGGAAGTGCTTGCATGACACCGCAGAAGTTGTTGAAACGAGTATATTGGAAGAGGTAGAGGTGGAACGGGAGGCAACAATCAGGCGAGTTCCTTCCCGTATTCTAGGATCAGAGGTTAAGAAGCTACGCAATAAAGAGATCAAGTTGTTAAAGGTTCAATGGGGAGATAACGCAGAGGATGCTACTTGGGAAACCGAAGATAATATTCGTGCTTCGTACCCTTTCCTCTTCGAGGGTATGTTCTTAACTCCTTTTCCAAAAGCTTTATCAGTACTTATTTCTATCATTTGAGTATATCTTATTCATAGTATTTTTGACCTTTAGATAGGAGTCATATGGATGAAAACATGTGTTTGAAACATGTTATGTCTGACGGATGCTAGTGTTTGCTAGTGGTTGCCTGTGGACGCATGTACACACACATTAGGCACTAGATCGGCTTAATCACTTTCATACTGCCTATGGAAGTGTGTGCATTTTCTTTTATGTATAGAAATGGATGAGTTAGTATATGGATGTTGAATTTGGACAAATGTGTGTGCACACATATAGAACTTATATGACGTAATAGGTTTATTTGCATACATATTGGATTCATGGCACTAACATACATTGCATTAAGGAGGTCAACTGAATCAGTAGACTGCCTGATATTTGCGTTAGTGTTGGGACATATGCACACACTTCTGCATATATTCATATAAGCATTATAGGCTTTTAAAGACAATGGATGTTGGATGAGTAAACGGATGGTAGGATATGCATTCTTCCCAACTTAGAGATTTCGAGGACGAAATCCTTTGAGTAGGGGAGAATGTAACACCCCAATTTTAACGATATTAAAAGAGGATAAATTAAATAATAATTAATTTAACATTCAAAATTAGATGGAACGAACTATGCCATTGCGTCCGTCTCGTAATTCTGGTCAGAATGGACATTTGGTTTGCATAAAACGGACATCGTGTGAAAAAGTTACGAGGGTTCGAAGTTTGTTTATGCACAGGATAAATATATATATACATATATATATAAAACAAAATCCAGAACCTTCAAAAAAAATTCAAAAATCAAAATCGGGCCAAAGCGGGCTAAGAGGGAAAATTCCAGCTCGTGGGTGTCGACCACCCTAGGGGGTGTCGACCCCCCTAGGGGGTGTCGACATAGGTGTCGACCGCCCTAAGGGGTGTCGACATGGGTGTCGACCTCCTACAGAGATGTCGACCCCCCGGACAGATCTGGGCACAATTCGTTTTACATACCTGGACCAAATTCTGGGTTTGATTCATTGGTTCTAGGCTATAAATATGGTCCCCTATTCTCTTATTTTCTCCACTGGAGATCATAGAGGCCATATGTTATTGGGTTGCAAATTGAAATAGAATCAAAGTCTACTACAATCTATTTAGCTATTTAGAATTCAGATCTCTCTCTCTCTCTAAATTTTCTGAACCTAACGCTGTGAGTTTCTAGTCACTTTTAGGTATAAATGGATAAATGTGAATTATGATAGAGTATGAATTGGGTATACGTTGTGAATCATGAACTTATGCAAGTTTATTAAGTCATTATCCCTGGATCCAATATAATTATGGACATTCTACTATGCTGACTATATAGATCTTGACTGGCAACTATATTGTGGGAAATGCGAACTTGTAAATTTAGATCTAATCCTTTACGCTAATCACCTATCACCTGTTATGTTGTAGTAATCATGATATGCTGTAAACTTGACATGTGATGCCACCATTTTAGATCTAATCATGCTACTTTGCCACCCTAATTTTGTTAGACATCTAAATGACAAGTTTAGACCATGTTATGTTGACTTTTACATTGTAGTCGCCACAAGTTCATTAGCTCTGTGTTTACCTTATTATGATGTTTACATGTCCACTCACCTTGTTGTCATGCTTAAACCAAAACTGTGTTGAAACTGTAACCTTTGTCACTCCCTTTTTATTGTTATGGCAAGGCTACTTTGTAGCCTCGATGACGCCAAAATACATGCGATCACGTTAGTTAGGAAACGGGGAAAAAGGGGATATATAATTGGCATAATTTATATAATGTTTATATAAGTTGGACATATAATTCAAATAGGAAACATAGAAATAATCACCTATAATGACATAGGTAAATTTAGGCAAAAATGGCATAATTTGAATATGACCATTTATGGATATGTAATTCAAATTAGTGTTGCAAAATAGGTATTGACACCTATAAAAGGAAAGGGTTAATTAATTGGTAGATCAATTAAAAATTTGTAATTGTACTTATGACATGAGGTTAGGTTACGTTAGTGGTGGAAGTCTGCCCGGACCCAACCGGCATATCCAGCAGCCACTAATGTTGAACCTAATGTGGAAGGTTTAAGTACATAAATACGAATCGGGCTAAGACACGAGGTTAGGCCCAACTGTGGAATAAGACTGCCTGGACCCGACCGGCATATCCAGCATCCAAATGTTGCAGGCCTAATGTGGGAGGTCTAACCCAGTATGAAATCATAATTGGACATGGTAAAAGAATTGGACTACCTAACCTAATTTAATTCATAAAGATTGTATGACTATGAACTTAAGTTAGGGTTAAGTAATACTAGATGAGTAGTGAGTGGGTTAAGTAAATTAGAGGGGGTGGGTAGTATATAGATATGTAGGCCCACAGACTTAACCAATAAGGTTATGTAATTAAAGACACCTGATGGTATACATAGCCAGTGGAAAATAGAATAAAGTCATGTAATTAAAGACACCCTTTAAGGTAAGGATAATTGGTATAGGACTATGTAATTAAAGACACCTAGGGGTATACATAGTCGGTAAAAAACCTAGTGGGGATACAAGACAAAGGGGAGAGCCTATATCATATTATGTGGGACCCATTTCAATCAGTAACCCGGAGTAGGTATAAAATAAAGAACTCCATCCTAGGTGGAGATAAGGGCACGCTTACTGATTGATTGTAAGAGATACAAACGAGACGGACGGTGTGGACGGCGCAAACCGACCAGGGACATGTGCATGCATGGGCTGGGCATAGGGGGATTAGACGCCCGTGACACCAGTACATATGGTTGTGCACCTCTTGGGTTGCCACTTTAGGAGGTGATACCTCCTACTCTGGGGCCAGCACAGGGTATCTACGGAATAGGGAGCCGATCGAATAGGGTAACGGTTAGGGTACACTCGGACGTATACCCTAAGTCTACCAACTTATTATGGAAGGGATCATTTAACTTTAGTTATACTAGTAATAGTGCAGAGTAGTCATTAGTGAAGTATGTGTGCACCTTACCTTATCTGCCTTGTCACGCCTGCCATTTATATAGTGAACTCTCTTACCCAGTTTATGCCTGTCATGTTCACCTTTATTTATTTACTGGCTGAAAGTGACTAGACTCGCCCAGACTTTATGTCTGACCCCTTTGTTTTTTTCCCTCTCTCTTCCGTTCCTCCCTAGGTTCTCAGGGAGGAAACACCCATGCTTTGTCAGAACATGGATATTATGTTGCTGGAAGCTGCTTCTGGAGTATGGCTCTAGTCTTTGTCTCTACGACGGCTTACTTTTTTTATTGGGGAATAATGTTTTTCTTTAATACCTATGCACTCTGATGATGCAAGAAAGAAGTATTTTGTTGTAATGGTTTTATGACTTATGGTATTGTGAACTACGGTATTATGTTTTATGTTGAAATAAAAATTTGAAATTTCCGCTGCTATCTTATTTTTATCTGTCTTGTAATTATTCTGTGTCTGTATACCTACAACGCTTCACGAAACTTAATGCATTCCCTTAGTGAGTGACGTTAATAGACGTGGGGTGTCACAAAATCTAATTTCCTTGTTTATATATTAAAAACAACTCATTTCAAATCTATTTAAACTCAAGTCGTTTTATATTCTGAATTCCGGAATAAAAACTATCGTTCCCTTTTTCGAAATGATTCCAAATTATATTTGAAATTCATAATTGAATTTAAAAAGATGAATTATCTCTTGATAATTAATTTACCACATTTATAAAATCATTTATAAACTTTTCTTGTTATATATATTCAACAAGCTCCATTTCAAAGTGTATTTAAAAACCAAAAACTAATTTTTGGAATATTCTATTTATTTTAGCTTATCTAGATATATAACATAGAATCTATTTTAATATTAAATTTTACTTATACTTAATATAATCCTAATATGTTTTCTAGACATACTTTATATAAATAAATTCGAACTAATCGAATTCAAATCATAGATCCTTATGGATTCATTTTTAGTTCAATTTATATTCTGAACATCAGAATAAATTTCATTATTTAGTTCTTTAAAACGATTCCCCGTTTCTATTTTTAAACTCCCATTTGAATTTAAATATTTAACTTATCAAATGATAAATTTTCCACTTCATTTATAAACACCGTTTATAAATTCATTTCAATTCCCTGATTATCCATTGAAAATCATTCCATTTTATTTATAAACACCATTTATAATTTTACTTCTATTTCCTGCGTTATTTAATTTATAAACATCATTTATAAATTTTCCACATCATTTTCCTGTATTATTTAATTTATAAACATTGTTTATAAATTCAATATTTGTTTTATTTATTCAAAACAAGTTAATATCTTTATAGCCCATTCAAGACATTGTACTCACAAAGATAGGTTAGAGAAGAGAATAATTCGTTCTTCGTTTGTATTAGAATTCTGACTTGCAATTCCTAAGCTTTATGAAGAAAAACTATTCTAGCAACAACATGGAGGCTAAGAGATTAATTTAGTTTTGGTTTAGAGCTTGAGTCTATGCGTGCTTATATAGAAGTTTAAATCAATAGAAGCCGTTAGATTATCATAGGAGCAACCACAACCGTCTAGGCTGGATAGAGTTATCTAGAATTGCCACAAATGCGCTAGTGACTCAACAACAGGTCAGAAAAGACTCAATAACAAGTCAGGATCTTCTCATTTCAGATCTGCCCAGGGGGGTACGTCGACCCCTAGGTCGACCTGTATAGGGGAGGTCGACCCCCTGGTCGACCTGGCCTGGGGCGGGAGAAATCCCGCCCAACCCACTTCCTCGTTTGAATTTTGATTTTTTGATCTGAACTGTTTTAAATTTATTTAAATTCCTGAAACTTCTGAGGGCCATAACTTCCTTATACGAAGTCCGATTTACGAATACTTGGACTTTATCCCCATTAGAATTTTGAGACGAACGCAATGGCGTAACCCGTTTCCCTTAATTCTCAATTTAACAATAAAGTATTCTTAAATTCGTTCTTTTAATAGTCACAGAAAATTCAAGGTGCTACTTTCTCCGCTCCTTAAAGGATTTCGCCCCCGAAATCTCCAAGTTAAGGAGAATGTATATCCTAACATCTAATCATCCGTCTACTCAACCATGAATCACAGGAATCCATTGTCCTTACAAGATTTCTAATGCCGTATGAACATATGCAAAAAGTGTGTGTACATGTTCCTTATCCAATGCAATATCAGGCGGTCCACTGATTCAGTTGACCTCCTTAATGAAAATCATGATAGTGTCATGCGTCCATTATGTATGCGAAAGAATCCTAACGTTACATATTACTTCTACATGTGTGTACAACCATTCATCAAAATGCAGCATCCATATGATAACACAACCATTATACATCCATTAATTTAAATATGCACACATATTTATATGCAATATGAAAGTGATTGAGCCGATCTACTGCCTAATGTGTGTTTACATGCATCCACGAGAAACCACTAGAAACCATTTCCAACCACTCGCAACCATCAATCATAACATGTTTCAAATACATGTTTACATCCATTGGTTTCTACCTAAGGATAAAGAATAGGACCAAGGAGATATACTTAAAAGATAGATATAAGCATGAATAAACTAATGGAAAAAGAGATCAAGGAGGTACCCTCAAAAAGAAAAGTGTAGGCTTCGCGTATTTTTCTCTCAGTTTCCCAAGTCGCGTCTTCCTCAGCGTTACTCCATTGAACTTTAACAAGCTTGACTTCACGGTTGCGTAGCTTTTTGACTTCTGTACCCAAGATATGATTTGGAACACTTCTCACAGTCGCTTTTCGTTCCATTTCTACTTCCTCTAGTATATTTAGCTCCACCACTTCCGCAAACTCATGTAAGAACTTACGCAAATGCGAAACGTGAAACATGTCGTGAACTCCACTAAGCTCGTTGCCTCTTCTCATGTCCCTCCAAAATCTAGGATACATAACCTCAAAATATATTCAAGGATTCTATTGCCCCTTTCTGTCCGTCCATCCGTCAGTGGATGGTAAGCGATGGCTCGTACTTGCCGCCTTTTGCATATCACCATTTCCTCTTGCATCGAAAGCTGCTCCAAGCCCTGTCCCACAGGCACCGGTATACACTGTGATTGGCTTACTTCCATGTGGCAAAACTAAAACTGGAGTTGTCATCAAAACCCTCTTCAAACGTTGGAAAGCATCGTCACAGTCAACATCCTAAGCAAAAGTCAAGTTCTTATTCGTTAACCAAGTAAGTGGGGCTGATATCTTCGCGAAGTCCTTAATGAACTTCCTATAATAGCCCGCCAACCCTAAAAAGTTTCTTACTTATGTTGCCTTCTTAGGAATCTTCCAATCTGGGATTGCCACACCTTTGCGGGATCCACAGCTATCACTTCCTTAGAGACCACGTGTCCTAAGAACCTCACTTCTTTTCTCCAAAAATGGCATTTGGAGAACTTAGCTTTGAGCTGATGCGCTCATAGGGTCTCTAAGACTTCCCTAAGATGTAGGGCATGCTCTTCCTCGCTTCTAGAGAAAATCAAGATATCGTCTGCAAAGACTACCACAAACTTGTTAAGAAACTCCCTAAATTCCCTACTCATTAAGTCAATGAAGTATGCGGGTGCATTCGTCAAACCAAAAGGCATGACGAGCCACTCGAAGAAACCGTCAGGAGTTCCAAATGCAGTCTTATCTATGCTGTCTTCAGCCACCCTTAGCAGATGAAATCCTATAGCCAAATCCAGCTGCCAGAAAACAGAAGCGCCAACCAACTGATCGAATAAATTGTCTATCCTCGGCAATGGGTGTCTGTTCTTCTTAGTCAGCTTATTCAGCTCTTTATAGTCCATGCACAGTCTAAGTGAACCATCAGCCTTTGTAGCAAAAACAACTGGAGCACCCCATTCCGAAATGCTTCTTCTTATGAATGCCTTCTCTAGCAACTCTTTCACTTGCTTACTGAGTTCCCTTCTCTCTCTCGGAGCCATGTGATGCACTGGTAATGCAACTGGCTTTGCATTATCTACTAGGCATATACGAAAGCCTATCTCGCGCCTCGAGGGTAAATCCCGAACTTCATCGAAGACATCACCATATTCACAGACTACACGAACAGATTCCAAATCATCGTTGGACGCGTTAAGAGATTCTAGGTATCTAAGCATCACCGGACCTCTAGGGTAACAATAAATATCAAGGGTCTTTCCACAACGAGTCAACAATTTAACTACCCTTCTTTCTCAGTCTAGGATGGCACCGTATCAGGCTAGCCAATCCATGCCTAGAATCAAGCCGTAGCCCATGAAGCCAAGAACGAAGGCGTTGCATTCAAACCCAACGCCCAAGGTAGACACTCTCAAATCCCGGCAAATAATCGAAAGATGAGCCGAACCACCAATAGGATTTGAGACTACTATAGGATCCGTAACTAGACTAGTATTTATGTGCAGTGTTTCAACTAACGAAGCAGATACAAACGAGTGTGAAGCTCCAGAATTCAAACAACGCTCGAACAGGATGATCAAAAAGAAAAACCAAACTTCCAACTAAGATATTTCAACCTCTATCAGGTATGCCAGCCGTGAGGGAACGCGTCTGCCCTCCAGAAGATCCTGTACTTTGTCGTTACCTTCGCCTTTTGCTTTTTTGGATGATCCTAATAAGATGTCATGTTTCTCCATAACGATAATAACTAGTCTTCTTCTTCTTTCTAATGTCTTTATTTAAGTAGTCAGGTATTTCACAAGTGTGGCCCTTCCTTTTCTCTTGGCCCTTTGTTATCCTTACCGCCTTTCTTTGGATCTACTTTCTTATCGTGTGTCCTATCCATGTCTCTCCTGTAAATTCTCCATTCGTGACCTCCTACCAAAATGAGGCTTTGTCCTTTATTAACCAAACAACTAATTGAACCTTCCTCCCATCGTCTATCTTAAAGGTACCAACAAGTTCTCCACTTCCTTCTAGCTTTGACAAACATCCCAGTCCCATGAAGCAGTTTTCCCGCCCATCGTACGGAAGTTCTTACATATCTTAGAAAAAGCGTCTATACATGGAGGAAGAAATTCAAAAAGGAAATAGGAAGAGATTTAAAACGGAGAATCGAAGTAAAGATATATGGCTCTTGGGGGTTAAGTTTCTCAAAATAAACTTTTCTCTTAAAAATACTCTCCTTAAAACATATTTTTAAAAGTATTTCTTTATAAAAATGCTTTTGAAACGGTTTTTTTTTTCAAAATCTCTTATATGTTCTGTTAACATTCAGCTCTAATACCACGTGTAACACCCCATGTCCATTAATGTCACTCTAAAAGGGAATGCATTAACTTTCATGGAGTATTATTAGCGTATAGAACAAAATATAACAAGACAGATACATATATTGGTACTTGAAAATTTTAAACAACTTTTATTGCAGCGGAGAAATACCTTGGTTACAACACCATCAAAAACCAACAATAAAACCAAGTGCACTTAATATCCATCTTGATAAATTATTTTCTGAGTACATAAAGTAAAAAAGCATAACCCCAACATAAGTAGCCATAAAAGAGATAAGCTAAACTTTACTTTCAGCAATCCAAGCACTTTCAAAGAGAGAAAAAGATCCAAATCAAGCTCCACTAGCACTAGTCCCACTCTGAGAACCTGGTGGGAAAGGAAGAAAAGAGGCGAAAACAAAAGGGGTCAGACATAAAGTCTGGTGAGTCCAATAACTTTAAAAATATAATTATTAAAGTAATTAGGATAAGACACAAACTGGTAAAACAAGGAATGACTGTGAAACAAGTGGGCAATACAAAACAAACAAGAGGAATATTCTGGCGTTAATCTCGCTCCTAATCACTATACGATAATTACTATACTGCACCATTACTAGTCACCCTAATAGTTGATCCTGCCTACTGAACATAATAATCATAATGGTAGTTCTGTGTACCCCTAGCTGTCTTCATAGGTGCCGCCTACCCCTATCTCCACTAGTTGTACCCACTACCCCAATGCGATCGGCTCCCTAACTCGTAGATACCCGTGCTCGTCCCACAGTGGGGTGTATCACTCCCCTAAGTGGCAACCCGATACTACTAAAGATGCACGACTTATACCTACACGATGCAACAACGTCTTACCTATCAGCCTGGGCCCACGCACACACATGACACTGTTGGACTTGCGTTGCCACCGTTAACCCGTTTTGACCTCTTACAATCAAACCCAGAGCGTGTCCCGTCCTCGATCTAACTCGAGCTAACAAAGATACTTAATGGGTTACTAGTTTGAAAAGGGTCCCCCATGCTTGACACAAGCCTTCCACCTATGCTTGGGACCCACTTATGATTTCCCACTTAAATCCTCTTATTCGTGTCTTCTTACATGTTTCAATTTGGTTAAGTGTTTCTAATCGTATTTCACATGTCACCCGTGTCACCCACTTAACCCCCATGTCCCACCACATATTTATCTTGGTTAAGTGTTACTTAATTCATTATAACCGTAACCTTGTAAGACCTCCCACATTAGACTACCGTTTGTTGTTGCTGGATTTGCTGGGCAAGTCCGGGCAGTCTTATACCGCAAACGAGTCTAAACTCGTGTCTTTACAATTGTTACGCACTTAATTTATGCCTTCGACCTCTCGCATTAGACTACCGTTTGTGGTTGATGGATTTGCCGGGTGGGTTCGGGCAGTCTTGTACCACAGACGAGTCTAACCTCGTGTCTTAGGTGTTTATTATTACACATAATTATTTAATCCCAATATTAATTAATTATCCCTATTCTAATTTTCAATAATTTCCAAATTAAACTATGTCCATAATTGTCACCTAAATTATGTCCATACATTTTAGGTATATAAATTATACCAATTAATGTCTCAAATTAATTATATGCCTTTAAATCCATTTTATGCTAATTCACAATATGTATTATTTAATATTTTCCCATTATCCCCACGTCGTTCGTACGTTTAACATGAAATATGTTAGACTCGCAAATAGTCTAACTCATAAAAAGAAAAGCAACATCATAACTTGCATAACACATAAAATAGATCTAACTTGCGAATAAGAATTATAACATAAGTTTGCATAGCCAATAACTTGTATAGGCAACGGACATATGGAACATAAATTTGCATAAACTACCATGGATCTAAATATAGATCTAAACATGAAATTGTGAACTTGCATGTATGAATATGGATTTCACCTAAACTTGCATATGTGAATATAGTTTCACTTAAACTTGCATATGTGAATATAGTTTTCACCCAAACTTGCATATGAATTCCTACAAACTTTCATATGAATTTAAACATGTAAACTAATATCACATGTTTTGCATATAAACTAGCATATGTATATACTTGATTCACATATAAACTTGTGTATAATTTGCGTACAAACTTGCATAAGATTCACATACAAACTAGCATATGTAGAAATAGATTTGCGTAAGATTCACATACAAACTAGCATATGATTTACATCACAAACTTGCATATAAACTGATATCATAAAATGAATCAAGTTAAACATATGTGATTGGACATATGAAATAGATCTACCAACATAAGTTAACAAAACTGTCATATGTTCACCAACCGGCGATAACAAAAATAACATCACACGATTCAACAGACATGTTCTCATAATCCAAATTATAACTCATCATAATTAATTTATTGATTATTTTATGAAATAAATTGTACTCACAAAGACATGTTACAGAACAGAATAATTCGTTCGTCGTTTGTATTAGAATTCTGACTTGCAATTCCTAAGCTTTAGGAAGAAGAACTATTCTAGCAACAGCATGGAGGCCAAGAGATTAATTTAGTTTAGGTTTAGAGCTTGAGTATATGCGTTCTTATATAGAAGCTTAAATCAATAGAAGCCGTTAGATTATCATAGGAGCAATCACAACCGTCAAGGCTGGATAGAGTTATCCAGAATTGCCACCTATGCCCTAGTGACTCGGCAATAGGTCAGAAAAGTCTCAAAAACAAGTTAGGATCGTTTCATTTCAGATCTGCCCTGGGGGGTAGGTCGACCTCCAGGTCGACTCCCAGGTCGACCTGTATAGGGGAGGTCGACCCCTGGTTGATCCCCTGGTCGACCTGGCCTAGGACTGGTGAAATCCCTTGTGACGATCCCAAAACCCCGTGACACGGTGTTAAGGATAATCATTGGAATATAACACATTAATCAACATTAGCAGATCACAGATGATAGCATAAACAGAAAATAGAATAATTTACACATATATGACAACGGAATCATTTAGATATCATCACATCAGAGAAGCACAGTACATGATACAACTTAGTGCATAATGATGCATAATCAGTCACCATCGCCTGAGGCGGAATCATACATAAAGAGTACACAAAAGGAATATCAGTCTACATCGCCAGTGGCGGAATCATAATATAGATACAATAATGGCGGAGAAAATCCAAGTCAGCACAGTGTAGTCAAGCCTCGCCATGAGCCAAAAGATGCGTCAGAAACCTGTAACTAGGCTGCCCGTGTGAAAATGAGGGCACCCGAGTTTGCAAGGTGAAACAAACTACGAGTCAGTCATGGGACTGGTATGAGAAATCTATTCAACTTATTAACAACAATAATAAGGCAAATCAAAGGACCACGCCACTTTCGCGGAACGGGTTTACTCCAATGAGTGCTAGTGCATGAAATAAAATAAATGATTAAATCAACGCAATGCTTTTTTATAAAATGAAGCCATTATAAGACTCAGGTCCCATCACACAATGCAACGCAAGCCGAAGAATAGAGTTTTTACCTTATAATGGCCAAAGATGCTTCATACGAATAAAACAAAGGTGTTCGATATTATTACTAGTGCATATATGTTTCAAAAGCAATTCAATCATAAATATCAATCCTAGGCGGCATAGCTACCATCTACTATGTCGCCATACTAGTAATACAATCACATTCGCATATTTCGTATTGGAAATTGGATTCCTTCATGAGTCGAGGCAAGGGGCAAGCTCCTCTCCGTTCGAGACACTCTAGCAAATGCCTCGGGACCGCACACAACAATCCCCTGGATCCTCCAAGGCCGGTCCTCTCTTACTTTTGAGGATTGGCAATTCCTGAACACACGTTTCCCGGTCCTTACAGACCTATAATCGAGGCGCCTCGTATTCCAACAACCACACAGGTGAAAAGTAGATATAAATGTCAGGGCTAGGAGGT
Source organism: Allium sativum (assembly GCA_030737875.1). Lineage (NCBI taxonomy): Eukaryota > Viridiplantae > Streptophyta > Magnoliopsida > Asparagales > Amaryllidaceae > Allium > Allium sativum. The sequence goes on from CM060918.1 coordinate 827,389,759, forward strand.
CACTGACACCACCATAGCTAGAAAGAAACGTCATGCACTCCTTGGGTCCTGCTCCCGTTTTTGACTCATACCGGGGTGTGAGGCTCGCGAATTCACGTTACACACAAAGCTACGTCACACAGACCATGCTTTGATCATCAACTACAAGACTTTGCTTTGCAACAGAAGCCTTGATCATATGCCACTTAGGCGTGCCACACAGGCAATCCACTCCATGCGACTGATTTCTATCAATACATAACCTCTGAGCTCGTACGTCTTAGAGAAGGGCGTTAAGCAAGAGAATAAATTCTCCGCTGCCAAACAGATATATATTTAACAGAGATCAATCAACACAGAACAAATTCCAATGTCAGACACACGGTCCATTTACAAGTCCGTTCTGGGTCTGAACGAAACCGGAGGCACCAATTCCTCGCATATCCGTACAATCAATAGTATGTTTGGACGGCTACTACTTCAATTCCTTCATGGTAGCTACTCCAGTCATGAGTATCAGTAGCGCCCATCCATCCAATGTGGAGATCGTCGGTCTTCAGTCGTCTTCGACTCTTCGACTTCTCAACGTCGATCGATTATTTGAAATGAGATAAACTCGGCCTTTTCAAATAACCCATGTATATTTAGATTTCCAAATCAATTAATTCCGTGGTTGGACTATTCAACATTCACATTTCAGTTATTTTGTTATAATTTTCATGTCAAATACATTCAACCAACACATATCAAGCAAACACAACAATATTGGTTTATTTTCACTCTATATCTTCTATAGTACTTTATCACGATATATCGCCATTTTTATTTAATTTAAAACGGCCATATTTAATTAAACGACATTTCAGGTCGTGTCGATGCACTGGCGCTGCTTTTCACTAATTTTGTTTTACACATATATGAAAATCTAACCATTGGATCTTCACAAATTTTACATCATTAGGAATATCATCTCAAAACGAATCCAACGGTTTCAGTTTTGGGAAAATCCGACGGTCGGATCTTCCACACTAACCATTTGAAGTTACGATTTCAATTTACGAACTGCAGCGTCGTTATTCGATTTAATTTAATTATATATATATATATATATAATCGTTTCTGGCGCTGTTTTTCACTAATTTTGAATTAAACATTCCAGACAATCCAACCGTCGGATCTTCACAAAGTTGGTGCCGTTGGAAAGATATTTCCAAGGCAAACCCAACGGTTGAGGTTTCGGGAAAATCCAATGGTCGGATTTCCCGCACTAGTCGTTTGAAATCACGGTTTCAAAATATGAACTGCACGGCCACGTTTCGTTTTAATTCTATTTATATTTATATATTTATATAAATATAGTTCATTCAAAAATTCCTATATCGTTTCCACTTCAATTATTTCACTAACGCCTTTAAATTTTGGAAAATTTCGCCATAACCTCCTTTGTACGGGAGGGTCTGGGAAAATTCCCAAATAGCCACACGGGCGTCTCATATCAAAAAGAAAAAGAGAAAGCCAAGCGGCTCATAAAATCATAACCCAAACAAAGCGGTAAATGTGTACCTATTTGTCGGGCACAAAATTCTATTTCTCTTCTCTAGCCCCTTTTGCTTTAACCTGTTCAATAGATATGCATGTACATATATACAATTTCTAACATTTATCAATCCCCATTCAAATTCATATTTGATTTGCTTTGGTTTAAAAACACCATTCGTTCTAATGTTGCATGCATAGGCTAAAATCATATCATTAGCTAGTTAATGTATATTTCAACTCATGCACGTTTATTTGAACAAGTGGCTATTTTTAACACTTCACATTTCAAAGATTAAAATTTTGGCGAACTAAAATAGATTTCAACACATGACTATTTTATTTAGTTCCTATGCATGTTAAAAATAATATTTCTATCACAAATATTTATTTCAATGTCCGCATATCTTTAGCATATCACACATATGATAAAAATGATATTTTTATCTTTCAAAATATTCATTCAACAAATAGATGTTTCTGCACTTCATAGTTTCAATAAAAATGTAATTTTTATTGTTCGATCTTTTTTATTCAACACATGAACTTTTCCACTACACACACTTCTCAACAAATGAGTATTTCCACACATGGACATTTTATTTATGTTGTTCATATTAGAAAGATGGGATTTTTATGGTTGAAATTATTTATATAAGGCGAATATTTTTCATACTTCATATACATATAAAAATGTGATTTTTATTGTTTAAACACTTCACTCATTCACAAATGAATTTAATTTTCACACAACACTTTTCAACACATGAATATTTCCACACATGGATATAGTTTCAACATATGGCTATTTTATTTCTACGCATGAAAATTATTTCGAAATATGAGAATAATTATAACACATAAAGATTATTCAAAATTTCGGCAGCATAACGGCAGGGTAGTTAAAACCGGCACCGTCCCTAGTACGGCTCCTCGCTCTACCTTAAAACCTCGCGGTTTTTGACAATGGGGATTCATGCATCTAATTCGCACACAGGCGGCATGTTTATTTTTATTTCCACAAATTTTTCCAATTCATTTCAATCACCAATGGGTATTTTTCAACCACAACCAAACAATATCAACCACAAACAATTATTCAACCATTCGTATTTTTCATCCAATATTTCACACCAATTCACCACAATAAATATCGTCCATGGTTTGTGGACGAGGGGAGTATATATATATATAATATAATATATATTTGCTATATTTCACTAGCATTTCAACACATATATAACTTATTCTATGCATGTAAAAATTCATACTTCGCTTATATAGCTTACACTACGCATGTACATGAGGTATACAACACGTATGTAATTTATATTTCGCTTATATAAATTATACACGACATTTTCCATTCAATTTCACGTTAATTTAGATTTCTCACCTTGGTTTTCTGAGCGCTAAAAATCGATATGATGTCAGAAAAATCCGCAGCTTCTTCTATTGGGTAGAGAGCTTCCTTGCGGTCTTGATGTTTCCTGTTTCATCGAATTTCGTCAACACACCAAAAAGATATGATTTTTCAAAGTGTAAAGATCAAAGAAAACTCACTTTCAGAAAGCTTCAAAACTAGGTTTGCGGTTTTCGCGAGAACCGGGGCATGAGGGGACGATCAGGAAGTTGGACGTGGAAGAGCTTCGATAGGGCTACAGGCGCGCGGCGGTTTGGTGGGGTTCGGTGGTGCAGATCAGCGGCGGCGGCGGTTTGAAGGTCGGAAGTTTGGAAGGGGATATCTCGACGTAGAGGCGACGATAGCGGGAGCTCCTTATATGGATTTGAAGAGGGGAGGGAGAACTATAAAAAGTTGAACTGGGGGAGGAGCTAATTCGAGCTGTGGCGATCGGAAATCGCCAGGGAAGGGGAAAAAGGGTTTCCGTCGTCGATGTCGGGGTCGGGGGGGGGGGGTTTCTGATATTTTTTTTTTAATTTATGAATGGATAAATATGATTGGTCGACGATTATATTTAATTTTTAAATAGTGTTTTCTCAAACGAACTCCTTTTTAAACCCAACGACTGTCGCCCCTAGCTAAATACCCCCATTCCGGACACAATGGGATATGTTTCGTAGGCCAATTCGACTGTTACAGTCAGTTATTTTTCAAATTAAAGTATAAAACATTTAATTTTTAACTCTGAACGCACATTTCAATTTGCCAGGGCCACAAACTGATTCGAAAAATTCCAGAAAAATAAATCTAGCTATGTTTTGACGCTACGGTCCCAACAAAACTAGTTTCATCGAATTCTGAGGTCGTTTGAAAAATGGCCATTTTCTGGTCGATCCAATTTAACAGAAATCGGCCAAACACATTTTCTTTTGCTACGCTCACATACTAGCTTCAAAAATTATGAAATTTGAAACCTAGCAACAGTTTGACATCCTGGACCCAACAAAAGTGGTTTCGTCGAATTCCGAGGTCGTATGCAAAATATCAATTTTCCAGGGCTATATATTCCATATACCGACTCTTCTGAAAATTCATTCGGCCATAACTTTTAATTCCCGTTATGAAACTTCGATTTTTCAGATTCGTTAGAAAGGTATTGACTAACAGATTTAAATATTTTTGGTTTCGCTAAAATCCGTTATATTTTCCACCCTGCATAGTCGGTCAAAGTATGAATTCTAATTTTCAAACTGACCCACTATTTCTAATTCACTATTTTATTGAAATATTCTATTTCAATGGTTCAAATTCCTTTGAAATAATCAATTTAAAGATTTTTAATTGGCTCGTATTTTCCGGGTTATTACAATCTCCCCCACTTAAAACTTTTCGTCCTCGAAAAGGAAATAACAGTAAAGTAGGAAATAAAATGTAAATGCAAAGTATTGTAAGGGTACCTTGCACCGGAGTTAGTCAGAGATATCCACTCTGCATTTGGGGTAAGCTTGCTTAATGCTTTCCTCAGTCTCCCAAGTACAGTCTCTAGGATCACTTCTCCACTGCACTTTAACTAAATGAACCTTTTTGCTTCTAAGTTCTCTAGTTTCTTTGCAAACAATCTTTAATGGCTCTCTTCTGTGCTAATTCTGGAGTTATCTCCACATCCCGTTGCGTTGCTTCTTCTACAACAAGATCCGGATCATGCACATGTCTCCTAAGTTGAGATACGTGAAAAACATTGTGCACTCCAGGCAACCAATCTGATAATCGAACCCTATAAGCAAGAGTTCCAATTCGCTCAAGTATAGGAAAGGGACCAATAAATCTCGGTGCCAACTTCCCAGTCTTGCCAAATCTGATTACCCCTCTCATCGGAGAAACATTCAAATAAACATGATCACCAACAGTAAATGTCAAATCTCTCCTTCTAGAGTCTGCATAACTTTTCTGTCGGCTTTGGGCGGTTTTCAAACGCTTCTTGATGAAGTCCACTTTATCATATGCTTCTCTAATCATATCGGGTCCTAGTACAAGTCTGTTGCCAGGTTCTACCCAACATGCTGGAGATCTGCAGGGTCTGCCATATAACGCTTCAAATGGCGACATTCTCAAACTTGCTTGATAGCTATTGTTATATGAGAATTCTGCCAAATGCAAATGATCCTCCCATGACCCACCAAAATCGATTATACAAGCCCGCAATAAATCTTCCAGAATTCTATTCACCCGCTCATTTTGGCCATCTGTTTGTGGGTGATAAGCGGTGCTCATATTCAGTTTTGTTCCCAATTCTGTCTGGAAAGCCTCCCAGAATTTGCTAGTGAATAGGGGATCTCTATCACTGACTATGCTGATGGGAATTCCATGTAGTTTAACAATTTCTCTGAAATATATCTGTGCTAGACTTTGAGCGGTTCTATTGGATCTGACAGGTATAAAATGGGCAGTCTTCGTGAAGCGATCTACGATTACCCAAATGCTGTCATTACCTTTCTTGGTTCGCGGCAAACCATCTATGAAATCCATGGAAATCTGTTCCCATTTCCAGCCTGGGACTTCCAACGGTTGTAACAGTCCAGCTAGCTTCTGTTGGTCACTCTTGACCAATTGACAAGTAGGGCATCTGCTAACATACAAAGAGATATCTCTTTTCATTGCCTCCCACCAGAAAGTGCGTTTGATATCGTTGTACATTTTACTCACCCCAGAATGGATGCAAAATTTGGATTTATGGCACTCATCCAGCACTTCTCTTCGAAGGCCTGGAATATTTGGGATGCAAATCCTATTATTTAACCTGAGAACCTCCCTATTGTCAATACGGAAACTCGTGGTTTCACCTTCCTTGACTCTCTGACTGATTCTCTGAATGAATTCATCGTCTTTTTGAAGGGCTGAAATCCTATCAATCAACCCAGGTGTAATTATAAGATGGGCAACGATTGCGGTCTTTCTACTAAGCGCGTCCGCTACTACGTTAGCTTTCCCCGGCGTATACAGGATATCAAGATCATATGCTGCAAGAAATTCTAGCCAACGCTACTGTCTCAGATTCAGATCTTTCTGGGTATATAAATACTTCAATGATTGATGATCTGTGTACAGTATAAATTTCTCGCCTAATAAATAATGCCTCCAGATTTTCAAGGCAAAAACGATGGCTAGCAACTCAAGATCATGAGCCACATAATTCTTCTCATGCGGTTTCAATTGGCGGCTTGCATAAGCGACTACTTGGCCTCTCTGCATTAACACTGCACCAAGACCTCTAATAGAAGCATCTGTCCAAACCGTTAAATCTTGATTGCCATCAATAATTGTTAACACTGGAGCGGTGGTCAGCTTCGATTTCAATTCCTGGAAAGCTTCTTCACAGTCAGAAGTCCACTTAAACTTCTCATGTTTCTTTGTGAGCTTCGTTAACGGACCGGATATCTTCGAAAAATCCTTAACGAACTTTCGATAATAACTAGCCAACCCCATAAAACTTCTATCTTCTGTGGGAGTAGTGGGTTGTTTCCAGTCTTGAATCGCTATTATTTTGCTTGGGTCAACAGAAATTCCTTTCTCTGACACGACATGGCCAAGAAATTTAACTTCTTCTTGCCAGAAGACACATTTAGAGAATTTGGCTTTGAAGACGTTCTTCCTTAGAATCTCCAATACTTGTTCTAAGTGTTTTTCATGCTCGGGTTTTGATTTGGAGTAGATTAAAATATCATCGATGAATACGAGGACAAATTTATTCAGAACTCCCCTGAACACTCTATTCATTAGGTCGACAAAGTATGCTGGAGCGTTACATAGGCCAAACGGCATTACTAACCATTCATAAAATATGTCTGGACCTCTGAAAGATGTCAAAGGAACACACTCTTCTGCTATTCTCAATTGATGAAAACCTGTAGCTAGGTCCATTCGGGAAAATACTTTCGCCCCATTCAATTGGTCTAGCAAATCATCAATGCGAGGTAATGGATATTTATTTTTGAGCGTTTGTTTGTTGAGGTCTCGGTAATCAACACATAATCTAAGAGTACCGTCTGACTTCGGAACAAACACAACAGCTGCACCCCAATTAGAAAAACTCGGTCTGATTAGACCTTTCCACAATAGTTGACGAGTTTGATCGCCTAATTGTAACACCCCACACCCGCTAAGGTCACTCACAAAGGGAATGCCTTAGTTTTGGTGGAGTATTTTTAGTGAGTATAGAACAGAAAAATTACAACAGGACAGATATAAGTAATACTTGAAAATTTAAAACATCATTTCATTAACAAAACATGTTTGGTTACATCACAAAACCATAACAACAGTCAAGTACATAATATCCATCCTGATAAAATAGAAGTACATAATCCCATTACATAGACAATAGCCAAAAGATAAACCGAGCTTTACTTCTACCGTCCAAGCCCCAAAAGATAGATATAGCGGTCTGGTCCAAGCCCACTAGTGCTAAGTCCACTCTGATAACCTGAGGGTGGGGAAAAGATAAACAACAACGGGGTCAGACATAAGTCTGAGTGAGTCCTATAACCCTAACAATACAACCATTAAAGTAATTAGGTTATGATATAAACAAGATACGGTACCTCTGGGGATAATGACTACAATAAGTAGCCCACAAAACACAGGATGTACTACGATAACCGAAACGACGTATTTATCCACCCAAGGATAATTACTAGCTTACACCACCCCAGATCTACTCACCCAAGGGTAATTCCTACACTGCACCACACCAGTTCTACCCACCAAGAGTAATTCCTACTTAAAGGTTGATCCCACTTAAAGACTTAGAAAATATAACTAATAGCTTCTGGTACTTCTAGCTGACCACGTAGGTGCCGTCTGCCCCTACCTCCACTAAGTGTACCTAGTTATCTTACCCAGTAGTTTCGTGTACCCCTACATAGGTGCCGTCTGCCCCTATCTTTACTAGGTGTACCCACTACTCCCAAGCGATCGGCTCCCTAACGTAGATACCCGTGCTGGTCCCACAGTGGGGTGTATCACTCCCCTAAAGTGGCCACCTGATAATATCAACGGTGCACGGCTTTATATCTACACGATGCAACAACGGCTTATCTACCAGCCCGGGCCCACACACGCATATGAAACCCGTTGGACTTGCGTTGCCACCACTACCCCATTTTGGCCTCTTATAATCAAGCCCAATATGCGTGTCCCGTCACTCGACATGGGTCGAGCCCACAAAGATACGTTTGGGATATTGGTTGAAATGGGCCCCCACAAGCTACTACTTAAGCTTGTCATTAATCTAGTGCATCCCACTTAACCTCTTTTTATAATCTTGCCCCCTTACACGTTAAGGTTTGGTTAAGTCATCCAATTATATTTTAATTGTCACTTAAGGCGCCCACTAGATTTCCGCATGCCACCCAAGGCACTTTCTTGATTCCCACATGCCACCCAAGGCACTTACTTAACCCTTTAATCATGTTTAATTACATGTTCCACTTTGGTTAAGTATTCTAATCGTATTTTCTATTGCCACCCAAGGCAACCCACTAGTTTCCTCATGCCACCCAAGGCACCCCCACTAGTTACTACATGCCACCCAAGGCACCCACTTAACCCCTCATGTCCCACTACATGCTAATATGGTTAAGTGTTTCTTAATTAATTAAGACCGTGATCTCCCATAAAGACCTCCCACATTAGACTAACTGTTATGACCGCCTGGTTAAGCCGGTAGAGTCCGGGCAGTCTTACGTCATAACAGAGTCTAACCTCGTGCCTTTACCTTAATCACGTATTTAATTTATGGCTAAGACCTCTCACATTGGGCTGACATTTGTAGCAACTGGTTAAGCCGGTCGGGTCCGGGCAGTTTTACACTACAAATGAGTCCAACCTCGTGTCTTAGTCGATTAATTACACCTAATTAATCACCCCCATATTAATTATCCCTAATTAATATCAAGTTTTCCATAACATGGGTAGACCTAACTCAATAGGTAAATTCCCATGGGGTAGACCTAACTCAATAGGTAAATTCCCACTTATGGTAATTTATTTTTATGGTATGCTTAATCATACCCAATCTTACATTTATTAACATATTTACCAACCCCATCGTTCCCCACGTAAATCGTCCTCATTTCATGACATAATAAAGGGGAAGATCCTTCACAATTATCATGGGTTTAGCATACAACTTTGTCATGGGTTAAGAGGACGTCAACTTGCATATATGAGCATATATTAACCCAACCACATTTAACCCCAAACTTGCACATTATTATACATATGTCTTGCATAACATGTTGAACTTGCATATAAGCATTCTCATAACTTGCATAACATGTTAGACATGCATTTAAGCCTACACATAACTTGCATAAGCATTCACATACTTGCATGGGCATTCATATACTTGCATAAACATTCACATACTTGCATATCACATTAAGCTCGCATTTAAGCATATAACTTGCATAACATCATGCACATAACTTGCATAATCTCATAAACTTAACTTGCATAACACCATGCACATAACTTGCATACCCTCATACACATAACTTGCATATGAACTTGCATAACAACATGCACATAACTTACATAACATCATGCACATAACTTGCATAATCTCATAAACTTAACTTGCATAACACCATGCACATAACTTGCATACCCTCATACACATAACTTGCATATGAACTTGCATAACAACATGCACATAACTTACATAACATCATGCACATAACTTGCATAACATGTTGAGCTTGCATGTAAGCATAACTTGCATAATATGTCGAACTTGCATATATGACTTGCATCTTAAAGGAGGGTAAACATGCATAGCATATAAAGGTGCCATCTTGCATATGTATATACCATATTTAAAAGGGTAACCTTGCATGTCATGATTTATGCATAATACCAAACACTTAGCATGCATAAAACCACTTACTTATCATGCATAGAATCAAATACTTATTATGCATAAAATCAAATACTTATTATGCATAAACCCACCACTTAACTTGCATAAACCCAAACACTTAACATGCATAAAACCCAATACTTAGTATGCATACAATCAAATACTTAGCATGCATAACATCAAATACTTAGCATGCATAACATCAAATACTTAGCATGCATAACATCAAATACTTAGCATGCATAAAATTACATGCATAACTTGCATATCATGTTACATATAATCTTGCATATTTTCTCACATATAGTTTGCATAACATGTCACATATGCATAAATGTTTAACATAGTGTTTTGCATCATAAAACATGGCCTTAAACTTGCATTTAACATAAAACTTGCAAATCACATATCATACAAACTTGCATAAACACATTTATCCACAAACATAGCCATGTCTTATCACATCCTACCATAATCAATTTAACAATTGATTATTAAAACCATAGGAACTCACCAAAACTAAGATTAGCAAACTTATGAAGTAAAACTAGTTGCCAAATATGAAGAAGAAGATGATTAGGGGTTGATTAGCTTGCAACTCCCTTCATTGATTTGTGGAGGCCATGACCAAGTTTCATTTTGCCATAGTTTAGTTACAAGATTTAATTATGAATGAATTAGGGTAGGGTTAGGGTCTTATTTATAGGATTAGGTAGTGTTTTAGGCCCTTAGATTAACCCTAAATTAATTTAGGTCCGTCAGATTTAGGAAATCTCTAGAACCAGCCCTCTAGGCCAGCCCAAGAACCCAAACTGGTGCACCCAGTTTCACTGGGCGTCGCACCCCTGTCGACAGGCAAGTCGACAGGGCAGTCGACACCCATGTCGACAGCGCTGTCGACATGGCTAGGGCGGGAATTTCTCCCGCCTGACCCGCTGCTTCTATTTCAAATTCTGAATTTGAATTTTTAAATCTGTTTTTATCTTTGAATTTTCTGAAAACTTCTTTGGGCCATAACCGGGCCATACGGACTCCGATTCTCGAAAACTCGGACTCTATTTCGCGTATTTTTCCGAGACGAACGCAATGACGCAGCCCGTTACCCCCAATTCCCACATATGAGATTATTTATCCTATAATTAGTGAATTTTAGTATTAACTAAAATTCGGGGTGTTACATTCTCCCCTCCTTAAAGGATTTCGTCCCCGAAATCTCTAAGCTAAGGAGAATGCATATCCTACCATCCAAACAACCATCTACTCAAACCATCAACCACGGGCATCCATTGTCCTTAAAACAATTTCTAATGATGTATGAGCATATGCAAAAAGTGTGTGTATATGTTCCCTATCTAACGTATGAACATATGCAAACCATGATTGTGCCATGCATCCATTATGTATGCGAGAGAACCCTATCGACACATACAATATCTACATGAGTGCACAATCATTCACCAAAATGCATCATCCATATGATAACACAATCATTATACATCCATAATATAGCTTCCTACACACAATTTTATGCAATATGCAATATGAAGTGATTGAGCCGATCTAGTGCCTAGAGTGTGTGTATATGCATCCACGAGCAACCACTAGCAAACACTTGCATCCACTTGCATCCATCATACATAACATGTCTCAAACACATGTTTCAACCATAGGACTATCCTATCTGAAGGTCAAAGGTACTAACGAGAGGACATACTAAAGATAAGATAAGCACAAGATATGCGATGAAGGAGAAGGAAAAGGACATACCCTCCGAAAGAAAAGGGTACCTCGAACGCATCTTCGCTTCCGTCTCCCAGGTAGCGTCGCTCTCTTCATCTCCCCTTCGTACTTTGACTAGTTGAACCTCTCTGTTTCTCAACTTCCAAATCTCTGACCCAAGGATGCAAGTAGGAGCTCGTCGAATCGTCGCACCACGCTTTGTTTCCAAAATTCGGCTCCACCACCTCTGCGGTCTTATGTAGGCACTTCCTCCCATGGAATACATCATGTACACCACTAAGTCTGTCGGGCAACTCCACCAATGGAAGATGCTCCTCCCATGTACCTCCAAAATCCAAGATACATAGCCTCAAAAGGTCTTCTAAAATATGATTCACCCTCTCGGTCTGGCCGTCCGTCTGAGGATGATATGCGGTACTCAAACGCAACTGAGTCCCTACCGCCTTTTGCAAACTCTTCCAAAACTCTCTAGTGAAGATAGGATCTCGATCACTCACTATACTGGAGGGTACACCATGCAATCTAATAATCTCTTGAATATAAACTGAAGCTAGCCATGGAGCAGTTCTCTTACTCTTCATAGGTATACAATGGGCGTTCTTAGTAAGCCTGTCTACTACCACCCAAATTCCCGTATTACCCTTCCTTGATCTTGGTAACCTGTCAATAAAATCCTTCGAGATGTTATCCCACTTCCGTTGCGGGACTTCCAATGGGTGCAGCAACCCACCTGGTTTCTTCTGCTCCACCTTCTCCTGTTGGCAAACCAAGCATCGAGCGACATGCTCGGCCACATCTTTCTTCACACCGGCCCAGAAGAAAGTCCTTTTCATGTCTCGGTACATCTCGTCCCCACCGGGATGAATGGTCATCCTAGAACGGTGTGCACTATCAGGAATAACCTTCCTCAAACCCTCATCTTGTGGTACACAAGGTCTACCGTCTCTACACAAGCACCCCCTATCGTCTAGGGTGTACCTACTCAAATGGCTGGACGACTCTCCCCTTATGAGCTTCTCTACCAACTCAACCAACTGTGGGTCGTCCCTCTGTGCTTCTCCAAAGCCCCAAAAGAGTAGGCCCAACCTCCAATGAGGCTAGCAAACCGGGTACAAAGTCAACGGAAGGTCTACAGTCAAACATAGAAATAAACTCTAAGCTCTGTCATTCAACGAACCACAAACTCGAGGACAACCCTTTTTCTACTTAAGGCGTCCGCTACCATGTTACCCTTACTCATAGGATGCTAAGGATCCCATCCACTTTTGCTGTCCTAAGACTATGCGCTCGAAGGGTCTCCAACACTTCCCTAAGATGTAGGGCATGCTCTTCGCCACCAGGATATCATCCAAAAATCATCACAACTGTCTCCCACGCAGACCACCCTAGTCGAATTCGGCATCCCCCAAATGCAAGCCCCAAAGGCCTAAACCAATATCAGACAAACACCCAAGGGATACCTCCTTCGAATTCAGACGACCTACGTGAGATGATACTAGTAAAAATGGCTAAATAATTAAGCCCTTGTCCACTTCTGGATGTTCTCGCCAGTCTTGCTCCAAAACCGTCGTTTATCCCATACTGGCTCTGCTCAGCCTATTGAGCACATACGAAAACTTATTTCGCTCCTAGAAAAGACCAAAATGTCATCCATAAAGACCATCACAACTTATTTAGGTACTCCTTGAACACCCTTCTTATCAAATTAACAAAATATGCGGGGCGTATGTCAAACCAAATGGCATCACCAGCCACTCATAAAAAAACATCCGGAGTCCTAAAGGTAGTCTTTTCTATGCTATCCTCAGCCACTCTCAACTGATGAACTTCCGTGGCTGAGTCCACTACTAAATCACTGAGGCGCCAACCAACTGATCAAAGAGATCATCAATCCTTGGCAATGCGTGTCTATTCTTGTTTGTGAGCTTCTTTAGTTCTCTTTAACCTACACAAAGTCTGAGGGACCCATCCGCCTTCATAACAAAAACTACTGGAGCGCCCCACTCCGATATACTTCGTCTTATGAACCCCTTCTCAAGAAAATCGCCTACTTACTTGTGGAGTTCCCTCCTCTCACTAGGAGCCATGTGGCACACTGGCCAAGATACTGGTTTAGCATTATCCACCAGATATATTCGGAAGTCAATCTCCCGCTTCGGAGGTAAGCCCTTCACCTCCTCAAACACATCCGGGTATTCCCGGACCGCTCTAACAGATCGCAGACTCTAGACCAACGTGTCAAGCGATTCTAGATACCTTAGCATAACAGATTCTATGGGATTACAAGAGATCTCGAGAGTGTTACCCAGGCGGCCCATAAGCCTAACAACTCTCCCTTCAAAATGAAGAACAGCACTCCTACTGGATAACCAGTCCATGCCCAAAACTAACCCATAGCCCGTGAAGCCCAAAAGCATCACATCTTAAACTCAACGCTAAGTATAGGAACTTTCAAACCCAAACACATCATGGAGCCCCAACTGGGTTTGAAACAACTAAGGGATCATCTACCAAACTGGTGTCTAAGTGAAGTGACCCAACTATCAAGGATGAGATAAACGAACTCGATGCGTCAGAATCAAATAAAGTTCGAATTGGATGATAAAGAAATCCAATCTCCAATCTAGACGGTCTTATCCCCATCTGGTACCCTAGTCGTGAGGGAATACAACTACCCTCCAGAAGATTCCATACCTTGCCCTTGCTTCTTTGGACAATCCTAATAAGGTGTCCTATTTCTCTCAAAAGGATAACCACTTGCCTTCCTCCTTCCCTATTCTCCACTCGTAACCTCCCACCAATGAGGTTTCATCCTTCATTAACCAAACAACTATTTGAGCCTTCCTCCCATCGTCTATCCAATAGATACCTACCAGTCCTCCTCCTTCTTGAACCAACTTCTAATCCGACTAACGTCTAAGTCCCTTGAAGTGGTTTTCCATCCTTATCTATCTTAGAAAGATCATCTATACGCGGAGGGGAAACTTAAAACGAGAGAAAGGAAGAGATTCAAAATGGAGAATTTGAAAGATATAGATATGGCTATTGGGGATTATGCTTTTCTTTCAAAAACTTTTCTCTTAAAAGACATGTTTTTGAAAATACTCCTTTCAAAAATATTCTTAGAAAATAGTTTTTCTAAAAATTTTATTTGTTCCGGTAACCTTAAGCTCTGATACCACGTGTAACACCCCACACCCGCTAAGGTCACTCACAAAGGGAATGCCTTAGTTTTGGTGGAGTATTTTTAGTGAGTATAGAACAGAAAAATTACAACAGGACAGATATAAGTAATACTTGAAAATTTAAAACATCATTTCATTAACAAAACATGTTTGGTTACATCACAAAACCATAACAACAGTCAAGTACATAATATCCATCCTGATAAAATAGAAGTACATAATCCCATTACATAGACAATAGCCAAAAGATAAACCGAGCTTTACTTCTACCGTCCGAGCCCCAAAAGATAGATATAGCGGTCTGGTCCAAGCCCACTAGTGCTAAGTCCACTCTGATAACCTGAGGGTGGGGAAAAAGATAAACAACAACGGGGTCAGACATAAGTCTGAGTGAGTCCTATAACCCTAACAATACAACCATTAAAGTAATTAGGTTATGATATAAACAAGATACGGTACCTCTGGGGATAATGACTACAATAAGTAGCCCACAAAACACAGGATGTACTACGATAACCGAAACGACGTATTTATCCACCCAAGGATAATTACTAGCTTACACCACCCCAGATCTACTCACCCAAGGGTAATTCCTACACTGCACCACACCAGTTCTACCCACCAAGAGTAATTCCTACTTAAAGGTTGATCCCACTTAAAGACTTAGAAAATATAACTAATAGCTTCTGGTACTTCTAGCTGACCACGTAGGTGCCGTCTGCCCCTACCTCCACTAAGTGTACCTAGTTATCTTACCCAGTAGTTTCGTGTACCCCTACATAGGTGCCGTCTGCCCCTATCTTTACTAGGTGTACCCACTACTCCCAAGCGATCGGCTCCCTAACGTAGATACCCGTGCTGGTCCCACAGTGGGGTGTATCACTCCCCTAAAGTGGCCACCTGATAATATCAACGGTGCACGACTTTATATCTACACGATGCAACAACGGCTTATCTACCAGCCCGGGGCCACACACGCATATGAAACCCGTTGGACTTGCGTTGCCACCGCTACCCCGTTTTGGCCTCTTATAATCAAGCCCAATATGCGTGTCCCGTCACTCGACATGGGTCGAGCCCACAAAGATATGTTTGGGATATTGGTTGAAATGGGCCCCCACAAGCTACTACTTAAGCTTGTCATTAATCTAGTGCATCCCACTTAACCTCTTTTTATAATCATGCCCCCTTACACGTTAAGGTTTGGTTAAGTCATCTAATTATATTTTAATTGCCACTTAAGGCGCCCACTAGATTTCCGCATGCCACCCAAGGCACTTTCTTGATTCCCACATGCCACCCAAGGCACTTACTTAACCCTTTAATCATGTTTAATTACATGTTCCACTTTGGTTAAGTATTCTAATCGTATTTTCTATTGCCACCCAAGGCAACCCACTAGTTTCCTCATGCCACCCAAGGCACCCCCACTAGTTACTACATGCCACCCAAGGCACCCACTTAACCCCTCATGTCCCACTACATGCTAATATGGTTAAGTGTTTCTTAATTAATTAAGACCGTGATCTCCCATAAAGACCTCCCACATTAGACTGACTGTTATGACCGCCTGGTTAAGCCGGTAGAGTCCGGGCAGTCTTACGTCATAACAGAGTCTAACCTCGTGCCTTTACCTTAATCACGTATTTAATTTATGGCTAAGACCTCTCACATTGGGCTGACATTTGTAGCAACTGGTTAAGCCGGTCGGGTCCGGGCAGTTTTACACTACAAATTAGTCCAACCTCGTGTCTTAGTCGATTAATTACACCTAATTAATCACCCCCATATTAATTATCCCTAATTAATATCAAGTTTTCCATAACATGGGTAGACCTAACTCAATAGGTAAATTCCCATGGGGTAGACCTAACTCAATAGGTAAATTCCCACTTATGGTAATTTATTTTTATGGTATGCTTAATCATACCCAATCTTACATTTATTAACATATTTACCAACCCCATCGTTCCCCACGTAAATCGTCCTCATTTCATGACATAATAAAGGGGAAGATCCTTCATAATTATCATGGGTTTAGCATACAACTTTGTCATGGGTTAAGAGGATGTCAACTTGCATATATGAGCATATATTAACCCAACCACATTTAACCCCAAACTTGCACATTATTATACATATGTCTTGCATAACATATTGAACTTGCATATAAGCATTCTCATAACTTGCATAACATGTTAGACATGCATTTAAACCTACACATAACTTGCATAAGCATTCACATACTTGCATGGGCATTCATATACTTGCATAAACATTCACATACTTGCATATCACATTA
Source organism: Allium sativum (assembly GCA_030737875.1). Lineage (NCBI taxonomy): Eukaryota > Viridiplantae > Streptophyta > Magnoliopsida > Asparagales > Amaryllidaceae > Allium > Allium sativum. The sequence goes on from CM060918.1 coordinate 827,406,822, forward strand.
AGCTCGCATTTAAGCATATAACTTGCATAACATCATGCACATAACTTGCATAATCTCATAAACTTAACTTGCATAACACCATGCACATAACTTGCATACCCTCATACACATAACTTGCATATGAACTTGCATAACAACATGCACATAACTTACATAACATCATGCACATAACTTGCATAATCTCATAAACTTAACTTGCATAACACCATGCACATAACTTGCATACCCTCATACACATAACTTGCATAACAACATGCACATAACTTACATAACATCATGCACATAACTTGCATAACATGTTGAGCTTGCATGTAAGCATAAATTGCATAATATGTCGAACTTGCATATATGACTTGCATCTTAAAGGAGGGTAAACATGCATAACATATAAAGGTGCCATCTTGCATATGTATATACCATATTTAAAAGGGTAACCTTGCATGTCATGATTTATGCATAATACCAAACACTTAGCATGCATAAAACCACTTACTTATCATGCATAGAATCAAATACTTATTATGCATAAAATCAAATACTTATTATGCATAAACCCACCACTTAACTTGCATAAACCCAAACACTTAACATGCATAAAACCCAATACTTAGTATGCATACAATCAAATACTTAGCATGCATAACATCAAATACTTAGCATGCATAACATCAAATACTTAGCATGCATAACATCAAATACTTAGCATGCATAAAATTACATGCATAACTTGCATATCATGTTACATATAATCTTGCATATTTTCTCACATATAGTTTGCATAACATGTCACATATGCATAAATGTTTAACATAGTGTTTTGCATCATAAAACATGGCCTTAAACTTGCATTTAACATAAAACTTGCAAATCACATATCATACAAACTTGCATAAACACATTTATCCACAAACATAGCCATGTCTTATCACATCCTACCATAATCAATTTAACAATTGATTATTAAAACCATAGGAACTCACCAAAACTAAGATTAGCAAACTTATGAAGTAAAACTAGTTGCCAAATATGAAGAAGAAGATGATTAGGGGTTGATTAGCTTGCAACTCTCTTCATTGATTTGTGGAGGCCATGACCAAGTTTCATTTTGCCATAGTTTAGTTACAAGATTTAATTATGAATGAATTAGGGTAGGGTTAGGGTCTTATTTGTAGGATTAGGTAGTGTTTTAGGCCCTTAGATTAACCCTAAATTAATTTAGGTCCGTCAGATTTAGTAAATCTCTAGAACCAGCCCTCTAGGCCAGCCCAAGAACCCAAACTGGTGCACCCAGTTTCACTAGGCGTCGCACCCCTGTCGACAGGCAAGTCAACAGGGCAGTCGACACCCATGTCGACAGCCCTGTCGACATGGCTAGGGCGGGAATTTCTCCCGCCTGACCCGCTGCTTCTATTTCAAATTCTGAATTTGAATTTTTAAATCTGTTTTTATCTTTGAATTTTCTGAAAACTTCTTTGGGCCATAACCGGGCCATACGGACTCCGATTCTCGAAAACTCGGACTCTATTTCGCGTATTTTTCCGAGACGAACGCAATGACGCAGCCCGTTACCCCCAATTCCCACATCTGAGATTATTTATCCTATAATTAGTGAATTTTAGTATTAACTAAAATTCGGGGTGTTACACTAATTCTTCTTTTTCTTTCGGAGTCATTCTACGAATTGGATGCACCACTGGTCTGGCATTGGGAATTAGATCGATTCGGAATTCTATTTCTCTTTGCGGAGGTAAGTTCTCAACTTCTTCAAACACATCCGCAAAGTTTCTAACAATCGGAATCTTTTCTATGGAAGTGGGGATAAGTTCTAATGCTAACCAAAATTCTTCTCTATTCGGATTCGAACCATGACAGGGTATATATATATATGTCCAAGCTCCGTTCGAATTTTAACGATCTTTCCGCACATTTCACTTCGGCTTCATATTTCGTTAACCAGTCTAGCCCGAGAATGATATCGAATTCGGGAAAATCCATAACGATTAAATCAAAAGGAAATTTGTAGAAAGAATAAGAGATATGCACTCTACAATATGAATCGAGAGTAACAGGACCCCCTATCGGGTTATGAACTTCAACCGATTCTTTAAGCTTTCACTGTTTTAACTTTAATTTGTGCACTGTGTTACTAGCAATAAAACTACGCGATGCACCTGTGTCAAATAATACAAAAACAGAAATATTTTTAATTGTAAGGGTACCTCCCAAAACATCGGGTTTACCTGCTCCATCGGAAGCAGCTGGCGGGCTAGACCCGTCATAGACATGAGCTACTGTAGCTTTCTTCAGCAAAGGACAGTCTTTGACCAGATGATCGGTCTTGCGACAGTTGAAGCACGAGCGAGGGTTCTGAGAGCCTTGGCTCGAGCCTTGAGAATTTGTTTTCTGCCTCTTCGGAGCTGTGCAGACGTTTGAGTAGTGCCCCGGCTTACCACAGTTAAAGCAATTTCCTCTTGGCGACTTGCCAGTCTGAGGTTTTGAAGATGCTGCTTGGCTTGACTCGCCTTGATTTACAGCAGGCTTGCGCTTGTTTCCGGCTTGGCTTCTAGCACGATCCTGATCCAGATGCCTTTGATCAAGGTCTTCATAGTTGCATGTCATTTCCACCAGCTCGTTGAAATCCAGCTTGACATGGGCCATGGCTCTATCATGATATTGTCGTCTCAGTCCAAGGATAAACCTCTTATTTTTGGATTTTGCGGTGGCGACGAGCTCTGGAGCATAGGGCGACAACATTGTAAATTTGTTCAGATAATCTTGCACGGAAAGATCCCCATGCTGGAGATTGGCGAATCATCGTGCATTCTTTCTAGAGCTTGTTCTGGGACATATTTCTCCTTGAAGAGTTCTTTAAATCCATCCCAGGTTCTTCCAGCTTCTCTATTCCCGGCGGTAAGTGATTCCCACCATAATTTAGCTTGTTCCTGCATAAGCCAGGCGCCCAAAATAGATTTGTCTTCGTCTCCAAGCCTTAGGCCTTCAAGAATTTTCTCGCATGTTTTGAGCCATGCAAGGGCCTCTATTACGGTGCCAGTTCCCGAGAAGGTCTTGCCTCCTAAGTTCTTATACCTCTTAGCTACGCGGTCAAGCTCGAAGTATTGAGCTGCCGGAGGTTGTATCAAAGGTCCTTCTTGAGCTGGGATTTCTCCCCTTCCTCGGCCTCGTCCGGCACGGCCTCCTCTAGCGGCGGCTGCTCTGGTAGCCATTTGTCAAATTCTGTAAACACAACGAAAAAGTCAGCTAACAGAAATGATTGTGTATTGCATAGTTAAGCAGAAATTTCTACGGAAAGATAACGATGGACTAATCAATTGTTTTGCTATTCTGCTCAGCTCATTCTAGGACCTTACTAGTCCTATCTCTAATGAGCGACTCGCCTTAGAATACTACTGATTCTATTTTGACGAAGTGTTTAATGTGTTACACTCCAGAACTAAGGTTAACCAAAGATCTGATACCAGCTGTGACGATCCCAAAACCCCATGACACGGTGTTAAGGATAATCATTGGAATATAACACATTAATCAACATTAGCAGATCACAGATGATAGCATAAACAGAAAATAGAATAATTTACACACATATGACAGCGGAATCATATAGATATCATCACATCAGAGAAGCACAGTACAGGATACAACTTAGTGCATAATGATACATAATCAGTCACCATCGCCTGAGGCGGAATCATACATAAAGAGTACACAAAAGGAATATCAGTCTACATCGCCAGTGGCGGAATCATAATATAGATACAATAATGGTGGAGAAAATCCAAGTCAGCACAGTGTAGTCAAGCCTCGCCATGAGCCAAAAGATGCGTCAGAAACCTGTAACTAGGCTGCCCGTGTGAAAATGAGGGCACCCGAGTTTGCAAGGTGAAACAAACTACGAGTCAGTCACTGGTGTGAGAAATCTATTCAACTTATTAACAACAATAATAAGGCAAATCAAAGGACCACGCCACTTTCGCGGAATGGGTTTACTCCAATGAGTGCTAGTGCATGAAATAAAATAAATGATTAAATCAACGCAATGCTTTTTTATAAAATGAAGCCATTATAAGACTCAGGTCCCATCACACAATGCAACGCAAGCCGGAGGATAGAGTTTTTACCTTATAATGGCCAAAGATGCTTCATACGAATAAAACAAAGGTGTTCGATATTATTACTAGTGCATATATGTTTCAAAAGCAATTCAATCATAAATATCAATCCTAGGCGGCATAGCTACCATCTACTATGTCGCCATACTAGTAATACAATCACATTCGCATATTTCGTATTGGAAATTGGATTCCTTCATGAGTCGAGGCAAGGGGCAAGCTCCTCTCCGTTCGAGACACTCTAGCAAATGCCTCGGGATCGCACACAGCAATCCCCTGGATCCTCCAAGGCCGGTCCTCTCTTACTTTTGAGGATTGGCAATTCCTGAACACACGTTTCCCGGTCCTTACAGACCTATAATCGAGGCGCCTCGTATTCCAACAACCACACAGGTGAAAAGTAGATATAAATGTCAGGGTTGGGAGGTCACTGACACCACCATAGCTAGAAAGAAACGTCATGCACTCCTTGGGTCCTTCTCCCGTTTTTGACTCATACCGGGGTGTGAGGCTCGCGAATTCACGTTACACACAAAGCTATGTCACACAGACGATGCTTTGATCATCAACCACAAGACTTTGCTTTGCAACAGAAGCCTTGATCATATGCCACTTAGGCGTGCCACACAGGCAATCCACTCCATGCGACTGATTTCTGTCAATACATAACCTCTGAGCTCGTACGTCTCAGAGAAGGGCGTTAAGCAAGAGAATAAATTCTCCGCCGCCAAACAGATATATATTTAACAGAGATCAATCAACACAGAACAAAATCCAATGTCAGACACACAGTCCATTTACAAGTCCGTTCTGGGTCTGAACGAAACCGGAGGCACCAATTCCTCGCATATCCGTACAATCAACAGTATGTTTGGACGGCTACTACTTCAATTCCTTCATGGTAGCTACTCCAGTCATGAGTATCAGTAGCGCCCATCCATCCAATGTGGAGATCGTCGGTCTTCAGTCGTCTTCGACTCTTCGACTTCTCAACGTCGATCGATTATTTGAAATGAGATAAACTCGTCCTTTTCAAATAACCCACGTATATTTAGATTTCCAAATCAATTAATTCCGTGGTTGGACTATTCAACATTCACATTTCAGTTATTTAGTTATAATTTTCATGTCAAATACATTCAACCAACACATATCAAGCAAACACAACAATATTGGTATATTTTCACTCTATATCGTCTATAGTACTTTATCACGATATATCGCCATTTTTATTTAATTTAAAACGGCCATATTTAATTAAACGACGTTTCAGGTCGTGTCGATGCACTGGTGCTGCTTTTCACTAATTTTGTTTTACACATATATGAAAATCTAACCGTTGGATCTTCACAAATTTTACATCATTAGGAAGATCATCTCAAAACGAATCCAACGGTTTCAGTTTTGGGAAAATCCGACGGTCGGATCTTCCACACTAACCATTTGAAGTTACGATTTCAATTTACGAACTCCAGCGTCGTTATTCGATTTAATTTAATTATATTTATATATATATATAAATATAATCGTTTCTGGCGCTGTTTTTCACTAATTTTGAATTAAACATTCCAGACAATCCAACCGTCGGATCTTCACAAAGTTGGTGCCGTTGGAAAGATATTTCCAAGGCGAACCCAACGGTTGAGGTTTCGGGAAAATCCAATGGTCGGATTTCCCGCACTAGTCGTTTGAAATCACGGTTTCAAAATATGAACTGCACGGCCACGTTTCGTTTTAATTCTATCTATATTTATATATTTATATAAATATAGTTCATTCAAAAATTCCTATATCGTTTCCACTTCAATTATTTCACTAACGCCTTTAAATTTTGGAAAATTTCGCCATAACCTCCTTTGTACAGGAGGGTCTGGGAAAATTCCCAAATAGCCACACGGGCGTCTCATATCAAAAAGAAAAAGAGAAAGCCAAGCGGCTAGCCAACAGGCTCATAAAATCATCACCCAAACAAAGCGGTAAATGTGTACCTATTTGTCGGGCACAAAATTCTATTTCTCTTCTCTAGCCCCTTTTGCTTTAACCTGTTCAATAGATATGCATGTACATATATACAATTTCTAACATTTATCAATCCCCATTCAAATTCATATTTGATTTGCTTTGGTTTAAAAACACCATTCGTTCTAATGTTGCATGCATAGGCTAAAATCATATCATTAGCTAGTTAATGTATATTTCAACTCATGCACGTTTATTTGAACAAGTGGCTATTTTTAACACTTCACATTTCAAAGATGAAAATTTTGGCGAACTAAAATAGATTTCAACACATGACTATTTTATTTAGTTCCTATGCATGTTAAAAATAATATTTCTATCACAAATATTTATTTCAACGTCCGCATATCTTTAGCATATCACACATATGATAAAAATGATATTTTTATCGTTCAAAATATTCATTCAACAAATAGATGTTTCTGCACTTCATAGTTTCAATAAAAATGTAATTTTTATTGTTCGATCTTTTTTATTCAACACATGAACTTTTCCACTACACACACTTCTCAACAAATGAGTATTTCCACACATGGACATTTTATTTATGTTGTTCATATTAGAAAGATGGGATTTTTATGGTTGAAATTATTTATATAAGGCGAATATTTTTCATACTTCATATACATATAAAAATGTGATTTTTATTGTTTAAACACTTCACTCATTCACAAATGAATTTAATTTTCACACAACACTTTTCAACACATGAATTCCATACATGGATATAGTTTCAACATATGGCTATTTTATTTCTACGCATGAAAATTATTTCGACATATGAGAATAATTCTAACACACAAAGATTATTCAAAATTTCGGCAGCATAACGGCAGGGTAGTTAAAACCGGCACCGTCCCTAGTACGGCTCCTCTCTCTACCTTAAAACCTCGCGGTTTTTGACAATGGGGATTCATGCATCTAATTCGCACGCAGGCGGCATGTTTATTTTTATTTCCACAAATTTTTCCAAATCATTTCAATCACCAATGTGTATTTTTCAACCACAACCAAACAATATCAACCACAAACAATTATTCAACCATTCGTATTTTTCATCCAATATTTCACACCAATTCACCACAATAAATATCGTCCATGGTTTGTGGACGAGGGGAGTGTATATATATATATATATATAATATATATTTGCTATATTTCACTAGCATTTCAACACATATATCACTTATTCTATGCATGTAAAAATTCATACTTCGCTTATATAGCTTACACTACGCATGTACATGAGGTATACAACACGTATGTAATTTATATTTCGCTTATATAAATTATACACGACATTTTCCATTCAATTTCACGTTAATTTAGATTTCTCACCTTGGTTTTCTGAGCGCTAAAAATCGATATGATGTCAGAAAAATCCGCAGCTTCTTCTATTGGGTAGAGAGCTTCCTTGCGGTCTCGATATTTCCTGTTTCATCGAATTTCGTCAACACACCAAAAAGATATGATTTTTCAAAGTGTAAAGATCAAAGAAAAACTCACTTTCAGAAAGCTTCAAAACTAGGTTTGCGGGTTTCGCGAGAACCGGGGCACGAGGGGACGATCAGGAAGTTGGACGTGGAAGAGCTTCGGGAGGGCTACAGGCACGCGGCGGTTTGGTGGGGTTCGGTGGTGCAGATCGGCGGCGGCGGCGGTTTGAAGGTCGGAAGTTTGGAATGGGATATCTCGACGTAGAGGCGACGATAGGGGGAGCTCCTTATATGGATTTGAAGAGGGGAGGGAGAACTTCAAAAAGTTGAACTGGGGGAGGAGCTAAATCGAGCTGTGGCGATCGGAAATCGCCAGGGAAGGGGAAAAAGGGTTTCCGTCGTCGATGTCGGGGTCGGGGGGGGGGGGGGGGTTCTGATTTTTTTTTTTTTTAATTTATGAATGGAGAAATATGATTGGTCGAGGATTATATTTAATTTTTAAATAGTGTTTTCTCAAACGAACTCCTTTTTAAACCCAACGACTGTCGCCCCTAGCTAATACCCCCATTCCGTACACAATGGGATATGTTTCGTAGGCCAATTCGACTGTTACAGTCAGTTATTTTTCAAATTAAAGTATAAAACATTTAATTTTTAACTCTGAACGCACATTTCAATTTGCCAGGGCCACAAACTGATTCAAAAAATTCCAGAAAAATAAATCTAGCTATGTTTTGACGCTACGGTCCCAACAAAACTAGTTTCGTCGAATTCTGAGGTCGTTTGAAAAATGGCCATTTTCTGGTCGATCCAATTTAACAGAAATCGGCCAAACACATTTTCTTTTGCTACGCTCACATACTAGCTTCAAAAATTATGAAATTTGAAACCTAGCAATAGTTTGACATCCTGGACCCAACAAAAGTGGTTTCGTCGAATTCCGAGGTCGTATGCAAAATATCAATTTTCCAGGGCTATATATTCCATATACCGACTCTTCTGAAAATTCATTCGGCCATAACTTTTAATTCCCGTTATGAAACTTCGATTTTTCAGATTCGTTAGAAAGGTATTGACTAACAGATTTAAATATTTTTGGTTTCGCTAAAATCCGTTATATTTTCCACCCTGCATAGTCGGTCAAAGTATGAATTCTAATTTTCAAACTGACCCACTATTTCTAATTCACTATTTTATTGAAATATTCTATTTCAATGGTTCAAATTCCTTTGAAATAATCAATTTAAAATTTTTAAATTGGCTCGTATTTTCCGGGTTATTACATCCCTCCCAGCCCGCTTCCTCGTTTTAATTTTGAATTTTGAATTTTTGATCTGAACTGTTTTTAATTTATTTAAATTACTGAAACTTCTGAGTGCCATAACTTCCTTATACAAAGTCCGATTTACGAAAACTTGGACTCTATTACAAGCAGAATTTCGAGACGAACGCAATGGCATCCGTTTTCCTTAATTCTCACTTTAACAATTAAGTATTATTAAATTTGTTCTTCTAATAGTCACAGAAAATTCAGGGTGTTACACTCTTACATTACTTAAAATTTCATTCTTTTTTCCTTCGTAAAAGCCTAGATTCAAATTATCATAAAACATTTTTATGAGATTGGGATAACAAACATAATCATTTTCCTGAGAACCGATAAAAATGAGAACACCTTTTTTATTATAGAGAGTTTCAAGTTCACGAGATCTAAAATCATTCAAAATAACAAATTTTCCCGCATCGACTTTACCAAAGTACATTGTTTATGTAATCTTTGATTGCTTCTGGGTTGTCCAAAAGAAAGCCTATGGTGCTTTTAATAGTCGCATAGTGGTTTGAGTGGTTGATGAAGCCATTGAAGAGTTTTTGTAAAGAGTAAGGAAGACTGGAGATAAATTTGAATTTTGAAATAAAGATGGAAGGAGTTGATAAGAATAGATAGTTAAATAAAGAATCTATAGCATGTTCTCCGGTCCGGAGACATCTTTTCAGTAAATTGGAACTGGCAAAAAGTGGAGGTAAATTCAAAAGTTTGAAATCAAATTTTGAATTTGAAAATTTTAGGAGGCATGTCGACTTGTGCTGTTAATGCGCTTAGCGGATCCGATGCGGTGGAGGTGCAAAAGGTTGTAGCGAGAATAAAGCAAGGAAATAGCAGGCTATAGCGGATGAGTTTAAAATAGTGTATAAAACTCGAATTTAATGCTTTTACATATTTATAAATGATAAACAAATGGAAAATTAACATCCAGCTTAATTATAATTAGTACATTCTTTATTTTAAATAAAAGCATAAGCAAATATATGCAAATAAGTGTAAATTTTTGTTTAGTTTGGCTAAATTTAATAGAAAATTCTATTATTTTACATTCTAAAAAATATATGTTAAAAAATTATATTTAAAAATAATATTATAATGCATAAATGTCCTTTTTTGTTCATTTCTCTTACATATGATATAACCGAAATAGTGGAATATAGATGAAACAATGAAATATATTGGGAATATCGGAATATAATGGCGCTTAAAGCGAAAAGGCTATTTCAGAGGCTATTTGGAAATGGCGTAGCGTTAGAAACCTATACACGGTATAACGGGGATATGGTGGGGTAATAGCGGGGCATAAACTGCATATATGTCGACATGTGTCATATTTTCAAAGGATGTGTTCTTTCATTTTTGATTGTTATATATATATATATATATATATATATATATATCTTATATTCTTTATTTTTATGTTTCTTGAGATATTAATTAAAATAGTAATACTTTTACATTAATATTTTATTAAAATAACATTATTTTCAATTTTAAAGTTAAAATTTTGAATGGTGAATTTCGAAAATAAAATTTTCAAATATGGCAAGCAATTAAACAACATTCAAGCAAGCAATTCCAATGAAATTAATATAAACACGTACCTATTGTTAGATCCAATTTCCAATATCTTCAGAATCGAGAATAGCTATGATACATATACATGAATTATTCGTTTATGGTTCTTCGTAACTGAAGGATGAGGCAGAACCGTCTAATGTGCCAGTATATGCTCTTTTCCTTCTCTTTGATGAATTATCATTTGAAGTATGATTTATTTTTCTAGATATTGACAGTCTCTTTTCAAAGGACCTAGTTCACCACAACTGTACATCTGATATTATCTAGAACCATGTTATTCCTCATTAAATTTTCATGTCATTTCTTTTGTAATTATTCATCTTTCTGTATTTCTGATATTTTCTAAAATTATTTGTCATCAGTGCTATCTCTTCATCATCACTTTTTGAATCGAAATCTTCGGTTAACGCATTGAATGTTATTGATTTATTTTCTAATGACTTAGTCACTCTCCTTCCTTGCATATAAACATTAAAGGACGTTAGATTTCCAATTAAATATTCAATTTTCATAGTACTATTATCATTGGCCGATTTAATTGCCATAGTCTTTTGATCTTATTCCAGAGTTAATGAATTCAGGATTTTTCTGACTTTTTCTTCACTAAAATATATTACTCCCAAGGATATTAGTGAATGCACAATCTCCTGGATTAGTACTCTGACTTGATACGGACTGCAAATGCAGACGATGAACGGCTACTTGATACGCTTGAAAATTGGAATTTGAGTTCGAATGCCCGACAAAAAGGTTAAACTTATATTATGGGTTAAGCGATTAATTTTATACCCCGAGTGGGTAGCCATTTGAATTTTGAATTTTCTTTACGAAGAAGTGGAGTCCGGTAGTTGCAGTCGTACCGATCGAGCCATGCAGAGAATATGCTGGCAAAATTTTAGAAATTTTTTAAAAGTTTGAATTTATTTTGCATAAGTAATGATTTCAAATAATATGGTTCGGAATATTCTTCTTACTTTACAATTTCGAGGACGAAATTATTTTAAGGGGGGAAGAATGTAACATCCCAGATTTTTCGGCCATTTAAATTAGAATATTTAAATTTGTTTATATATTTTATTTGAATTTATTTATTTAAGATAGAGTTCGAATATATATATATATATTTATATATTAGTTAAAACGAGCTCAAAAAGACGCGGTAGTTCGAAATTTTCGATTTGAACTTTAACTGAATATACAGGATCCGATATAAGTTGGATTTCTGTGAAGCGAGAAACGTTTGAACCGATTTGATTATATTTTTCTAATGAAAGAGAAAAATCATAATTCCAACTTATTGATTTCAAGTTACGTCCAATTCAAAATTTTAAATAGTCGCTATGGAATCGTTTTTAAATTATAACGATTTAATTATTACAATTTATTTATTTATTTTAATCTAGCTATTTAAATTTTATTTATATTATGTTAGAGTTATAAATAATCCCCTAAAGGTGTATGTATGTGATGGCATATACATCAGCATTTTCTTTGGTTCGACAATACAAGTTCAAAAATTCTATCTTGTGAAGTGTGTCAATAAGTTGAATAATGGCATATACATCAACATAATGAGGTTTACTGTCAGATTTTAAAAGTTGGTTAAGAATGGATTACAATAATAAATGTAATAGCCATACGGCTGATCAGTAATGCACTGATGCTAATAAAACCGGGTTTCAGAATTTTAGACTGTCATTGAATAGTGGGAGGCATTAAATAAGAGTCGGGGAACCAAATGATAGTATATTTGTAAGTAGAATAGTACTTTTGAATCTATTCCACACATTCAAACTGGAAAATTTAAAAATCTAAATTACAGAACCACACATAAATGCATGTAACTGTACCGTATATAATGGTATCAGGATCTTTGATGGCCCGATTAGTTTGTTTAAGTTACACTGCAGCTATTTTCATCAACTCAAAAAAGGTTATCTTTATATTTTCCAAATAATGAATACATGTATACAATACGAGTCTCGAATACAAAACACAAAGAAAAAAATCAACATTTGTAAATCAACTTCTTCATGTTTTGCCGAACCAGTGAATCCATCTCGATCAATTGTGATCTACGAAAGAAAAAGAAGAAAAACCCATTAAAAGGGTGATTTTATAACAGCTAATAAACAGCTAGAGAGAAATGACAATTCATAGCTAAAATAGCTCTAAATACCCACGTACAGCTAAAGGAAAGGTGTCACATGAAAACTAAAAACATGAATAAAACTAGAATGTGATCTACGGCAAATTAAAATGAACATAACAATTCATGTACAATCCCTTTCAAGAAAACAGTAGGATACCATTTCTACAGTAGAAAATAGCAGGGACAGCTATATATGTTCAATAAAAACAGCTATAGATACACAGCTACTAAGCTAAGCATGTGAATACACTAAACTTTATAGAACTCAAACAGCTAAAACAGTGTGAAGATATTGATATAATCGAAGTGTACAGATAAGGAAATCGTGAACAGTACAGCTATAGATATGGGTGCACAAATAAAAATTAAAACAAATATATGTATATCAATCTGTACTGACAACCGAACAGTTTATACATGTGTATATGAATATATGTGGAAAATTCATGTACAATCAATGGTCTCATATATTAAAAAAAATCCGAACATAAAATCTAAGGACAGATTCAAATCTTGGTTGAAATAATAATACATAACATCACTATCACCTAACCAGTTGGATCAAAATCCATTTTGAACAGGGCAACAAGTGCTGTAAAATCCTATACTAAATCCGATCCAAAATCTAACCTAAAGATTTGAATTTTGATTGAAATAACAATTCGTGGCTGTTGATAGACGTTGGACCTATCTAGTTTCAAACCGCAACTATATATATACACGCAATCACTCAACATGTTTTCATCCATTCGAAACAAACCAACACAAAATAAACCAGAGAAAAAGGAAAAATCAAAACAAATAATACTTAAATCGAAAGAAAAACTTAGCTTAACTCAAGGGAGCCTCGATCTAGTTCGCTCGTCGAGGTGGTTGGAAGGCTCGGGGGTTGGCTGGCGAACCCGAGGTGATGGCCGAACTGGTGGTCTGGGGGTTTAGGCCGATAGAAGGAGTGTGGAAGCGTAGTGGGGGTTGCGATGCAGAACTCCAATTGACGGCGGAGGATCGAAAGGGAAATAGGGCTTAGGGTTTGTAATTTAGGGATTTAGGGTTTTCGGTCTTGAGATTGGGTGGAGGCGGCTGGTAAATGAGAAAATGGATCGGATGAGGGTTTAAAAGGGAGGGCGGGTCGGATTCTTTTTGGTTGGGCTAAACAATTTAAAGGTAAAGCCCATTTTTTTAAAAGAAATTAGTTTTATAAAGTTCGTAATACGAGTTCTCACTCACACGTTATCAGATTTACGCATGGTCAGTTGCGTTGAGACCGTAAAAACGAGGACGTCGAGATGGAGCAGAGTTGGTCAAGATCGGGAACAACTGAGAATTTTAGTCGAATTAAACATTAGTTTAATTTGACTAAAACAGACTGTTTATCGAAAGATTCAAATCAAGGTGAGTTAAACTCACTCAGCTCTTCCCGTTTATATTTTATATAAATTGGGTTTTTATTTTACGTGTTCTGATTGTTAGTGGTTGACTGTATGCTGGTTGTATATATATGATGTTGATTCAGCAAATGAAATTAAACGGTCATTTAATTTTTGAAAAATACCCACTGTTTGAGTTGACCCACACAAAGGAATTTCCCTTGACTGGTCATGTTTATAAAAAGTGTTGAAATTATTGAATTGTTTTGAATGATCTATTATTGGATTGATGGTCGTTATAGAAATTTATCAGTTAATTAAGAATGAACGAATGATGGATTTTGATGGTCGTTGAACCATACTTCAATATCTATTCTGATGTTCACCAATGTATAGAATTGGCAGGGTAATTAGCATCACCTGACCCATAAATCTATCAGTTTATAAAATATGGATTTTATTGATAAGGAATCGAAAATATTGAAGTTATAGATATATTCTTGACTAAAATAGGTTTTGAAAACTATTTAACGAAAATAAATATGAATTATTTATTAATTAAAGTTTATAGGTAATTATGGAATTGTTTTGGAAAACAAATTCTTTTGTTAACAAGAATTATTGGCAAATGAGCAAGTGATAACCTAGTGGTTAAGTACTTGATTAATTGCGTTAATTAAACAGTTAAACGAAGATATTTAAATTAATTTAAAAAGGGAAATTAACTAGAATAAATTGGAGGAGTAATCGGGTTTTGAATTGACTGAGTCAATAATGTAAACTAAGTTGGGTTTTATAATTAGTTTGTGATGAACTAAATAAATTCATTCAACAAATGGTTGTTTGAATTCTAAGAAGATTTTAAAGAGATTTTATTATTTATCTTTGTAAATAAAACTGATTTTACAATAATAAATGAAAAAATAAATTATTTGTTTTAATTTAATTAATTACTTCTTAAATGAGATATATTTAAGTAAGTAATTGTTTTGGAGATATAAAGGGGTTTAGGTTAAACCTGAGATGGATAAACAAGGTTTACAAATGGAATGTGAGTTAAACGTTGATTTAAAAAGGGAAATATTTGATAATGGTATCAAGTTAAATCAATAGGATTTAAAAGGGGAATTTCCCGATAGAAAAGGAAATTGGTAAAGGGGTTTGATTTGAGCTTGGTAAACAAGGTTGGAAATAGGATTTTGTAATTCAGTTTGTGAAACAAAGTCATTGGAATAAGTCGAGAGTAAATAAAGTGATGTTTAATAAGGAACTCTTTAAATAACAATTTAAGCGATATTAATTATACTTAAAGAAAAATTTCCAAAAGATAAAGAATACTGTAAAGCGATATTTTAAATAGTGGGATGTGTTTAATATCGGTTCTTGAATTACAAGTCGTATTATCTGAAGATAAGAACGTTGTTGATCAACGTCTGAGAGGTAATTAAAATACCCCGACTTGAACGACTTCGGGACCATCCAAGGTTGATACTACTTGGTAATAGCAAGAATGTATGATAAGATTTTCAAAGTAAAGGAAATGATATGAGATGAGATTTTCCCTAGTAACAGAATTAAAAGGAGATTGGGCGATAATTCAAAACGTAAGGGAATGAGATATAAAAAGGGTTATTATATAAGAATTAGGAGTTGATATGTTTTTTCCAAGTGACGTGAACAAATGAGTTGGCTTAATGTCGAATAGTAAGTGGAAATGATCTCTCAGTTATAATAAAGGAAAGGCTATAGTAAATGCTTTGGAAATAATAGTCGAGTGGGAATATTGGATATCGTGTATATATATTATTTCAAAATGAAATGGTTTTGCAAATATCAGTATATTAAGGTAATAAGTGAAATATTTTCCCAATATTTGAATATTCAAGTTTATTAATTTTGATTAAGCCAAGTGATGCTAAGTACCAGACCTGTGAATCTATTTTTATGATTTCATGGATGTTTATTTGATAGTTAAATAACTGACTATCAAGCCTGACCTTTACGATTGTTGGTATGGAAAGACCGGGATCGAATATATATTCGAAAACCATTCCGACCAACAAATACGAAATATATAGAAGGTATCAGACGACGATCGAGATGGAGCATTTGAAGACCATAGATTGTCATAAACGGAAGAACCACTTACAATTTCTGATTCGACCCGGAGATATACTGGGGTTTTGTCGTGATTGAAATCTGTGGATTGCAAGGACTATCGCTACTGATCCATGGGGTGATTCCTATATTGGATGCAGTAGGAGAGTACCTTCGGTTCATCCTGTTCCTGGATGACTTGTATGGACGGATGTCTGACAGAGTATTTCTTAAGAGCCACGTATGTTGATTTTTACAAACGTATCTCTGTTAGTGGCAGAGAGGGGCACCTCTCTAGCTTAACGACCAGAATATTTTTGGGGACGTCAATTAGTGATTTGGCGGATCTGACGATGTGGCATTCAAAGAGTATAATGACCATATGTGTTCTGACCTTAAGCCTCATCAACCGGGAAATGACAAAAATCGGGCAGGCAGCATTACTATGTGGGTCGCTCCCATTAGGGTGTATAATCACCTATCTAGAGAAAATCCATTTCATTCTTTAATTTATTTCGATGTTGTCCCTTTTCGGGAAACGGTGGTTTGAGCCCAACCGTTGGTGATATACATTCGATACACTTAAGAAAAATGAGTGGTCGGTCATGTGGGGGCTGGGTTGCAAGACGTTCTTGTTGAACTCAGTGTATTCGTCTCTAGAGATACACAATCGGAAGGTGGTCCCATACCTTGTGATAGTTGGAATCCAATCTCCAATAAGTGCCCACGGTTTTGTTTGTATAGATATACGTGGAGCATGAGATGCAAGCGTTCCACTAGATTGATATTTACTTGTATTTAGATACTATTATAATATCAGAAAAGATATTGATTTCGAAAACTATTTTGGGTTATCGTAAGGAAAAAAACCGTCCGATTTATCAATAGGTAATGTTGCTCCAATACCTAACCAAAGAGCTACTGTGGTACCGATCAAAAAGACTGTTGTAGCTTCTGGATGACGAAATGGATTTTGGAATTTATTAACATTCTCCAAAAAGGGAACTGTTAATAATCCCGTTGGTACTGAAACCATTAAAAGAACATAGGAGATATCATTCAATCAAAGAAGATGGTATCGTTGACATAAGAGATGCCATTTCTAGTCTATCTCTTTCTATATATGGAAAGTTAAGAAATCATCATATAATAATCGAGAAATTGAAATAGAAAAGTCTTACGATTATCCTTTTCTTTTGAAAGGATTTTAACTTTAAAATCAAGTTGTGTGATACCATAATATTGTGCGAGTTTTTTTCTCACTCTGGTTCACCAAATTGACCCGGTGTTTTGTAAATGCTCGGGTTAGCCCGGGGTGTATAGGTTCAAGTTATCAGGTACTGAGAAGTCCAGAGACGAGCTGAAGATGTTCAGACAAATGATATCTTGTATGTATTCCGCTGTGTGATTATATATGAGGACAGATTATTATAACTGTCCAGAGATGTGATGTACTCTGATATTTTAAGTATTTTTCAAAGCTCTCAATAAAGATTTATTTATGTATTATAATTTGTTCCGCTGCGATGTGAGACTCTGTGTTGTATTGGTTCTTCTTCTTCTATTCTAATATTTCTTTCTTTCTTACCTCACCTTCTAATTTCTTTCTATAAACATTCCAGTGTTTTCGGTGTTAGAAGGTTGGCATGAGGTATTTATGTCGATTTTCGAGGCCGAAAATCTGTGGGTCGTTACAATAATAATAAATATTTCCTGAGTATAGAATTAAATGAGTCGTGAAACAGATAAGTAATTGGAATGTTTTCCAATTGCAAATAGAATATATTTTTCTAAGTTTAGCACATAAAAGGAGGCTATATATGGAAATGTTTTCCAAATAGCGTAAAAGGGCAAGATGATTGTTGAAAATATTTGGTTAACAAATATTGATAAGGAAATGGAGAAGTGTTTTAATTAATGAAATATCAATTAAATGGCCCAATGATTTGTTTGATGCTTTGAATGAATGTTTATTTTCTTCGATAGTTAAATAACTGACTATCGAAGTGTTTGCTAATATCGTTGTCAATATGGAGAGACCGGTTGGATTATTATCCGTGAACCACTCCGTATTGGCAGTAGCATTGCGAATCATATCATATGAAGATAATCAAAGACGGAGTAAAGTGCAAGGACTTTTTCTATTAATAGAAATTGTGCCTTCGGTTTCGTTCAATCCCAGAACAAATGTATATGGACGAATGTATGACAGTGTATTTCCAATGATCGCATATGTTGGTCTTTATAGACATATATATATATATATGGTGGTGAAGAATTTATTCTCATATCATAAAATCCAGAATATATTTATGCAAATCAATTAATGATCAAAAGATTTGACAATGTGGCATTCAAAGTGATTGTGTTATCAACAAATGATAAGAAATCGTAGCCTTAGACCTCAACAACCGGGAAATGACAAAAATCGGGCAGGCAGCATGGCTATCTGGGTCGCTCCCATTAGGGTGTATAATCACCTATCTAGAAAAATTCATTTAATTCCTTATTCTATTCGATGTTGTCCCATTCGGGAAACAGTTGCTGATCCCAACCGTTGTGATATACATTCGATACACTCAAGCGAAATAAGTGGTCGGTCATGTGTGGGCTTGGTTGCAAGATGTTCTTGTCAAACCTAGTGTATTCCCCTCTAGAGATACACAATCGGCAGGTGGTTCCATACCTTGTCATAGTTAGAACCCAATCTCCAATAAGTGCCCTGCGGTTTTTGCTTTTATATTATATATAGAGTGTGAGATGCAAGTGTTCCTCTAGATTCTATTTATTTGATGTAGACATTATTATAATATCACTTGATTTAATATCAAAAATATTTTGGGTTATCGTAAGGTAAAAACCATCCGTGTTTATGTGTGGATTTGTCTTACGATTATCATTTCTTTCGAAAGGATTTTTAAATTTAAATAAATGATTGGAGTTTACTTACACCAATCTCATGACTGACCCGGAGTTTATTTTGTTTTCACTAAACTCTTGGGTGCCCAAATTTGTACGGGCTGTCAAGTAGTCGGGATTTTTTAGATTCACTTGGAATATCTGGAAGTAGGAGGCTTCACCAGTTAGCTATAAACTATCATATTTCCGTTGTGTACAATGTTGTATCTGGAAACAAGTGTTTATACCTGGTCCAGGAATAACTGTTGTGCTCTGATAATGGTATGTATACATAGTTACTGATTTGTATTTCAAAAGTTATATTATTTAATATATTTTATTCGTTCCGCTGTGATATTTGTGTTCGTTTTTCTTCTATTCTAACTTTTCTTTCTTTTTATTCCTCATCCTCTAACTTCTTTCTACTAATGATTCGTATTTCTGTGTCATTTGGATTGGACGTGTGGTGTTATTAGTCAACTCAAAGGGTACGGATTTGCGGGGCGTTACAGTAAGGTTGGTTTAAGTGTGATTATTTTTGAATGGACAGTTGTCATGATTTGATCGATAACGAAAACTTCGTAATGGGAATTGGACTCATGATTTGAAGCCAAAGGCGATAGAGATTGTTTTGCTGAGTTGGAGGCATAACTTATTAGCAAGGTGGTTGATGATGTTGCATTAATGAAATTTCTCTTCCCTGATAATTATCTCAAACTTTCCTAGCGGCAATGATTGAAATTCTTGGCCTCCAATGTGTACGAGGCTTCATATAGGCATGTATAGGGAATGTATTTGTTCGTGTGTGTCAAGTTGGAGATGTACCAGTTCAAAATCATTATTCCTTTAGTGTACATCGCTTGTGTTTATAACTGGTTATGATTCCATAACTCGAGGTGAGGTAGTGTGGACTCTAGAACGGTGGTTGGTTCTGTACAGAATAGGTGTTTTTGTTTCTAGCTTCACGAGAAGGGGTTGGTTGCACATTCATTTCATAAAGAATGCAATGTCAGCTAGTAATATCTGGATGGAATGGACTGAATAGTCTACGATAACTATTCGAGATTTTCAAATGGATGCGGGAATAATTATCGATGATTTTCATCGATAAGCTGCCATACAAATTGGGAATGTTATGATAGCGGTCCATTCATACATGCTTCATTGATGAGAGATGCTAGATTAATATTCTTAATTTTTGGAATGGCAACCAAGTTGTCGAGTCATATATGGATTAAATTTAATATTTGATATAGGTTAGCATTGTGCATGCTAGGATAGGTATGTATGTTATTTTCTATAACTACCATTACTTCGCTTGTATATGTTAATTGATGATGTTTTCATGTCTATTTATATTAAAATGATTGTTAAGCATGCATGATAATTTTATTGTTGTATTTATTATTTATTCAAAATAAAATCCGTACATGACTTGAAATGCTTGTGTTAGATAAAATTAATTTATTTAACATGTTTGTTCCCTTGATGTTATTTCTGTTAGGAAATCTATTTTTTGATTCTGATGACGGCAACAACACAATGGAAATCATATATGTATAACATCGACTCAATGTACAACATAAAGCATGGATCAACAACAAGAAAAGAATGCATAAAGGAGAAAGAAGGATATGCACAAGAATAAACATAGAGAGAGAGACATACACAGCTGATACAACCATGTCAGACATCTGGGTAAATTATCGGACGTCTGATTTCAGAACGGGATAATCATTTAAAGGACATCCAAATGTCTGAATTTTCCCTCAGTTCAAAAAATATATGTGTTTGAACAACTTTCAGACGTCTAGAACATATTTTAGACGTCTGACCTAATGGTCGACCAAAAAAAATAAAGAGCAATTTTAATATTTTCAAAGGATACTTTCAATCCTCTTCACCACAACTCTCTAATACCAATCAAAGAAACTCTTGGATGAAGATCAATGACCACTACTCTTCAATTACTACTTCTCAACACTATTCAAAGCATTACACTCAAAGAGAAGATCGCATTCCCAAACTCTCTGCATTCTATTATATCTAGTTTGTACTCTATCGACGATCAAGCAACTCACAACCATATACTACTCTTCCATATACATCTGCACTTCAAAGCAACTATTATTCAAGGAATTTTTTTGGATGATTGTGTACTAATTAGTCGATATTCATGCTATACTAGAACACACATTTGATAAGAAGCTCTACTATAACTAAGCCTATTCCTCTGGGTTAAGTGACAGTCTGTGATAATAGAATACCAAATGGGAGCCTTTGGACTGGACAAAGGATGGGAGGTCCAAACCAGTATGAAAACTTTGGTGTGCAGTTTCCTTACTAGCGTTACTTTACTACATCACTCTAGTATATACATTCATACTTGCCTACATAAGGTCCACTCATACAAACATTCAATTTGTATCAAATCTAGTTCTGATCAAATTACAGTACTTGTATTAACATCATTTAATATGGCAAATATGTTTCAAGAAGGTAATTCCACATAACTTCCCCAACTTTTGAATGGGGAAACTATACATATTGGTCAACTCATATGTGTATTTTTATGGAAGAAAATAGTTTGGAAATTGGTCCACCACTCAAGACAAATATGAAGTACTGACCATTGAAATGAGTGCATGGACTAAAGCTATAAAACCACAACTTCTAAAATTTCAAAAGTATTGAATGTCTTATTTTGTTCTTTAGATAAAAATGAATTTTTATACGTCATGATGTGCACTACTGCCTATAACATATAGTGTACCTTGCAAATCACTCACGAAGGTGCTAAAAAAGTTAAAGAAACAAAAATCTTAATTTTACAAAACCAATTTTCGTGAGTTCATTAGTGATATGTATACTAGATTCTGAACTATACAACATGATTTTATAGCACTCAGAGTCAAGTTCACCGATTTTGATTTAGTTATGTGAATTTTTAATTCTTTGAGGAATGATTAGGAAAGAAAAATTTTATCCATAGAAGAGGCAATCGATCTTTTTCAACTAAAGGTTGAAGAGTTAATTGGAAATTTGTTATCCTATGAAGTTACCTGAGGCTAGAAAGGAACAAAATTCTTAAAAGAAAAATATATCATTTCAAGAAAATAAAGATGATTCTGCCTTATAGGAAGATGATATTGTCTTCATAGCCAAAAATTATAACAAGTTCGAGAAGTTCAGGAAATGACAATGTTTCTAAAAGATGGGAAATCAAGTTTAGAAAATTGATCATAAATCAAGTGTTATGAATGTGATGAATTTGGTTATATGAAGAAAGATTGTCCAAAGATTCTTAATGAAAAGAAGAAAATTGAAATTTCCAAAAATAAAAGAAGAGCTTTTCAAGTCACTTAGGATGATTCCGATTCTTCCTCATTAGAAAGTGCGAGCGACAGTGCTATAGAACAATAAAATGTATATTTTATGGCAGATACGGATGAGGTATGTCGTGACTTACTTATAATGAAATTTTAGAAATTAGCATAGAATTAGATGATAAACATAGTGAGCAAAGAAATTGAACAAAGATTGTATTGCTAAAATAAATAGAATGGAAATTGAGATAGGACTATTAAAAGATGAAAAAACTATTTTAAAAGAAGAGTTAGAAAATCTTAAAAATGATTATAAAAATTTAACCTCTAGAAAAGATTTATCATCAAATGAGTTAGGAAAATTTAGAATACAAAATAATGAAATTTGGAATAAAAATATGACTTTGAGTGGTAGTCTAGAAGTTTCTCTTTTGAAATTTCAAAACTCAAAGATGAGTTAGAAAAGATTACTAAAAATGTTTCAAAAGTCAACAATGGAAAACAAAATTAGGAAAATATTATTAAAAACTCCAAACCTACTGAAAAAAGAAATGGATTATGTTTTAAAAAGGAAATGAAATCTAAAAACTATAGTTTTCTTTATGAAAAGGTTAAAAAGAAAACTTTTAATAAAAAAAGTATTAATACCTAAAGAGTTGAAAATATAGATTTTAGAATCCAATAACAAACATATTAGGCAAAAATATGTAAAAAAAAATCTACAAGATATAATTTATAGTACAAATTTTGTTTTTAAACGCCCCAAACCCACCTAGGTATGGCTGACTTCTCTGCCTAACATGTAGGGCCCTAATGGAGGAAGTGGGTACCAATTAAAATTTCTTATCTTGCAGGTACCTAGAACATAACAAAAGGAGAAATGGATATTAGATAGTGGATTCTACAAGCACATGACCGGAAAAAAAAATCATGTTATCAAATATCACACACACGGTCGGGGGCATAGTAACTTTTGGTGATAACACAAAAGGATATGCCATTGGCATTGGTGAAGTCATCAGTAACGGTATGTCTAATTCTCCAATTATTCTAATGTTCTACTAGTTAAAAAATTAAAGCATAATCTTTTAAGTATAAGTCAGTTATGTGATAAAGGGTTTCAAATTAATTTTGAAAAGGATAAATACAACAAACTTGATAATAATAAAAAAAAATTAGTTTTTGAAGGATTTAGAAATAAAAACTTATGTATCCTAAATATTGAAGTTAAACAAAATTCAGATTTATGCTTAACCGTAAATCATGATGATCCTTGGTTATGACATAAATGTTTTTGTCATGTTAATTTCAATTATATTAATAAGTAGCAAAATATGAGTTAGTTAAAGGATTACCTAGAACAAACTATAAAGTTAAAAATTTATGTGATGCTTGTCAAGTTGGCAAATTAAAGAAAAGTTTGTCAAAATCTAAGAAAAATATTTCTACCAAAAACCTTTAGAGCTTTAACATTTAATTTATGTAATAATCAGATAATTTTTTCTTTGAAAATCCCAATCTATCGAAGTTCGAGTCGGCTTGTCTGGTATCCTGTAGAAAAGACAGAGACAGTAAATATATCAGAGCTCAGTAAATATCTTACAGAAGAATGGATAAAATATAATATAATCAAACATATCCTTACCGAAGTAATAATATTGTCTAATGAGTATCCAAAGCTATCCTATCTCTGCTATATACCTAACCTGCTAGTGTTTTATGAGGAGAATTTCCGAACACAAAAGTTCTGGTGATTGGACAAATTATACATTTTGAAATAACTCTACATGTGTCGTTTAGTTATGTTTTCTTATTTATTAGGTTGTTTGCGTTAACAACACCCAAGGCTCTAAACTCACGTCATAACCATCTAAATCCCAGTATATTAACCGATCATAGTATATATGTAGCTGCCCCCAACATCTGAAGGTACTTTCCATGGTACCCTCCTCGTACGGTCTCTACCGCCATGCCACGGAAGCATATCCTATGTTGAACAACGTACAGAATTTCTAATCATAACTCCACGTTACCACAAAGAACCATCATCGCTATGACACGCAGGCGTATAGAGTAATGCCCTAATCTCTACGACACACCACCCGGTGCGTGTACCTAGATACTCACACGTACATACTGTCTACTGTACTCTATGTCCCGTAATAGGGTTACATCCAATGCACCGAACTCGTTGGAGACCTTTCAATATCTGTATAGGTCTGCTCAAAGGACCTATAGTAAAGATATCCAAGTATGGTCCACTTTTTCACGATGGCCGTGACCCCACCCAGGCCCCTCCTTCAACTAGTGATAGACTATATCAAGAGCAAAGTGACGTGCCCCTAGCAAACAATCTATCGTCCAATTTGGCATGTCCCTCAACCAGTGTCTCGATAGTGAAAGATCGATAATCTCTTGGTTTAGCTCTAGTCTTTCCACATCCCATTGACTGTTAATGATGAGTACCAACAATTACTTTCCTTAATTTGGTCCTGACCAACCTCTTCCAAGGCCAATCGCCGAATCACCCAATGCCTTCCGCCAAAGCTTTCTAACTTCCAACTTTACCGTGCAATCAAGGTATACCCAGAGGGTGGTATCGCATTGACCCCTACCTCTACGAGTACATCCTGAGCGTGTACCACAATATAGGACCACCACAGAGTACCTTACCACGTCCCTTGCACTACGCCATAGATTGCAAACTGCAATACAAGAGAAGTGATGCAGTAAGTGCCCAAAAATGTTGCTATAGGCAAAAAAATGATCTGTGGCAACACTTTTTCGGTGTTACCTTTTGCCGTGTTGCCTTAGAGTCTAAGGCAACATCTTTGCGACCCTAAGGCAACATCGGTAAATGTGTTGCCACAGGTACTAAATTTAAAAAAATGTGGGCCCCACTAAATTCCGTTGCCCGGGCTCACAGAATGATGTTGCGGCTGTAATACGGGATAACGGAATCTTGTTGTGGGGACCACGTGCATTAGTCTATGGCAACACTTTTACCATCCAATGCCAACACTATATCATAGCTATGGCACCCATAAACATCACAAACTACAACTATATATCATAGCTATTGAATCATTACATCACATACTTTAACATTACAAAATTTAACATCACACTGAATTAAACAAAGAACTTCTCATCTCAAATAAACAAGAAACACAAATAGTACTTAATAACATACTTACAAACATAGCCAGTAAATTCGTGTTTACAGACCGTACTTATAAACACATCAATTCATGCTCACTGCAAATTGTTTCACAAAGATTCCCTATATCAATGACTAAGAGTGCGTTCAATGCTTTCAGTTTCAGTGCCTTCACTGCCAATTATCGCTCAAAGATCCCCAATATCAACGTGCATGTCAGGTATTGCTTCGCCTAATTTCTTAAGCATCCTTTTCAAGTTCTCCTGAACTTTTTGGTTCACCTTTGCATCAAATTCATCTTAGACCATATTGTTTACCTTTGCTTCGACTTCGTCAGCTATATCTTCCTTTATCTTCGTTGCCAGCTCCTGTATGTATATGCTTGTCGTTGGAACAGCTTTTGAAACATTTGGAGACTTTGTGTGTTGTCCTATAAGCCATGATGGACAGTGCGACTTTCCATCAGAAACCAGTTCTTGAACAACTCCATCACCGCCTTCTTCACCTATTGGTTTTTCAATCTTCTCCGACAAAATAAAGCAGTTTCAAAATGTTACTTCATTAATGAATAAAATCTGAGTAACTCTTTAGTACAATTAATGTTTTCACAGTGAATACACTATTTCAGCATAACCAAAGTCATGCATGCCTCGGTTACAAACTGAGGCAATGCCTCGTTCACATTTCAACACAAAATGAGAGGCATGCATGCATCATTTGCATTGCAGTTGCAAATCTATGCCATGACATAACTCTGCTATGACTCGTTCAACAAAACAGGATTCAATTCTAAAATAATTTTGATCTTGTGCAAAATGAAGCATTTTTTGACATCTGATTGAAGAGAAAATAAAATTCTTACAATTCTGTAGTTCATTACTGCAGCATTAATCTTGTACAACTTTCCTCCTTTCCGCTTGCGAGTTTTAACAAAAAGTTCCCCATTTGAATCCTTGGACCGATACAAAAAACATTAGATAGTAAAAGGATATCAAACCAATTGTTCTAGAACATATATCACTAATACTAAAAAAGTTAGACAGCAAAAAACAACTCCATCTGAGTCTTCATTGATATATGTAGTTTATTCACAAGTTAAACAAGGATACTGCATTCGAGTTAAACAAGCATACCTCCATTTGACCTATATTGTTGAACAAGCCAACCATAAAAATAAGCAAAATACATACCATCCTATGCCGAATTTGGGAAAAAAGTTTTGGACTAGTAGTGTTTGTGTTAGTATACGATTTCCGATTTGCTTAATTTGTAAGGGCCTTAGACCACAAAAACATAAAATAAAGATGTTTATCTGCCTAATTTGGATGAATAAAAAGGGAAAAAATTCTGTGATAAAACTTAAAATTATACCTGAATTTTTTCATCTCCCCAAAACATCAAGAGTACTTGAAATCCTCAGGCGGAATTTCATCCAGCCTATTTTCAAGCCTCTCCTTATCAGTTTCATAAGCCGTATAATGTGCCTTTTTAATATGACTCTTATAACCCCTCCAAGCATCACGAATTGACCTCAAAACCCAATATTCACATTCATCTGGAATAAATACCGTTAATTAAATACAAATTAAACATTAAAAAGAATAGTCATGTTATTTTTGTGACAAGTTTCATATATTTAAGTAAAATTCAGCTAAATTTGCAAATTACCTGGGCATAGTTCCATAATGTGCCTTTCAAACTTGAAGGAACGTTAAACTAAGACTTGTAAGTAAGTGGAACACTCCTCTTCGGTGTTCCTAAAAAATTACTCATTTCATACATTACTTGGTCATTATCTGAAATAGGTTGGCCCCGATTATTCATTTGGATTATAACTTTTTTGTAAAATAGCCTTGAATGAACCTTATCCCTCTTGGTTTTCCCCCTAAACTTTCTAGGAGCTCTGACTACCGTTACAAAGTACATACAATAGTAACGAGAATGCTAGATATAACATAAATGAGAAATTAAACTATTAAAATTAGAACTCAATTAGATAATACCTTCAGCTTCTTCTACTTCATCTTCTTTGTTTTCAGTATTTGTCAAGACATTTCTGACAATAACCTTATCCCTTGTCTTATTCCTTGCACTTCCACTACTGTTATTCTTCTGGCGTTCTCGCATAGCCAAATAAGCGGCCATTATTCCTATTCCTTCATTGTGTGGTAACTCAACGCTACATGGTGTATCATCAGTTTTTGTACGAACTAGATTTTCCCTTACCTTTGGAGTTGCATTCTGATCAGTTGCAGATTCAACATTGGCTCGTGAACGAGTTGTTGGTACAGACTGAGGCTTTGTAACCGTAACCTTTTGGTTCTCTAAAATACGCACACAAAAACGATAAAAAAATGAATCTAGTCTATAATTACCAACATAAAATTAATTCTTCAACTATAACGCACCTTTTCATGATTTTTTGAAGTATCACCTTCACTAAGTTCATCAAATTCTAGAACATAATCTTTGCTATCGTCGGCAGGCATCTTTGGTTTTTCTTTATTTTTTCAGATTCATTTCTCAATACAGTAACTAATTTAGGCATCCCAAGTTTTTCAAAAACCTATTCTTATGTGAGACATTTTTGTCTCTCCCTCTTTCGTATCATGTAAGCGGCGGAGGTGGCGAAGGTGATAGATCATCGTTCTAAAAGTAATTTAACAAAACATTGTTGTAATATTAGCAAAATATGTAGATCATATTAGAAGACCAGATTGTAGTCTACTTACCAGAATCTCATTTTCATCCTTATTTTCCAGTTCATGTGGAGAATTACCGAAATCCAATTTACTCCTAACACCTGCTGAGTTGATATTCAAAGTTGCATCACTGACTTCAGTTGGATTTTCCTTCTCTGGTAACTTCGTCGAACTACTGACTCAAGTTGACTTCTTGTTGACCACCTTTTTCTTATTGGGACGTGGACTCGTAGTATCTTTGCTAATCTCTTCTGGATTGTTGGTAACTGGATTATTTAACCATGCCGACTTTCTAGGAGTAAAGACTTCAGTCTGCTTTTTGTTGATAGGTGGACTCTCAGCAGCTTCGTTGATCACTTGTTGATTGTTTAGCCATGCTGACTTTCTAGGAGTAAAGACTTAATCAGTCTGCTTCTTCTTTTTTGCTACATGTTGCAGATGGTGAGCAGTGACAAACTGCCATTTCTGTGATTTCGCAGCTACAACATACATGTTCTTTATTATTCTACTAACTGCACCAAAAATCAAACAAGTCCTAATATTCAAACATAAATGCACAAAAAAATTATGTACACTAAAAGCAGTAAAATGTCTAAGACATTCAGCAAAATGACTAAATTCTTCAAAATAGTACAAATGAGAAGATATGTTTATACATGGAAACAGATTCTTCCTTGGGTATACGATGACATGTGGCTTGTATTAGTTTCACTAGCTCAGCTTTATCATCGAACTCATTGTCAATATAGAAATCAATGTAATCACCATTGTTTTTTATTTGCATAATAAACAACAGCTCTACATAATCGGCTACCAATTTCCACCCACTCTTTGGACCTTTCCATGCATATACTCCTCCAATTTCGGTGTATTGTAGATCATCCTTGACAAACTCCATCAGTACTGTGTACGAAAACCTATCCAAATCAACTCCCTTGACAATAGCCTCTTCTCCACCAGCATATCCATTCTTACAAAAAAAAAATCCTTGTGGTGGAATCTAGGATTTTCCTCCTCCATCCTACGCAAAATGGAGAAATTAACATTAGAATGAAATAATTACAAAATAAAATAAATCAAGTGCATTATAAAATAAAACAGCCACTTCAATAAAATGTAATATAGGAAGAAACTATAAAAAATACAAAAATAAGCAACAAATATGATACATCAGTTACAACATTTAATCAAGGAAGAAACAACATTTTTATACTTAAATTTGGTACATTCTTTCCAGTATAGCCTCCTTGAAACACCATAAGTTTTACAGTTATTTTCCTTTTCATTTTCTGCCCAATATAGCATGCAGTCATTTGAACATGCATGTATTCTTTGGTAATCGAGGCATAAATTTACACACAAATAATATGTAGTCATCTGAACCTAGGAAGTTCTTCCCATATTTTTTCCTTGTTCATCACTAATTTACACACAAAAAAACATACACAAATATTATTTAGCATGATTATAAGGCAAAAAAACACACTAATATCATAAGAACTGTTTAACATAAGTTTGTTACAAAGATAAATATAATAATAAAATCAGGAATATGATTGCACCTGAACACATAGGTAAATCAGTAAATTAGGCAACATAAAAATCAAATGTGGAAATGCTGGAAATATACATTGAGAGATACCTTAAGCAACAGATTAAATCGAAGCCCTAAATGAAATTTGAAACACAAACGAACCCCAATTGAAGACCTAATTGAAACACTGAAGCCCTAATCGAACTTGAACTCGAACTTGTCGTAATCGAACCCCAATTAAGCTTGTATACTTGAAATTTTAGCCCTATTTAAATGTATGACTGAGAGTGTGTGAGAGGTTGAGCGATGGATTGAGCTCAATTCTCAATTATTATTTTTAGGCTGCTGCGTCTATTCGATGTTTTTTGGACCACTGTATGTAATGACGGTCGGAACAAAGCCCTGATAACAAAAGGAATCCCTGATGTTATGTGCCTACCAACTCATATTTGTACTCCACTCCTTCAATTTACTCCATGATGTGGGACTATTTCATCCAAACCATTATTTCTCCTCAACAACATGCAAGGCAATCCTAATAGTCTACCCCTAATTCGCATCCTACAAGTATCTTTTGAGAGCACTGCCCTGCCTGCATGGCGCAGTCCATAACCTTCAGCTCTGATACCACTGTTAGGGTTTTCGAAAGATCACTACACAATTAGATTTTAAAAGAGGGAAGAAAATAACAAGCAAATCTCGACCATCGTGTTTTGTCGCTTTTTTTTTGTTTTTGCGTCCCACATAAAAGATTATTTCACGCGGGTTGATAATGTGGACTGTTGGATCTTAGTGACCCAGATTGATAATTTTATTCATGTGGCTACTACAACACCTTGGATTTTCTATGCTAACACCTTGAAGCTTGTGTTGCATTAGAGAAAAATCAGCATACCTATCGTTACATTGTAGCTAGCAGTACCCTGGATTTTCGTTGTGGTAGGCCATCTGTGGTGTAGTGTTGGAAGCCACTTGATTCCCTCCAGTTCCACCGAACAATCACATAGAATAATCAGATGGACGTGCTCCTCTAGTGTCTCCAAACACCATGATGATTTACCCCGTTGTGTTCTTCACCTTCGTACGTGTGGACTGGTCCAAGTGTATCATGCAAGTGTGTTACTAAACCCTGTTTCTAATCTTTTAATCAAGCTCTTGTTGTATTTCGCTATGTTGCTTATTAACTTGATTATTCCCTGTTTCACTATTATCTCAAGTTACTAGATTCATTTGCATACAATTGACTGTTTACTTAATTTATTCAGTCATATACCACAGGAGCGTACTTCCATTTATTATTCCATTAATAATTCTATTAATAATAAACCTACTTCATCCTTTCTGAATTTGTTATTACAACCTCTTGTTATTATTTACTTACTAACTTAGTTCCTTTAACTAAGTTTAATAATAATTTCCTTTTTCATTTATTATAACTTATGTTATAATTTCCACTTATCCTAAGGATAAGCTTACCTATTATACTACATTCTTGCACTCATAATTAATAGGTAATATTTTCCGCGCATCACAATTTTCTTGGTTCTTTTAACATTAACCAAACTTTTCTGTTGTAGTGTTCATTTCTTTACTGTCTTGTATATTTTCATTAATTCAGGAAAAATATATCACACACCTCATTAAATTGATTATTAGGAAGATATGAAGATCCACTTCCATAATGCACATAAATTAGGTTCCATAGTTGAATGCTATTTATTTTACTTTCATTTTGGGCATGCATGTTTCTTTTCTTGCAACCATGTTCCTAATAATTTTTATTGTTATGGAAATGTATCAATGTCTACCTAAATACATCTAACTCATTCCACTTTAAATTTTCCCTTTTTATACTTCAAGTTAGATATGGTTTACAATTTCCAAATCACTACAAATTAAGCAGATCTTTTCTTTTTCCATTGTCCCCAATTTCACCGTAATTTAATTTTTTAATATCCAATATGTCAATTTCAGTAATACTCACATTTATTGTAAATTCCGCAATTTCAGCATTATAGTAATTTTTAATATCAATGGAAGATTAACATAATAAATTTGTACAGCAGTATATTCTTAACATTACATAAGATCAATCTTGTTGCCATAATCATAATTCATAGTTATTTAACATGTTAAGAATAAAGGGGTACGTAAACGGTAAATATACACTTATTCAAAAGGTATAATTCTAAATCCACTCACTAACAGCTTTCGTATCCTTGAATTTGATCCAGATCTTGTTATTCTGTGGTATTTTTAAACTAAATCTATTATTAGAATAACCGTGGATTCACAATTCTGATATTGAAAGAAGAGGAAAAGAAAGAGAGAAACTTAAATAAATCAGACTTAAGAATTTACCTCACGTTGATCATAAATCTGAGCACCTATGTTGTAGATTTACATTCTTCATCTTCAAATCTTGAATCATAATATCCTAAAATATAATTTCTTTATAATTTCTGAAAGAATTGGGGAGGAAAGAAAATAGCAGAGCCCTAGCGTCATCTCAGGATGTATGATTTGAAGTCTAGGCTCTTCTAGTCTATTTATAGGTGTACAAGGAATTCTAATCCAATGGATTTAACTATAAGAAATCTGAATCTTTTAAAACTAGAAAACACGTCACTATCCCGTAGATCTGGCCTCGAGTTGGTTGACACCTATGTTGGCCAGCCTTTAAGGTAGGTTTACCCCTAGGTCGACACGTAGGTCAACCCACTGGAAGATTGGGTCGACCCCACTTTAGGTCTGTATGTGTGTTTTTCTACATCTTAAATTCTGATTAATGCTACTAATAATATTATAATTTATTTCTTTATATAATCTACATAAATTATAATTCTCCAGTTATAGCTTGTGTTTAAGTTTGAATTTCGAATCTGTGTTTATATATATGCATACAATCCTTCAATTTTTTTATTCATTAATAACTTTTTTATACTAACCCTGTTTTGGACGTGTCATATATCAAAAGGGATTAAAAAATTACAACAAAAACAACGGTATATGTTTTGGGGTCAAATTCTGAAATCATAAACTATCAATATTCTCATTTATTATTATTATAAAATAAGGGGTGTTATAATTTATTTGGTCCGACTCAAGCATGATCAAAAAATCACATCAAATATGTTTTTGTTATATTTGATGATTTTTCTAGATATACATAGACAATATTCTTAAAATATAAAAGTGATACCTTTAGTATGTTTAAAATATTTGCTAAGCGAATTAAAACTCAAATAGAGTTGAAAATAAAAAATATTGGGAATGATCACCGTGGAGAATTTGAAAATGATTTTTCACCAATTTTTGTGAAAAGAAAAGAATTAGTCATAATTTTTCTTTTCCTCGCACACCTTAATAAAATGCTGTAGTAGAAAGGTAAAATCGTACATTAGAAGAATGTGCTCGTACATGCATAAATAGTATTGACTTACTAAAAAAATTTTGGGTGGAAACCATTACAACAGCTTGTTATGTTTTGAATCGAATAACAATACGACCCATGACTAAAAGCACTTGCTATGGAATTTTTTTGGAAGAAAGCCCAAAGTTTCATACTTTTGAACTTCTAGATCTAAATGTTTTATATTAAATACTAAAGATAACCTTGGAAAATTTGATGCAAAAGCCGATGTAGGAATATTTATTGGATATTTAGATCACATAAAGCTTATAGAATTTTCAATATACGAACTAGCATTATATAAGAAAGTTTACATGTTTCTTTTGATGAAATTTTTTTGACTAATAAAAATAACAATGAAGAAGTGGTTATGATATAATCGACTGAAAATAATATAATTTTAAATAATAAATCCACAGATACATTAAGATCGCCTCCTCATATTTTAAAAGATCATCCTTTAAATAATATTATTGGAGTTCTAAATACAAGGGTATCTATTCGACCTCAATTAAATCAAATGAGTCACTTTGCATTTATTTTAACTTTAGAGACCAAAAATTATAAAGAAGTCGCCAATGATGATTTTTGGATATTAGCAATGCAAGAAGAATTAAATAAATTTGAACATAATAACGTATGAGGATTATTTCCACGACCGGACAATCAATCCGTCATTGGAACAAAATAGGTATATAAGAACAAATAAGATAAAAATGGAAATATAGTTAGAAATAAAGCATGATTAGGGATAAATCAAAGAAGAAGGGATCGATTATGCTGAAACATTTTCTCCTGTAGCTAGATTGGAAGATATATAGACTTTATTAGCTTTTGCATGTCATCATGAATTTGAATTATATTAAATGAATGTTAAAAGCGCATTTCTAAATGGTATTATTAAATAAAATGTATATGTAGAACAACCGCTGCTTTTTTTCACGAAAAATATACTGATCATGTTTTCAAACTAAATAAAGCTCATTATGGTGTAAAACAAGCTCTCCGAGCATGGTATGAACGACTTAAAAATTATTTATTTTCATCTGGTTTTCAAATAGGAAGAATAGACACAACTCTTTTTACTAAACGAGAAAAATAATGTTATCTTGGTTGTACAAATATATGTGGGCAATATTATTTTCTAATCAAATAATGAAAATCTATGTATTGAATTTTCAATGAGTTTGAAACGTCATGCATGAGAGAATAAAACTTTCTCATAGGTTTACAAATAAAACAACTTAAAAATGGAATATTTATTCATCAAGAAAAATATTGTAATAATTTATTACAATGTTTTGGTATAAAAAACATCAATAAAACCAACACCCATGATTACTAGTGTTTGTAATACCCCACTTCCATTAATGTCACTCACTAAAGGAATGCATTAACTTTCATGGAGTATTGTAAGAGTATAGAACAGAATATCACAAGATAGATATATAAAATGGTACTTAAGAAAATTCAAAATTTATTCATTGTAGCAGAAAAGAAAAACATGTTTGGTTACAACATCAACACCACATGCTAAAGTCAAGTACATAAATATCCACCTTGTATAAAATTATTATCAAAGTACATAGAAGTAAAACCGTAATCCCACTCCAAATAGCCATAATGAAAGAGAGATAAAGCTGAGCATTACTTTTAACACCATTTAACACTTCCAAGCACTTCAAGAGGAAAGGAATTCAAGTCAAGCTTCACTATTCCCACCCTGAGGACCTGGGGGGAGAAGGAAAAGAAAAGAGGCGAAACAAAAAGGGGTCAGACATAAGTCTGGCGAGTCCAGTGACTTTAACAGTATAATCAATAAAGTAACAGGATAAGAACATAAACTGAATATAAGAGATGACTGTAACATAAGAAGATATGACATGGTAACAAGGTGAGTATGACAGAACATCGGCTGCGCTCCTAACCACTATACGATATACTATGCACCATACTAACATACTAGTTACATACTAAAAGATGATCCCTCTTAAATAAAGATAACTATAATGGTAATAATAACGACGGTAGTTTCGTGTACCCCTAACTGCTGTCATAGGCACTGCCTGCTCCTATCTCCACTAGTTGTACCCACTACCCTCCCCATTCAATCGGCTCCCTAACTCATAGATACCCATGCTGGTCCCATAGTAGGGTGTATCACTCCCAAAAGTGGCAACCCGATACTACTAAAAATGCACGACTTATACCTACACGATGCAACGACGTCTTACCTACCAGCCCGGACCCATGCACACACATGACTCTATTGGACTTGCATTGCCACCGCTAACTCTTTATTGACCTCTTACAATAAAACCCAGTAAGTGTGTCCCGTCCTCGACCTAGTTCGAGCTCACATAGATACAGAATTGGTTACCGGTTGAAAAGGGTCCACACACTTGACACAAGCTTCTCTCCTAAGCTTGGTCCCCACTTGGAATTCCCACTTAACCCCTTCTTATTTCCATGTCTTCTTACATTTTTCACCATGGTTAAGTGCTTCAAATTATATTTCACATGTCACCAACTTGACCCCCATGTCTTACTACATGTCTTACCTTGGTTAAGTGTTTATTAATTCATTATAACCATAATCTCGCAAGACCTCCCACATTAGATTGTCGTTTTGCGGTCGCTGGATATGCCAAGCGGTTCCGGGCAGTCTTATACCGCAATCTGAATCTAACCTCGTGCCTTTGCATTATTACATATCTAATTTCTACCTTTGACCTCTCACATTAGATTATAAAATTGCGGTTGCTGGATGTGCCGGGCGGTTCCATGTAGTCTTATACCTCAATTCGAATCTAACCTCGTGTCTTAGGCATTCATTATCACTTTCTCAATTCATGTCCCCAATTTCAAATCTTGGATTATAATATATACCCATAATTTCCAATCTAAATTATGTTCATCATTTTAATCCAAAGTTATGTCCATAATCTCATGTGAACAATTTGTACCAATTCATGCCCCAAATCAATTACATGATTTCAAGTCTTTTTATGCCCAACTGCATATTATCCAATAATTTCCCCAAACTTTTCCCACAACGTTCCCGCATCGTTCGTACGTATAATGATATGTTAAGCTCGCAGTTAGCCTAATCTCATAAAAAGGAAAAGAAGAGAAGAGGGGAAGAGAACCATGACATCAAAACTAGCATAAAAATAAGCATAAGAAGTACGAACTGGCATAGAACAACAAAATAGATCTAATTAGGCATATGAACTGGCATGGAGCAACAAAATGGATCTAATTAGCATATGGAACATAAACTGACATAGGATAATAAGATAGATCCAATTAGCATTTGGAACATAAACTGGCATATAACAATAAGATATATCCAATAAGGCATATGGAACATGAACTTTAGGTATGAATATAAAAGATAAGAATTCACCAAACGTGATAAGATTCATCTTACAGGCATGTTCATATAGTCCAATTCACAAACTTATCACAGTTACTTTTAGTTAATTATAAGTGAAAGTAACGTGGACTCACAACGGTAGAAGAGAAAATAGATCTGAATTATGTATTCTGAATTTGGTTAGCTAAACCGTTGTTGTAGAATTTGATTCTTATCTTCCAATATGGATACTCTATTCTGATTTGCTTTAGTGTGGAAGAAAGACTTGTTTAGTTGTGGCAGCATGGAGGCGTATGAATTACTGTAATGAAATTAGGGTTAGATCTAGGTGTGTTTATATAGGTGTATTAGGGCCTTTAGATTAGGTTAGGATCCATATAAACCATCCAAACCAGAGAAACACATCACCCAGCCAATCAGATAATGCCACATAAGCCCTAATTCTCCAAAATTCGTCACTGGCCAGATCTGGCCGATGGGGTCGACACCTATAAGGGGGATCAACACCTATGTCGACATCCCTATAGGTGGGTCGACAACTATGTCAACTCCTCTAGGGCGGTCGACACCGTAGAGCGGGATAATTCCCGCCTATCCCGCTTCTTGCTGATTTGAATTTCGAATTTGATTTTAATTATTATTTTTAATTCTGGTTTAAACTGAAATCTTCTAAGCTCCATAACTTCTTCATACTGTATCCTCTTTACGCAAACTCAGACTCTATCTCAAGAAAAATTCCGAGACGAACGCAATGGCGCAACCCATTTCCCTTAATTCTTCTTATAAAAATTAAGTATTCTTTAATATGTCAGTTTTAATGTTTCGGGTTGTTACATTGTTTATTTAGAAAAAGATGATAATGGAAAAGATATTGACGAAAAATTATATCAAAATATGATAGATTCTCTATTAAACTTAATGGCTAGTAGAACTGACATTATGATGAGCATACGTTTATGCACTGGATATCAAGTAAAACCAAAGGAATTTCATCAACGTGTTGTAAAAATAATTCTACGACTTTTATCAAATAATAAATTTTATCCTAAAAGTTCATCTTTCGAATTAGTATCCTATAGCAATGCTAATTTTGGCGGATGTAAAACAGATTGTAAAAGTACTAGCGGTACATGTCATTTTATTGGACTATCATTAATATCATTGCTTAGTAAAATAATAATAATTGTATATCGTTATCAACATTCAAAGCCAAATATATTTTAGTTGTCCTGGCATGTGCATAAGTAATGTACATGCAATAAACAAATAGAGATTACATAATGACCATTGATAAATCACCAATTTATTGTGACAACACAAGAGCTATCAACTTTTCTAAATATCCAGTTAATCATTCTAGAACCAAACATATAAATATACGACACCAATTTTTACAAGATGATGTAGAGAAAGGTATTATAACTTTAGGATATGTAAATATGAAAAAGCAAGTAGCAGATATTACCCTTGAACGAACGAACATTCGTTAAATTAAGTCATGATCTTGGAATTTTCTCCTACTTTGAATTGATATAAATAAATTCAATATATTACCTAAAAATAAAACATCATTATTTCACGGACAAATAAAGTTCATTAACCTTTCAATTTTCCAAGAAGTTCTAATCAACCAAATTTTAACAATCATAAATGTTATAAATAGCAACACAATAAAGAATATCAATCTGTACATCATGAATTATAAGAAAATCACCTCACTCGACTCAAGTCCAATAACAACTTCTTCACCTCCACGTTTCCTTTCAACTCCGGATTTTCCAAATCAAAAATGGGCTATGTCACCACTGCTTAATCGACCAAAAAGGAATGCTTAGCAGATGATCGATGAGAAGCTAGATGAAATATCCTACTATCAACGCGAAATGATGGATGTACAAAGAGAAATTTATTACAAGTAAGAAGGGACTATGCAACTTCTAAATTTCCTTGAAAGAGCACTTTACGCTATGTGTAATCATTTTCCAACAAAAAGGTATTTTCATAAAAAAATCTCCTCATCTCTGTGAAACTCCCAGAAAGGTGCATACCTTTGATAAAATGTGTGATGAGGACCATCGTTCATTCTCCAAAATGACCCCATGGTCGCCAATAAACTAAAAATTTATTAGACAAGGTTATTGTACTATTCAACAATAAGAGGTATTATGTATACGTTTTTGTTCTTATAAATAATAAGATATGTTTGTTCTAAAAAATCTTAAAGTAGAAATTAATTTTTCCCTCATAAAATTAACAACAAACGTACCAAAACAGACGTCTGAAATTATTAGGTAGATGTCTGAAATATGACTCGGTTGAATAAAAAATAGGTGTAACAAATAGAAGATTTCTAAAAA
The DNA here is from genome assembly GCA_030737875.1 of Allium sativum. Classification (NCBI taxonomy): domain Eukaryota; kingdom Viridiplantae; phylum Streptophyta; class Magnoliopsida; order Asparagales; family Amaryllidaceae; genus Allium; species Allium sativum. Next base: position 827,445,690 of record CM060918.1, read on the forward strand.
CTATCCTATACGTCTGAAAGTACTCTCGTTTTAAAATACATCTAAATTAGACATGTTAAACTAATCCTAGACATCTGAAAATTATTTCAAGATTTTACACTGGATCCCAAACATATGTCTGAAATATAGACAAATTTCTGATATCTTTCTTGGGTTGCATGCGTCCCTAAATCAGACATCTAATCTTAAATCTAGACTTCTGAAATATGAAACATCGGTTTTTTATATATGGGTAACTGCTGTATTTCTTCCTCGTTTCCTTTTTTCACCAATCAATCAAAATTACCCTAACCCAAAAATCCCAATTTCGCTCAAAATAATGGCTTGTAAATCGAAATCTTGTTCAAAACGAAAGAGATAAGATGAAGAACCAGAAAATCCTCCTTTAACCACTAAAGAAATTCTTCGAGTTGTCTCTCAGTCAAGAATTAATAAATGGATGAATAAAGATCCTTTGGCAGTATAAAGATATTGACTAATACAGAAGAAGATTTTACATACCGGTTTGTTGACACCAAAAATTGACACAACACCAAAAGAGAAGATTGCATAGAAAATCAATCAAGAGTAACGATAATAAAAAGATAAAATGAGGTAAAATCACACACAAATTTATAGTGGTTCGGCGTTAATGAGCTTACGTCCTCTTTATGAGATTTTATATATTATCTGCAATATCAGGCAGAATATTTACAATGGCGGGATGGGAGAACTAAAGACATACAAATCATTAAAGTTTTCACAATTCTCCCCAAAGAAAAAAGATCCCCACTTCTGAACTAAAAAGGGATATGTATAGGTGATACAGTATTTGCCCATATTGGACACGTGCTCAAAAATCCAAAAGAATAGTCGTTGTTGAATGAATCGGTATCTTCTAAAGAATTGGTATTCTCTTTGAATTATCGGCGTGAATTGGCACTAGATCCTTCTAACTTGGATAACTTGAAAGAAAAGATCTGAAACGAGCTAGTCTTTAGGACAGTTTTTCGAACCTCAGCCGAATGCAACACTATTGATCATGCTTGGTCATATCGGACTCCTTCTGGGTCGCGCCTGACGTAGGGAATGATTTGATACGTTAGGCTTTATTGATTGATCCAATTCGAGTACTTCGGGTGTGAACTTACCACATCATTATGCCGTGATGGGCAACCCGAAAGGCCCATCACCACTTTGCCCCCCAAAGTATGGTTCGTTGGGAAACGGGGAATACTTTGTGATCATGTGTCTTGAATAAACCTCTCCATATCACACGAAGAACTTTACGGGTTGGCTTAATCTGTTCATTTAATAAGTCTCGTAAACCACACTAAATCCCTTCAACCGCTTTGAAATTATAAACGAGTTCAGATAATGATGATGCCTTACTATCTTCCATCTCATTGACTGGTCCTTGGCTCCTCAACTTCTTTACACGTCAAGTCCAATCGCATCGGTCGAATTTGAAAAGTCACTCTTTCTTGTTATGAAAGGAAAGTACCTTTATCCTTTTCTTTTTTACTTTTACTATTGCGAAGTGTAATTTACTGCTTTAAAAGAAGGGCGATTAACAAACACAATCCTCCCCCAAAGTTATCTTCTTCAGGTATGAATCATTTTCCCATGCTGACATATCATTCTTGTATGGGATCCTTCTTTACCTTGCCACAGTTGGAGGTTGAATCGACCCAATGATGGAGTTCATCGACGTTGGATTGCCGAAGTCAACGGTGATGTGGTTTCCTATGGTGATACTAGTATCTTTTGGGTAGGATTTGTTGATATCAGATCCACTGATTTGACGGTATCGTGGATGTAAAAGGGGTTTCCCACCCAATCAAGTAACTTTGTGCATTAGGGTCTTTAAACCCTAGGGCATGTGATAGTGCTTGGTAGGATAGTGAAAAGATGACAATTTTTGTATAATTTGTACCATAGTACCTATGATTTTCCTTTTATTGGGATTGCACTGTAGAGAGGCGATAACCCATTTTCCTCTCTCTCTTTTTTAGCTCGATAATGCCACCATATACCAATGGTTGAAGCACGCAACATCCATAAGTAGAAATTAGACGAAGAATTGTCTTTTTCCATCAGGGTAGATAGCACTCCCGAATCATCGAATCGGTCGGGACCTGTTCTTGATAGTGACCCTCGAAGTCGGTCGTCGGATCCACTACCTGTTCCTCCAATAGCAGTCGAGCTAACTGAGGCCATACCCATTCCTATGGCACCTGACATGCTTCTATGTGGGAAAGTTTTAGAGAAACCTCTAGATGTAGAAATGTCTATGATCACTTATAACACTTGACAGCAAAACATAATATATCTTTTGATGACGTTCTTGTTCCTGATAAAATCGACCGGCCTTATAACCTCCGGACGGTTACATGGCGACTTCTTTTCCAATTTGCAATGTGGGGGCCATTCCCCTTTCTCTTCATTTTTTGTTAACTTCTTATGTCGGATAAATTTAGCTCCGATGCAGTTTCATCCGATCGCTTATGGTAACCTCTTGTCGATTTACTATCTGTATATGAAATACTTGGGTTATCCTCCATCCTTCGATGGCCTGGCTTTCCTTTTTCACTTTTAATTAGAGCCAATCCCCTTTCCTGCTTTATTTTGAGGCTGTTCGAGGTTGGAAGATTATTGAAGATATTTGAAGCATGGTGGGCAACGTAAGGCGGGAATGGTTTTGGATTAAAGGGCAGCCGGTGTGCTCCCGACACTGGCTTCAATTCAGTGAGTTTCTCCACCATCTGACACTTTTCGTATTAAAATTTCTTATGTTGATTGCCATACTTCTTTCTTTCTATAGGGGATGAACCTGCAAGGCATCTGTAGGAGGTGTTTGAGAAATGCTACAAGCGGCCGATCGAGCTAGACCGAGAGCAGCTATCATTTGGAAATGTATGACCGATGAGAATTTACACCAATATGCTCTCCTTGACCAAAGTAGGACGATCGGCTTGGTGAAAGAGGGGTTTGAATCAGCAGCACCGGACCAGGATGTGGTGCCCCCAGTTAAGAAGAAATCAGGAGATGCACAAACGACTAGCTTGATCGGGGGATCTTCTGCTCATCCCTCGCCCGGGAGGTTAAAGAAATCTAGTCCAAAAAAGCCTGTTTTCAAAAGGCAGGTCCGAGAGGCTGAGGGCTGAGAAGACAAGCGTAGAAAGATCGAACATCAACAAAGAGAGAAAGTTCCTTCCAAGAAAATCCAAAAAACAGTGCGGGGCGAACCAGACAAGGAGGATCTAACTAAGACTCGCTCAAGAGATTCCAAGGTCAAGAGAGATTCTCCTATGGCCCACCATCTGCAGGAGGAGATGGTGCATCCCCCCTTCTGAGTTTAGAAAAACTACAAATGTCTGGCATCATCCTTTCACCACAGAGCTTAGACCAAAATCGATTTTTTGCCAACTAATCTGAGGGAACGTCCTTCTCAGCTAAACAAAAAGGTATCGAAGGTATGATTCCCTCTTTGGCGTGAGGTTTATTCACGCCACAATTTCATGTTTCTTATGCATAAATTGAAGGTTGTTTGTTTCACTCACGACTTTTCTTATCGTTGCAGAGGACATTGATGAAGAGTTTTACGGTGACCTTTTCGCCTCCCTCCCGGCGGACATCAGGTTGGACGAGCCCACTTTGTCACATGTTTGGAGAGGAAACAATGATAAGGATGTAAACAGTAAGAGGGAGGACGAGAAGAGGGCAGTGGATGCAAAGAGAGACAAAGACAGTGAGAGAAGGAAAGAAGAAAAGGAGAATGAAAAGGAGAAGGGGAAGGAGAGAGAAAGCGAAGGAAAGGGAGAGAAAGAGGAAGGATTGACCCAGGTTCATGGCAAGCAGAAGAAAAACGCTCGAGGAAACATGATTGAGCATCTACAGATATGGAAGAGTTGGAGGCATGTCTAAAAAGAAGAAAGGGGATAAATACCCAAAGTCCAAGAGAGGGGAGGAAGCCGAACACTCTCAGGCGTTGCTGAGTTGCCCTAGGCCTCCGGTCGGGCCTTCTTCCATTGATCGAATCCAAGAGTTGGAATGGGATTTCCCAGATCTCATCTTACAAGGCATCGAACCTGCCCCCGAGTCACAACCATTGTCGCACAACTTTCGTTGCCGTATGCGCAATAATCTCGAATACACTCTTTCCTAATATGACGCAATGCGCGAGTATGCCAGGCGGGTAGGCGGAGTGTTGAAGGAAAGACTAGACGAAATCGTTGGTCTAAAAAGAGACATTATTAGCAGCAAGAAAACCTTTGGATTTCTTGAGAAGAATTGAATTTCTTGAGAAGAAAATTAAGGACTAGGAGCTACAGGCAGCGACAGACAAAGAAAATTGTGGAAAAGAAATCGAGGACCTGAATGTCTAGGTCCAACAGAGAGGTCGGGAAGGCGATTAGATGAGAGGGGAGATCGAATATTTGAAGAAGGATAGGGCTTGGTTGGATCTTAAAATACAGAAACTCAAAGCCACTCTTCAATCTTCCGAGCTAGCCAAAAATTAGGCTGAAGAAAATGCCTCTGCAACAATTGAGTCCGCTAACAACCTGAATCTTCAGCATGACATTGATATTGAGGCCATTAAAGCTCAGCATGCTTAGGATAAAGTTGAACTAAAAAAAGGGCATGCTCGTTGGACCCTTTCGTTTTTTGCTAGCTTCCTTTGTCATAGGGATATGTCTTGGATGCCAGGGTATTCCAGGCTATTGACTGATACATGAAGATAGTTTTGTGAGAAGGGAAAAAAGCAGCAAAAGGGCAGCCAGTGGATGAGAGATTGTTGATAACCCAAATTTTAAATGACAAGGAATGAGCAATCGTGGTGGAGGCGAGGAGTCGAGAAAAAAGTGAGGCAGAAGCAGAATGCCACAAATTTAAGGGGAAGTCGGTCTCTGAGAGTGCGGTTGGTACAGTCGACCTAAGGCACCCACTTCTTTTGCACAAGTGGTTGTTGAAAAGGATTCGTCATCTGCTCCTTCATCTGAGCTAGTCAAAGTCGCGGGAGAGCAGCTGATCAATCCCAATGTTGGAGGTAAGCTTTTTCACTAATCCTGAGTTTACATGTTCTATCTTGGTTTGTAATTATTATGACAGGCACCTCGTTAGTGAAAGAGAGAGAGTGGAGGTAGAACCTGATGCTGGGGAGAAGGGCAAAGCTGAAGAAACAAACAGACTCTTGAGGGAGGAAAGGATTAATATTGCATTGTCGGAGGACAAGGACATCGCGGTCATAGGGGAGTATGAGAGAAAGGAACACCCTTCTTTAGCTGAGATCAAAGCCCATAATGATAAGGAATTTTTTTTGCAAAGCCTGAACCATTCGAAGAACCTTTGAGCATTAAACCTATCCGAGCCATTCCCCTAACCATCCTTTCTTTAGTCACAACATCGACTCCCATAGTCCTTGTCAATCCACAAGCCTCAGCACCAACTCCTCGTTCTTTTGGCAGCACGCTTGGGGGATCGAGACGTAGGTTGAATACCGAGGAAGCACTGGAGATGATTAGCCAAAAAGAGCTGGCGGAAATGGTAAAGCAAGGACTAATGCCACCTCCTTTTTAGATGTTCTTTTTGCATGTTTCTGTAAGGCCCTCTAGAAAGTTTCATGCGAGTGCGACCCTCGCTCTTTTGTAGTCATTAAACTCTATATTTTTGGAGATGATGTTTTGGATTGTACCTGTCATGCAGTAATATTTTGTAATCATGCTATGGCACTTTAAATCTACTTGTTTTGTAAATACTTAGGTCATCTACGTTCAAAAAATGTCATGTGAATTTCTTGTCTTGTTTTAGTAATCGAGGGTGACTTGAACGCTACTCTAGTCGGGAGTATCCATCAATCCTCTCGTCCCCGATGTCGAGGTAAGTTGTTCGAGTAGAAGTCTCTCCAGTCATACTTAAGTGGCTCCAACCTTGATCAAGGGTCGAGCGTAGTTGAGCAGGAGCGCTTTCAGTCCTTTATACTCATCTTTTAGTTGGTAAAAGGTAGAGTCTATTTTTAGGGATCGATCCTTCTTTTGTTAGGGTGCACCATTCACTCTTTCGTCGTTTATACTCATCCTCAAGTCGTGAGGTTAAGAGTTGAATCCTGATAGTCCGTCAGTAGAATTGAATTAGGATCGATCTTACTTTGAGTCAATCAAAGTAAAGGTCACAAAAAGTGGTCGATCGGCCAAAGTCTGAAGTTAGTACCATCGATGTGGTCGAGCCCTTATTCCTTCAATTAGGTCGACCTACTATGTCTTTGTCCGTCCTGTTAGAGCGTTGGGGCATAAGCCATGGTTGGTTAAGTCACAGCCCTTAGCTTTTACGAAAATAACAGAACAGAGCAAGAAAGGAGATTTTTATTCATATGATACTGTAATCTATGAAAGATCGCTCATTACAATGCTAAAAACAAATGAACTAATAAAAGTGTTTTAGAACATTCCTAAGAAAGATAAAGTCGTAAATGCTCTGCATTCCATGCTCTTTAAAATGGCTCTTCATCCACAGTTGTCAACCTAAAACTTCCATTATAAAGCTTTCGTTGAATGACATAGGGTCCTTCCCACCTAAGGCCCATATGGATAGGGACCGGGAAGATTCACTTCAAAACAAGGTCGCCCACTTTGAAAGTTTTTGGCTGGACCTTTTTGTTATAATATCGTGCGACCATTCGCCTATGGGCTGCTGCGCTAAGGTTTTCCTCTTCTCTTTATTCATCAGTCGTGTCTAAGATGTCAAGAGAAGTGCCTTATTAGACAAGGGATCATAGTAAGTCGTCTGATGATACAGGACTTAAAGCTCAATTGGGAGAACCGCTTCCGAACCATAGGATAAAGCGAAAGGAGTATGACCTGTAGCGGTCTTATGGGTGGTACGTGTAACACCCCGAATTTTCTGTTAACGGTAAATTAACAAATTAAAGTATAATTAATTCTAAATGATAGAATTAAGGGAATCTGGTTACGCCATTGCGTTCGTCTCAGAATTCTGCTTGAGATAGAGTCCGAGTTTGCGTAAATCGGACTCCGTATGAAGGAGTTATGACATCCGGAAGTTTCAGAATTCGATTTAAAATTCAGACAGCCCGAAAACATGTACAAAATTCAAAACTGGACCAGAACTGGGCTGGGCGGGAATTTTACCGCCCAGGACCTAGGTCGACCTGGGTACCCAGGTCGACTATGTAGTCGGCCTGGGGGTCGACCTACAGGTCGACATGCTTGGTCTACCTGACCTGCTTGGTCTGGTCCTGGCTTGGTTTCTGGGGCTTGGCTGTGTCACTAAGGCTGATTTGTCACTTTCTGATTGGCTTCTCTTGAGACGGATGGCCTTGATTAACTCTAGCTTCATCGATGGCTCTAATTAGTTTGAAATTCTATATAAATAACCTTAGTCTCCAACCTAAATTCACACAAATAAAATAGAGCTAGAGCCGTCGTGCTGCTGGAAGGAAGCTAAGAGTAGCCTCCACTTGAAGAAATATTAGAGACGAGCAAAACTAAAGTAAAAACAAGAATCAAACAATGTTTATCTACCCAAAGGAAAGCATTGCAAATTCAGAACTCAGAATCCGGAATTCAAGTTCGTCGTTTGTTGTAAGTATAGTGATTTTTCCGATGGGAATAAAATTAAGATTTTATTCGATGTAAAATGGAAATGGAATTGTGTTATTGTATAACGACGATGTTAATTCATATCTATGTGTTGCAATGATTGTGTTGTGAATGGTATTGAATGTTTGTGTTATAATTGACTTGATGTTGGATCCATTATAATGTTTGTGGATTAATCTAGTATTCAAATTCACATACAAGTTATTTGGTTCATATCTACACTTATATGTTTAGGTGATTATGACAAGTTATATGTTGTGCAATAGAACTTCTATGCCTAAATGATTAAGTTCATATACATGCTCATATGTTTATACAATAGTTGCAAGTTCATATTTGGATCCATGCCAAGATCCATTTTAATACAAGTTTCATGTTATAGTAGTAAACATGATTGGATCTAGTTCACACATGTGATAAAATTATACATACTTTATGGACATGTCATATTCTTGTCATATGCTAGTGATGTTCGATGTTATGCCTAGATCTAAACTTGTTTAGGCTTATGTTTTCTAAATCATATGCTAATTCATGTGACACCCATTTAGTTAGACCCCTATTTCAATGTAAGTTCACATATATGCAAGTTAATTTAGCCAATGTTGCAAATTCACATATATGTATGTTGATTTAGCCTATGTTGCAAGTTCACACCTATGATGTTCATATTGACTATGCCAAAAATGCCAAGTTTACACCTATGTCATGTTTATGTTAATGAATGCCAATTTTGTGTAAGCTAAATTAGGCTATGTTTTTAGCCTAATATTATATGTTAAAAATCATGCGGATGAAAAAGTAGGCTAAGATTGTTAGCCTAATATTTAGACGGGTAACGTTGGGACAAATTGGTAATTATAGGAAACTTGACATAAATTGGTGGCATTTAAATGGTTTAAATCCTTATACCAAAAATGATGAAGTTGGAAAGTGGGCCATAACATTCAATTGTTAACAAATTTACATATAACAAGTAATAGAGAAAAATATGTAAATTTAGAAAATATGAGTATGTTTAACCCGAGGTTGGATTGAGTTGTGATGTAAACCTGTCCGGACCCGCCCGGCTGTCCAGTAGTCACAACAATACCTATCCAATGTGAGAGGTTAAGCATTGACCCCAATAAGGACCCAAGGTTAGACTGAGTTATGGTGTAAATCTGCCCGAAACCGACTGCCCATCCAGTAACCATAGCAATATCTGTCTAATGTGAGTGGTCGTGCTTTAACTAATTAAAGTTAAGGACAGACAAGTCAGGATGGTAGGGTTAAGTTAACTAAAACACTTAACCAATTCAACATGTTAAATAAACTGATTGGTGGGGTTAGGTAAATACAGACACTTAACCACTTAACATGTTTGACTAGAAAACCCTAGTAACGGGGACCCATTTCAGCAGTAACCCAATTAGGTATCATGGTACCCTGAAACTAGGCAGGGTGGGGCACGATTACTAGGCTGATTGTAAGCGGTCAAAAGCGATGGCGGTTGGTGCAACAGTGTGGGTTCTAACGGATTGCGGGCGTGCACACACTTCGGAGCAGACAAACAGGGCACTAGTAGTATAACCTATGCATTCTAGGATTGTGTCGGGCCGCCACCATGGGACTTGATACACCCCATGGTGGGACCAGCATAGGTATCTACAATCATTGGGAGCCGTATGACACATATGATTTTGCGAGTTGGAGTCGATCTTTAGAAAGGGGATCACTTCACCCCGATCATGGGGTGCCAGTTGAGACATTGCTAGTAGGTGCAGAGATATAGTGTGGGGTGCGATAGTATATTCAGTTCAAACTGCTTTATCTTAGTTTATGATACTTTCCTATTTCCAGTTTATACCTATCATGCCCTTTTTCTTATTCTCATATTGAAGAGTCACTAGACTTACCAGGCTTTATGTCTGACTCTATTTTTCTTTCGTCTTCTTTTCATTCGTTCCCCCTCCCCCCAGGTCCACAGGGAGGAAACAACCCAGCTTAGTCAGGCTCTTTGCAAGCTTCAAGATAGTAGATGTATGGTTTGGACTCTCTTTCCTTGGCAATGGCTTTTAGACACGTTCTATGGGGATTTATGCAGTTTTATTATGTTTTATGCTTCTTCATTTAAGAATCAAGACAGAAATGGTGATGTAATGTTTTGGAAGTTATTATGAGACAATTATGGAAATGTTTTGTATAAACACATATTTATGAAATGAAAGTCTGTTTGTTTTCCGCTGCTTATACATATGTGTTTATATCTGTCTTGTGTTTTATCCGTGACTTTTACTTATAAACCTCTACCGAAGTTAAGGCATTCCCTTTGTGAGTGACCTTAATGGAGGTGGGGTGTTTCACTTGGTATCAGAGCACAGATTTACCAGATTAGATAAAGGTTTTTGAAACTATTTTCAAAAAAGAAGTTTAAAGAAGCATATTTTTTCAAGGAAAAGCATTGTTTTTAAAAGGCATAGTCCCCCAAAGCCATATGCACTATCTCCCTATCATTTTGTCTTGGATACTTTCCTTTTTGTTCTAGCATGTCTGGAGATCTTAACCTTCTAGAAGGAGTACCGATACCTGGCTGTTCCGAAGGTACCTAGAGGCTAGGGCCAATGGTGCGGGCTCAACAGACATTCCTCCTCCCACAGTGGCAGCGATTCCTCCTCCTCTGGAAATACTTTCGCTAAGACGTGTAGAGACTTTAAGGCAATGGGTGGAAAGGACTTTTATGGAACTGAATCCTTTGTGATAGCAAGGAACTGGCTGAAGGAGACCGAAGATTTGTTCGTCATCTTCAAAGTTGACGACAGGCAAAAGATACAGCTAGCAGTGTGGTTGCTTAAAGATGAAGCTTCCTATTGGTGGGAAGTTACCCATGCTGATACGCCAGTGGAAACTTGGGAAGATTTCAGGATGAGGTTTGAGATGAAATTCCTCTCCCAAGCTGAAAGAAGCCTGCAAATGGAGAAGTTCCAAACTCTTAAACAAGGGAGTATGACGATCAGGGAGTACGTCAATCAGTTTAATCAGCTGGCCAGATTTGGGCTGGATTTAGTAAACACCCAACACAAGAAGGCCCTTCGCTTCGTCAAAGGCCTGAATGAGCCTCTACACAGCCTTGCTATGACCCATATACCCATGGGAGCGACTTATGAAAGCTTGGTGGACATGGCGCTGCTACACGAGGAGGATAAAGGCAAGAAATGGGTAAAAGCAGAAGTGCCTCAAGACAAGAAGGAGGAAGGGTCACAGAACAAGATGGCTGATTCAAAGAAAGGCGGGAAGAAAAACAAAACCCCGTGAAAAAAGAATGTGTAATTTCTGTGGCATTGTTGGACATATAGTGAATGACTGCAGAAAGAAGAAGGCGAAGATGAATGGTTGTTGTTTCCATTGCGGTGAGACTGGACACATGACTAAGGACTGCCCAAAGAAGAGGGGGCAGGGACAGAGAACTGGATCCACTTCAGGGGGACAGGTCCACACGCTGGTGGCACCTCCGCAGGAATGAGGTAGAAATATTTCTGTAGAAAGTTTAGTTTATCTCTATGATCATCCAGTTAACACTCTCTTTGATTCTGGTGCATCACACTCCTTTATTTCATCTGCTTTAGTAGAATCTCTTCACCTAGACACTAGTATGGTAAAAGATCCCTTGGGTTTTTCAAATCCAATTGGGGCTCAGCTTATTTGTCAATGGTTTGCTTGGATTTGAAAATCTCTATTCTAAGTGTTGAGTTTAGATGTAGGGCCTTTGTTTTGGGCTTCTCGGGATATGGACTGATCTTAGACATGGACCGGTTATCCAGTAATGGTGCCATTCTTGCTTATGAGAAAAGAGTGATTAGACTCTTGACTCGGCTCGGTAACACTCTAGACATTTCTTGTAATCCCTTGAATGCTGCTATGCTTAGTTATCTAGAGTCGCTTGATGCTTCTGTGGAGAATTTGCAGTCGGTTAGAGTGGTCCGTGAATATCTGGATGTCTTTGAAGAGGTAAAGGGCTTACCTCCGAGGCAGGAAATAGACTTTCGCATATATCTTGTTGATAATGCAAAGCCCGTAGCTTTACCTGTCAGACACATAGCTCCAAAGAAGAGAAAGGAGCTCAGTAAGCAAGTTAAGGAGCTTCTCAAGAAGGGGTTTATAAGGCGGAGTATCTCGGAATGGGTTGCTCCAGTGGTGTTTGCCACCAAATCAGATGGCTCACTACGTCTTTGTGTGGACTATAGTGAGCTAAACAAGATGACTAACAAGAATAGGCACCCGCTTCCTAGAACAGACGATTTGTTTGATCATCTTGTAAGTGCGTCGGTCTTCTCCCAACTTGATCTGGCTACTGGGTTCCATCAGCTAAGGGTAGCTGAAGATAACATTGATAAAACGGCGTTTAGAACCCCAGACGGTTTCTTCGAGTGGCTTGTCATGCCTTTCGGCTTGACAAACGCACCCGCTTATTTCGTAGCCCTAATGAGCAGGGTGTTCAGAGAATACCTCAACAAGTTTGTGGTTGTCTTCATAGACGATATTTTGATCTTCTCAAAGAATGAGGAAAAACATGCTCAGCATTTGAAGGAGATCATGGAAACTCTTCGAGTTCATCAGCTAAAAGCCAAATTCTCCAAGTGCCACTTTTGGAGAGAAGAAATAAGGTTTCTTGGACATATAGTGTCCAAAGAAGGGTTAGCTATGGACCCCGCGAAAGTGGTGGCAGTGCAAGTTTGGAAGACACCAAGAAATGCAACCGAAGTCCAAAGCTTTCTTGGGCTAGCCGGTTTTACCGAAAGATCATTAGAGATTTAGCGAAAATCTCAGCTCCACTCACAAGCTAACAAATAAGAATCTAGCGTTCGCTTGGGATTTGGATTGTGATATTTCTTTCCAACGCTTAAAAAGGGCTCTTACAACAGCCCCAGTTCCGACTTTGCCTGATGGAAGCAAGATGTTCACAGTATACACAGATGCTTATGGTACGGGACTAGGCGCTGTTCTAATGCAAGAAGGGAAGGTAGTAGCTTATGGTGGAAGACAATTGAAAGTTCATGAAATGAACTACCCAACACACGATCTTGAGTTAGCCGCCATCGTCTTTGCGCTTAAATCTTGGCGCCATTATCTCCTAGGTGAGAATTTCGAATTATATACTGACCATAAATCGTTGAAGTATCTTTTCTCGCATAAAGATCTTAACTTGACGCAACAAAGGTGGATGGAATTCCTTGCCTCGTATGACTTTGAGATTTCCTATACTCCTAGCAAGAGCAACGTAGTAGCAGATGCCTTGAGCAGAAAGAAATTGACCTTAAGCCCTCTCTTTGTAGAAAGGCAAAGCTTGGAGTATATAGCCAGTTTTGACTTTAGGCCCTCCTCTGATTTTGTACCTGGTTTGTTGGCATCACTAGAAGTACGGCCCACTCTTTTAGACTCAACAGGGGCCGCACAATGTGAAGACCCTTAGCTTGTGGATGTGATTGATAAACTAATTAGGGGTGAAACTTCCAATCACCTCAATAGGTACTCCATCGACGATATGGGTTGGCTGAGGCGAGATGAAAGACTATGCGTCCCACAAGCAGGGGATTTAGTAAAAATGGTTCTCGAGGAAGCACACCATTCCAAGATGACAATACACCCAGGTGGAGACAAGATGTCCAAGGATGTATATAGAATTTTCTTTTGGAGTGGCATGAAAAAGGATGTGGCAGATTTCGTTTCTAAGTGCGTGATATTCCAACAGGTCAAGGCGGAACAAAAGAAGCCTGGAGGACTGCTTCATCCTCTAGAAGTCCTGCAATGGAAGTGGGATAACATTTCAATGGACTTCATTGATGGGTTGCCTAGGTCAAAAAGGGTCAATACTAGCATTTGGTAATAGTGGACAGGCTCACAAAAAGCGCCCACTTTATACCTATCAAGATTAGAAGGACTGCCTCGTCTCTAACTTCTCTTTATCTAAAGGAAATAGTTCGACTCCATGGAATACCCTCCAGCATTGTGAGTGACCGAGATCCTATCTTTACAAGCGAATTTTGGTGGAGTCCGCAAGAAGCTGTAGGCACACAGTTATGCTTGAGCATGGCCTATCACCCCCAAACTGATGGTCAGACGGAAAGGTTGTACAGAGTATTAGAGATCTTCTAAGACTGTGCGTTCTTGACTTTGGAGGGACATGGGAGGATCATCTTCCTTTAGTGGAATTCGCCTACAACAACAGCTACCGAGCCACTATCGGTATGGCGCCCTTCGAAGCTTTGTATGGAAGACTGTTCCGATCATCGACCTGTTCGTGGGAGTCAACAAACAAGCTTATACTTATGCCAGACATGATTAGAGAGACTTCAAAAAAAGTGGACTTGATACGAAGGAGAATGAAGACTGCCCAAGATAGACATAAATCCTACGCAGATAAAAGAAGGACCGACCTTGAGTTTGAGGTTGGGGACAGGGTTTTCCTTAAGGTATCTCCCTTAAGGAACGCCGTTCGCTTTAGATCCGCAGGAAAGCTAGCACCAAGATTTGTAGGACCGTTCCCTATCATCGATAAGATTGGGAAGATGGATTATAGAGTAGAGCTGCCCGAAAGGTTGGCTGGAATTCACAATGTCTTTCACGTTTCTCATCTCCGGAAATGTTTACATGAATCTGCGGAAGTGGTGGAGCCAAGCATTCTAGAAGAAGCCGAAGTGGAACACGAAGCAACTATGAGGAGAGTTTCAACCCGCATCTTAGGAATTGAGGTGAAAAAGCTATGCAACTGTGAAGTCAAGCTTTTCAAAGTTCAGTGGAGCGACGCAGAGGAAGACGCGACTTGGGAAACGGAGGACAGAATATGCGTGGCCTACCCTTTTCTTTTTGAGGGTACATCTTTGATTTCTCTTTTTCCTTAAGTTGTGCTTGTATCTATCTTTTTAGGTATATCTCCTCGATATTATCCTTTATCCTTAGGTAGAAACCCCTTTGGATGTAAACATGTAATTGAAACATGTTATGATTGATGGCTGCAAGTGGTTGCAAGTGGTTGCTAGTGGTTGCTCATGGGTGCATATACACACACAACCTAGGTTTTAGATCGGCTCAGTCACTTCATATTGCATATGCATATATGTATTCATATTTGTATGTGGTTGAAACTTGACATGTTGTTATATGGATGTCGCATTTGTATGAATGATTGCGCACTAATGTAGAATTATGAGTAGGAAAATTTGCATACATAATGGATTCATGACACTTACATGATTCGCATTAAGGAGGTCAACTGAATTAGTAGACTGCCTAATTTTTGCATTAGATAAGGACATATACACACACTATACATATGATCATGAAGCATTAGAAGTCTTTTAAGGACAATGGACACCTGTGTTTGTTGGTTGAGTAGATGGACAATTGGATGTTAGGATCTACGTTCTTCTAGACTTGAAGATTTCGGGGACGAATCCTTTAAGGAGGGGAGAATGTAACAACCCAAAATTAATGTTAATGGTAAATTAACAATTAAAGTATAATTAATTCTAAATGATAGAATTAAGGGAAAGGGGTTACGCCATTGCATTCGTCTCGGAATTTTGCTTGAGATAGAGTCCGAGTTTGCGTAAATCGGACTCCGTATGAAGGAGTTATGACCTCCGGAAGTTTCATAATTTGATTTAAAATTCAAACAGCCTGAAAACAAGTTCAAAATTCAAAACTGGACCAGAACTGGGCAGGGCGGGAATTTTCCCGCCCAGGACCTAGGTCGACCTGGGAGTCGACCTGGGTACCCAGGTCGACTATGTAGTCGACCTGGGGGTCGACCTACTTGGTCGACCTGACCTACTTGGTCTGGTCATGGCTCGGTTTCTGGGGCTTGGCTGTGTCACTAGGCTGATTTGTCACTTTCTGATTGACTTCTCTTGAGACAGATGGCCTTGATTAACTCTAGCTTCATCGATGGCTCAAATTAGTTTGAAATTCTATATAAACAACCTTAGTCTCCAACCTAAATTTACACAAATAATATAGAGCTAGAGCCGTCATGCTGCTGGAAGGAAGCTAAGAGTATTCTCCACTTGAAGAAAGATTAGAGACGAGCAGAACTAAAGTAAAAACAAGAATCAAACAGCGTTTATCTACCCAAAGGAAAGCATTGAAAATTCAGAACTTAGAATCCAGAATCCAGAATTCAAGTTTGTCGTTCGTTGTAAGTATAGTGATTTTTCCGATAGGAATAAAATTAAGATTTGATTCGATGTAAAATGGAAATGGAATTGCATTATTTTATAATGACGATGTTAACTCATATCTATGTGTTGCAATGATTGTGTTGTGAACGGTATTGGATGTTTGTGGTATAACTGACTTGATGTTGTATCCATTAGAATGTTTGTGGATTAATCTAGTTGATTTTGGATCTATTCAAATTCATATACAAGTTATTTGGTTCATATCTACACCTATATGTTTAGGCACTATTAGAAAAACTGCAAATCGCAGCGGCGTTATCCGCCGGTAATCCGTCGCTATGTAAGGCTTAGCGGCGGATTACCGACGGAAACTAGAAGTCGGTAAATTTCAAGACGGTATCTGTGTCAAATTTTGCGACGGATTTTAGCGAGAGTTCTCCGACCATTTTCTGTCATTTAACAAAATATAAAATTTAAATTTTGAGTTACTTTAAAATTTATTTACCGATGTTTTAATGACGGATATGTAATTTTCAAAAATTAGTACTTATAAAAAACCATCGGTAAACCCTTGCTAATTAACAAGGAATTTGCGACAGAATATATTTCATTTGGAATATTTTTATCGGTATTCTGTTCCTATTCCCCTTCTGATCTACATATATATTAATATATATATTAATATGCAAATATGTATATATATTAATATATATTTATCAAACTAATATAATTCAACTGTGAACATTGAAATAAATAGAAACAAAGATAACTTTGCAAGAAAAACGAACATCCATGATCACATTCACAATCCTTCCTCAATTCATACACCAAATTGAATTATTAACAACAAAACATTTTAGCTGGTGCTAACATTATCGCATACATAAACATATATAATCCACATAACAATACATGGTTTCTTAGGTAGTTGCAAGCTTTATTTCCATAGGCTCTTGTTACCTATACAGCGTAAAAAAATGTATTAGCAATGTAGAAAAAATGCATTAGCAATCGAAAATATATGGCTAAGGTTATTGTGATAGTTCAAATGCATTAGCGATTGAAAGCAGACCAACATCACTAACATCACAAATAACTCATTCCAGGTAATTTAACTTAATTGTAACCAATATCTCAAGGGTAAATGGTCAACCTGTAGTGTCAAAAGAGAGTGCCCAACATCTACCAGAATTTTGAGCCCATCCAAGCAAAGTAAATTGTGTATCACATAGATATAGCAAAATCGTATGGAAATGCACTAGGCTTGAAACTCCGGGCTTGAAACTCCCATTATTTGCATAACCAACTAAACACAATAGGGCTGAAACTGCATTAACATTTCCATAGATTGCAACGTCTGAACTATATACCCATATATACAACCCTAATTACTCTTAACTGAACATGACTTGCCCACGTGCAGCAACATAATTATTACCGATATTCATGCACAAGTGGACAGAGTTTTACAGAGAATTGACATATATGTTTTTTGACACTTAGTTAACCTACATAAAATTATTTATTATTTAACTTTAGTTTTTTTTTTACTATTGTATTTGTACCCACTGAAATAAAAATGCAAAATCAAGTTCTATAAAAAAAACATAAATTAGGGAGACATACTGACCTGAAGAAATCCAAATTCCAAGGAACATAACATATTCATGATTCCAAATCTCCTATCGGTAGAATGGGTGCAACCCAAGCACAGCTTGTCAAACAAGCAAATTACTACAATTATTGTTTATGAAAATAATTAAATTAAAAATAACATTAATAAAACTTGTTAAGCTTTTTCTGTAAAACTGATTATCTAAGCCAATAATACAAGTCATTTCTTGCCTTTAATATTTGAAAATGACCCACTAAATTAATGGAATTTATTGGCTTTTTGCTGTTTTCATAAAAGAAGGATGAAGTTTGATTTTGTTGGTAAGATAATATAGAGGGGAAGTACATATTTATATATAGGCCGATGTACAGACATTTTGCATGTGATCGTGGGTTTCTTGCATCTCAAACGTCATTAGCATACCTATACTTTATTTTTGCTCTTCCCCCCTACTGTTGATGTAGAGATTGAAATACAACACAATTTAAAGTGAACTTTGAGCATATGGCCAATGATTTATGGTCCAGTATTCATCTTAAGCTACAATTTTGATATGCACAAGAATTGATTTGTGAGATTTGAGATAGTGGAGCATTGTAACATGTTCTTTTTCTATCTTGTATATTTGACGGTATTTTTAAAGAATGTAAAGAACTCAACAATTATATTTATCCTTTGTGTTATGAGTCGAATTGAAATTTTTTTATGCATTTAACCACTTATGTATCTACAAGTTAAGTTACAACTTCTGTTTTCAAATGCATAAATAAAGATGCCTTTATAAATCAACAAAGAAAGAAATCTGGAATGTTTGAAAATAGCAAAAGTAGCAGCAATCAAACTAATGGAAGGAATCCTACGCATAGAAAATTACCAATTACTTTTTCTAGATAACTGCTAAAGATAAAATATTACAAATACAAAGGAATATTCAACATTTACACACTTGCACGTAAGGTAACAGATATATCATTTCTTTATTAAGGCAAATAGCAAGCAGGTGGAGCCAAGTTACATCATCTTAATTATCATTATTGTCAATGTGAGCTCATAAGCTTAATTTCAGATCCTTATTATCAAATTCGGTTCATAATCTTAACCTAAAAGGAAACATACACACATTTCTATAAATTTTGCATTGACCTTTGCCTGGTCTTTTTAACACATACAAATGTCGATGAAGCTTTATTGCCGGAAATTAGTTAACATACTAGAAATGGCACTGAATTTAGTGGCATTGCCTAAGCTTGTTGGTAGTCGGAGAACATATTTTCAACAGATTGTTATGAGACCGTAACTTGGTAGAGACTAATAGCACTATCAACAGATTTTTATTAAACATGTTCAGTGCTATTCAGATTATCAACAGATTTTATGAACAAAATGACCAAGCTTGAGCTCATAAAGAAGGGATTTTGGACAGTGCCATCCATATTAAACAGCTCTATGTTTTGACTTTTATTTACTAGAAGTTTTATGTTTTAATAACGGATGATAGCATATTTAGAAATAAAAATAAAGTATTAGCATAAAACATATTGCATACAACTTTTACCGTATGCAGGAATTCAAATTTTAGGACAAAATAAAATTGCATACCGGTGTCATCTGAAAAACGCCAATGACATATTCAAAAACTAAAATGTTAGCTCATGGTCCAAACTCCAAAATACAAATAAAATAAACAGTACCTCATTAGCAGCTTTGTTTTGCAGCAAACATTGATCCACTTGCAGAACCTTATCATAAAGCCAGAGGCATGCAGACCTAATGTATAACCTTTATCAACGACACTTCGCCCTTCAATAATATCTCTTGGAAACCACCTTTGAGTCCCAAACGAAAATTTCATCTTGTTTCGATAGTGAAATTGCACTGCACATGGTGTAATGGGCCTTATTATATTTGTATGTTTCTTATATTATAAAAACATGCATAAAATCAGCATAAAAATCCAAATGGGTATCAACATATACGTAATCAACACACTTACTTCAGTTTTCAAGTTGTCTGTTCAACATGCAACAGATGGTTGGTATCAGATACTTGTTGGATAGATGACTAAATCTTGTGGAAGGGTATTTGGGAAATCTAGTCTTAAGGTCTCAAATACTTGGAAGCCAACAGACGTTCCAAGCATCACCACTATCACTCTCTCAACCATTCAACCATGTTTATCAATCTACAACTATTATAACACCACCGTCACCCTCTCGCTATTTCAAGCTTTAAACTCTATGTCCAATGCATACATGTGTGTTGGAAATGATGTTCCAAGCATTAAAATCCATGAAAAAGTGACATAAGCATTCAAATTGAAATGCCATGAACTTGTAATTGCCTTCAGCCATATCACTTCATACATTAAGCTAATTATATCCTTAGATTGAAATAAAAAAGGAAAAGTGGGTATTAAACACAACTAGAAAAATGGCTATATGATGATATACTGGGAAGCTTCTTTTTCACTATAATTACCTGACAGAAGAATAACCACAAACCACACAAAAAAAAGCAAAAACCAAATGCCCTAACCTACTACAGCTTAAAACTTCAACTCGGCATAACCAAAAGCCACCATCCAAACACACCAGCAAACAAACAAACCACACCCATCATCAAAACACCATTAACTCAAGATGAAAAAACCCTAGCATGATAACACCGAGGTAAACAAAACCAGATCAATACCTGAACAAAACTCCAAGCACGTCGAGCTACGTTCGTTCTAGAGCCACAACCAAAACTTGAAAAGACGACCTGCGAATCCAAGGACCAGAATAGTTAGTGGAGTGGCTTGATTTCGAGTAAAGAGGCAAAGTTTAAAGTGAAACAAGGGGGATTAAACTTGGTGAAGTACTCCGCGAGACTCACGCCTACTTCAGTAAGAGAGGAGGAGGTTGGATAGCCAAGCATGATAGGGAAAAACGAAAGAGATAGCGTCAAGAGGTAGAAGCCGTAAAAGGTAAATTGCAATGGGATATTTAGGGTTAGATTGTTGGATGCGGCGGAAGAGGGAGAAACGAAATGAATGAAGACTAAAGATACAAGAAGGGCGATGTAAATGTTTCTGAATTGAGCAAAAAAAAATTAGATTTCGTCGAAATTTTCAGATCGGAGCCAAAAATTTCTATACTGCAACTAGTTGAGTAGCGCATTTGCAAACAACATATGTATTGCAACTAACGTGAAAGCTTTGTAAACATATGTTTATTATCATTAATAATTGTAATAATTATTTTCTTTATATTAATTGTTTAATAATAATTATTATTTTTAACAAGTAAGTATTACACATTAAACATTAATAATAATAAATTAGTATCAAATGCAGGTGACTTAATTAAGAATTTAGTAATTATATTGGTAATGAGCAAAGATTATTTTTACAATTATAAATAAGCAATGATTATAAGTAATTTATTATAAAACATAAATTATTATTTATTATTACTTATAAATCATTAATTAGAACAAATTAGTTATTAATTATTGAACATGTTAATAGTTATAAAAAAATAACACTAAAGTATATCTTAGAGAAACAATATAAACATCTCCTGCAAATCTGTTGGAATTCTGCTGCAAAATAGCTTCAATAAATATTCGTAGGTATTCTGCTTATGCTTGTAGCCGAAAACAGTGGCAGAAATTTTCTGTCGGTAATTTGACGCAATTCGCGATGGATTAGTGAGGAATGATAGAATACGATGGTAATAAAAAAAGAAAAAAAAGTTTAAAAATACAAAAAGTTATCCCTTGCAAATCACATGAAAATCCATCACATATTAGCGACGGAAATTTCCGCTTCTAAAAATTTGACGCTAAATCTGTGTTTTCTTGTAGTGAGGTGATTATGACAAGTTATATGTTGTACAATAGAACTTCAATGCCTAAATGATTAAGTTCATATACATGCTCATATGTATATTCAAAAGTTGCAAGTTCATATTTGGAACCATGCCAAGATCCATTTTAATGCAAGTTTCATGTTATAGTAGTAAACATGATTGGATCTAGTTCACACATGTGATAAAATTATACATACTTTATGGACATGTCATATTCTTGTCATATGCTAGTGATGTTCGATGTTATGCCAAGATCTAAACATGTTTAGGCTTATGTTGTCTAAATCATATGCTAATTCATGTGACACCTATTTAGTTAGACCTCTATTTCAATGCAAGTTCACATATATGTAAGTTAATTTAGCCTATGTTGTAATTTCACATATATGTATGTTGATTTAGCCTATGTTGCAAGTTCACACCTATGATGTTCATATTGACTATGCCAAAAATGCCAAGTTTACACCCATGTCATGTGTATGTTAATGAATGCCAATTTTGTGTACGCTAAATAAGGGTAAGTTTTTAGCCTAATATTATATGTTAAAAATCATGCGGACGAAAAATTAGGCTAAGATTGTTAGCCTAATATTTAGACGGGGTAATGTTGGGAAAAATTGGTAATTATAGGAAACTTGACATAAATTAGTGGCATTTAAATGGTATAAATCCTTATACCAAAAATGATGAACTTGGAATGTAGGCCATAACATTCAATTGCTAACAAATTTACATATAACAAGTAATAGAGACAAATATGTAAATTTAGAAAATACGAGTATGCTTAACCCGAGGTTGGATTGAGTTGTGATGTAAACCTGACCAGACCCGCCCGGCTGTCCAATATTCACGACAATACCTATCCAGTGTGAGAGGTTAAGCATTGATCCTAATAAGGACCCGAGGTTAGACTGAGTTACGGTGTAAATCTGCCCGGAACCGACTGACACATCCAGTAACCGTAGCAATATTTGTCTAATGTGAGCGGTCAGTGCTTTAACTATTTAAAGTTAAGGACAGACAAGTCGGGATGGTAGAGTTAAGTTAACTAAAACACTTAACCAATTCAACATGTTAATTAAACTAATGGGTGGGGTTAGGTAAATACAGACACTTAACTACTTAACATGTTTGACTAGAAAACCCTAGTAACGGGGATCCATTTCAGCAGTAGCCCAATTAGGTATCATGGTACCCTGAAACTAGGCAGGGTAGGGCACGATTACTGGGCTAATTGTAAGCGGTCAAAAGCGACGGCGGTTGGTGCAGCAGTGTGGGTTCTAACGGAGTGCGGATGTGCACACACTTCGGAGCAGACAAACAGGGCACTGGGCACTAGTAGTATAACCTATGCATTCTAGGATTGTGTCGGGCCGCCACCATGGGACTTGATACACCCCAACGTGGGACCAACATAGGTATACAATCATTGGGGATCGTATGACATATATGATTCTGCGAGTAGGAGCCGATCTTTAGAAAGGGGGTCACTTCACCCCGATCATGGGGTGCTAGTTGAGAAAATGCTATTAGGTGCAGAGATATAGTGTGGGGTGCGATAGTATATTCGGTTCAAACTGCTTTATCTTAGTTTATGATACTTTCCTATTTCTAGTTTTTACCTATCATGCCCTTTTTCTTATTCTCATACTGAAGAGTCACTAGACTTACCAGGCTTTATGTCTGACTCTATTTTTCTTTCGTCTTCTTTTCTTCCGTTCCCCCCACCCCCCGGGTCCACAGGGAGGAAACAACCCAGCTTTATCAGTCTCTTTGCAAGCTTCATGATAGTAGATGTATGGTTTGGACTCTCTTTCCTTGGCTATGGCTTTTGGACACGTTCTATGGGGATTTATGCAGCTTTTATTATGTTTTATGCTTCTTCATTTAAGAATCAAGACAGAAATGATGATGTAATGTTTTGGAAGTTATTATGAGACAATTATGGAAATGTTTTGTATGAACACGTATTTATGAAATGAAAGTTTGTTTGTTTTCCGCTGCTTATACGTATGTGTTTATATCTGCCCTGTGTTTTATCTGTGACTTTTACTTATAAACCTCCACTGAAGTTAAGGCATTCCCTTTGTGAGTGACCTTAATGGAGGTGGCTTGTTTCAGTACGATATGCCCATACGGCCAGAGAAAATTCATCAACCCATTTTCCTTTAGCCCGCTCTAACTGCTTTTTCAAAATGGTTTTAATGATCTTATTAACCGCTTCGACTTGACCAGTAGACTAGGGATGTGCGATTGCGGTATATTTCTTCTCGATATGATATTTCTCACAAAATATCTGAATTCCAGACTATCGAACTAGGTTCCATTGTCTGTGGTAATGGTTCGGGGCACCCCATATCGGCATATAATATGTCTGACGATAAAGTTGATGACCTTCTTCATTGTGATCGTAGTCATATGTTCGGCCTCTTCCCATTTTGTAAAGTAGTCCCCCGCCACGATCGCATATCTAGCACCCCCTTCGAAATAGGCAAAGTTCCAATAATATCTATTGCCCAAACAGCGAATGGCCAAGGACTGGCCATTTGGATGATAACCGTTGGGGGAGCTTGCGGGATCTGCGCGAACCTCTGGCATTTGTCACACTTTTGGAATAATTAGTGGCGTCTTTATTGATAGTTGGCCAGAAATATCCATAGCGCAATATATTCATGGCTAAGGTTTTCCCCTTATTATGTGCTCCACAATCTCCTTCATGAACTTCTTTTAGTATTCACTTGATATCATCATTGGCCATGCACCTAAACATAATGACCGGGAATCCTCTTCTATATAGATAGCCTTTTTGAATAATATACCTGGAAGCTTGTTGTACTAAAGCTCGTCTGTCGTTCTTCATTTCGGATAACGTGCCGTGGAGGAGGAAATTTTTGATTTGAGTCATCCATGATTCTCCCTTAGGTTCAACATCAACCTGGTCGATTTCCATCCACTCGATACTTGGTACACTCAGGTTTTCTATAGGAACTAGCTATGTCTCGCCCGAGTGGTCTAAATTAGCTATTTTGCCAACCTTTCTAACTTCTGGTTCTCCCCCTAGGAATATGGGAAATGCTATACTGGTTGAAATCTTGCAACAATTTCTCGACTTCCTTAAGATAAAAGGTTAGCCAATCTCCCTTGGTAACAAATTCCTTTCGAACTTAGCAAACCACAAGTTGTGAATCACAAAAAATCTCGAGCAATGTCATCTTCAAGTCTCTTGCGATTTTAAAGCCAACAATCAAGGCCTCATACTCGGAATCATTATTAGTCGCTAGAAAGTCTAACCTCAAAGCATAGTAAACCGATCGTCCCACGGGAGATATCAATACTATGCCGGCTTCCGAGCACCATCTGTTTCGGGCTCCATCCGTATATAGGTTCCAAACGACTGGTTTTGGTCCGGCCTTCGAGGGCTCAGAACCATCGCTCTGATCTTCATCTTCCGGGGTAGATAATTCTGCTATAAAACCAGCTAAGGCCTGCCCCTGGATCGATTTTTGTGGAATGAAAGTCAAGTCGAACTGGCTCAATTCAATGTTCCATTTTAGTAGACTCCCATTTGCCTAGGGTCATTTCAAGACTTGTCGAAGGGGTTGGTCGGTAAATATCTTAATTAGATGGGCTTAAAAATAGTGTCGTAGCTTCCTTGGCGCAATCAATAAGCTATAAGTGAGCTTTTCAATTTTTGGATAATTGCGCTCGGCCCCCGTCAATATTTTGCTCATAGAGTAAACTGGCTGTTGTACTCATTCTTCTTCGCGAATCAGGACCGAGCTGATCGCATGAGTGGATACAACTAAATAGACAAATAAGTCTTCATGGTCGACTGGCCTAGAGAGGATAGGGGGTTTCTCCAAATAATTGATCAGACTTTGGAAAGCTTCGACATAGTTGGGCGTCCAAGCGAAGTTTCGTTTACCCCTTTTAATTAATTCAAAGACGGGTAGGCATTTTTCAGTTGCCTTCGAACTGAACTAACCAATCACTGCCACCTTACCTGCGAGACTTTGAACATATGTGATCCATCGAGGTTCTTGAATTCCCTTAAGGGATGAAATCTTGTTAGGTTTAATTTCGATTCCTCGGGAACTCACAATAAAGCCCAGGAATTTACCCGAAACTACTCCGAATGAACACTTCAAAGGATTCAACTTCATGCCATACTTTCGGAGAAAGCCAAACATCCTTGAGAGATCATTCGTATGCTCAAACGGTTGTTTTGACTTTACTAACATATCGTCCACGCATACCTCCATTGTTTTTCCTATCTGGTCATGGAACATCCAGTTGACTAGCCTTTGATAGGTCGCCCCTGCGTTCTTCAGGTCAAAGGGCATTACCACGTAATATTATAGCCCAAGGTCAGTGATGAAACTGGTATGTTCTTGGTCGGGGACATGCATTTCGATCTGGTTGTATCCCGAGTAGGCATCCATAAACGAAAGTAGCTCATGCCCGGCAGTCGAGTCGACCAATTGATCAATCCTAAGTAATGAGAAGCTGTCTTTAGGATAAGATTTATTCAAGTCGGAAAAATCAATACAGGTTCTCCACTTCTCATTAGCCTTCTTCACCAGTACCCGGTTGGCTATCCAGTCAGGATAGGTCGAATCCCGGATAAATCTGTTGGCTTGAAACTTCTCAGTTTCCTCTTTCAAGGCCGTCGACCTATTAGGGCCAAGCATTCACCTGTTTTGTTTTATCGGAGTACATTTTGGGTCGATGCCAAGGGAGTGAGTTATAATTGAGGGTGAGATCCCACACATGTCAGCGTGGGTCCAGGAAAACACGTCTAAGTTTGGTCATAGGAATTTAGTTAGTTCCCTCGTCCGGAGGGAATCAAGATGGGATCTAATCTTTAAGACCTTAGTGGGTTCGCCCTCATCGATTGGAATTTCAACGATGGCCTCATTCGGGGCCACCTTTCTGCACTCGGCTCATCATCCTCACGTGGGCCGATGTCTTCGACCTCACAGACGGACGATCCTGACCGCGGTTTTCTCTGTAATTGCTGCGCTTCTTTCCCCTCCTTGGAGGGAGAGGATTCCTTAGGCTCCTTGCTACCACTGCCCCGTAACTCCTTCCATTCGGCTAAGTAAAATGCTCGACCTGTTACTTGGTCTCCTCGTACCGTCCTAATTCCACTATCAGTTGGAAACTTCAAAAGCAAACACCAAAGGGCGATACATGCCCTGAATACAGCCAGGGCGGGTCGTCCCAAAAAGGCATTGTAGTGCGAGTTGATATTCATTAAAACAAATGGAAAATTCGGACTCTTCGACAATCTCCATCCCCTAGTTCTACAGACAATTTACCTAGCAGACGGGTTCGGTGGAATCTCTGTTGAAACCGCATATATGGCCGTCATTCGACTCCACATCCTTTAGTTCCAATTTCAATTGGTCGTAGGCCTGCTTGAATAGAATGTTCACGTAGCTTCCGTTGTCAACCAGAACCTTTCGAACCGTAGTCGGGCCAATGATAGCTGTTATCACCAACGGGTCGACCATCGGGATTTCTATGCCGACCGATACCTGGTCGCGGAAGACGATATCATCGCCCATTATTCTTCTTTGTTTGATGGGACTTGCAGCCTCATGGGTGTTTGCATCTTCAACATTGAGATGTTTTGCAGAGTTGACATATCTTTCCATTGCTCAAATGCTATGGCCTGCCGGATGCGATCCTCCACCAATGGCGTTTATAATAATCACATTTCCTTTCTCCTGGGGGTGGTGCGTGATGCAGCTTGGTTCTGTTTGGGCACCGAAGTTCCTTGCCCCATGTCCCTCAGAGTCGTCTTGTACTCATCAAGCTTTCCTTCTCGAATTAGTTTTTCAACAATGTCCCTGAGATGTTGACATTCGTTGATCGTATGTCCGTAAATATCATGGAATAGGCAATATTTCCTGGTCGCCCGTTCTTTCTCCATGGGCTCTCATGAGGGTGGTTTCTTATATTGCATTATGCTGCAGGTATCGAGAAAATATTCCCTAATGTGTCGTTTTAAGGCAGTGTATGTATCAAATACCTAGAACCGGGGCATTTCCGGGCGTTCCCTCTTTGTCTCAAGCTCCCACTGGTCTCCTTCGATCCTTCATTACTTCGTTTGTCGCGGTTATCAATGTTCACTTCCACTTTTCCCATGTTATCCCCAGATAGTTTGACTACGACATTGTTTTAGGTCATTGGGGAAAATGCAGTTTTCGACCCATTTTCTTCTTCTAACTGCGCATCTTCTTGTCTCAAGCGAATATGGGCTTTTTCATAAAAAAAGTATCTACCATCGTTGGCGGCTTCCCAATTAAATACTTTTCGAACTCTGCTCGCTTATCGATGCCATCGACCACGGCCATCAGAACAGTTTCATGATTGGTGTTACTAATTTCAGTAGCAGCTCGATTGAATCGATTGAGTAATTCATCAGGGATTCACCTTTTCCCTATTTGACCGCTGAAAGAGCCATCACATGCTTCGACTTGGTAGCGTGGAGGTGTAACTGAGTCAGAAATTTTTCACTCAGATCTTTAAAGCTGGGAACCGACCTCGCGGGCAGGCGTAGAAACTACATGATTGCTATTCTGCTTAAAAAGATTGAGAAAGCCTTACACTTGATAGTGTCAAGGGCCACCGCCACTTCTATGTGTCAGGAGTATCTCATCAGGTGCTACTGTGGTTCAAAGGTACTATTGGTTCCTTTGGGGCATACTAAATCTCCTGGGAAACTCTACTTGTAAAATGTCGTCAGTGAATGGTGTATGGCTTCGGTCGACCCCCCCAATCTTCATTCCTGTGTCCACGGCTATCGTTCATGATCTGACGCACCATGGTGGTCAGATTGGGCAGGATGACGGTATTTGGGTCGACTTCCTCAACAGACTGGCTTCTTCTGTCCCTTTCAGCAGGCAATGTCGTCCGGGTATTCCTTCTTCCTCCTTGTATATCTCGGACAATCACAAGATTCCAAGGGGGATGAATAGGGGCTTGATCCTCCCGAGCAGTATTTTGAATCGCAGGAGGAGAAGCCTCTCTGTTTTGTGGAGCTATGAGATCAACAATTTCCACCTCGGTTTAGTCAACTTGTACTTGGTCACCGTCCCCTGACGGCTCTTGGCATCTCTCAGGACATAATTGCCGAACATTTTCAGCTCTTTCTAACGTGTGTCGAGATCGATGACGTGGATCTCTACTTTCCCCAGATGAAGAGGAGCCTTCTAACACTTGATCTAGTTGAGGAGGAAGGAGTTGATGGTCCCGGACCTTCTGGGCCTGGTTTCTGAACTCCTCCCATTGTCTCGCCATGTGAGTCATGTATTGCAGCATCGCGACATTCTCTTGAGCATGGTCTTTTAAGGCATCCGTAGTTTCATTAAGTCGATCTATCACAGCCATAAACTCATCTCGGGTGGCGAAAGCAAAAGACGGAGCTGAGTCTATCTCGGAGGGTAATGCAGGCTGATCTGGAGCAGCTTCAGGGGCGGTCGATCCGCCGGCTGCTGCATACATTCCTACCTGCGGATTTTTTCCAGCATTGCAAACTGATTTTGCAGCCATAGTTTAATTAATGCAGAAATGAAAGTGGGATTTTCGTCTCGGACTTGGTGATCTGAAAGTAGAGCAAAAATCTGAATTGGTCTGAGAATGTCAAGTTCTCAGTGAAAGCACCAAAATGTTGACACCAAAAATTGGTACAACACCCAAAGAGAAGATTGCATTGAGAATCAATGAAGAGCAATGATAACAAAAAGATAAAATGAGGAAAAATTACACACAAATTTATAGTGGTTCAGCGTTAATGAGCCTACTTCCACTTTATGATCTTTTATATGTTATCTCCAATATAAGGCAGAATAATTACAATGGCGGTATGGGGGAATTAAAGATACACAAATCGTTAGTGTTTTCACAATTCACCCAAAAGAAAAAAGATCCCTACTTCTGAACTAAAAAGGGGTATTTATAGGTGATGCAGTATTTGGCCATCTTGGACACGTGCTGCAAGATCCAATAGAATAGTCGTTATTGAATGAATCGGTATCTCCTAAAGAATTGGTATTCTATTTGAATTATCGACATGAATTGGCACTAGATCCTTCTAACTTGGATAACTTAAAAGAGAAGATCTGGAACGAGCTAGTCATTAGGCCAGTTTTTCGGACCTCAACCGAATGCAACACAGCTGATCATGCTTGGTCATATCGGACTCCTTCTGGGCCGCACCTGATGAGGGGAATGAGTTGAGATGACAGGCTATAATTATAGTTATATTTACTACTAAATACCTAGAGGAAATCCTGTGCAATGTTCTAATACCAGAACAAATATCAATGAAATCACGCATATGAAATATAAGCTAGGAGATAACATCACACACAAGATTTGGGAAGATCGTATGTGTCAATTCTCTACTGAGTACTTAAGGCCAAAAGCAAGACTTCTTACATGAATCTTGATCAATACAGTCTTTACTCGTCTTGGTAGCCAGGATAAATTTTTGATCTTGAACATAAAGCCTTATATGTTATTTTCAATGGAACTCATATTAATTAGGCTCAGTTTATCTTTGACAAACTAAAAGAATTTTGGAACTGGCCTCGGCAATCAATCATATGTTCACCTTTTATTATGTGATTACTAGAGGTAGAAGAAGTTCCTACATATTTATCGACAATTGAGAAAATTCCGGTTAAAGAGGCGGCTAATTTTTTTTCCTTGATGCATCTTCCACAAGAAAAAACATCTTTTTTTACTCTTGATGAATGGAGGAAATACATCAAAGACAACAAGTTCCATCGCAACAACATCATCAAGAAGAACAAATTCAGGATATATCTAAATCCTCCAATATCAAACAGTCGACAAAATGACTTCTTCGAAAACATATATACTTACAAATGAATTGTTGCGAGAAGTTATGATCCATAATCAGAACAATTTGTATCAAAATACAATTTCCTTTGGAAATCGTATTGCAATCATGGAATTCACTCTAGCATCTCGTATCGTGACAGTCGAAAAAGCAATGATTACAATAGTAGTATCCTTAAAAGAACTTCTACGCTGCACTCAACCCCAGACACTGTCTCCACCATCTCCATTGCCCTCCCTAGAAAAATTTCTAAAGCAGAACACTCCAAGGAATCTGGTGACAAAGATGAGGAAGTGGAAGATTAGAAGGTGGAAAGAGAACCAAAAGAAACCAATTGTAACACCCCGTAATTTTAAAACATTACATAAGAGATAATTAAAGAATACTTAATTTTTATGTGAAGAATTAAGGGAAACGGTCTGTGCCATTGCGTTCGTCTCGGAATTCTGCTTAGAATAGAGTCCGAGTTTGCGTAAATCGGATATCATATGAAGAAGTTATAAAGCTTAGAAGATTTCAGTTTAAAACAGAATTTATTGAAATAATAATTAAAAATCAAAAATGAATTCAAAATTTGAATCACCGAAAAGGGCTGGGGTGTCGACAGAGGTGTCGATCCCCCTATAGTGGTGTCGACCCCCATCTGCCTAGACCTGGCCGACGTGTTTTGATGGTCCAAGGCTGATGTGTCCTTCTGGGATTGGCTGAATGACGTGTTTTTCTGGTTTGGATGGTTCAGATGGTTCCTAGTCTAATCTAAAAGACCTAATACACCTAGTACTCCTATTAAAAGACACCTGAACCTAACCCTAATTTCATTACACTAATCCATGATGCCTCTATGTTGCTCAAATCTAAATTAACCTAGCCTTTCGTCTCCACCAAAGCAAATAAGAATAAGAGTATTCAAATTGGAAAATAGGAATCAAATTCTACAACAACGGTTTAGCTAATCAAATTCAGAAATCAGAATTCATATCTATCCTCTCTCCTAAATCCTGTCGCTGTGAGTCTATGTTACTTTCACATATAATTAAAAAGTAAATGTGATAGGATTGTAAATTGGATTTAATGATCATGCCTGTAAGTAAGACGAATCATATCAAGTTTTGTAGATTTCTTATATTTCAGATTCATACACAAATTACTATTATCATATGCCTATTTGATCTATTTTATTGTTCTATGCCAGTTCATGTTTCATATGCCTATTTTATGCCAATTTTGTTGTCATGATTGTCTTCCCTTCTTCTTTTCCTTTTTCTTTATGAGATTAGGCTAACTTCGACCCTAACATATTGCGTTGAGATTTGCATACGAATAATGTTGGAACGATTGGGAAAAGTTGGGGAAAATATTGAATAATATGTGATTGGGCATAAATTGGTTTGTAATCATGTGATTGATTTGGGGCATAAATTGGTACAATTTATATACACGAAATTATAGGCATGACTTGGATTGGAATTATAAATGTAATTTGAGTTGGAAATTATGGGCAATTGGAATATATGTAATAAGTCAGAATTTGAATTTGGGTTTGTAGAAAAAAAGAGATAAAGAACGCCTAAGACACGAGGTTAGACTTGGTTTGCGGTAGAAGTCTACCCGGAACCGCTCGACATATCCATCAACCGCTAACGGCAGTCTAATGTGAGAGGTCAAAGGCAAAAATTAGATGGTAATAATGCAGACAAGAGGTTAGATTCGGTTTGCGGTATAAGCCTGCCCGGAACCGCCCGACATATCCAACAACCGCAAAACGGCAATCTAATGTGAGGGGTCTTGCAAGATTATGGTTATAATGAATTAATGAACATTTAACCAAGATAAGACATGGGATTAGACATGGCGATAATAAAGGGTTAAGTGGGTAACATGGGCAGCATGTGAAACATAATTAAAGCACTTAACCAAGCTGAGACATGTAGTAAGACATGGGAATAGTACAGGGGCTATGTGGGTGACATGGATAGCATGTGAAACACAATTAAAAACACTTAACCAAGATAAGACATGTGGGAAGACATAGGAACAGTAAAAGGGTTAAGTGGGTGACATGGGTAGCATGTGAAACATAATAAAAGCACATAATCAGGACGAGACATGTGATAAGACATGGGGATAAAGAGGGGTTAAGTGGGAATTCCTAGTGGGGACCAATCTTAGGAGGGAAGCTTGTGTCAAGTGTGTGGACCCTTTTCAACCAGCAACCCATTTCAGTGTCTATATGAGCTTGAACTAGGTCGAGGATAGGGACACGCTTACCGAGGTTGATTGTAAGAGGTTAATAAAGAGTTAACAATGGCAGTGCAAGTCCAACGGAGTCATGTGCGTGCGTGGGTCCGGGCTGATAGGTAAGACACTGTGCATTTCAGTAGTATTGGGGTTGCCACGTTAGGGTGTGATACACCCTATTGTAGGACCAGCACAAGTACCTACGAGGTTAGGGAGCCGATCGAATAGGGAGGGTAGTGGTTACAACTAGTGGTTGTAGGAGTAAGTGGGGTACCTACGAGAGCAGCTTGGATTACATGAAGCTACCATTATTATAGGGAGGGTACATCTAGTGGTGATAGGTGCACATTGGTTGCCTATGATAGCAGCTAGAGGGACATAATCGAACAGGGAGGATAGGGGATACATCTAGTGGTGATAGGTGCACGTTGGTTACCTATGAGAGCAGCTAGAAGTACAAAAAACTATCATCATTCTATTTAGCCAAGAGGGATCATCATTTAGTATGAAACTAGTATTGGTGCGGTGCAGATAATATCTTACAGTGGTTAGAAGCGCAGTCAAAGTTATATCTTAATCATCTTGTTGCCTTGTCATATCTGCTTACGTTACAGTCATCTCTTATATCCAGTTTATGTTCTTATCTTGTTGCTTTGCTAATTATGTTGTTAAAGTCACTAGACTCACGGGACTTTATGTCTGATCCTTTTTGTTTCACCTCTTTTCTTTCCTCCCCCCTCCCCCATCCCCCCACAGGTTCTCAGGGTGGGGCACGTTGAAACTTTATTCGGACTTTCCTGCTTGAAGTGTTGAAAGTAATGCTTAGCTTTGTTTCACTTTCATATGGTATTTTGGATTGGGGATTATTGTTTTAAAAATTATGTACTCTGATGACTTTTGTACAAGACTGATATTATGTGCTTGGTTTTGGTGCGATGGCCGAGAAGATGTAACCAAAATTATTTCGGTTTTCGCTGCAATAAAGTTATAATTTTTTCAAGTACTATTTTATGTACCTGTCTTGTAATATTCTGTTCTGTTTACTTATAACGCTCCACGAAACTTAATGCATTCCCTTTGTGAGTGACATTAACGGACGTGGGGTGTTGCATCAACATATTTTGACAAAATATGTATATATTGATTTTCAAACTTCTATTCTTTGATGAAGTTGTGAAACCTCGTGGTGTTGTTTTATGATATGGTTGTGATAACTTTGTGATATTGGTTTGTTATGTGTTTTGGTTGTGGTATTTTAAGTTTTTATGACTATTTTTCATCTCTACCTTATGTTATGCATGCATTCTTGTATTTTTATGGTATGCTCCTTTATATTCTTGAAAAATGGTGTGTACATGCTACCTAAAGAAAAATACTTTATATATATTGTTACTACCCAAATTAACACTGAGACAAGCTATTGGTGAATGGGTTATGAACTATCACTTGCATAAGAGAACTATCCAAAAGCAAGGAAACCATCAACGTCAACAGGAAGAGAAGCCTGAAGATGATGAAAAAGGGAGAATACAGACATAGTAGCCTCGACACACAAAGTAGTCAACAGAAGATCAAATCCAAAGGGAACCTGTATCCGAGGGCCAAGGAAAATGAAACGGGTATCGGCATTAACTTGCTTAATGTCGATACAAGGAGGAATGGAAGTAAAGGAACGAGGAGCCTTCCGGAAGCTAGTTACCGAGACTTAAAAGAACGAATGATCAATGAAAGGCGGTTTCAAGAGGCAACTAATTACATTCCATAAGCATTCCTTCTAGAAGATCAAAACCCGACCCGAAGGACTATTGAAAGCATGCCCAACTTTCTGAAAGAGTGGAGGCAACTAATTACTTTCCATAAGCATTCCTTCTGGAAGATCGACACCCAACCCGAAGGAATATTGAAAGCAAGCCCGACTTTCTGAAAGAGACAAGATATCCACACTAATTCACTTAGTGTCGATACCCAAAGAGGTGGCGAATCCCATAACTATACATTTGAAACATGAAGGCAAATATCATGAAGAACTGATAACTAGACCGAAAGCTCATGACCGGAAGCCCATAGCTGGAGGACAAAAGCCTTTCCCAAAGCTATCCATACCAACAGGCTTCGTATTGATACAAAGAAAGTACAATAACGTCAGAGAAAAACTCCAATGACCGAGTTCATCCTTCGGAGAGCCAAGACCGGTAACCTAAAAAGCAATAAGCAAAGCCAAAAAGAGCGGCTAAGAGCCACATCAACCGGAACCAGAAGGAAAAGCGACCGACAGAGCCTTCTGTTGGCCCAATGATAAAAGGTTTCCCAATTTTTCTGTAAATAAGACCTAAGGGTCTCATTTTTGCGACCAACTTCTTGTTTCTCATTCTTGTACTCTTTTCTTCTAAGAGTAATCCCTAATTTCTAAATCGATTTGGGATTTCTACTGTAATCACTTATGTACTCCGAATCAAAGAACAATAAAGAGCGGATCAATACCTTGCATATTTCTTATGAGCTTCGTTTGAGTTTTCTTAGTTATTTCCTACACAACATACCATATGCTTTCTACATAATCATGTTTCCTATTCATGTCTAATCCCTTCCACAAAGTTATTACAGAACCCATTCCAACAAGCCATTTAGCCTTCTACTTAGGGTTGTGCTTAGGGAATCTTGCCCTAAGATAACTGTTGGTTCATAAGTCGCTTAAGCATGATGCTCGCCACTTTGAGGGAAGAGTAGCTAATCTTTCGCATTTTAGACCTTGATGTCTAAGAAATAGTGAACTAACTCGGGCTCGTGGAAGTTAAATAACCACATTTTCCCCTTAGGTCCATTTCCGTAGACCTATCTTCAGTGTTGATGAAAAATATCGTTAACATTTTGGAACTAGAAGGAGGGCTTGAACCTTCGACCTTGTGGTTAACAACCACACATTTAACTGTGTTGTTCGGTCTCGGATTGGACTAAGCTTGGAAGAAGCAAGATTATGGGTATAAGTTACCAACGAGAAGTCTTCTGGGTCTCAAATGGCTATGTTAGATACTAATGACCCAAGTGTGATGGAAGACAAAGGTTAAGAATGGAAGCCTTGTGAGTTATCAAATGGAAAAGGGAAGTAAAAAATACGATTCTAATTATTGGAACGACAACCTCTCCTACATAGGACAAACATCAATCTTTCCTCTAGTGGTTCTGCATCAAGGGAGTATAACCTCTTCTCTCATATAAGGAAAGC
This sequence comes from Allium sativum, assembly GCA_030737875.1. Classification (NCBI taxonomy): domain Eukaryota; kingdom Viridiplantae; phylum Streptophyta; class Magnoliopsida; order Asparagales; family Amaryllidaceae; genus Allium; species Allium sativum. The sequence goes on from CM060918.1 coordinate 827,481,246, forward strand.
TATCCATGAGAAAACCAAAGGCATGGTCCTCCAATGGGAAATAATGAAAGATTTTAACCGCTTTGCTTCTAAATGGACTAAAAAGATAGTATCCCAACCTTAACATACCATGAAAAGGAAATGCAAGGGTATGGATGAAGCGACAAGGTTTAGTAACAAAAGGTTTAAGTTCCAGCGATAAGGAAAGGACTTACTGCCAAGAATGCAAAAGAAATGCCACCTTACTACTTCAATGGAAAGCATTTATTTCTTAACCAGATATGAACTCAAATATTGGCTATCCACCAAGAAAAAGCCCAATTACGAAAAGAAATTAGGAGGGCCTAACTGCCATTATCATATGATAATCGGACATGAAACTAACCACTGCAAATTTCTTGAAGGAATGACCATCAAGTTAGTCAATCAAGGCCAATTACAAGAATTTTTAAAAGAATCAAACTAAGCTCAATAAAATCATTAGAAAAAGGATTATCTGCTTAACTAATGGTATGGACACCCTCTCAAGAACTCAGAATGGACCAAGGTGGGTCAAATCACAAATGGATGAAAACCCTTGTCACCGCCGAGTTGGCCAGGGCAAGGCATCCCCCGGAGGGGGGGTGATGAGCAAGCCTTTCTCCGTGCCCGAGTTAGAAAGGGCTAGGATAAAGCATCAAAAGCGTAATCCTCTAATCCACGCCAGAAATGGTTAGGACGAAGGATCTAATTAGCATGCCCTGCCTCTACTCATAGAAGAGTACGCCTTGCCTCTACTATGAACTAAACACGTCCTACCTCTGCTTGTAGAAGAGTGTGTTCTACCTCTGGTTATGTTCCACATTACCCACAGAAGGGAACACAAACCCTTATCATCGCCTATGATGGTCGGGATAAGGCACCCCTTGGAGGGAGTTGGAGTGTAAGCCTCTATCACCTCCTACGATGGATAGGGTAGAGCATCGAAAGAGTAAGCCTTAATTCCATGCCTACGATGGCCCGGTTTAAGCATCTAAGACCTTACCACCGCCTGCAATGATCAGGATAAGTCGCCTCCTAAAGGGAGGTCGGGTAAGTCCTTAGGCCCTTCTTGTGGATAAGCAAGCCAAGCGCACCGGAAGCACAGGCCCATAGAGTGGCCAACAAAGCACATACACCCTATGATTTGATGATAAAAGACCAGAGAGTGGCTCAAGAAGCACACACATCCTCTGCTTCACAACTCACACCCAAAAAGGGTAACGAAACCAATGTCAAAAGTGATCTCTGGCTCCCTATTTTAAAATACCCGAATATTGTTAATTCGGATTTCCATTATTTCCGGAAGTGGATTTCCGGTTTTATCCTAAATACCTGAATCCGGGTCGAAACCCCTATTATGCCATATGTATTTCCTGGTCTTCTTAATAACCTGAATCTGGGTTGGTTCGGGACTTCTATTATTACCAAAAAAGGATATTGGGTCTTCTTAATAAACTGAATCTAGGTTGGTTCAAAACTTCTAGTATTGCTAAAAACGGATTTTCGGTCTCACATTCTAGTCCAGAATATGGATCAAAGCCCTATCGCTGCGCAAAGGAGAGTTCCGGAATTTTACCTTTTGATACCCTAATCTAGGACACACAATATTATTGTTTGGGGAAGGAATCTATTCCCAACACTCGAGGCAATTGCTCGAACGTGCTATACAGGAACCTTCAAATGGAGATTACAATCTTCTATCTTGCTCAGGGAGATTTTCTTAACCCACACATACATCAAGTCATTATTCACTGTGTCAAATGCATACACGATACAAAAATCACACTATGCTAGAACATAATTTAGGGGAGAACTCAAGTAAGTGTCTTAAGTTTCTCCAATAGAATCTTAGGACAAAGGGTACACTTTTCTTAAAAAATCCCATAGAGGGAGGTTTCATGGGAATATCTATTACACTAAGAGACTTTCAGTAGTACAGAAAATATAAATAAGCTTGTGATCTCATCATACATTCAATATCATGATACTATTAATTTCGACAAAAAGCGGGCGATGCATCATGTGTGCCTCACGAGCTAACACTTATTATAGTGCATTAAATTTATGTAGAATAGTATAATAAGACTCTGAAAAGAGAACATACCTAGCCAAGGAAGAATATCACATATTAGGTAATATCCACACAATATACAAACTTGTTTGTAAAACTATTTCATAAGTTGTTGCATACACAAATCTACCATCTTAAGAGTTCTACATTAAAGACACTCGAGTGGTGTATCACATTTGACACACAAAAATTCCTGGCAACTGAGCCTGTTTCTGAGTAAGGATTCATTAAAGCATATTCTAGAGAGGCGTAACATGCCTTTGTTTTCGTCAATTCAGTCTCTAACTTGTCGATTCGATGAAGCAACCTACCAATCTCCGCATCTGAACCAGTAGAAATATCAACTTTTAGTTGGCATTGCAACTAGTGGATGGTCTAATCTTTCTCTTTGAGTTGGTTCTTCAAGTAGGATACCTGTTCCGTAAGGTTTCTAATGGTTATCTTTGGGTGATAGTGCAACTGTTTCCACTTCGAAATGGGAACATCCTCGAAAATATCTTTGTGACCTTCCTTCGTCGATGGTTCTTCCCTATTAAGAGGAAGGGGTCAGGAATTAGTCCTTTTACCCATAGATGAGATGAGATATAATGACGTATAAGATCTAATTGCCAAATAACGACACTAGTAACATTATACTTATCAAAAGAAAACAACTACATGAACTTCTACCATACAAGTCCTGAATTATTTCAATAAATATACACACCCACAAGGTCAGGATAATAAGAGTTTACTAGTCAGTGCACATAACATCCATATTATATATTAATACAGTACTACTTATCATAGTATTATCAAAAATTGAACCACAAGTCATGAGAAAGGTAAAGTATCTTATGCAAACACATCTGAGCTTTTCTACTAGATGATTTTCCCCCGGTCTACAAAGCAAGCTCTTCGAAAACCCTTTTTAGCTAAAGGTGATGAATATAAAGCATTATTGTGACTTACACCTTCAGGGAAATAAGGGACGACCGAAGTAAGAGTAAGCCAATTATTGTTACAAATTCAAGAGGGAAGAAAATATTTTGAAAGTGAAAGCCATACATATGTAGCAAGGATATCGAATTGAGCAGAATTTCCTTTATCCCTTAGCCTAGAAGGATCATCCTCCTTGGAAGGGGCTTCAATTGGGACTTGAAAAGATGGGGTGCTCAAGGAGTCAATGTTGGTTCGCTCAGAATCAGGTATCCCCACAGCAACAGAAGAGGAGTCTCCATCATCTTTGCCAGACTCATCCCGCTGACTTTCATCACCTCCTATCCCTTCGCCAACAATTGTGTCTTCTTCTTCTTCATTTTCAGTATCTTCAGGAAGCTCCTCAATAAAAAGAAAAGACTCGGGCTTTATGTTATCCTTTTGTGGAGCTTTACTCTGACGACCGCCCACATCCCCCGCAATATACAAGAGAAATAATGCGTTGAAGGGTGCGCCAGGAAGCTATGGACGATCATTATGGTATGATAGATAAACGAAACCTGTTGTAAACTCACAACACAAGGATAAAAAATAATAGAACATATACAACAGGTAGTAATAGTGAAGCAGAAACACTGGACTTTCATACAACCAGAAAGTAATATCCATAAACTTGGAAATAGTGTTTATACAAAATTGCCTCACTACGTCACTCTGAAAAGCAAATATCAGAAATCCAATTATTTTATAGTAGTAAAACTGGTATGTGAGCCTCATGCTCGCCATCGGTCAGCATCATCGTCCTCACTAAAGCATTACCTGTCACTTGTTACTTAGTCTGCCCATCCAGTACTGGTTGAACAGCCCAAGGTAATAAGAGGAAACATAAAACCTTGAGTCAGACTACGGTCTTAGTGAGCGATAAAACAGCTAACAAACTTCAACAATAAAGTTTATGAGAAGGGATAGATAAATATACTAATCTACCCACAACACCGGAGAAGAACTCAACCTTATCTTCCCCACATCGGACAGTGATAACCTTTACAATCCATTCAACCAAAGGAGTAACAATTCATACATGGGAACCAAAACAACCATTGATAACTCTCGTAGCATCCAGATTACATAGGTCTCACGTAGACAACCCTAATCGAGTTTAACATCCCTCAAGCACCCTTCCCAGAGGCCTAAACCAATATCAGTCAAGTACTCAAGAAACATCCCCCTTGACTTTGGATAATCCATGTGAGATGGTACAAAGAGAACAACCAACCATCCGTGACTAACTCTGGCTATCACCGCCAATCCTTCTTTGATGCTACCTGTTAATCGTATGACTGCCAGCCTTGCCATATATTAAGGGCTAATGGTAACCCCGGTTCTAGCATAAACTTCATATGTCCAACCTTGACAACTAAGCCTTTCAACGATGCCTAAGGTACTCGACCAGTAACCTTCCGGTCCTTTGGGTGCCCCCATTGTACCCCTGCATTGAGCCTGCTAGAACTTACGACAATGATGACTTCTTGGACTTCGCATCTCTAATCATCCAATCCGACGACTTTCCCTAGCTCGAGCAACCTTCTCGAGTAACCATTATCCACCAACTCACGACCTTTAAGTTGAATGCACATTTGTTGCATCTCCCCGACCAACGAACACTCCAACACTTTGAACATCCCCTTCTGGACTCTCATCGAAGCCACCATCATCGTTGAACCAGACAACCTCAACATATGGTTCAATATAGTCTATAGCATTATCACCCCATTTAGGACACTTTTGAACACTTCCAAACTTCCCAATTGAATTCGCTTTGAAGTCACATCATCACCGGAAATGTCTGACTCGAAGTAGCCGACCAGAAATGGCTATCCAGAAATGGTTGTCCAGAATAGTCCGATCCATCTTTGGTCCGACCCAACTTTGGTCTGATCCACTTTGGTCCGATCCACTTATGGCGTAATCCACTTATGGTCTGATCAACTTATGGCTGATCGAGTTCTAGCCGATCCACTTCTGACTGATCCACTTCTGGCTAATCCACTTTAGGCCGATCCAGTTCTGGCCGATCCAGTTCTGGCCGATCCACTTCTCTGATCCACTTCAGGTGGATCCACTTCTAGCAGATCCACTTCTGGTCGATCCACTTCTGGTCGAACCACTTCTAGCTGATCCACTTCAGGCTGATCCAGTCCTGGCCGATCCACTTCTGGCTGATCCGCTTCTGGCTAATCCAGTTCTGGCCAATCCAGTTCTGGCTGATCCACTTCTTGCATATCCCAATTCAACTTCAATTTCGACAAAAACTTCGCCAAACGATGAATCCGAAGAAACCAACTCAACCAAAATCATCAAATACAATCATAAACATATCATAATATTACTAACCGCATGAATGTGACGATTACCACAAAAATGATGTAAATCTCACCAAAAACCATTAAAATTAACATATGATCAAAATGAGAGATCTAACTAACATAAACATGTAAAATGACATGAAATTAACGAGTAAAACTTCTTAGATTAGATCATAGAGTGATGCTTTTGAAAATGGACATGTAATGGTGTAAATCTATGGTAAAGTATCCCAATTTGATGAGAAACATGCATAAACACTCATATACTTCATTGCATTCATGCGAGAGATGTAAATCACTCACTGATTCTCCAAAACAAGCTAAAATGATAGAATTATGAATCCGGACAGCAAGCAATTCAAACCAAACTCCTCGATCCGATGAATTCGCCCTTGAAACGAAGTAGATTTAGCCTTCAATGGTGTAGATATATGATTTCCCTCCGTAGACTTGGATTTTTAATGGTGGAATGGTGTTAGAGGAAGAAGAAGCATAAGGCCTCCAAATGAGAGAATGGGAGAAGTAACCTATTCTCCATACCCCTCACCCCCTATTTATAGTTTCCACCAACCCACTAACGGGGCTCCCCAATTCAGCCCATTAGGCTCTCTAAACCTGAACAACCAAGTGAAAAAACTTAAAATAGCGGTTTCTCCCAAACCGCTGAAGAAAATCTTTAATGTAACAACTCTATGGAAAGGCAATCATCAATGCCTTTCCAATGGCACAGGTATCACCCTCTGATTCGACCTGAGTCAAAAGTTATGCCCTACAAGACTGACAGGGGCAAAATGATCACAAACAAAATCGGTTATAATTATGGATATGTCTCACATCCCCATAAGCAACATATCAAAAGATGAGAATGATCCAACCCTCGGGGAATAAAATAAAAATATTTTATGATCTTCCGACATGTAAAATGCGGGCTGTTACATTTACCTTCTCGCTTAACCAGCTTAATCTTCTCCAAAACTCTACTCCTAACGGTGGGGTGCACTGAAGTAAAACCAATTCCTGCAAACTTTTTATGGTTATCGGAAAAAGTAAGGAAAAGTGCATCTTCATAGTATTTCATAACAATATCATGCTGGTGAACTTTCAGAAAGTCAGATGTCTTATTACTGGCTTCGTAAATTATTCATTTCATAGCGGAAAGCTTGTTGTCCATCTTCTCCAATCCGATGGCACGGTCGCCTTCCATCTCCACCTTGTCACTCTTGAGGTTCTCAACCTGCTCCGATAAGTTGTCCTTAGCCTTCTTCTCCTCCTCTAGCGAGGCCTTCAATCTTCTGCATTTACTATCGCTCTCTTCTTCTCGCGTGATAAGATGTCAACCTTATCTTTTAAAGCCTAATTTTCCTGCCTAAGAGGGGAGATCTCAGCAAAAAATGAAGAGGTCGTTCCCGTAGACAAGAACCAGCCTTTCGTCACATGAAAGATAAAAGATACAAGTAAGCCTTTATGTGAAAGTAACATAGTGGAAAAGAAGCTAAGTAGAATAAACTTATACCAAATGGTTATCCCTAATCAGTCATTGGTAAAAATCCTCCAAGTCTAGAGGCAAGAAGGGTTGTGAAATGTTAACAACCTTGGCGGATGAAAGGGAAAGATCACAAGCTTATCAAAGTCCAAAACCGGCAGAAGCAGAGCAGGAGGAATAACCTATTAAGAAGAGGAGGTTGTTAATGAGTTGTTCTCTCTAACATCAAGTTCCCTTGGAAAGTTAGGTGATGCAGAACTGCTTATAGTTTTGTTTCTTGAAGAAGTGTCGAGAGAAGGATCAACATCAATAACCTTATCAACATCAAAAATGGTAGGGTCAGAAATCGTCTGTGTTCCGGACATTGTAATAACATCTTCGAAAAAGTGAATTGACTTGTCATGCTTCAGTATTTTGGGCGATAGCTCAATATCGGAATCAGCAAGCCTGTTTAAAGCTTCAATATCAGACTGGGCAAAAGCTTCGAGAGCAGATGTACTCTTAGAAGTCGTGGACCCTATACAGAAATAGCTATATCAGAAGATTGAGAATAAGGAGACCAATAGGTAAAAATGAGAAATCTTGTCTAAAAGGAAGTGCGGTTCTGTTCAAAATACCTGGAAAAATAGGAGATGCTGCATTAAATGTATTGGAGTTAAGTGCTAAACCCTGAGCGCTAGAAAACTGAACGGGTGGTTGTATTAAAAATTTTTGCTTCGGAGGAAGAAGACCATATTGGCGAAGCCTGTCAATGGTAAGTAGAGATGACCAATGTCCTAGCTCCTCTGACGCTTTGAAGATAACTTCAACGACTTGAGTCTCCTCTTCCAACAAAGTTAAGTTTTTTGAAGAAGGATCTATGTAAAATTGAGGGTTAAACAAGAAATACGAAGATAATATAACTACTTTCAGAAGACAAGGAACATACCAAGTTCGACGAATTTCCACCATATACCGGGGGCCCTAACCAAAAAGAATTGATTTTCCCAAGACTTACTCTTACTAATGTTGTCGCTTGTTAACCTCTTTATGGGATTTGCACGCCAAATGGTCGACTCTGTGCTTTTGGAGAATCGTATCATGTGACAAATGAGTTTGGGGCTAAGAGAAGCTTGATTTAATGCAAGTGGCGACACTTCTAATTATAGAAGTAGGCTGTAGGTGTTGGGTGAGAGTTGGACAGGAGCAAACCCCTAGATCGCACAAAAGCCTAAGCATGAAAGGAGGGGAAGGAAAGAAACCCCCATGCTAAATGTTGATTGTTGAGTTTCCAAAGTACCCCTCAGGAGGGTCTTGGACAGTATCTTGAGCAGAAGCTGCAATAGCATCTATGCCAGATATTCCAAAGCTGTTGAGAATGGTCTTCACCTTGTTTTGAGAGCTGATTAAGGAAGTAATTAAAGTAAGCTCCTTCTTAGTTCGTGGATTGCTAAAACCCTTAAACTTAGGATTAACAGTACTCTTTTTACTAGACCTAATGCTGCCAGGTGATATCATTTCATAACATATGGGTTAGCACTACATTCCTTTCATATAAACATGCATATAACATCCGTAAATGGATAAACAATAGTACAACTTGCTAATATCGAGGGTTTAATTTGTTATATATCAAGTTGATCCCAAGTATTGACCTTGGAAATGTTTACACATAATTTACATTCAGTTAGAAACAATTAGGCAATTGGTGACGATAAAATTTGTTATCCCAACATCAAAGTTTAAAGGATAAGAGGCAGATGCCTGAAAAACCAAACTGTTAATGATGTCTAGTAGTGGCTCATCCAAAACAAAATAATTTAATATCATCACGGAAAGCCTAATTGGTTCTCAAACTTGGTACGAGTAAAATCAAGATCGAGATATCCTGATGTTAAGTTTACAAAATTTATCGAAACTTTTAAGCTAACCCGACACCCCAGAGATGGAAGATAAATAAGTACAAATGTCGATGTCAGCAAGGTCGGAAACGAAATAAATTGGCAGTAATGGCAATTTAATTAACTCATACGGGAAGCATAACATCTTACTTCTTGATAAAATTAACCATTGACATGATAAATTTTGTATAACAAACCCTCAAAAGGGGTGCATTAGGCGAATAGATAACCCATCATATTGGCCATTAATTACTATTCAAGCTATCATCGTTGTTTAATTCACATTAAGTATGTCAAATCCTGATCAATTTCCTAGTCAATTTAAGTGCATAATTCAGATTTCTACTTATAATCGGTATAAAATACTTACAAAGAATTGAAATTGAAATTCTAGGAAGAAGCTTGAGTAATTCTTGAAAAACGATAATCTAGCTTGAGCATTTAATTTGCAGGTAAGAGGATGGAGATGAAGAAGGAGAAGCATTTATATCAAATTGTCTTGTAAATCTAAGCCGTATAGATAGGAACACATCAATGGGTCTGATCGAAGGATGCTAAGAGACAGGGAGGCAACACACCGAAAGAACATCAAGGTTTGACTTGAAAAGTCGAAATTACCCCTTCACATAAGAGGTAATGTTACTACTAAAATTAACACTGAGACAAACTATCGGTGAAGGGGTAACGAACCGTCACTTGCATAAGAGTACAATCTGAAAGCAAGGCAACCATCGACATAAACAACAGGAGAAGCCTGAAGCTGATGTAAAAAGGAGAATGGCTTCAGGTTAGCCCCGACACATAAAGTTGTTAACAGAAGCTCAAATCTAAAGGGAACCTGTAACCGAGAGCCAAGGAAAACAAAACAGGTATCGTCAACATTCTGAAAGAGACAAGCTATCCACACTAATTCACTTAGTGTCGATACCGAAAGTGGTGGTGGATCCCATAACCATACGTTTAAAGTATGAAGGAAAATATCATGAGGAATTGAAAACTAGACCAAAAGCTCATGACTGGAAGGCCATAGCCGGAAGACAAAAGCCTTTCCCAAAGCTATCCATGCCAATAGGCTTGTTGTTGATACAAAGAAAGTAAAATAACAGCAATGAAAAGCTCCAATGACCGAGACTGTCCTTCCGAGAGCCAAGAACGGTACCCTAAACAGCAATAAGAAAACCCCAAAAGAGCGGCCAAAAGGCACAAAAACCAGAACCAGAGGGAAAAGCGTCCGACAGAGGCTTCTGCTAGCCCAATGACTAAAGGGGTCCCGATTTGTCTATAAATAAGACCCTAGGGGTCTCATTTTCGAGACCAATTTCTCATTTCTCATTCTTGTACTCTTTTATTCTAAGAGTAAACCCTAATTTTAAATTGATTTTGGCATTTCTACTGTAATCACATATGTACTCCAAATAAAAGACCAATAAAGAGTGGATCAACACTTAACATATTTCTTGTGAGCTTCTTATGAGTTTACTTAGTTATTTCCTACACAACATACCATATGCTTTCTACATGGTCATGTTTCCTATTCAAGTCTAAACCCTTCTGCAAAGTTATTGGAAAACCCCTTCCAACAAGTCATTTAGCCTCCTACCGAGGGTTGTGCTTAGGGAACTTTTATCCTAGGATAATTGTTGATTCTTAAGCCGCTTAAGCTTGATGCTCGCCCCTTAGAGGGAAGAGTAGCTAATATTTCATGCTTTATACCTAGATATCTAGGAAACGATGAACTAAATCAGGCTTGTGGAAACTAAATAACCACGTCTTCCCCTTAGGTCCATTTTCGTGGACCAATCTCAGCTGTTGACGAAAAATATCGTTAACATACATACTACTTTTGACAATGACAAAGGTGGATAATACTTATCATATATTAAGGGGGAGTCGTAGAACTTATATTCTTAAGCACATTTTTTTGTTGTCGTCATCGAAAAGAGGGAGAATGTTAGGAAATCATTTCTTTGCTTTCGATGACAACAACTACACAATAGAAATCATATATATATATATATATATATATATATATAGATATATATATATATACATAATAATTTTATGTAGGATATGTCAAACATCGACGCAGTATAAATAACAAAGCATGTCTCAACAACAAGAAAGAGAATACATAAAGAAAAAAGAAGGATATGCAGAATAATAAAGATAGAGAGAGACATGCACACCTTATACAAGCATGTCAGATGTTTGAGTATATTATCAAGCGTTTGATTTCAGAATCAGTAAATCATCTGAAGGACATCCAGATGTCTTATATTATTCCCAAATGACTGAACTTTCCCTTGGCTCAAAATTTATATATATATATATATGAAGAATTTTTAGATGTCTGGAATATATTCTAGACGTCTTACTTGATGGTCAGTCAAAAAATTAAGGGCAACTATGATATTCTCAAAGGACACTTTCACTCCTCCTCACTATAACTCTTCAAAATCAATTAAAGCAACTCTTGGATGAAGATCAGTGGCCACTAGTTTTCAATTACTACTTCTCAACACTATTTTAACGCATCAACACTCGAAGAGAAGATCATCTTTCTACACTCTCTTCATTCTATTATATCTATTCTATACTCTATCAACGATCAAGCGATTCAAAACCATATACTACTCTTCCATACACATATGCACTTCAAAGCAACTATTATTCTAGGATATTTTGGAAGATCGTGCATTGATTAGTCAACAATCGTGTTATACCTGAAAAGACATTTGACAAGAAACTCTAGCAAAGCATATTCCTCCGGGCGAAGCGAGGGTTTGTGATAGTAGAACATCGAATGGGAGCTTCGGGACTGGATATAGGACCGGAGGTCCGAACCAGTTTAAAAACTCTAATGTGCATTTTCTTTACTATAATTTACTTTACTATATCATTCTAGTGTATACATTTATACTTGTCTACACACGATCCATAGATATAGACTTTCAATTTCTGCTAATCCTCTTTGTTGATTACATGCCCAGGTACAAAGAAGCATATTTTGAATTACTTGGATGCTAATTCGCTTTTATTTGCATCTAAAATGATGTGCTTCATTAAGAAAAGCTATGCAATAGAGGCAGAGTTGTGGTTTTGCCATTGGTGCATTTTTTGGTGATATTTTCCAACGTATGGGTAGCCACTTTTTGGGCTTTTGTTTTCTTTTGTTGAGATGAGCCTTGAATGGCGATATTGGTTTTTTCGGGATCAAGCCGTAAAGGGTAGGTGCTCCATGATTTTTTCCATTTTGGAAAGAATTTAATATGCGATGCTAAGTTGAATTGCCTTCTAAATAGTAAATTGCCACTTTTATTTTCCAGTATATATTGGTGTCGAAAGGAATTATACTAGTTAGGTGTTTGTCTCGGCTGCACCGATCCCGAGTTTGATTGTGGTTGTTCTAAGGAATGTAAATGTCGGCTCCATGCTAAATTCTGAGACTATTTCATTTATTATAGTCGCTTCAGTGGTTGTTGTTGAGAGCAATAATTAACAATTTCTTTTAAGTTGTCACTTACTCAAGAATGCTGGGTTGTGCTATTTTGTCCTTAAGAATTTTGAATACGAAATCCTTTAAGGGGAGAAGAATGTAACATTCTATATTTTAACGATTAGATATTAAAAATAATTTATTCAAATATTGATCATTAATTATCCAATTAACTGTCCTAAAATTGGATTTTCCCCCAAATGGCTGAATAAGCACTTAGGACCAGTTCCATTGAGTCCGGATTATTCTTTACATGGAAAATGAGTACTTGGGTCAATATATTTTGATCTCGGATTGATTGGTAGTCACATCGATCTTGAAATGCACTTAAATAGATGTTTTGGGAGCACAGTGCTAAACTGTGATGAAATTTATATTTCCGGAATCTTCATGATGAGTCATTGCACACTGTCATGTTCCATAGCAATTGGATGTAAACGTTGCCCGCACATAAATAAAATGTGTGTTAATTTATATAAGTTGGTGACATTGTATATTTCGGGTTTCGAAGGCTGACTTCCGTATATGACCGATTAGGGTCTGGAGACTAGTCCCATTGTTTTTCAGATGATGTTTTTCTAAAGATGATGGCATATGACACGTATCTATTGAGGTTCGTAAATTTTTGGGCTCATTTGTGAATAAATTAATAAAACGATATAACTTAGGCCCAAATGCTAGATTAACCAGCTAGGCCCGTTCCTCCTTTCCTTTTTCTTCATGGTTCCATTTAGAAAGTGAAACCTATGGCCTTTTCCTTGCTTCTTCAATCAAAAATCAAGATCTCCTCCAATACTCAATGAAAAATTTCAAATCCAGGTTCGTTGGAATTGCCATATGAATATCTATAACTCATGTCCCCATTGTCAAGATCTTTGATGATTTCATGCATGTCGCTTTTCAAGGAAGCGACTAGGGTCTGAATTTTCGAGAGATTGGTGCAACGACACACGAAACAGAAATTATATTCGGATTTCTCATCGGAGATAGCACCTTCTCACAAATTCTAGTCACAAATGGAGCTCTAGATCTAAACACATCACTGGAAAGGGAGGAGGGCTAGTTTGGATCGCATTTCAAAAGTGGGAGCAGGTTTTATAAAAGTGGGTTCATTTCGAAGCTCTCGCGAAGTGGAGTTCATATAAATTGACATGGGTATGGGAAGAGAAATCAAAGATAGAAGGCAAAGAGGAAGTGGGGTTGGTTTTATTGGGAACATGTATTTGTACAGGGAAGTGTTTTGGTAGAAACAGTTAGTGGGGATAATTAAGGACTAGTTGTAATTTAGTTAGTTTATTATTTAATTAATCGTTGAAACTTATATCTGGTATAACATTCACATACGAGTTCAGATTTGATGTTGTTTCTTTTGTTGGACTCGTACTGACGTGCTCTACAGTCTGCAGCTTTTTTGTGTTGTTCAGGCTAGGGTGAGTGATAGTATCTCTCATTGGACCATACTTGTTAATATGGTATAGATTTGACGTTTTAAACTATTTACTAATTATAAAATGGAATATTTTGGATAGTTGAAAATTTAAGCAATAAATAAAAAGATTAAATAGTGATTTAAGTAGATTTAACATGATTGACACTTTTTTACCTGATTGCACGCTATTATGGGATATTTACCCATTTACGCGCTATTTTGACTACATTCCTAGACATAGGTTTTTTGGACACATATTTCATCTTAATGGCTATAAATAGGCTCTATTTAGACTATTACTGCTATTAAGGATTCTTGTATACTAGTTTAGGATTTTTTTTATACTATTGGTTGCATATTTGAATTATTTGCTTGGTTTAGCTTGAAACGCCATTGGTAGGCGATAAAGTATTAGAAAATATTTTGTTTGTTAGAGTTTGGGGTAATTATCAGTTGAATACACACGATGGTATATATTGATTGAATGGAAAAGGATGGTAGACTAGAACATGCGAGATACATTCACGATAGATCTTCAAAGAGCAACGATCTATTCATCGACGAAGCAGCATTAGAGATTGGCGACTGATTGGAAGAAGGAGAGACACTGTAGCTTAATGGTCGATCTAAAGACGACGGATGGAGTTGGCAACGAGTTGGACTTTGAAACTAATGTCAGGCATTTTCCTTAGATGCATATTTAACCAATTCTGGCTGAATAAATGATTCAAAAAATCATTATCGATTACCATGAAGTAGGTGATATCGATTACAATTGATAATGGACAATTTGACATAGACGATGGTACTATTTCGAGGAGCGGGATAGTGGTTCATTCGATGGTGATTTCGACATGATGGCTCTTCGATCAGAGACTTTGGCTTGAGATGAGGATGTGATGCTGCTACACAGTGATTCATCATTAAACGACGATGATTCCTGGATGGGGAGCAATGCTGGTACTATGGATAGTTTTATTAGAGATGTAGAAAAGACGACATTAATTCACATTGAGGTGACTATCGAAGAGAGAACATGGGATGATACCCATGACATATGATGACCGTCGAGAATAGTTTCCATATTGTGAGGACTTTGGACGAGAGCCTTTTGGACAGTCTAGTGATGGATTCTACTGCGGAGAACGTGTGCAATGCGATTATCGATGCACAAATTTAGCGGTTTCCCGTAAAGAGAGGGTATTATGTGTGATGTCCATTTGGACCAGATGAGTCCTCCTATTTTTCGATGATGGGAGACTTATGGTATTCACTTGGACCACATGGGTCCTTTCCTTTGGGGCGTATAGGTGGGTACAACCTAGGTTCTAGCTGACTGAGTGACATGGATTCAACTATCATATGAACCGAGCGTTATTGTACATCCAATGCATTAAGTGAGTGAATGTGAGGATAGATGATGGATCCTATGTTTTCTTAATCATTTATCACCTTATGGGCATCTTATGGATATCATAGAATTGGATATCCGGACATCCCTAATATTCTGAACTAAAATACATCCATACTTACTCATATAATAGTATATATATCCTTATATGTGCTAACTCTGTGGATGCATGGGCAAGGTAGGTATGATTTTACATACCCTTTATGCCATATGTTTATCCCTTAAGAATCATTTACACATTTGATGAATCAACCTGTATAGAAACTGCATATCAGTCAATAGCTTGCACAGTTATACATAGGTCACTCATACATGAAGTAAGGTTGAGCACAAGTTAAAGTCGAGTATGATGTAAGGAATCGAACCAGAAGGGAGGTCGATCGCTCAAGCACTAGGAAACGTAGGTGTAAAATAACTCATACATCCTTGGAAACCGCTCGCACACAAGGATAGCTCACTCCGCCTATCAGGACAGTGGGGTCGTCTGCTCATCAAAACCAGATCGAGCATAACAGCTTAGCTCAACCACACAAAAAGGTTGTTCGTGCAAAGAAGGGATAAAACCTATGATAGACCGCACATTCTCCTCGGTCGCTCGTTCAAGCTACCTCAGTCATTTACGCATACATCCTTCGCTCGCTCGCATCCACAACAGTAGTCATTTGTTCATCTAGTTAACTGCTACTGCTTTAACCAAATGTTGCCCACTGGTCGATCAGATACCAACTCCTGAAGGGTCGCATTTACATTTTAATCTATAAGCCATGATTGCTCTTCTGCAGACTACTGTGTTGGTCGCCCGTTCATCTACAATCAAACACTATATATTTGTCAATCGTTCAAAGGCTTAACATGGCGCTCAGTCAGTCACCCATAAACCGATCCTAAAGTATTGACCAGTCACCCGCGTACTCATCGCCTAACCGCCCATTCAGTCTGCTTGGATCTATGGAGTCTCTCACTCCTATGAAGACGCTCGCAAAGGACAGCTGGATACAGCTATCGACAGTTAGCAATAGCTAGGCGGTGGCATTTTGGTAATTAATGGGACGAGCGACCCGTGGCCTGCATATACGAGTTTCAGCTCATTTCTTCATAGAGCTCACCTATAAATATACCATGGCTTCCACCTTAAAGGGGGGACTCCTTGGACCACAAAGTGCTACCAAATTCTTCCTTCCACCATTCCTTAGCATTCTAACCATCCTCATCATCTCCATTGGAAGATCTCTCATCCATTTTGACCATTGAGATCAGCTAAGTGGAAAAGAGATTAAAGATTCTCCTTCATCCTCCACTCAAGCGAGGACATTCTCCTTCTCTTCCGCTGGCCTATCCTTCTCCTCCACGGATCTAACCATCTTTCCATTGAGTTCCACGAATTTAAGTGCAATTTATATGTGAGAGAGAGAATATATTGTAAATAAGAGAGAATGTATGTACAAAGAGAGTTTGAATGCCTTGTAACGATTGTCATGATAATGCAAGCTACCTTCATAGTGGACGCAAGCCTAGCTTAGGGATGAACCACTCTAAAACCTTGTCTCCGTTTTACTTTCCTCACATTTTTACTT
Source organism: Allium sativum (assembly GCA_030737875.1). Taxonomy (NCBI): domain Eukaryota; kingdom Viridiplantae; phylum Streptophyta; class Magnoliopsida; order Asparagales; family Amaryllidaceae; genus Allium; species Allium sativum. The sequence continues at coordinate 827,497,874 of CM060918.1, forward strand.
TTAACCTTTGTTGATTACAGCTCCATTTACTTTCTAACCACAGTGGTGAAGTACGGTCCACGTACCATTGGTATTTGAGCCAATTTTGGTGAAAACATTTGGCGTCCACCGTAGGGTCATATTCGCATCTTTTCCTTTCACACTTTTTTCAAACCTAAGAGCCTTGCCTTGTGATCCGAAGCCATTAAAATCCTGACGAGACTTCTAAACCTTGCTTGAAATCATGAGTAGACCAAAGGAAATTACTTGTAAAATCAATAACCACACCAACCATTTTGAGGTAGGAGAGTCTTCTAAAGTTGAGGTAGCTATAACCAAGAGAGAGTTAGATGTAGTTGTGGTGGGACTAACAAGTCAAATAAATATCGAAAACACTGCAATGATGAAGAAACTTGAGTCAATGTTTACTATTCAAGCCGCTACTGCAAAGGCCACACTAGGTGTTATTCAAGCTACTGTAAAAGCCACACTAAGTGCTATCCGCCTTCAACCCGCTCGAACTATTCGCATGCACGATGCAAGTTCCTCTACTTCAAGTCCAAGCCAGGGAAATTCTATTCGAGAAATTGCAAATCTTGCTAATCTCAACCACAGAGAAGTAAAAGCACTGGCACATGACTATTCCGATAACACAACCTCTTAACAGATGCTTGGTTCGACCAAAGGGACACTTCTCCAAAAGGGAAGTCTAGGACCCCTACCTCCAAATCGTGATTACTAGTTTAAGCAAACGTCCGGTAAGGAAGAAGACATACGCTCTGCAGACCAATACAAAGAGGAGGAACATATATTAGGAATGGCATGCGAGATCATGGAGGAAAGCTTAAAAAAGGAAGACAACGAAAAAGAGTGGGAATTTTCTCCTACTAAGACCCCACTCACCAAAAGAATCAAGATGGCTATATATCCACAAAAGTTTAAGCCTCCAATGGTGTAATCTTATAATTGGACAGGTGATCTCAACGTGTTCCTGTGCAAATATGACCAGTATATGGATGGGGCACATGCCACAGACGAAATCAAATGCCTGTACTTCCCAACTTATCTAGAAGGGGTGGCTTATCTCTAGTTCACAAAGCTACCACCAAAGTTTATAGACGACTTCGCTACCTTGGCTAGACTATTCAGGGAGCAATTCAGGTTCCAAGTAACCAAGTTTCTGGATGTTATGGAGCTAGATGAGCTAGAACAAAGACCAGGAAAGTCCATCAAAGTTTTTCTCACTCGCTTCAATATGGCAGTGACTGAAGTTGAAAATTATGAGCCCCGCTTGGTTCTGATGGCTTTGAAAGGGGCCATATGCAAAAAGACCAAGTTAGAACGATGGATTAAGAAGAAGAAACTAAGTACTCTCGAACAACTACTCGATGATGATGAAGAATATATGAGTGTTGAAGACAATTCGGCGTGTCCCATGAATGCTCTAGGAAGCAATGTATAGCTAAAAAGGAGAGGTAATATGCAAAGCAGCCTTGGTAGTCAGAAGAGGAGCAACGAGGGAAAGGATAACCGGGCTAAGAAGAAGCTCCGCTCTTTTAAGAATTCTGAGCTCACTCCCTTTAATGACACCATTGAAAATATCTTCATGCAACTAAGGATATAGAGAAATATCCAATACCAAAACAAATGCAGGTCAAAGATGTTGCTGTAAGATCAGGAAGGTTCTGTCAGTTCCATAACCAGCCAGGTCACGATACTAATGATTGAAGGCATCTAAAATCGCTAGGAACTGATTAGGGAGAATCGTCTACAACAATATGTACAAGTTCGTGAACACTACTCCAACTCTCTACAAGCAAGGGGCAACAAGTAATGGATAGATCGCTCAAACCAATCTAAGGCCGACACTCACCTAAGGGTTAGTGGTCGGTGTTCTGGTTACAATGGCTCTAAATAAGCGATCTCCATCGCCTTTACCTTACTTTGCTTTACTTCTTGCTATATTCTTGTAAACAATCAGTGATGATTTACTTACGTTGTACCGAACAAAGCTTTATAAACCAAAAGTTATTTGCTTACATAAATCATACATTTGCTGGCTTATGCTAAAATCGATTTTTAAATGTAGGCAAAGTAGAGGCAACTGCTCACTAACAACTCAACCATAGCTGAAAACTTCTTAAGCATATCCCGGTTGAAACAACTCAAGCGTTAAATGCCAAAAGCATCATGCAAACTAAGAAAGATGATTAAGCACACTGCTTCAAAAGAATAAGCTATTCCAGGGAAAATGGTGAAAAGCGCAGTAGACGGACACCTAGTCGGAAAGCTGCACTTTTCATCGAAAAAAACCAAATCCTTAGTAAGCATCCAGTAAAGGGATTAGTACCAAACTTTGAGAATGATGCAAAGCGGAAGCAACCCAATTTGTCCTACGGTTGAAAGATTGTCGGTCCCACTAAAGAGGCACCTTCTTAGGTGCAGGACACAAGTTCTTTAAATCGAGATGAAACTCGATAAGAGGAACTAGTGTCCACCTCCCGGGATGAAGCATCAAGTCAGAAGGACCGACAAACCTTGGTTGGATGTACAAGTCCTAGTGCTGGAAGGACTGACAACAAGCTGGAAGGACCAGCAGTCGAAAGGAACGACAAACCTAGGCTGGAAGCACTGGTCCCAGTGTCGGAAGGACCAGCGCAAACATAAATCAAGAATCATAGCCTAAAGGGGTAACATAAATCTAGCCGAAAGGGGATGTCCAATAATATCTTTTTTGATTATGAAGTAGCCACAACTAACAGGACTAAAATTGGATCGAAAACTTAAAACCCAAGACCTCCTCTGGGGGCACGTATTCAAAACCGATCTCCGAAGGACTTGGGCCACTAGGTTAGCGAGAAATAGGGTTGAATACATTTTAATAGAAAACAACAACCTCACATATTCAAAACCCAAACTCCGAAGGGCCTGGGCCACCGGGCTAGCGAAATGAGTTTGAATACATTTTTTTATAAAAAATAATAACACCACGCATTCAAATCCCAATCTCTGAAGGACTTCGGCCACCAAATTGGTGAGAAATAGGAATAAATGCATTACAAAGCTGACGTATTTAAACCTGATCCCTGAAGGGATTGGACTTCCAGGTTAGTGGAAAATACAGTTAAATACCTACATAAAAGGCACTGAATACATGACAATTCAGTGGGCACTAGAAAAACGGCATAAACTTTTCAAATAAAACTAAATTATAGCTCTAGCTAAGAGAATTTAGAAAAGGTTGAATGTGTCTAACCCAATAAGCTGTAAAGAGATTTGGTATGGGGGCATCACCACTGCATTAGAGAAATCCAATAATGCTCACTTAAACATTCCACAAGTTCATCACAACTTTACAACAAAGGCTAAACGTCTGTAGAGATTGTTTGACTAACAAGATTGAATTCCCTTGGAATAAATGAGACAAACTTGAGAATTTCGAAAAAATGACAAACTCAAGATATGGTTATTGTGAAATTCTCAAGTACTCAAGAAGTGGTTATTGAGAAATTCTCAAGTATTTCCCAATCTAGTGTCAAGAGAACTTAGTGCAGTACAATTAGTCAAATAAACCCAATTTATAATTATCTGTGACTACAAATGAAATGTCATCGTTCATAAAAACAAACAACGAGGTCATTATAATGCCAGACATTACAAAAGCAAATAGCTTATAAAAATTCTGTGTTGTAAGCATGAAAAGGAAACAAGTGTGGAATGCAAAGCAAGAAAATGCGACAAAGCGAAAGTACAACATAGTTTCATTGCAGCAACACTAAGTCATGTAAGTCAAGTAAAGGGTATCAGGCAAGAATATGCATAAAATAACAAGCATAGAGTACTAGGCGAGGACCAGCACTCGCACATACAACCGATTTGAAAACATGACGAACAAGAAAATAGACTGGAATCAAAGTATGGGAGTCATAAAATACTACTTCTTAACAGAGGAAGGATGCTTATCCCTCCCGGTAGCCAAACCTAATTGGGGGAAAACCGATGCACCTACAAGCTGATCAAATAAATCATCTATTCTCGGGAGTGGGTGCCTATTCCTCTTGGTCAGCTTGTTTAGCTCCCTATAATCAACGCACAAGCGAAGCGATCCGTCCGCTTTAGTTGCCAAAACTACTGGAGTACCCCATTCGGAAATACTCCACCTTATATACCCCTTCTCAAGCAATTATTTAACTTGCTTGCTGAGTTCTTTCCTCTCCCTTGGAGCCATGTGTCTAACGAGTAAAGCAACGGGTTTTGCGTTGTCCACGAGGTATATGCGGAAATCTATCTCCCGCTTCAAAGGTAAGCCCTTTACCTCTTCAAACAAATCCGAGTAGTCACGGACTACCCTTACAGACTGCAAATTCTCAACAGACGCATCAAGAGATTCTAGATAACTAAGCATAACGGAGTTCATGGGATTACAAGAAATTTCGAGAGTGTTACCGAGGCAAGTCATGAGTCTAACCACTCTCTTTTCACAATCGAGACGACACCATTACAGGATAGCCAGTCCATGCCTAGAATCAACCCATAGCCCGTGAAGCCCAAAACAAAGGCATCACATTTAAACCCAATGCTTAGTATAGATATTTTCAAATCCAAACAAACAATTGACAAATAAGCTGAGCCCCCAATTGGATTTGAAACAACCAAGGGATCCTCTACCATGCTGGTGTCTAGATGCAGAGATTCCATTAAAGCGGTAGATATAAAAGAGTGCGATGCGCCAGAATCAAATAGTGTATGAACAGGATGATCAAAAAGATAGACTAAAATTTCAACAGAAATATTTCTACCTCGTTCTTGCGGAGGTGCCATGAGAGTGTGAACTTGTCCTCCAGAAGAAGGTCCAGCTACCTGCCCTTGCTTCCTTGGGCAGACCCTAGCCATGTGTCCTGTCTCACCACAGTGGAAACAGCCACCCATCTTCCTTTTCTTCTTCTTGCAATCTTTGATCTGATGTCCAGGAATGCCACAGAAATTACACTTTCTTTATCACGGGGTTTGTTGTTTTTCCCGCCATTCTTCGAATCAGCCTTCTTGTTCTGCGACCCCCCTTCTTTCCTTGAGGCACTTCCGCTTTTGCCTCATTCTTGCCCTTATCTTCCTCATGTAGGAGTGCCATGTCCACTAACCTCTCGTAAGTATCCCCCATAGGTATATGGGTTATAGCCAAGCTGTGAAGTGGCTCATTCAGCCCCTTGACAAAATGGAGAGCCTTCCTGTGAGGAGTATTCACTAAGTCCTGTCCAAATTGGGCCAGCTGATTGAATTGATTGACGTACTCCTTGACCGTCATACTTCCTTGCTTAAGAGATAAGAACTTTTCCAGCTGTAAACTTCGTTCAGCCTGTGAGAGGAATTTCATCACAAACCTTATTCTAAAATCCATCCATGTGTCAACTAGTCTTTCAACGTTGGTGACTTCCCACCAATAGGAAGCTTCGTCTTTGAGCAACCATAGAGCCAACTGTATCTTCTGCCTATCGTCCAACTCGAAGATAACGAACAGATCCTCAGTTTCTTTGAGCCAATCCCTTGCTTCTATGAATGATTCAGTTCCCTTGAAATCCTCTCCGCCCATGGCCCTAAAGTCTCTACAAATCTTTGAGAAAGCATTTGCACGAGGAGGACGAGGAACCGCTGCAGCTGGAGGAGGGGGAATGTCTACTAGCCCTGCGTCGGTGGCCCTAGCCTCTAAGTACCTCTTGAACCAGCCAGGTATCAGTACACCCTCTGAAGGCTAAGATTCCCAGACATGCTAAAACGAAAAAGAAAAGATTCAAAATGAAGGATAGAAAGATAGTGCATATGGCTTTGGGGATTATGCATTTTTAAAATTTAAAACAACACTCTTTCTTGTAAAATGCTTCTTTATATTCCTTTTTGAAAATAATTTTCAAAAACTCTTATCTGATTTGGTAAACCTTTGCTCTGATACCAAGTGAAACACCCCTCCTCCGTTAAGGTCACTCACAAAGGGAATGCCTTAACTTCGGTGGAGGGTTATACATACAAGACACAGAAAACTTTACAAGACAGATAAATGTAAGCAGCGAAATTCAACTTTTTATTTCATACGTGGTTCAATAAAAAAGCATTACATCAAATTGTCTCAAAATAACTTCCAAAACATTACAACATAATTTATGTCTTGATTATTTAATAAAGAAGCATAAACCATAAATAAAACTGCATAAATCCCCAAGGATAATGTCCAAGAGCCATAGCCAAGTTGAGAGAGAGAGTCCAAATCATACATCTACTTTCTTGAAGATTGCAAAGAGTCTGACTAAGCTGTAGTATTCCCTCCCTGTGGACCTAGGGAGGAAATGGAAGAAAAGAGGACGAAGGAAAACAGGTCAGACAATAAGTCTGGTAAGTTCTGTGATTACTAGTATTTAAACAAGGAAAGGGATCATGACAGTAATAACAGAACATAGGACAATACCATAATATAAGAGAAGAGGAACATGTGATCGCACCCTTCAATATAGTCTCTGCACCTACTTAACCATTGGTTCAACCAGCCCTACGTGTTCATAACAAACGATCCCCTTTAGTGATCGGGTCCTACTCGCATGCATTCATATCATGTGTCATTCGACCCCGCTTGACTGTAGATACCTACGTTGGTCCCACCATGGGGTGTATCAGTCCCTCTGATGGCAACCCAACACGATTCAAGATGCACAGTGTATACTACTGATGCCCAGTGCATGATTTTTCCACTCCGGAGTACGTGCATGCCCATACACCATCGGAACCTACACTGGCCCACCAACCGCCGACGTTTTGACCGCTTATAATCAGCCCAGTAATCGTGCCTCACCCTGCCTAGTTTCAGTGTAACATGATACATCTATGTGGGTTACTGCTGAAATGGGTCCCCGTTACTAGGGTTTTCTAATCAACATGTTTATTTGGTTAAGTGTCCAAGTTTACCTAACCCCATTCGTTTAGTTAACATGTTAAATCGGTTAAGTGTTTCCCTGATTGACATAACCCTACCAATCCTGACTTAGCTTTAATTTATTAAAGCACCAAACACTCACATTAGACACGCCTTGTTGTGGTCAGTGGATATGTCGGTCGGTTCCGGGCATGTTTACACTACAACTCAGTCAAACCTCCGGTTCTTTTTTGGCTTGATGCACTAACCACCCACATTAGACAGGTCTTGTTGTGGTCACTGGATATGCCGGTCGGTTCCATGCAGATTTACACCACAACTCAGTCTAGCCTCGTGTTAGGCATATTTGTCTTTTTCTAAATTCACATTTTTCTATATATGTCTAATTTCTTTATGTAGATTAAATTTAATTTAATCATGCCATAATTATCCTTTGATTATGCTCACCATAAATGGTATATCAAATATACCATTTTATGAACAAATCTATGCCATGAATTTTCATATTTTCCCATCGCTACCCCCGTGGAACGTACGCATGAATCACATAAAATGTTAGGCTAGTAAATTAGCCCAACCCATAAACAAGAAAGGGGTAATAAACAAGGGACATGAAATAAACATAAAATAGCATACATTTCAATTTGTCATGTGTAACTTGGCATAGAAGTATCATTAAATTAATTAAATGGGTAAAGGTGAATTTGTGACTAAGTTGGGTCTAACTGTCATGTAAACTTGACAAAAGTCTAGCATGGAGGTTTAACATATAATCACGGTTTCAACCCACAACTTAGCATATTAACTTATGTAAGTCAAAAAATAAGAAAGCTACTATAATCATTTTTAAATTGCAACTTAGCATGATAACTTATGTGTGATAAACATAAGAGGGCTGTTATAAACATATTCGAATCACAATTTAGCATGATACTTATATGTTAAAAACATAAGAGGACTACAATTCCAAATTTTATAACATAATTAGATTCAACCTAACATGAATATACATGAGTGTTGATATAACATATAAGCATGTGTTTTAGATCATAAACTTGCAAATAACCACCAATTTATAATATGACATGTTTCACCATTTAATTGGCAAAATAAATCCATTACCCAATCATAATAGATTCCAATAACATACAATATGTTCATCACCACAAACATATAGACATGATTAATATACAACATGTTCATCACCACAAGCATATAGACATGATTAATTACAACGATACTTTAAGATAAACGAGAATCAAATCTTATACATAAGCATCATTCTATCTTCAAATTACAACATGACATGATTCAATTGAAAGAACATTTAAATCTGCGTAATAACCAACTTACAAACTAAAAAGGAATTATTACGTTCTGAAATCTGAATTCTGAAATTGGTAAGCTCGCCTTTTATGTAGATCGTTGAATTTGATAATCTTTTAATTTGATTTTGATTCAAGTTCTTATCTTGTCTTTGAATTGGTGGCGGCTACTCCAAGTTTTCTACTGACATCATGGTAGTTTCTAGGATTATTTTTGTGTGATTTTTAGGTTTGAGCATTGGGTTGTTTATATAGAATTTCAACTCAATTTGAGCCGTTGGATGATCCTGGGGTTAACCACAGCCATCCAGTGAAGATAGGGTAACACCTCAGCCCTAGTGACTCAGCATTGAGTCACAAAATCGTCACCATTCAGATCTGCTCGGGGGGGAGGAGGGGTAGGTCGACCCCCTGGTCGACCTGTAGGGGGGAAGTCGACACTAGGGTTGACCCCTGGTCGACCTGGGTCCTGGGCGGGAATTTTCACTAGCAACCACTAGCAACCACTTGCAACTACTTGCAACCATCAATCATAACATGTTTCAATTACATGTTTACATCCAAATCGGTTCCTACCTAAAGATAAAGGATGGGATCGAGGAGATAAAAGATAGATACGAGCATAAACTTAAGGAAAAAGAGATTAAGAATGTACCTTCAAAAAGAAAAGAGTAGATTGCGTGTATTTTGTCCTTAGTTTCCCAAGTCGTGCCTTCCTCGGTGTCGCTCCATTAAACTTTAACGAGCTTAACTTCACGGTTGCGTAGATTTTTAACTTCTGTTCCCAAGATACGGGTTGGAATTCTCCTCACAGTTGCTTATCATTCAATTTCAACTTCCTCTAGCATATTTGGTTCTACCACTTCCGCAGACTCATGTAAGCATTTCTGTAGGTGAGAGACATGAAAGACATTATGAAAACCGGCCAACCTTTCGGGGAGCTATACCATATAAGCCATCTTCCCAATCTTCTCGATGATAGGGAACGGCCTTACAAATCTTGGTGCTAACTTTCCTGCGGATCCAAAGCGAACGACGTTCCTCAAAGGAGATACTTTAAGGAACACCTTATCTCCAACTTCAAACTCAAGGTCAGTTCTTCTTTTGTCTGCATAAGACTTCTGTCTATCTTAGGCAGTCTTCATTCTTCTTCGTATCAAGTCTACTTTCTCTGAAGTTTCCCTAATCATGTCTGGTCCAAGTATGAGCTTGTCTGTGGACTCCCACCAGCAAGTTGGTGACCTGCACGGTCTTCCATATAAAGCTTCGAAAGGCGCCATACCTATGGTGGCTTGGTAGCTATTGTTGTAAGAAAATTCCACCAAAGATAGATGATCCTCCCATGTACCTCCGAAGTCAAGGATGCATAGTCTCAAGAGGTCTTCTAATACTCTGTTGAATCTTTCCATCTGGCCATCGGTTTGAGAGTGATAGGTCGTGCTTAAGCATAACTGTGTGCCTATAGCCTCTTGTAAAATCTACCAAAACTCGCTCGTGAAGATAGGGTCTCGATCACTCACTATGCTTGAGAGTATCCCATGGAGTCGAACTATCTCTTTAAGATATATGGATGCTAGAGATGAGGCAGTCCTTCTGCTTTTGACGGGTATAAAGTGGGCGCTTTTTGTGAGCCTGTCCACTATTACCCAAATGTTGGTATTGCCCCTTCTTGACCTAGGCAACCCATATATAAAGTCCATCGAGATGTTATCCCATTTCCACTGTGGGACCCCTAGAGGATGGAGCAGACCACTAGCTTCTTTTGCTCTGCCTTGACTTGTTGGCATATTAAACACTTAGAAAGAAATTCAGCTACGTCTTTCTTCATGCCATTCCAAAAGAAAATTCTTTTGATATCTTCATACATTTTGTCTCCGCCTGGGTATATAGTCAGCTTGGAATGGTGTGCCTCTTCTAGAACCGCCTTTACCAAATCCCTTGCTTGTGGGACGCATAGTCTTCCATCTCGTCTCAACCATTCCTTGGCATCAATGGAGTATATATTGAGGTGACTGGAAGTCTCACCCCTAATTAACTTGTCCATCACATCGGCTAGCTGAGGGTCTTCTCTTTGCGCGGCTCCGATTGAGTCTAATAGAGTTGGTCGCGCTTCTAACGTTGCTAGCAAGCCAAGTACAAAGTCAGAGGAGGGTTTGAAGTTAAAGCTTGCTATAAACTCCAAGCTTTGCATTTCCACAAAGAGAGGGCTTAAGGACAGCTTCTTTCTACTTAAAGCGTCTGCTACTACATTGCCCTTGCTAGGAGTGTAGGAAATCTCAAAATCGAACGAGGCAAGAAACTCCATCCATCTTTGCTGCCTCAAATTGAGATCTTTCTACGAGAAAAGGTATTTCAACGATTTATGGTCAGTATACAGCTCAAATTTCTCACCTAGGAGATAATGGAGCCAAGACTTAAGCGCAAAAACGATGGCTGCCAACTCTAGGTCTTGGGTTGGGTAGTTTTTCTCGTGTACTTTCAACTGCCTTCCTCCATAAGCCACTACCTTCCCTTCTTGCATCAGAACAGCGCCTACTCCCGTTCTGCAAGCATCTATGTATACTGTAAACATCTTGCTTCCATCAGGCAATGTCAGAACTAGGACTGTTGTTAGAGCCCTTTTCAAACGTTGGAAAGCAATATCGCAATCCAAATCCCAATCGAAAGCTAGGTTCTTCTTTGTCAATCTTGTCAGTGGAGCTGAGATTTTTGCAAAATCTTTGATAAATTTTCGATAAAAGCCTGGTAGCTCGAGAAAGCTTCGGACTTCAATTGCGTTTCGAGGAACCTTCCAATCTTGCATAGCAACCACTTTCGCGGGGTCCACAGCTATCCCCTCTTTGGACACCACATGCCAAGGAACCTAACTTCCTCCCTACAGAAATGGCATTTGGAGAATTTCGCCTTCAATTGATGTGCACGGAGATTATCCATGACTTCTTTTAGATGCTGAGCATGTTCTTCCTCATTCTTTGAGAAGATCAAAATATCGTCTACGAAGACCACCACAAACTTATTGAGGAACTCTCAGAACACCCTACTCATTAAATCAACGAAGTAAGCAGATGCATTTGTCAAGCCGAAAGGCATGACAATCCACTCGAAGAAACCATCTGGAGTTCTGAACGCGATCTTATCAATGCTGTCTTCAGCCACCCTTAGCTGATGAAACCCGGTAGCCAATCTAATTGGGAGAAAACCGATGCACCTACAAGTTGATCGAATAAATCATCTATTCTCGGGAGTGGGTGCCTATTCCTCTTGGTCAGCTTGTTTAGCTCCCTATAATCAACGCACAGGCGAAGTGATCCATCCGCTTTAGTTGCGAACACTACTGGAGTACCCCATTCGGAAATACTCTGCCTTATATACCCCTTCTCAAGCAATTCTTTAACTTGCTTGCTGAGTTCTTTCCTCTCCCTCGAAGCCATGTGTCTAACGGGTAAAGCAATGGGTTTTGCGTTGTCCATGAGGTATATGCAGAAATCTATCTCCCGCTTCGGAGGTAAGCCCTTTACCTCTTCAAACACATCCGAGTATTCACGGACTACCCTTACAGACTGCAAGTTCTCAACAGACGCATCAAGAGATTCTAGATAACTAAGCATAACGGAGTTCATGGGATTACAAGAAATTTCGAGAGTGTTACCGAGGCGAGTCATGAGTCTAACCACTCTCTTTTAACAATCGAGGACAACACCATTACTGGATAGCCAGTCCACGCCTAGAATCAACCGATAGATCGTGAAGCCCAAAACAAAGGCATGACATTTAAACCCAACGCTTAGTATAGATATTTTCAAATCCAAACAAACCATTGACAAATAAGCTGAGCCCCCAATTGGATTTGAAACAACCAAGGGATCCTCTACTATGCTGGTGTCTAGATGCAGAGATTCCAAAGAGTGTGATGCACTAGAATCAAATAGTGTACGAACAGGATGATCAAAAAGATAGACTAAACTTTTGACAGAAATATTTCTACCTCTTTCTTGAAGAGGTGCCGTGAGAGCGTGAACTTGTCCTCCAGAAGAAGGTCCAGCTCACTGCCCTTACTTCCTTGGGCGGGACGTAGCCATGTGTCCTGTCTCACCACAGTGGAAACAGCCACCCATCTTGCTTTTCTTCTTCTTGCAGCCTTTGATTAGATGTCCAGGAATGCCACAGAAATTACACTTTCTCTTTTCACGGGGTTTGTTGTTCTTCCCGCCTTTCTTTGAATCGGCCTTCGTGTTCTGCGACCGCTCCCCCTTCTTTTCTTGAGGCACTTCCGCTTTTGCCTCATTCTTGCCCTTGTCTTCCTCATGTAAGAGTGCCATGTCCACAACCTCTCGTAAGTAGCCCCCATAGGTACATGGGTCATAGCCAAGCTGTGAAGTGTCTCATTCAACCCCTTGACAAAACGGAGAGCCTTCCTGTGAGGAGTATTCACTAAGTCCAGTCCAAATCGGGCAGCTGATTGAATTGATTGACGTACTCCTTGACTGTCATACTTCCTTCCTTAAGAGATAAGAACTTTTCCAGCTGTAAACTTCGTTCAGCCTATGAGAGGAATTTCATCTCAAACCCTATTCTAAAATCCATCCATGTGTCTACTGGTCTTTTAGCATTGGTGACTTCCCACCAATAGGAAGCTTCGTCTTTGAGCAACCATACAGCCAACTGTATCTTCTGCCTATCGTCCACCTCGAAGATAACGAATAGATCCTCAGTTTCTTTGAGCGGTTTCCTTGCTTCTACGAATGATTCAGTTCCCTTGAAATCCTTTCCGCCCATGGCCCTAAAGTCTCTACAAATCTTTAAGAAAGCATTTGCACGAGGAGGAGGAACCGCTGCAGCTGGAGGAGGGGGAATGTCTACTGGGCCTGCGTCGGTGGCCCTAGCCTCTAAGTACCTCCTGAACCAGCCATATATCAGTACACCCTCTAAAGGCCCATACATGATGAAACAAAAAAGAAAAGATTCAAAACGAAAGATAGAAAGATAGTGCATATGGCTTTGGGGATTATGCCTTTTTAAAATTTAAAACAACACTCTTTCTTTTAAAATGCTTCTTTATATTCCTTTTTGAAAATAATTTTCAAAAACTCTTATCTGATTTGGTAAACCTTTGCTCTGATACCAAGTGAAACACCCCTCCTCCGTTAAGGTCACTCACAAAGGGAATGCCTTAACTTCGGTGGAGGATTACAGGTACAAGACACAGAAAACTTTACAAGACAGATAAATGTAAGCAGCGAAATTCAACTTTTTACTTCATGCGTGGTTCAATACAAAAGCATTTCAAATTGTCTAAAAATAACTTCCAAAACATTACAACATAATTTCTGTCTTGATTATTTAATAAAGAAGCATAAACCATAAATAAAACTATATAAATCCCCTAGGATAATGTCCAAGAGCCATAGCAAAGTTGAGAGAGAGCCCAAATCATACATCTACTTTCTTGAAGCTTGCAAAGAGTCTGACTAAGCTGCAGTATTCCCTCCCTATGGACCTGAAGGAGGAAACAGAAGAAAAGAGGATGAAGGAAAACGGGTCAGACAATAAGTCTGGTGAGTTTGGTGATTACTAGTATTTAAACAAGGAAAGGGATCATGACAGTAATAACAGAACATAGGACAATACCCTAATATAAGATAAGAGGAACATGTGATCGCACTCTTTACTATAGTCTCTGCACCTACTTAACCATTGGTTCAACCAGCCCTACATGTTCATAACAAACGATCCCCTTAATGATCGGCTCCTACTCGCATGCATTCATATCCTGTGTCACTCGGCCCCACTTGACTGTAGATACCTGTGCTGGTCCCACCATGGGGTGTATCAGTCCCTCTGGTGGCAATCCGACACGATTCAAGATGCACAGTGTATACTACTGATGCCCAGTGCCTGATTTTTCCACTCCGGAGTACGTGCACGCCCATACTCCGTTGGAACCTCCACTGGCCCACAAACCGCCGACGTTTTGACCGCTTATAATCAGCCCAGTAATCGTGCCCCACCCTGCCTAGTTTCAGGGTACCATGATACATCTATGTGAGTTACTGCTGAAATGGGTCCCCGTTATTAGGGTTTTCTAATCAACATGTTTATTTGGTTAAGTGTCCAAGTTTACCTAACCCCAGCCATTCGTTTAGTTAACATGTTGAATCGGTTAAATGTTTCCCTGATTGACTTAACCCTACCAATCCTGACTTAGCTTTAATTTATTAAAGCACCAGCCACTCACATTAGACAGGTCTTGTTGTGGTCACTGGATGTACCGGTCGGTTCCGGGCAGGTTTACACCACAACTCGGTTTAACCTCGGGTTCTTTTTGGGCTTGATGCACTAACCACCCACATTAGACAGGTCTTGTTGTGGTCACTGGATATACAGGTCGGTTCCGAGAAGATTTACACCACAACTCAGTCTAACCTCGGGTTAGGCATATTCGATTTTTTCTAAATTCACATTTTTCTATATATGTCTAATTTCTTTATGTGGATTAAATTTAATTTAATCATGCCATAATTATCCTTTGATTATGCTCATCATAAATGGTATATCAAATATACCATTTTATGAACAAATCTATGCCATAAATTTTCATATTTTCCCATCGCTACACCCGTGGAACATACGCATGAATCACATAAAATGTTGGGCTAGTAAATTAGCCCAACCCATAAACAAGAAAGGGGAAATAAACAGGGGACACGAAATAAACATAAAATAGCGTACATTTCAACTTGTCATATGTAACTTGGCATAGAAGTATCATTAACTTTAATTAAATGGGTAAAGGTGAACTTGTGACTAAGTTGCGTCTAATTGTCATGTAAACTTGACAAAGGTCTAGCATGGAGGTTTAACATATAATCACGGTTTCAACCCACAACTTAGAATATTAACTTATGTATGTCAAAACATAAGAAAGCTACTATAATCATTTTTAAGTTGCAACTTAGCATGATAACTTATGTGTGTTAAACATAAGAGGGTTGTTATAAACATATTCGAATCACAATTTAGCACGATACTTATGTGTTAAAAACATAAAAGGACTACAATTCCAAATTTTATAACATAATTAGATTCAACCTAACATGAATATACATGAGTGTTGATCTAACATATAAGCATGTGCTTTAGATCATAAACTTGCAAATAGCCACCAATTTATAACATGACATGTTTCACAATTTAATTGGCAAAATAAATCCATTACCCAATCATAATAGATTCCAATAACATACAATATGTTCATCACCACAAGCATATAGACATGATTAATATACAACATGTTCATTACCACAAGCATATAGACATGATTAATTACAACGATACTTTAAGATAAACGAGAATCAAATCTTATACATAAGCATTGTTCTATCTTCAAATTACAACATGTCATGATTCAATTGAAAGAATGTTTAAATCTGCGTAATAACCAACTTACAAACAAAAAAGGAATTCTTGCGTTCTGAAATCTGAATTCTGAAATTGGTAAGCTCGCCTTTGATGTAGATCATTGAATTTGATAATCTTTTAATTTGATTTTTGATTCAAGTTCTTATTTTGTCTTTGATTTGGTGACGGCTACTCCAAGTTTTCCATTGACAGCATGATAGTTCCAGGATTATTTTTGTGTGATTTTTAGGTTTGAGCATTGGGTTGTTTATATAGAATTTCAACTCAATTTGAGCCGTCAGATGATCCTAGGGTTAACCACAACCATCCAGTGAAGATAGGGTGACACCTCAGCCCTAGTGACTTAGCACTGAGTCACAAAATCGTCACCATTCAGATCTGCCTAGGGGGGAGGGGGCAGGTCGACCCCCAGGTCAACCTGTAGGGGGGAGATCGACACTAGGGTCGACCCCCTGGTCGACCTGGGTCCTGGGCGGGAGTTTTCCCGCCCAGCCCACTTCTGACTTCTGATTTGAATTTGTTTTCGAGCTGTTCGAATTTTATTTGAATTTTCTGGAAACTTCCGACAGCCATAACTTCTTCATACGAAGTCCAATTTATGCAAACTTGGACTCTATCTCAACCAGAATTCCGAGACGAACACAATGGCGTAATCCGTTTCCCTTAATTCTCACATTTTAAATTAAGTATTGTTTAATTTGTTACTATACCAGTAATAGAAAAATACGAGGTGTTACAGACCTAGTACAGATGAATAGTAATCACTAAATTCGGCAAACCCAAGTGAAGAATTAAGATAATACAAATCTGGTGTGGACTAATGGATATCAATTTTGCCTGGGATTACTGGGTTTGTAAGATCGATTTCGTAATCATACACAATTAAAGAAGTGTCGTCATTTCCTTCGCCAAGTCCTGCGCATTGTTTGGATGTATCCTCCTGAACCATGTGTTCTTTAATGGTTTGAGCTTCAGTAGCATCCTCGACATGGTGATACGCAAGGGAACTTTGGGAGTATAAAGCTTCAGCGTTGATAAGTTTGGATGGGCCACGAATAGCAGGAACATCCAAGGTTTTCTCCCTAGAAGATTGGGCTTGCTCATCTGTTAGTATTTTCCTGCCTTCAACCAAAGCCTTAAGGTCTTCTTCTTCTAGGAGACTCTCCTGGAGACATTCATCATCTACACCACCAGAGTATGAAAGCGCTTGCTCCCAAACAAGAGCCAGAGTTCGTGGAAAGTCTTTGTTCATATAGCTTAAGCTTCCATGATTCATAACACTGTAAACGTAAAACTAAAACAGAGTATTGTCAGCCTTAATTCTGGCCTCATCAAGACCTTTACGCAACTAGATTTTGTCTTCTTTTAGAGTCTTTAGAGTCTTGCTCTGAGAATTAATCTTGTCCTCGAGAACAGCCTTTTCTTGTTGATAAGAAGCCAAAGCTTGTCTTTCTAAAGCCAATTGACATTCAACAAGTTCTTGAGCAGATTGTGCTCCTTGAAATTATTCTCTTAGAGCTTCAAGTTCTCTTTTGAGTTCCTCATTTTCAGCCTCCAAGTTGTTCACTCTAATAATTCCACTCTTTAAAGCAGCAATTTCAGACTCTTGGAACCTGATCAAGTGGACCAATCCAGCTTTATCATTCTCCAAGATGTCAATATGATCAAGATGTCGAGCATTCAACCTTTGAAACTCGTAGCCAGATTTGGCCCAATGCTCTAATTCTTATCAACATTGTTCATAGCTATGTTTAACCGTGTTTCAAGTTGACTCTTAGCGGTATCCAACTAAGTAATCATACGACTCTTTATAGTACTTAACCCCTCGACAGCATCTCACATATCATTCGGATGTAGATCTAAATCAAAGTACATTCCTCTCAAGTCCCAACCTCCAAAGAGATCCCTAAGCATCAAACTCATGGTGGAACTTTGTAAGGGGGTCTGTCAAGAATCATTTGGATCTTTGTAGAGGTTGGAACAATTGATTGTTCAAGAGGAATGGGAACATCAGGATCTAGAAAGTCAGTTGATGCATGACATTTCTGAATCTCACTCTTGCCTCGTTCGTTTCTGCTCCTCTTCTTCTCTCCTTCCTTCTGGTGCTCACCTTTATCACCTTTATCTGATGTCTCTGCACAATCAAGTTTTCCCCTCCTTAGAGAATCAGTTAGTGAAAGCTCGGGGATGTGCTGAGGTAGAGAACTCAAGGACGACTGGGAGCGCTTCAATTGACGAGAGAGGCGAGACTGTAAAAGGCTTTGTGGAATTATAGAACAAGTTTGATGGGAGAAACTATCTGATAATGAGTGCTTCATTTCTATACCTGGAAAACGGAACAGAGCAAAATTTCAGCACTTAGCATAAAGGAGCATGCAAAGAAACTATAAGATTTGCAGGAAAGCATAAAGTGCTCATAATAGCCATATTTTTTAATGCATAATCCAATAAAAAAACCAGTTTCAAGAGGAGTTCCCAAGTCAAATGTTTTTCTAGGCCGTTGGGCATGTTCTCGTGTTCTCCCTATATCAGATTTTTTTACCAAGATTACAGGAGCGGAAGTCATGGTATCACCCTAGCTAATATATTTAGCAGTGTCTAAGTCACACAAGCCTCTGAAAGTCCCTGTAGAACCCTCTTGCTAATTAATGGGAGCAGGGCAATTCTCGACAACTTTCTCAAAAATTATCTTATCTCTCGTATCAGCTCTACTTCCATTTACCTCTTTGCCCTCACGGTGAAGGACATTCCCTTCGGTAATCGAAGGCAAGGGGATCCCAGAAAAGTTCCGCTGCCGAGATCTAAGTATTTCGTTTTAGTAAGAGATTTTTTAATAATACTTTTCTTATAAGCTGGAATTTTCTTAATGGACCGTGAAGGATGGAGTAGTTGATATTGATGAAGGGTTCCTTCTGAAAGCAATACATGTCTACTTCTTTCAGTCTTATTAATGGCAATCAAAAAATTAAGGAGAGCTTGGTCAAGAACAATGCCTTCATCATAAGGAATTACTATAAAAAAAGGGAAGGGAATTGAGAATCAATGTTTAAAAAGGAAGTAGGCAATTCCAAACAAGGGGAAATTACCTCCTTACATCTATCGGCCATAGAAGTTACCAGGACATTGAACATAAAAGTATTGATCTGTCCGTTAAGCAGGTAATAATTCTGCAACGTCTGCCTTCCATGAAAATAAAAGAGGGACCATCCGCCGTCCTTCTTTTGAAAGCATATAGGGAACAAATATCCAGAAATGTAGGTGCTCATTGCTTGACTCTCATGAAAAGTACATAAAGTCCCATTAAAATATGATATCCATTGGGATGTAACTGATATGGGGCAATAGCCAAACACCTCAAAATGGATTCTAAATACGAATTAAAAGGGGGAATTGCTCTACTTTTCAAAATATGGTGATTGACTGTTACATACCCAAGGGGTGGATGATCAGGTAAATCATCCTTCCCCGGAAATTTAGTTTCATTTTATGAAAATTCGAATCGAGCACACATTTGCTTATATAAGCCAAAAGGGAGTGTTGATTTACGATTGTCGGAAAGCACTATTTCAAGAACCCGAGGTTGGGGATAAATTTGGCTAATGTTCACTCCAGGGCCAACAGCTGGGGCAGCTTCAGTCACTTGACCAGAACTCTTGTTTTCTCCAGACATGATACCCCATTGGGATTTTGGTGAATTAGTTTCTGGTTTGCACTTCTACATAAATGAGTATGTTTAAAAAAGCAATTTTGAATAGATCAAGCATTACAAGGGAAATTCAGCTAACAAGACAAAACAGACTCGGTCAGTCACACATAATTCTTACTCAGTCATATACGAAGGATTCTGGCTCGATCATACATACTCAGTTAACTCTTGGTCATGCATGATCAATCTAAATGGGTTGCGAACACTTTACTCGAGAAAAGTGATCGCTTGAATCCTGATAACGGGTGTACGGTCATCCACATTCAACTCAAAATAGACAGTCGTTCATGCCCAATCGGGTCAGGCCCTTTCATAACCAACTCCACATAGGAGTTAAGCAAGAACGACCCCTGCCAAATCAAATATGAGCGACCAGAATGCCAGAGCAAGGATATCAAGGATTTGCGGAACTCGATATGAAATAAGTGCCACCAATATGAAACAATTGTGATATTATCAAAGCTTTATGGAATAAAACTTATATTATCATAAGTACAGTTGATCAAAACATTTCAACAAACAACATGCAAACATATTATTGAAATCATAAAATCGAACAGCTTTTGTGCGATCCAGATCCATCAAATGATCACACACAACACTAGAACATTCTAAGTCGAACCAGAGAATTCCCAATCATTATAATCATGAAAACTGCCAAAACTTTGCCCCGAGTTCTCAAAACCAAACTTTAAACTTTCGTAAAGCCAATCGCATGAAAACAAAAATCAAAGAAAGAAATTTACCTATGAACAAGCAGGCAGCCTCAGATTTAAAGGAGAATTACTTCAATTGATTTTGAAACTGGAGAAGCTTAGCTTAAAGCATCAAAAGACAAATTGAAGGTTCGAAAAGGAAGTACGGTTGAAATCCAAAAGAAATCGAGTATAGTAAGAAATCCTCTAAGGCAGTGCCGCCATTAGTGTGAATCCTTCACGAAGTTGAAATAAATGAAAGGCGAGAAAGAGAAGAGACAATATATAGAAGACTAAGAGGTTCGATAGATAAAAGTGACACATCAGCCCGCTCGCTCGACCATACTATATGAACAAATAGATTTAACCAGTTATGTCAACATACAAATGATCGTGAGCCCATTCAAGCTCATAAATATGTGAGCCACTTGCAAGCATGATCGCCATGCGGGAAACTTGGTTTAATCCATCAAATAGTGCCACATTTAACTATTTCAAAGCACGTATTTTTTTACAAAATTACAAACTTCGAGGGGCAAATGTTTTTCCCTTAAGAATCATGTACACATTTGATGAATCAACCTGTATAGAAACCGCATATCAGTCAAGCATCGGGCAGCTTGCACAATCATACCCAGATCGCTCATACATGAAGTAAGGTTGAGCACAAGTTAAAGTTGAGTATGATGTAAGGAATAAGACCAGAAGGGAGGTCGGTCCCACAAGTACTAGGAAACATAGGTGCAAAATAACTCATACACCCTTGGAAACTGCTCGCGTACAAGGATAGCTCGCTCCGCCTATCAGAACAGTGGGGGGTCATCTGCTCATCAGAACTGGATCGAGTATAACAGCATAGCTCAACCACACAGAAAGGTCGTTCGTGCAAAGAAGGGATAAAACCTACGTTAGACCGCACATTCCCCTCAGTCGCTCATTCAAGCTACCTCAGTCGTTTACGCATACATCCTTTGCTCGCCCGCATCCACAACAGTAGTAATTCATTCATCTAGTTAACTGCTACTGCTTTAATCAAATACTGGCCACCGATCGATAAGATACCACTCCTGAAGGGTTGCACTTACATTTTGATCTACAAGCCTTGATTGCTCGTCTACAGACTACGTTGTTGGTTGCCCATTCATCTACAATCAGATATAGCTGCATCAACCAGACACTATCTATTGGTTAATCGTTAAAAGGCTTAACATGGCGCTCAGTCAGTCGCCCATAAACCGATCTTAAAACTTTGCCAGTCGCCCGCGTACTCATCACTTGACCGCCCATTCAATATCCTCGGATCTATGCAGTCGCTCGCTCCTATGAAGTTGCTCGCACAGGACAGCTGGATACAGCTATCGATAGTTGGCTACAACTAGGCGATGACATTTTGGTAATTAATGGGATGAGCGACCAGTGGCCTACATATACCAGTTTCGGCTCATTTCTTCATGGAGCTCACCTATAAATAGGCCATTACCTCCACCTTAAAGGGGAGAAGACTCCTTGGACCACGAAGTGCTACCGAATTTTTCCTTCCACCATTCCTTAGCATTCTAACAATCCTCATAATCTCCATTGGAAGATCTCTCATCCATTTTGACCATGGCATCCATTGAGATCACCTAAGTGGCAAAGAGATTAAAGATTCTCCTTCATCCTCCACTCAAACGAGGACAATCTCCTTCTCTTCCGCTGGCCTATCCTTCTCCTCCATGGATCTTACCATCTCTCCATTGAGTTCCATGAAATTAAGTGCGATTTATATGTGAGAGAGAGAATATGATGTAAAGAAGAGAGAATGTATGTAAAAAGAGAGTTTGAATGCTTTATAACCATTGTCATGATAATGCAAGCTACCTTCATAGTGGACGTAGGCCTAGCTTAGGTCCGAACCACTCTAAAACCTTGTCTTCGTTTTACTTTCCTCACATTTTTGCTTTTAACCTTTGTTGATTGTGGCTCCATTTACTTTCTAACCACAGTGATGAAGTACGGTTCACGTACCATTGGTGTTTGAGCCATTTTGGGTGAAAACACCGTATATACAACTTTTACAGTAATTTGAGATTTGTTTCGATCACACTAAACTTTTATTCGACTCAAGGTTTTATTTTCCTCTTATTACCTTGTGTTCTCATTGACGATGCTGATGGGAATGCTAGGTGACGGCTATAGGAATTAATTGTATTTGCGTAGGTGGATTACGAAGAGGCTGCGTTTTACATATATACACCTGTATTCTTATTGCTTATTCCGTTGTGTAGCACCATGGAGCATTGACAACGTTGTGTATTCTTATTGAGACAGTTTATCAGTTAGATTTATTTATCTCATGTAAACTCTATAACTATTCTGTATAACTATATGAGCCTGGGTACTCTAATTATCAGGGAAATATAATTATTACTGTCTTGCCAGTTCTATATTTGAGATTGTTATCCATTTATGTTATACGATGCGCTGTGAGATATACAAGTTATGTGATTGTTTTTATTTTATGTTCTCTTCTATTTTCCTCTTTTTTATATTTTTCTCTTCTTTCCCACTATTTCTTTCTCTTGAAAATCGCTTACATCGATCAGGTGATTATTATCATTAGGTTAGTATATTTGTTTTGGTTTACGATTGCTTTACAAACTGATTAGAACATTTGGACATGACGTAAGAGGTCATGAGTTAAATACCTATCTAGCGTGATTGAACCCATTTCTCATCTAATATATATTGTATACTACCTATACTTGTACATAAAGTACCCAACTTAAAAAAATAAACAATAAATAATATATTTCTTTACTATAAAATACATATAATTTAAACTATAATCTTAAGAAAATTGAACAAATTATTTTCAAATGTGGATGCATCCTCATCTATATATGTTTTGCTGCTATTAGATAATTATACATTTTTTATATAAGGGCGTGGATGAAATTTGGATTTTTTGGCTATTCAGTGATAGTCGTAGCAGAAAAACGATATAGACCTTCAAGTGTAACAATTCCAAATGCAAAGTAATCATTTCTATTTGAAAAAAACATTTATCTTATCCTTCAGTCAATAAAATTGTTAATTCATTCTAAGTATTTTAGTATGAAAATAAGGTTCATGCATCACTAGTTCAAAAATCCTTCGTAACATATCATGTACACGCATTTAGGTAAAACTAGCATGAAATTTAAACTCAGAATATACATGTAAATAAATGTATTAATTATTTTAGAAGTAAACACTAACACTAAAAATTATTCAAGTTCTTGCTATCTTAAAAAACATACCAATAATGTATAAACTAATTATGTTATTCATATATTCGCGTATTAGTTCAGTAATGCTACACGTGCTTGCATTAAAGTGAAATGGCCGAAAGTATTATAGATGAATATAAACATATTATAACAACTATAGTTGTATTGGCAACTGTGGAGATTCTGGCCTCATGAAACTTTCAAGGCGGTTACGTGCAAAAGACATGTAGCGTGTGGAGTTGCATTGGCAACTATGGAGATTCTGGCCTCATCAAGGGACAAACTTGTTTTGGTTAGTAATTTGCTTTCAATTGCATCTTTAATTTCTTTCTACAATAGGTTTCTTGCATGTATTTCGATTAGTATGTTAACCTCTATGATGTATTATTATTTCAGTAGTTAGTAAAACCTTACCAATTTTCCAAAAAAAAAAAAAAAAAAAAGCCTGTAGTTGTAACGAGTTGACTTTCGATCCTCGAAATTTGACACTAGTGCATTCTTTGTATTCATTTTCCACAAACTCAGTGCTGGAAAGGAAGATTGTTAGGGAAAAGAAAGAGGGATAAAATAAAATCTCCCCGAAGAATGAATAATATATAATACAAATAATGTTGTTTACATAAAAAGGAAAACTATAGTACGCTAATCAAAGTACAAATAATAATAATTAAGTCTAAACAGTTATAATAATACATCCTTATAACTGTTAACATGTACTACAATAACACATCAAATTAAATAAAAGAATATGCAAATGTGTCTCACAACTAAATCCTCTCCTGGAGCTTTGAAAAAATCCATATCTAAAAAATATATTCAGTCTGACTTGGGCATTATAAAAAATTAACATCTGGATTAGGCTAGCAAACCAGTGAGAGAAACTCAAAATATATGCAAATATATTGTAATAAAGTTTACGACCCTACAGATATTACCGTAACGGTTTTCCCCTCAAAATCATCAAACTATTCATTAGGTTTAATATAGAGATACAATAGATAATGTCGAGGGTGTAGAATATAAATCATATCAAATGGCCAGAACGTTGTAATGGTAACAATCAGCAGCACAAGAGCGTACACTCAATATGCTAAGGTCCGTTTGCATAATGAATTTTCCACGAAGATAACTTTTGTCAATCTGGATCTGAAACCCATGCATAAGGGTCAGAAAGTACCTCCGCGCTATGTATATCTCTAGATAAAATATGCAATTAAGTTAAAAACAAAAGACCTAGCGTTTAAACATAAACATGAACAACATAAACCAAATATCGTCAACTCTCATCAGGCAACAACAAGTTTTTTTTCACTCGAATAGAACGTGAATCCTTAAATGGATTCCTACAGCTCAGTAGATTCTGGAATTGCAAGGATTCCTCAAAAGATCTCGGAACAATACATGGGTTCTCATATCATGAATAGATCATGAACAACTATATGGGTTCGAACATCTAAAATATGTCTCGAATCTCCAGATAGATTCCACTTCAAAGCCATTTCCAAAACATAGCACCTGTATATTGGTTTTGAAGTGATTTTTGATAAGAAGGACACGTATCAATGTCGATCTCCTCAAAACTAATTCAACTGATTTTCGGTCAAGTTCAATATTTGACCATGAAGTTCAAAATAGACAATTGTATATGGAATAAAAGTCTTGCCTGCTTTCCGTAAGCAAATGAATAAATGTTCATAGCACTATCTAGTCACAAAAAATGATTGAGTCATACAAGTTACTTTGAATACCTTTTTGCTTAATTAATCTTCCATTAATTAAAATTCCTTTCATATGTAAAACTTCTTTTATCTAATAAAGCTTCATTTATTAATCATAAACTTCTAGTTGATTAGGTTTTCTTCGCATAGAGTATATGTCCAATTCCTTCTTATAAAAGATGCATAATAGCATCCAACTATTTCACTATTCCTTTATAGTCTTAACTAATTCAAGAATGTTCATATACATGTATTTACATTATAAGTATAACATAAATCATTTGTACGGATTAATTTTATTTAAAATATAACCAAGGAGGTTAATACATTGTTTTATAAAGAACCCATTCCCTTTATATGTTAAGCTTATTCAACATCTCTTTATCTCGGAAGGTTCGATACTCCTTACTATCTTTTGAATCCCATTATTAAAGAACCAAGTATACTCAAGATGTTTAAATAATACATTTCTTGTTTAAACTATATTCAAGAATTTTAAAAAAAGTGTTGCTATAACATTTTTACGACAAACCCAAAACCATTTATACTTGTCTTTACATTTTAAAACATTGAATCTAATATTATAAGTGGTGCGACCCACCAAACACCAACGATGCTCAGAATTGAAAATCGCACTATACAAGCACCTGATCGATGTAAGGCAATCGTCAAGAGAAAGATATAGTAGGGAAGAAGAGAAAAGAGAAAGAAAAAAAATGGAAGAGTAGAGAAAGAAGAGAACATAAGCACAATCAAAGAATCTCATCGTATATCTCACAACTCATCAGATAACATGTAATAGTAACAATCATACATATAAAACAGACAAGACTGAAATAACTATATAAACCATACAATTAGAGTATACAAGATCATATAGTTATACAGTTTTTCCTTTAACTATGCTGCTAGAAAAGTCGGCGACGTTCCCTTATTGAACACATGGGATAGACTTAACCATATCAGTACAATCATCTTGCAAAGCTTCATGAACATTGCAACAGCTCAAAGTAACAAAGCGAATAACTACATTTCTAGTTTGCTCGGTTACTTCCATCAATAATTCCTCCTTCTTTTCCTTGTTACCTACCTTACTACGATAGAGATTTTTTTCTTCCTTTTGTTCATTTTCCTACAAAAAGGTCTTTTGCTAGAAGCAACAACATCAGCATTAATGACGACATTAGCAAGACTTTCTCATGACTGAAACCATGTTCAACCTGCTTAAAATCAGGTTGACTTTAAGTTTCAGTATAGAACCACCTAAAGCACTAAATTTATTGATTTCAAGGAGGCTAGCAGTTGAAATAGGAGTAACAACTTTCCCTCTCAAAGTATTGTATGCCTTATCAAAGATGGCACCATAATCATATGAAGCTGAAATTTCACTAAGTATATTACTACAACCCAGGCTCACGTCAATTTCAACTACTTTCTACTTACCACTATGCTTCACAACACATTGCCTGACTCTCCTACTGTTCACAGTGTCATTCCTCTATTGTTTCTTATTAAAGGTCGTAGTTTTAACTAGTTTATCAAGATGTCTCTTAGAAGAAACATTAGGGGCAACAACTTTTTCTAAGTGCTTATCTACTTTATCACCAACTAACAAGGCATCACCCACCTTACTTGTATTTTTCCACAATTTTCAAAAATATGACCAAATTATTTGCATTGAGTACAAAGATCCAGCTTCCAAAGATAGGAAACATTCATTGTGTGCTCAGTACCATCATCCAAAAGAACTAGAAACGATTTTGGTATATCATTTTCTGGCGTGACCTTAACACCACATTTGGCATATTAAACTCTCACAAACTCTATGTATTCGAACTCATACATAAAAAAATTCATCAATAATGATCCTATCTTTTAATTAAAAAAACTTGTTTCTAATGATGATCGGATCTGCATCAATAATTCTATTTCTACATATTAAGCTAGAAAGATGGAAGAAAAAAAATATTACCATTACATTTGACTTTAATGGATCCACGTGCATGGCAGAGTTTCTTGAGTTTGTTGAGAACCGTGGGAAATTTATGTGAATTATTTAAAATATAGAAATAAGTGTATGATGGCTCCTATATGTGAATAGTCCCACATCATGGGATTATAAGAAAGATGCAAGTATTTATACTTGTTTCTAAGAAATCTTGTTGGGGCTTTGGGCTCCCAATGCATTTTTTGTTGTGAGGAGGGAGACCATGCATCATGACCACCACACACGCGCGCGCGACCGACCGAGTCAACCCGACCCGACCCAGTTCAGCATTGGCCTTGGGCCTTGGCTATGTGGTGTAGACACTTATATTTTTGAACTAGAAAAAAATTGTTTTTTTTTTTTTTTTGAACTGAATTTTAAAACGGGAGATTTTTTTCTGAGCCAACTTTCCCATGAAGCGGTAAACTGTTGACCCGGTATTTTAGCAGATCCGATTTTCTCCCACTGCACAATTCTTATCTATATATTATCTTCAGCTATAGACGAAAATTAAAACATCAGACCAAAAAAAAAACTTACCTCTGCCATTAAAACTTCGACCAGAAATTTTCGAGCAGTATGTTATTTTCGAAAGTGCAAATCTGCACTGATTTGTTTGTGCAAAGCAAATCAGTTATTATTTTCAGATGCTGTTTTATCCTAGAGGCGGCGGCGAGAGTACGAACTGGATTTGCACCACCGACCAGATCGCCGAATCGTCTTCAAGAAAGCGACCGGGTCCGCGACTCAGCCATTGTTTCCCAACAATTTGAAGACGAACCGTGAAACAATGGCTTCGACTGCCCCATTTACATTCGGCGACCAAACATCTTCAACCTCGCTAATTTCTGATACCCGTCTACGGTTTGCTGTATTCATTTCTATGTTTATCTGTACATACCAGACCGCAGTTACCACTCTCGATATTCACTGAAGATCCTAGATCTAATAATTTGGCCTGATTGAGCTTTCAGGTATACCCTGGATCTGAAGAAATACACGTACGGTGAAGATGAGATAGTTGAGTTGACAGAGCTGATGCGCGGTCATAAAGAGAAGTAAAGCTTCAGAACTTGTTTCCTACTTGCAACTTAATGCCTGGTATGATTTTAATTTTTTATTGTTTCTTTTGCTCTATGTGACGTTTGAAGTATGATAACTTATACAGTAATGTGCTTTGTCAATGCTGATTAAATTAATTGTGAATGCCGAAGCACATATACATGGTTAAATGTAATTACACACTCAACTGATGACCACGAGGTTGAGCAAGTAGAAATGCATGAATTGCGATGTTCAGACTGTATTATGATGCATAAATCTCTCGATTTATTTATATATTTTTTTGGGAAGATAAGAAGTGGCCAAAATAAATAATTGGTCAATACATTTGAAATGCATATGATTATATGGAAATGTCATTAAAATTGACATTAATAGAACACATATAATATTGGGAAATGTCACTAAAAATTTGACATTAATAGAATGGGTATGTTATTTGATAATGTCCTTAAGAATTGACATTATGAATAGGTTTTTTGCATCAAACAAATTGACATAGTTTTATGCATACAAGTGAAAAGATAAAATATAGAACACCTTTGTTGCATACATGTGGATAATTTATGTTAGTCTCTGAGTTTATGAATATTTTCCTATGAGAAAATATAAATTCTCAAACATATGAGCATCTTTAAAAAATAGTAAGCATTAACAACCGACCAGTAAATAACAGAATGGAATCTGCATGGAAACCATAAATGACAGCAGCAATCAACCCAAATGAATGATTCTGGACAGTTATTCTGTAATACAACTGTAGAAAACCAGATCATATGACACTAATGTATTGGAACAGGCCAGGCCCTGCAACGCAGGCTAACCTGACTGAGGAGCCTCTTACGGCTAGGATTACTGAGATTCGCCTTATTGGTGAATCAGATGTTGGTGGTTAGACATTGGTGTTTCTCGCCATGTTTGCTATGATCGTGATATATTCACAATATACACGGTTGCTGACGATCAGAAAGTGTGTTGTGAGATTCTCTCACCACTAAAGCTGTAGGGACTGGTAATATGAAAATAAAACATATGATTGGAAAGACATTGATTCTTAAAGATGTGATGCATTTGATAAGTTTGAAACATTCAAAATTGAAATCAAGCAAATAGGAAAATTAAGAGACTACATAGTGATAGAGGAACAGAATATGAATCAAATTCTATTCTGGATTTTTTATGTGATATATTGTACATAAGAGAACTGCATTATTTTCACCTGAAATGGAAGGTAAAGCTAAAAAAGGACCTTTACCGAATTAGTAATTGTCATTTTATTAAATTTTGGTGCAGCAAAACATTAGTGGGGGGATATTTTATAGACTGTATGTTATGTTCTGAATAGAATCCCCAAAACTAAGAATAAAATTTCGCCTTGTGAAATTTTAGAGAAATATAAATCCAATATGTCATACTTTAGAACTTGGGGTTGCTTAGCATATGTTCACATTCCAGACCCTAAGAGAATAAAATTGGAAATAAATCATACGAATGTGTATTTATAAGCTATGCTTAGCAAAGCGTACAGAATTTATGACCTAAATACACATAATATAATTTTAATCAAATGATGCCAATTTTAATGAAACAAAATTTCCTTTTAAATTAAGGAATAGTGGGAGAACATCAAGTACGCCTATTAGAACATAACTTAATAAAAGTTCTGAAGTTGAACCTAGAAGAAGTAAAAGAGCAAGAACCGTAAACGAATTTGGTTCGAATTTTTGTGATTTTACTATAGAGGAGGATCCCTTAAACCTCCAAGAGGCCTTATCTTCTTTAGATGCCGATTTTTGGCGAGAGGCTATAAATAATAAGATGGATTCTTTGAAATCCAATAAGACTTGGCATTTGACATATTTACCCTCTGGTTGTAAATCTATAGGCTGTAAATGAGTACTTAAAAAGAAAGCTAAAACCTGATGGTACTATTGATAAATACAAAGCACGACTAGTAGCTAAAGGTTTTAGAGAAAAAGAAAATATAGATTTCTTCAACACTTTTTCACCTGTAACTAGAATAACATCCATCAGGGTATTAATCTCACTTGCTTCCATTCATAATTTATTAATACACCAAATGGATGTTAAAACCGCATTTTTGAACGGTGAATTAGAAGAAGAAATTCATATGGACCAGCCTGAAGGATTCGTAGTACATAGTCAAGAACATAAAGTATGCAAATTAGATAAACCATTATATGGTTTAAAACAAGCACATAACAATGACATAAAAAATTGATAACTTTAATCATTTCACATGGTTTTAAAGTTAATGAAAGCGACAAATGCATTTATTACAAATATGAGAATGACATTTGCACTATTATATGCCTTTATGTAGATGACCTACTCATCTTTGGGTCAAACATTCATGCCAAAAACTTAGTCAAATCCTTATTAAATGCCAATTTTTGATATGAAAGATCTAGGTGCGGTGAGTGTAATCCTTGATATTAAGATTACTGGGTAAAAAGGGGATTTTCTTTGGATCAATCTCATTAAAATGAGAATACTCTAAAGAAATACAATTATTTTGACTGTAAACCTGCATATACACCATATGGTCTCAGTGTAAAGTTATTTAAGAACCCTGATGAAGGTGTAAGACAGACTGATTTTGCGAGCATCATTAGCAGCCTTCGGTATGCCACTGAATGTACTAGAACCGACATTGACTATGTCGTGGGATTATTATGCAGATTTACCAATAGACCCAGTATAGAGCACTGACATGTTATTGAAAGGGTCATGATATACCTTAAACGAACCACGAACCTTGGATTACATTATGAAAAGTTTCAAGCTGTACTTGGAGGATATTCCAATGCTGACCGAAATATTTTATCTAATGATTCTATTGCGACCAGTGGCTATATATTTAGCATTGCTGGAAGAACTATTTCTTGGAAATCTAAGAAACAGAATATCTTGACTCAGTATACTATAGTGACTGAGATAAGAGCACTAGCCACAGCTAGTGAAGAAGCAGAGAACTAAAGAAATCTGCTAGTTGAGATCCCTATACGGGAAAGATAGACACCAGTGGTGTAATCGATTATGATAGTTCCGCGGCTCTTACAAAAAGTATAAAACTGTTATAACAACGGTAGAAAACGACGTCGTAAGCACAATACTGTAAAAGAACATCACATATATAGTGATGAAAGATTTGACGACTATTGAAAGAAAAACAGGACCGATAATACAACGGTAAGAAATGACAGTCGTATGCACAGTATTGTTAGAGGACATTACATATGAAGTGATGATAATTTGACAGATCCTTTGACGAAAGGACTGACCAGAAAGAAAGTCCTTAATAATTCTAAAAGAATGGGACTATTGCCCTGAGATTGTGGAATCACGCACAATGGTAACCCGACCTAAATGACTGGGGATCCCAAGAAATAAGTTCAATGGGTAAAAACAAGTTGTGTAGTGATAGAAGTAGAACATGCTATTTAATAAACTAAGAAGCATGTATTCCTGAAGTGATTAGAGAATGAGTTAATATAAACTCTTAATGAGATCTATACTCTATTTGGAGTGGAGTACCTACCTTCAGGAGTACTCTTGATAGACTCACCCGTGTGAATGTGGAAATGTGGCCGTTTCCTATGGAGTTTTGGGCATAACTTCTAGAGCGTTCACTAAACTGGGATAGACGTGCATGGCCATAAACGCACGGGCTTATTTGATTGCACTATAGAAAAGGTTGTGTGTGGTTTGATGTCAGGAATAGAGTTCAAGACTACGTGTCACTCTAGTAAAAACTGAATCTTATTCACTAATCAAAGGTTCAAGTCGGATGACAACTTTGTTTATGCACAGTCTTATGTTTTTTAGAAACTTCTCGATAATATTTTAAAAAATTCAAGTGGGGGATTGTAGGAAATTTATGTGAATTATTTAAAATATAGAAATAAGTGCATGATGGCTCCTATATGTGAATAGTCCCACATCATGGGATTATAAGAAAGATGCAAGTATTTATACTTGTTTCTAAGAAATCTTGTTGGGGCCTTGGGCTCCCAATGCATGCTTTGTTGTGAGGAGGGAAACCATGCATCATGACCACCACAAACGCGCGCGCGACCGACTGACCGACTCGACCTGACCCGGCCTGGCTCGGCCCGGCTCGGCCCGGCTCGGCTCGGTTCGGGATTGGGCTTGGGCCTTGGGCCTTGGCTATGTGGTGTAGACACTTATATTTTTGAACTAGAAAAAAATTGTTTTTTTTTTCAAACTGAATTTTAAAACGAGAGATTTTTTCTGAGCCGACTTTCCCATGAAGCGGTAAACTGTTGACCCGGTATTTTAGCAGATCTGATTTTCTCCCACTGCACAATTCTTATCTATATATTATCTTCAGCTGTAGACGAAAATTAAAACAACAGACAAAAAAAAATTCTTACCTCTGCCATTAAAACTTCTTCCAGAAATTTTCGAGCAGTATGTTATTTTCGAACGTGCAAATCTGCACTGATTTGTTTGTGCAAAGCAAATCAGTTACTATTTTCAGAGGCTGTTTTATCCTAGAGGCGGCGGCGAGAGTACGAACTGGTTTTGCACCACCGACCAGATCGCTGAATCGTCTTCAAGAAAGCAACCTGGTCCGCGACTCAGCCATTGTTTCCCAACAATTTGAAGATGAACCGTGAAACAATGACTTCGACTGCCCCATTTACATTCGGCGACCAAACATCTTCAACCTCGCTAATTTTTGATATCCATCTAGGGTTTGCTGTATTCATTTCTATGTTTATCTGTACATACCAGACCGCAGCTACCACTCTCGATATTCACTGAAGATCCCAGATCTAATAATTTGGCCTGATTGAGCTTTCGGGTATACCCTGGATCTGAAGAAATACATGTACGGTGAAGATGAGATAGTTGAGTTGACAGAGCTGATGCGCGGTCATAAAGAGAAGTAAAGCTTCAGAACTTGTTTCCTACTTGCAACTTAATGCCTGGTATGATTTTAATTTTTTATCGTTTCTTTTGCTCCATGTTACGTTTGAAGTATGATAACTTATACAGTAATGTGCTTTGTCAATGCTGATTAAATTGATTGTGAATGCCGAAGCACATATACATGGTTAAATGTAATTACACACTCAACTGGTGACCACGAGGTTGAGCAAGTAGAAATGCATGAATTGCGATGTTCAGACTGTATTATGATGCATAAATCTCTCGATTTATTAATATATATTTTTAGGAAAGATAAGAAGTGGCCAAAATAAATAATTGGTCAATACATTTGAAATGCATATGATTATATGGAAATGTCATTAAAATTGACATTAATAGAACACATATAATATTGGGAAATGTCACTAAAAATTCGACATTAATAGAATGGGTATGTTATTTGATAATGTCCTTGAGAATTGACATTAATTGGATGAATAGGTTTTTTGCATCAAACAAATTGACATAGTTTATATGCATACAAGTGAAAAGATAGAATATAGAACACCTTTGTTGCATACATGTGGATAATTTATCTTAGTCTCTGAGTTTATGAATATTTTCCTATGAGAAAATATAAATTCTCAAACATATGAGCATCTTTAAAAAATAGTAAGCATCTACAACCGACCAGTAAATAACAGAATGGAATCCGCAAGGAAACCATAAATGACAGCAGCAATCAACCCAAATGAATGATTCTGGACAGTAATTCTATAATACAACTGTAGAAAACCAGATCATATGACACTAATGTATTGGAACAGGCCAGGCCCTGCAACGCAGGCTAACCTGACTAAGGAGCCTCTTACGGCTATGATTACTGAGATTCGCCTTATTGGTGAATCAGAGGTTGGTGGGTAGACATTGGTGTTTCTCGCCATGTTTGCTATGATCGTGATATATTCACAATATACACGGTTGCTGACGATCAGAAAGTGTGTTGTGAGATTCTCTCACCACTTAAGCTGCAGAGACTGGTAATATGAAAATAAAACATATGATTGGAAAGACATTGATTCTTAAAGATGTGATGCATTTGATATGTTTGAAACATTCAAAATTGAAATCAAGCAAATAGGAAAATTAAGAGACTACATAGTGATAGAGGAACAGAATATGAATCAAATTCTATTCTGTATTTTTTATGTGATATATTGTACACAAAAGAACTACACTATTTTCACCTCAAATGGAAGGTAAAGCTAAAAAAAGGACCTTTACCGAATTAGTAATTGTCATTTTATTAAATTTTGGTGCAGCAAAACATTAGTGGGGGGATATTTTATAGACTGTATATTATGTTCTGAACAGAATCCCCAAATCTAAGAATAAAATTTCGCCTTATGAAATTTTAGAGAAATATAAATCTAATATGTCATACTTTAGAACTTGGGGTTGCTTAGCATATGTTCGCATTCTAGACCCTAAGAGAATAAAATTGGCAAGTAAATCATACGAATGTGTATTTATAAGCTATGCTGTTAATAGCAAAGCATATAGAATTTATGACCTAAATACACATAATATAATTTGAATCAAATAATGCCAATTTTTATGAAACGAAATTTCCTTTTAAATTAAGGAATAGTGGGGGCACATCTTGTACGCCTATTAGAACATAACTTAATAAAAGTTCTGAAGTTGAACCTAGAAGAAGTAAAAGAGCAAGAACCGTAAATGAATTTGGTTCGAATTTTTGTGATTTTACTATAGAGGAGGATCCCTTAAACCTCCAAGAGGCCTTATCTTATTTAGATGCCGATTTTTGGCGAGAGGCTATAAATAATGAGATGGATTCTTTGAAATCCAATAAGACTTAGCATTTGACATATTTACCCTCTGGTTGTAAATCTATAGGCTGTAAATGAGTACTTAAAATGAAAGCTAAAACCTGATGGTACTATTGATATATACAAAGCACGACTAGTAGCTAAAGGTTTTAGAGAAAAAGAAAATACAGATTTCTTCAACACTTTTTCACCTGTAACTAGAATAACATCCATCAGGTTATTAATCTCACTTCCTTCCATTCATAATTTATTAATACACCAAATGGATGTTAAAACCGCATTTTTGAACGGTGAATTAGAAGAAGAAATTCATATGGACTAGCCTGAAGGATTCGTAGTACATAGTCAAGAACATAAGTATGAAAATTAGATAAACCATTATATGGTTTAAAACAAGCACATAACAATGACATAAAAAAATTGATAACTTTAATAATTTCACATGGTTTTAAAGTTAATGAAAGTGACAAATGCATTTATTACAAATCTGAGAATGACATTTGCACTATTATATGCCTTTATGTAGATGACCTACTCATCTTTGGGTCAAACATTCATGCCATAAACTCAGTCAAATCCTTATTAAATGCCAATTTTTGATATGAAAGATCTAGGTGCGGTGAGTGTAATCCTTGATATTAAGATTACTGGGTAAAAAGGGGATTTTCTTTGGATCAATCTCATTAAAATGAGAATACTCTAAAGAAATACAATTATTTTGACTGTAAACCTGCATATACACCATATGGTCTCAGTGTAAAGTTATTTAAGAACACCGATGAAGGTGTAAGACAGACTGATTTTGCGAGCATCATTAGTAGCCTTCGGTATGCCACTGAATGTACTAGACCCGACATTGACTATGTCGTGGGATTATTATGCAGATTTACCAATAGACCCAGTATAGAGCACTGACATGTTATTGAAAGGGTCATGAGATACCTTAAACGAACCATGAACCTTGGATTAAATTATGAAAAGTTTCAAGCTGTACTTGAAGGATATTCCGATGCTGACTGAAATATTTTATCTGATGATTCTATTGCGACCAGTAGCTATATATTTAGCATTGATGGAAGAACTGTTTCTTGGAAATCTAAGAAACAGAATATCTTGACTCAGTATACTATAGTGACTGAGATAAGAGCACTAGCCACAGCTAGTGAAGAAGCAGAGAACTAAAGAAATCTTCTAGTTGAGATCCCTATACGGGAAAGATAGACACCAGTGGTGTAATCGATTGTGATAGTTCCGCGGCTATTACAAAAAGTATAGAACCGTTATAACAACGGTAGAAAAAGACGTCGTAAGCACAATACTGTAAAAGAACACCACATATATAGTGATGAAAGATTTGACAACTATTGAAAGAAAAACAGAACCGATAATACAACGGTAAGAAATGACAGTCGTATGCACAGTATTGTTAGAGGACATCACATATGAAGTGATGATAATTTGGCAGATCCTTTGACGAAAGGACTGACCAGAAAGAAAGTCCTTAAAAGAATGGGACTATTGCCCTGAGATTGTGGAATCACGCACAATGGTAACCCGACCTAAATGACTGGAGGTCCCAAGAAATCGGTTCAATCGGTAAAAACAAGTTGTGTAGTGATAGAAGTAGAACATGCTATTTAATAAACTAAGAAGCATGCATTCCTGAAGTGATTAGAGGATGAGTTAATAGAAACTCTTAATGAGATCTATACTCTATTTGGAGTGGAGTACCTACCTTCAGGAGTACTCTTGATAGACTCACCTGTGTGAATGTGGAAATGTGCCCGTTTCCTATGGAGTTTTGGGCAGAACTTCGAGAGCGTTCACTAAACTGGGATAGACGTGCATGGCCATAAACGCACGGGCTTATTTGATTGCACTATAGAAAAGGTTGTGTGTTGTTTGATGTCAGGAATAGAGTTCAAGACTACGTGTCACTCTAGTAAAAACTGAATCTTACTCACTATGCAAAGGTTCAAGTCAGATGACAGCCTTGTTTATGCACAGTCTTATGTTTATTGGAAACTGCTCGATAATATTTTAAAAATTCAAGTGGGGGATTGTGGGAAATTTATGTGAATTATTTAAAATATAGAAATAAGTGTATGATGGTTCCTATATGTGAATAGTCCCACATCATGGGATTATAAGAAAGATGCAAGTATTTATACTTGTTTCTAAGAAATCTTGTTGGGACCTTGGGCTCCCAATGCATGCTTTGTTGTGAGGAGAGAGACCATGCATCATGACCACCACACACGCGCGCGCGACCGACCGACCGACTTGACTCGACCCGACCCGGCCCGGCCCGGCTCGGCTCGGCTCGGTTCGGTTCGGTTCGGGATTAGGCTTGGGCCTTGGACCTTGGCTATGTGGTGTCGACACTTATATTTTTGAACTAGAAAAAAATTGTTTTTTTTTCGAACTGAATTTTAAAACGGGAGATTTTTTCAGAGCCGACTTTCCCATGAAGCGGTAAACTGTTGACCCGGTATTTTAGCAGATCCGATTTTCTCCCACTGCATAATTCTTATTTATATATTATCTTCAGTTGTAGACGAAAATTAAAACAACAGACAAAAAAAATTCTTACCTCTGCCATTAAAACTTCTTCCAGAAATTTTCGTGCAGTATGTTATTTTCGAAAGTGCAAATCTGCACTGATTTGTTTGTGCAAAGCAAATCAGTTATTATTTTCAGAGGCTGTTTTATCCTAGAGGCGGCGGCGAGAGTACGAAATGGTTTTGCACCACCGACCAGATCGCCGAATCGTCTTCAAGAAAGCGACCTGGTCCGCGACTCAGCCATTGTTTCCCAACCAGAACAACCGAATAAGAAAGGGGGAATCAAGGAAAAATCCTACGACATAGACATTCCATACTTCTACACTAGCTTGAAGGATGTCTTCTGTTGGTACGAATCTGTTGTTAGTGTGTTTCAATTTAAACAATGGATAACTAAATAATCCAGCGTTTCTAGGTTTCGTTGCAAAGAGGGCAAAGCACTGGAAGACGTGGTTCGAGAAGAGGAGGCATTGAAGAATTGGTTGGCGGAGGGTCTGGGGAAGAGGGAATCAAATCCGGGGGTGGTTAGGAGTTGGAAGTGACTGATGTGGGGAATCTACGCTTCTAATACAGATGGAAGAGGATTTTGAAGAACCGGATTTTGGGGATTTTGAAGGGGGTGTCCTACTAGGTTAGTACTGAATGTGACTCTGATGTACAGTTGCTTAGAGTGATGGCTTGTACTCTCTATATGTTTAATAATATATTAGTATGACATTGGTGAGAATCCGTGCTTCTATTTCCTGTCTTTTATTTCTTTACCCAAATATTTTCAACTTTCCTACACTTGAATCTATGATAGGTGAACAGTGGAACGTGTTAGTGTCGATTTTCAAGGGTCGGAAATTTAGGTCATCACAATATAAACACAATCACAGAAAATATCATATATCTCACTATGTATCAAATAACATATAATAGTAACAATCATAGATTTAAAATAGAAGAGATAGTAGAAACTATATAAAACATGTAATCAGAGTATATAGGTTTATACAGTTATACAAACTAGAAGTAGAGTTTATATAAGGGTTAACTAAACTCGACTGATACACTGTCTCCAACAGAACATGTAATACTGTCAAGGCTGTATATTTTGACATTACGGAATAACAATAACGATATGCATATAAATATGTAAAACGTCGCCTCCAATGGATCCATTTACACAACTCCAAGTAATACCCGTTGCCGGGTCTGTTCATCAGCATCGTTGATGAGTTCCCAATGTAATAAAAGGCAAATAAAACTTTGGGTCGGACAAAAGTCCGGTGTAAGTGATAAGCAAATCTCAAAGTATTGTTGATGTCATAATAGTATATATGGAAGGGAGGGTATGGAGAATCATACATGTCCTACCTCTACAATAGAATTAGCACATATAAAAATATACTACACTATGTTAATCATGATAGGTGTATTGTACATCAGAATACTAGGGGTGCACAGATATCTAAATCAACAAAATCCTCATCGCACGACTCCCCTAAAGTGAAAATTTATTAAGCAAACAAAACATCCATCATCTATTCTAACATTCACTCACTAAGTGCGTAAAGTATAAGATACTCAATACTTTTGTTACTAAATCCATCAGAGCCATGGAGGGTCCAATTGCCCTAGTCTCCGCCTAGTTATTGCTATGACAAACTGCCTGGTCTATAACCAATAACCCTACCCAGTCCACACTTTCCTACCTCTGGGGTCCCGGCTAATCAGTCCATACTGCCCTGACTGGGATTCATATACATGCCCCCATCTCATCGGTTTACCAAAATTGTGAATCTCGATAATTGCTTAGCATATGTTCTCCGCGGTGGAATCCATCTCTAGACTTTCAATAGTACTCCACGCTGATGTCGATTGACAAGAGGGTTATTCTTGATGAGCTGCCTAAGGCATCATCGAATGCTCTCCAAGTCATAAAAATCATGTTTCATCCTGTCCTCATATGACAACCATTTAAGTACGACTTAACGTCTTCTTTTCTACATCTCAAAGAAAAACAATCCATCACAGCGACCTTGCTCCCCATCCTGGAATCATCGTAGTCGAATGAAAAATCACTATATAGAAGCATCACACCCTCGTCTAAAGCCAAAGCCTCTAATCAAAGAGCCATGTATCAAAATCACTATTGAATGAACCATCATATCCTACTCCTCGATATCGCACAATCGTCCATGTTCAATTGACCGAAATGGTTAATAATGATCGTAAATAATATAGATCACTTCATAGTAATCGATAACGACTTCACTAATCCTGTATTTAATCTAGAATGGTTAAATACCAATCCAATTGAAAACGACTAGCATTTGATGCGAAGTCAAACTCGTCGCTAAGTCAATCTATCATCATCAGGTCATCCATCAAGCTCCAATGTCACTCCATCTTAGAATCCATCGTCGAGCTCTCGTGATAATCCATCGTCAAATCAATAACCGAGCTCCAATGCTGCTCCGAAGTCAAATCCGTTGTCGAGCTCTAATGCTACTCCATCATTAAATCCATCCAAGCGCTCTAAAGCTCATATGTAAATTTATCTCATTCGTTCGAGTTTGCCATCTTTGTGCATTCAATCAATATACACCAACATGTGCACTTAATCGATAAGCACCCTAAATTCTAACGAACAAAATTTATCCTAATACTAGATCGCCTACGAATGACGTTTTAAGCTAAACTAAGCAGACCAGTCAATCATGCAACCAATAGTCATACAAATACTAAACTAGCATAGAAACTTCCATAATAGAAATAATAAATCAAATAGATCATATCTATAGCAGTCAAAGTGAAATAATTGTCCTAATAGCATATATCCAACAATACAGTCAAAATAGTGCGTAATAGCGTGTAAACAAGTAAACAACGTGCAAATAGCGCGCAACTAGGTAAAATATGATACTTATGGTTCAAAACTACTTAAATCATTTTATAATGTTTTTATTTATTATTTACTAGGTTAAGCTATTCTAAATATCATGTTTCGAAATTTGAAATTAGTTTAGAACATCAAAAGTATATTATACAAACAAATAGAGTTCACCGAGAGATTATATCACTGATCTTAGCAAATCAGTCCAAACAACTCTAAAATGTAGAACTTGTCAATATAAGTTCATAGAAAGAAACAAATCCAATTCTAACCTCATATGCAAAAGTTATAGATGTTATAAATTTTAACAATCAAATAAATTATTAATTAACTAAATTATCATTAACTAATTACCTAATTACCATTATCATCTCTAACACATCTTCATCCCTTTCCTGTAACGTGTACATCACAAAAACCAATTAAGTCAGGGTTTACGAACCACGACTCCACCTTCTTTTCTCAATGAAAAGATGATTCATTGATTATATTGAGCTTTTCTTCACGAACCCCTCTTCATGAACACCACGGCATAGAGCTCGGACATCTTCATCACATAGCGACCTGGTGGTCTTCCTCTCTGCCATGTATGGGTGTAATGCTCCATGGGGGTCTAGAGACATTGAAAATCATGGTGGAGGTGAACATCGATAAAAGAAAAACAATGAAAACCTTACTCGATCCAAAACAGCTCGTAGCAACCCCAATGTCTAACCCTAGCTCATGCTGAAAGAAAGAGGGTCAGCCAAGTTGCACCTACACCTTTCAAATGTTATGTATGTGCAAAGATCTCATCAAATTAATTTTAATGGAACTTGTTTCATGACTTTTAGTGAAGTTAGGAGGGAGATCTTGATTTTTGAAGTACGGAGATTGTGAGGCCATGGAAAAGCAATCAAATAATGTTTATGAATGAGCAAAAGAGCTAACGGATGATTAGATGGACCAGTTGAATTAAATGGGGATTTGGGTTTAATAATTTAACATTATTTTATTCATTAAAATCACAAATGAGGCCCAATGCCCACAAAGTTAAATGTTATACTTAAAAATATATTTAATATAAAATGAATAAAAGAATGCTTTATAATGCTTTATATATTAAAACCATTTACTTTAACTTTTCAAAATTTCTATTTCAATAAACATATCTTCCCAATTCGGTTCATTTATGTCAAATACACCAAAAAGTATGAAATGGACAACAGCAATAAGTTGCACAATAACATATCAACTTTTCAACACATTCAATGTATAACAATGTCAAATAAGCAATATGATCCATAATCAGGTTTAATGCCCTATCAATTCATATAGTAAGAATATAAATGCAAATAAAATAATTATTATATTAAGGAATCATGTTGGATCTTTCCATCCCATCCTCCTACGTTACACCTCATATATCAGCATATTCACAAATATGCTAATTGAATCAACAGTGGTGTGGATTCGTGTTCGACCCCCTAACTTGTCCTTTTGCATTGCATATAAAAAATATTCACGTAGTAAGGGCTATCCTCGGTTGGGTGAATATATATAGAAAGCCGTACGCTTTAGCGGAAATCATATATCCACACCAACTGATAAAACAGTAAATCATCCAAAATGAAATCATATATTTATACTATTTTATGGTCTAATAATATTATGAAAGTTGTGAGTTTTAATCCACCAAAATATCCTACTAATGCTTTCACGTTGTCGAATAGTTAAAATAAAAGCCATTTTACATAACTACAATTCCAACTACCTAAGAATTTGTCTAATCCAACTCCAAAATGTACACCTTGTATATATGAGTCCAACGCAACTCACTACGTCCCAATCTAACCTCACATAAAATAGTTATTAAGTGTACGAGTTAATACATAAATTTGAATTAATTAATTAATTAACAAATGAAATCATTAAATTAATTACCATAATTAACTTAACTCAACTAACATTCGAACATGCGCTATCTTCTCTCGATCCCGTCTAAACAAGAAAACCAAACCTTGATTTTGAACCACTCCATGCCTCACTATGTTGAGAGGACCATCGACTATCGATACATGTGAAGGTCTCGATCGTGAGCTCCACCTTGCCACTGACCTGGTCTCTAATGGTAACTCTATTCCTCTAAGGCTTTCAAAAACTATCACGATTTGGATGTTGATTTCGTGCCCATACAATGTTGCATTTGATGATTAATCAGTGGTGATGTACTCCTAGGGATGGCATGTACCACTT
Organism: Allium sativum; assembly: GCA_030737875.1. NCBI lineage: Eukaryota > Viridiplantae > Streptophyta > Magnoliopsida > Asparagales > Amaryllidaceae > Allium > Allium sativum. Next base: position 827,540,385 of record CM060918.1, read on the forward strand.
TCATGTTAGGCGTTTGGGCTGAAAGCGCACAAATTGATTGGAAGAATGTCATCCATTAGATCAGAAGATTTTGAAAATGGTGATTCTTGTATTTAATGAAAGGTTTTGAGAGTTACGAAGAGCTAAGTGATTTTACAACAAATTCTTGACGTTATTCACCCGAATTTTTCTAAACTCCAATTGAGATGTTTAAATGGCGTACATAACTAATTAAATCAATTTCAAACTCAACGGAACTAGTTTTGAGATCCAATTCAATCATATACAAAAGTTAGCTGTTCAAACCCCATTATATCATTATAATTTCAAACTGATAGATGCTACTGTTACTACCAAAGTTCATTACCAAAACCAATTTGAGGTCAAGGGGTATCAAGATGAAGCTAACATTAGAGCCGATATTGGAAGCAAGAAGGACAAGGTTTGGTCTACATGCTATCAGTAGTGAACATCGAAAGAAACACGAGCAATCCAACACCAAAGAAAACAAGGAGTGAACGCAACCAACTCGACATCAAAGGAAAAAGTTGGGAATTCGGTACCTAATACATTAGATAGAGGCAAAGATGTGCTATCCACACCAACATGCTTGGTGTTGATACAACAACATAAAGGTGATACCAAAGTCATTAGAGGAAGGAGCATACAAAAAACACACATATAGATCAAACAACAAAGGACTGAGGATTGTTACCAAAACTGGAGGCTATTTAAAGGGACCGATACTTAAAAGCCGAGACGAAGGAGAACCATCCATGCTAACATGCTTAGCATCGTTACCGACACCAGATGACCATATATTAGCCGAAAGCTACAAGGGAAAACCTATACCGAAGGACAAAGATGGAACTAGACTTCCTACCGGATTGTTACCTAAGGAGGCCAAATTGTCTATATATAAGACCCCTGGGGTCCCATTTTGAGGGACCTTCCTCATTCTCAAATCTTATACCAATTTCTTTGAGAAAAACACCCTAATACGTAAATTGATTTGGGGATTTCACTTGTAATCACATATGTACTCATGCAAGTGATCAATAAAGAGGAGTTTTGCACTTGTCGTATATTCTACTTATTGTGATTTAATGACAAAGCCTTCTATTTGGACATTATTACCAAAATAACCCTTATAAGCCATCTAGCTTTCTACTTGTGCCGAGCTTATGAAACCCTTATCCCAATGTAACTATTGGTCTTTGAATCTCGTAAGCATGATACTCTCCACTTTTGAAGGATGAGTAACTAATCCTCAAGCTTAAGACATTGATATCTAGGAAACAACAAATTAAGTTGAACTTGAAGGAACTAGATAATCCCTAGGTTCCCCTAAGTCCACAACCATTCCCTATACTTCAGTGTTGACGAAAAATAACGTTAACATTTTGGCACTAGAAGGAAGGACTGAACCTCTGATCCTTTGGATAACCTACCACATCTCTAGTTGTTCCAAAACATTGGTTTAATATTGAAGAAACAAACCATGGATAAAAGGTCTCAACAAGAGTCTTCTACTTCAAATATCAGCGATCCAAGTATTATTGAAGAATGAAGGCTAGGAATGGAGGCTTTATGAATTATGAACAAGGAAATGGAAGTAGGACCATATAACCCTGACCATTGGGGCATTAACCCTTTACATATAGGACCAACCCCCAATTTTGCTTTTAGTGATCCTACATCAAAGGAATATAACCTATTCTCTCACATGAAATAAGCCATGCATGCACAAGCTAAGGTAACTATATTCCAGCAAAAAATAATGAAGGATTTCAACCATTTTACCTAAAGATGGACTAGAAAAGTTACACCATAGTCTCAAGATACAGTGAAAAGGATGATCGAAGGAAGAAAAAGAGATAAGATGAATAACAAAAGGGATAAGTTGTAGCATCGAAAGGGAGTCTCTAAGTTAAGATTACCTGAAGAATGCAATCTTACCACATTAATTAAGAATATCTACTTCCTAACATAACATGAGCTTGACTTTTGGCCATCATCGAAGAAGAAATCCTAATATGAAGCAAAGTTAGGAGGGCCTTACTACTACTACCATATGATGTATAGACATGAAACCAATCATTGTAGAGTTCTTGAAGGAGTGATTATCAGGTTCTTCAATCAAGGGCAGTTATGCAGATATGTAAAGAAAACATAATCAGTTATAATAAAGGATTCCTTGAAGAAAGAATATCTACATGGTTGGGAGTATGAACAACACTTTAAAAATTGGAACCACCTGAAATGGGTGAAGCTACCTACGATGGTCGAAAACCCTTGTACGTGTCAAGGTGGCCTGGGAAGGCGTCTCCTAGAGGGAGGCGATGTGTAGCCTTTAGCCGCACCCAAATCAGAAAAGGCCAGGTCAAAGCATCAGAAGTGTAAGCCTCCCTCCCCCAGGGCGGAGCAGCTAAAACCTTTACTCCCACCTATGATGGATTGGGTAAGGCACGCCTTAGAGGGGGGCAAGTGCAAGCCTTTATCCATATCCAAATCAGACAAGGCCAGGGTAAAGCATCGAAAACCCTTATCTGCGTCTGTGATGGCCAGGTTAAGGCACCACTTGGGGGTGATGTTTAAAAATTTATCACCTACTATGATGGCCATGGTAAGGCGTCTCTTGGAGGGAGGTTTGGTAAGTCCTTTTGCCCTGGTTGAGAAAAAGTTAGTCAAGCACACCAGACACACAAAACCCAAAAAGTGGCTCACAAGGCTGAAATGGACAAACAAAGCCTAGAGAGTGTGGCTAACAAAGCACGTACATACTCTGCTTTGAAAATCAAACCTGGAATGGATAACAAAACTATAACTATCCAAATCTAGGATTCGGTTGGGCCTTATATTATTACCAGAAGTGGATTTCTAGTCTTTTGTAAAATACCCAAATCTAGGTTTCGGTTTGTGACTTCTATTTCTTCCAGAAGTGGATTTCTGGTCTTCTACAAAATGCTTGAATCTGGGATTTGGTTCAGGACATCTATTACTGCCAGAAGTGGATTTCTAGTCTTCTACAAAGTGCATGAATCTGGGTTTCGGTTCAGGATTTCTAATATTACCGGAAGTGGATTTCTGTTCTTATATAAAATACCCGAATCTGGTTTTTGGTCTGGAACTTTTTTTGTTGCCATAAGTGGATATCTAGTCTTCTACAAAATGCATGAGTCTGGGTAATCATTCTAGATTTTATCAATTTCCAGAGAGCATTTCTGGTCCTTTATTATGAATGCCTGAATATGGGCTACGGAACTTCCGCTTATACTTCTAGAAGTGGATTTCTGGATTCCTACAATTAATACCCTAATCTGGTCTCAGAACTATAACTCTCATTTTTGAAAAAGGATTTGCAAATCAGTACTCGGGTTGATACCTTAGGACTACTATCTAATAACCTTCTAATGAAGATCATGATTTCCCACATCTTACAAAGGGAGATTTTCTAACCTTATATGTGCTAAATTGTTATTCATAATTCTAACAAAATATATGATACAAATGGTCATATTATTTTCTTGCAAGATTCACCCATTACTTTGTTATGACCCAGATAGTACCTCACAATAGATAAGCTAATTATTGTATATGTCTTACTATCAGTAAAAGCTAACGTAAAAATGTTATGTGTTGAGCTTTTGGCAGAATAATGCATAGGAAATCCCAGATGAGGATATTCAAAATATGAACAAGGGATACACATTCGGTGATATTCCACACAACTCATAAAATCATTTTGCAAGATCAATTATATTGTCGTTCCACGGATAGCCAAACAAAAAAGTTAGATCATAAAACTACTTTTGTAAAAAGTTCCATTTATTGCATGATTTTGATATAAACAATGCTTTCCATAAGCATGAGCAGAAAATTAAACATTCTACAAGTAACGGATGCAAAAGGAGTTAACTACTGAATTTTTTGTACAAAAACGGAAAACAAATTCCGAAAGCAGATATTCATGACAAAGGTAAAATTCATACAAAACACTATGTATATACAAATAAGGGGTTTATTAACAAAGGCATTTTCCCTAATGACTATATCACGAGGGTCAAAAACAATGTAATATTGGTATCAGAACTCAAGTGCTTACATGATCAAGTACTCAGAAGCACAATTAGAAGTTATTTGAGTAATCCCCAAGGTAAGAAAAAGCTCTTTTAACCTTGCTTAAAGAAGTAGTTATATGAGAAAATGTAGAATCGAATCGAATTTCAAATCCTTTAGGTGCGTAAGAAGGGGAACATTTATAATAATCCCATTCCCTAGTCGGTGGACTATCATAACCTTGAATCAACTTCAAACGATATGCTCGGACCTCTTTTAAGAGTTTATCATTCTCTTCACCCGAGAAATCAAGGTGAAGCCGAGGACATTGATTGTAAACCTGCTCAAGGTCTCTATTAAATCAGTATCTTGCTAATTTGGAAAATTTAATAAGGAAAAACTTCTCGTGGTATTCTCTCCTCTATCTAACATAGCTTCCTAGGAAGTCCCTAGAAAACGAACCTGTCACGGGAGACGAACTCTGAAAAAGTATCAAGGAAATCAAGAAAAAGCAAATTCATTACAGTAATATCAAAAGCTGAAAAATACACATATTACAAATACTCCTCCCATTCATACAAAATGGGCCTCTTAAATGTTTCAGACACAAATCTATTCTTTATTGAAGGAAGACACAAATCTATTCTTGTTAAACTTAAGTTTGTCTAAAGGTAATTCTATGGGAATTGAATGGACCCGTGGAAGATTCTAACAAGCTCCTAAGTGGAGATCAACACCATGATCATCTAAGCACTCAGCCTCCGCTAAGGTCAACAAAAAAAAAGAAAGATATATCTACCATTTTATATCTACAATAAACTTTAAATAAAAAGTCAACAAAATATCACTATTTGCAATTAATATCCAGAATAGGGTTTTCAACTTGGTATTCTCTTTTAAAAGTTTATCGCAATGCAGTCGAGTAGTTTTCAACCTGGAAGCCATTTATTTTCTCTTAAAGGACATTAGTCTCATAGCACTCTTATCAATTTGATGATATTTATCACATAAGGTGTTATATTCATTCACTTGTTTATTTAGCTCTCTATAAGACGAGCTACTTCTCATCGTGCTATTTCAAGCCAAACATGCTTAAAATCTAACTTTTTCGTTTTCATTTAATCTGGAAGAGGATATTTATTGAAAATATGAGCAAAGAAGGATACTATGAGAATTACCATACCTTGAAAATAGAAGCAGGGACTTGATGAGTCTCAACCTTTTAAGCACCTTTTGAGCTCAGACCTTCTTCCTCTTATTGTATGTTGGAGGAGTTGAGAGTTCCCACTAAAAAAATGTCATGATCAAGTGTATCATGGTCATTACTTGGTATTTGATCCTGAACTTCGAGAATCGTGGAGATATCACCGATATCATTGAAGTTGGCACAACAATCACATCTATTTCCAATAATATCTTCAAGGTCGTGACTATCACCATCATTGCAATCGGCTCTTACGGCCACAATAACGTCTTTCTCATCATCGGCATTTGAGTATTCAATGGGAATGTGACGACCCATATTTTTGGACATTAAATTCAAAACATTCAAATTGTATTAAATGCTAAAATGGAATAATATAATAGATTATAATAAACAAATAGTAATATAGCTTTTCTTTATTTGACTGTGTGCCTCGCAACATCAATAGCAGAAATTTTTGACTTAAAGTTGCCTTTGGCATAACCCAAACAAGGAAATGTGAAGCAATTCTTTTCCAGATCCTTATCCGACCATGGTCAAAGAATTCGGCTGACGGTGACAAAATATATCCATCCCCTTTCATTCGTACGACTACATATATGTGAAACGCAACTGCCTTGTAGTCTAAATACATGTGTAATCTATTTGGAGATGGGTTCTGTACATACAATCTATTACATTAATTATATTTATATATGATACAAAATATTTTAATAGAAAGATGTGGACCATGTCTCTTTCGAACGTAGTAAAAAGGAGACAATTTCTCCTACCCGATCTATGTAAGTCTAAAGGGGTAGTCCTTGCCATGTTACCTTATGTACGATTAGTCAAACAATTGGGCCACTCACCATATATTGTATACAATAAATAAAGAAAATATCCTGCTAGGTGCCACGTTGTTCTGCATAGCTCTCTTCGTTATGTCATTCGAAGCCAATAGAAAGAAATAGGTTTGCTCTGATAAAATAACATCTAGTATTTGTAGACTAATAAGTAATTCAATAAAAAAAGTACTATGTATTTACAAATCTACCTCCCCTAACGCTACGACTATTACATGCCGTGGGTGCCAAGATAATTGTAAGCCGTGTTACCCAAGCCGTTGAGAACCGGGGTACCCAAGCTGTTGCAAAGTATGTTCTGCAAGCCATTCCTCCTTTTTAAATACTGTTCCTCTCCACAATTCTCATTTTCTCAGATCCAAAATAAAGCATGAAAAAAATCAAATTTGCGATAAAAATTCACGATAACTGATCCATTTGTTTGGTCTTCTTGAGAGCTCAAATCCTATATACTTGTTATAGGGTACGATTCAATTCATGGGTAATTGGTTTTTAACTCAGCGACTTAGGGTTGATTCTCTTTGGTAACATTGGCGATGAGGGAAGGAACAGGTGGAGGCGGGGCATTCAGGGGGTGTAGACGCACACTTTGATGAAAGATGGTGTATTTTCGTATAAAAAAATGTCGCGGTTCCACCTACAGGCGCTGTGCTATCCACGAGTTGGAAGTTGAGGGCTGTCGTCGAGTTCGACGTTGGTGATGTAGGTGTGTTGAGCTCACGCAGAGGAGAATTTTGGTGCAAGTTTGGGGCGGTCTAGCGATGAAGAGTGACCGTAGGTGGGTGATTATCGAAGTTGGAAGGAGTCATGCGCGATGTAGGTGAAGAGAAACATAGAATAGGAGATGCGATTTAATTTTGGGTTGAGGTTTTAATACATGGTTAAGTAATTCTTAAAGAGGAGAGTTTTGACCTATGTGAAGAGTGGGATGGAAGGTATGCTGATGGTGATATACAAAGAGGGGCACGTTGGAGGTTATCAGTTCAGATGTGGGGTGTTGGGAGTAGACGACGGCAGCGATGGCAGGAGGATGGGTCTGGCAACCTGTGAAAGCGGCAAGGGTGGTCTGAAACTTGGTCCAAGGGTTCCGTTCGGTTTAGCATGGGAAGAAACTGTGCTTAAGGGATTTTAATGATGTGAAGTAGGGTTTGAGTTATGGAATTAAAAACTACATTCCAGTTCCAATACAACTCAACCTATATTTAGAATTTAAGCTACATCGATATATATACACATTAAAGGATTTCAAGGGTCCTCGTACCATGGTGTACTAAAAAGAATTTTCTTCAGGATCGCCAAAGAGGACTTAGACAACGTGGATGGAAATTTGAACAATGAGTAAGTAACTAAAAAACTTAAGTATTGTTTAAGAAATTAAAGTAATTTATTTAAGTTTATTAATGATTTAATTAATTATTTTAAAAATTATATTAGCCGTAACTGGGTCATATGTGAGTAGAATTGAACATGACTGAATCCGTTGGGACCGTAATGAGGAAATCTGAAGTAAGGAACTAATGTGGCTGGGAATTGAGCTATTGGAATTTCATGATAAAATCAAACGCTTGTTTGATTATAAACAAAATAAAAGCAGAATCATGAACTGCGAAACAAGGTGAGTAAACTCACATACTCTGACTCATTTATATTTTATATAAACGAGTTTTAAATTTATTCATAGTAATTTTATATTGTGATGGTTGTTTGGATGAATGGTTGATTAATTGGTTGAAATGGTTGACATAGTTATATCGTTATCGATTATTAGTGTTGTTTGCTATGATATTTCATATTTATGTGAAATAATGTGATTAACATCTGTGTATGCAGGGAAACTAGTTGGAGGGGCCCAAGTGGATCCGTCAACATTTGTATTATTGTTTGTTATTTACAGTGATATATACTGTGACTGATTATACGTGTGTTTGAATTACACTGGCCCTCTAATTTTGGTATTTATATACCATAACTATTTTTGAATGTAGAGAAGAAATGTCAGAAAGGAAATTTATTTCAAAAATAGAAATTATATTTTGAATAGGCCTAGTAATAGGAACTTGTTTTAAATGAATAAAACAAGGAGCTGAGTATAATGACACTTATAAATTTGGTAAAATGTTTATCATTGGATAAATTAAAAATATAAATTCAAGTTAGAAAAGAGGAAATCGGTTTTTAAACCGACATTTTTAAATGGCAATTGAACTTAGCAATTTTAAATGAAATTATAAAGAAGATTATGAATGGATAGAATAAAAATAAGATTTGTGGATGATTCTACCTTCGAAAATTAATAAAGAGAATTTGGGTTTTGAAATATAATTTAAATAATTTATTCTTATTTTTATAACTATGTAAGTCTATTTTTATCAAGAAGTCATCTACATTAATTGTAGTTGATGTTGAAGTTGACTATTAGTTAATCAATAGAAATAGAAGGAATTATCTATTTAAATGGATTTCGATTAAAAATAATAGAGTTGTAATAAAGTTTTGGTTGAACCTAGAAAAGGATTTATACAAGGATTGTAAAATGAATCCAGATATGACAAACAATTCATAAAAGCCATCTCAAGACGAGGCGATGTTAAGTTAAGCATTTACTTAATAAAACTAAATTTAGTAAAAGTGATATAATCAAAAAGAGATTTTCAATTTAACGAAAGTGAAATGGATTGGCATAAATGGGTTTGAAAAGAAATCCAAACAAAGTATGGGAGGTATTTTAATCCAAGGCGATGGTTTTAAAACAATTACTTAAAATGGAATTAAACATGGTAATTGAAATAAGGTCTTTATTGGAAAAGAAATAGGAAAGAGTTTGATAAAAATAAAATGTTTACATAAAGATATAAGTTTGTAGTTACATTCTGAAGTAACGAAACAAAATGAGATATGTTGAAATAAGAATATAGAATCGATTTTAATTGATGAAGAGGTTCAAATAAATGTTTAATATAAAGATCCTGAGCTATCAATGTACTTAGATATACTTTGGATTTATTCATATTTGGGAGTGAACAATGATTTGATAGCAAATGTTTTGCAAATAGAGATAATTGTAAGGCCAATCTGAGTTAATCGGAAATGGTAGATAAATTTCGAAGTTAGGAATATAAATCAAATATAGATTATTCGATAGAGAGTTATTTATTGGAATTCGATTATATCGAAATTAGGGAAGTAGTTATTTTCACTTTTTGTTTTAAATCAAATTTGGTGCGACGACCCCAAATCCCGTACTGACGGTGACAAGGGTAATCTTTGGAATATAACACAGAAACAGATAATAGCAGAACAGAAATAAATAAATACACCAGATAATGCACAATAGAATATACTAGATAAACGTAATCATCAGAGTTACACAGTATACAGGATCATACTTAGTACAAATACAGTTCAGCTATACATAAATGTCTATAGCGGAAAACAAAACATAATGTACAATAGGAGCTGAACAGCATAAAAAGAGATAAATGATAGAATCCATCTTCAGCTCCAGCTATCCAGAAAGAGCTAGCTAAAACCTGAACACAAGGCTGGCCGTGTAGAAAAAGGGGCACCCGAGTTTGCAAGTGAAACAAACTATGAGTCAGTCATGGGACTGGTATAAGAAATCTACTTAACACATTATACAATTGGCTAATCACAGGACCACGCCACTTTCGCGGAACGAGTTTGCTCCATTGGATTGCCAGTGCTTTAAAACAAATCATTCTTTTAAACATCGCAATGCTTTTTACAAAAATGAAGCCATTATAAGACTCAGTTCCCATCACACAATGCAACCCAAATCGGAGGATAGAGTTTTTACCTTATAATGGCCAAAATATGCTTGATACGAATAAAACAAAAGAATTTGATATTATTACTAGTATTTATATGTTTCAAAAACAAATTCAAATCATAAGTATCAATCATAGACGACATTAATGCCCCATACCACTATGTCGCCATATATAGGTATACAATCAAAACCGCACAGTCACGTATTTGGAAATTGGATTTCCGTCATGAACCAAGGCAAAAGATAGTCCTTACCGACTTCGAGACTCTCTAGCCCGAGCCTCCGGAACAGCCGCAACTGCCCCTTGAAGCGACAGGTCCGGTCCACACAGAGTGGATTATAGTGCCTGAACAATACGTTTCCCCGCCCTTTGGCGCGTAAATGAGCCAACGAATGACTCCATCGGTCCCGGATCGACCGATATAACCGAGGCGCCTCGCAACAGCAACAACCACATAGGTGAAAATAATATTAATGTCGGCCAGTTCAAGCACCGACACCACCTCTAACTAGAAAGAAACGCATGTCCTCCCTGAGGTCCTCTCCCGTTTCTGGTTCATACCGGGATGTGAGGCTCGCGAATTCACGTTATACACAAAGCTACACCACACAGGCGGTGCTTTGATCATCAATCACAAGACTTTGATTTTCAACAGAAGCCCTGATCACTGCATCTTAGCATGCCACATAGGCAATCCACACCATGCAACTGATGGCTATCAATCACACAGACTGAATTTCAATGTCAGACACACAGTCCATTTGCAAGTCCGTTTTGGGTCTGAACGAAACCGGAGGCACTATATACCTCGCAAACCCATCGATCTCCACGTACATCTGGACGGTCACCACTCATTATCCATATTTCGGGATGCCTCCCAATCAGGACATCAGTTACCATCCAAACGAGGTGAAGATTTCCGGTCTTTAACCACCGTCTTCATCTTCGATTTCTTATCGTCGATATAGTTATTCAGAATGGGATAAACCCGGTCTTCCTGAGTAACTCGCGTATATAATAAACCTGTGCTACACAAAAACAACCTACGCATCATTTCAATTCATTAATCGCTAACCGTAAATCAATAAGAGAACGATTTCCCAAATATTAACCCAGAAGGCCGAAATCAACATCAGATCAAAACCCAGGAAACCATTCGACTTAGCCAACCTTCAGTTAGTTTCTAAATTTCACACTCATATCGTTTATAATATTTTTTAATGATTTATCGCTATTTTTATTTATTTTAAAATAGCCAATTTATTCAAACGACGCTTCGGGCCATAACGCGGTCGTGGCACTGTTTTTCTTCAGATTTGATTTACATATATATGAAAATCTAACTGTTGGATCTTCACAAAATTTGCATCATTAGAAAGATCTTTTCGAAACGAATCCAACGGTTCCAGTTTTGGGAAAATCCGACGGTCGGATCTCCCGGTACAATCGTTTGAAGTTTCGATTTCAAAACACGACCTGCAGCGTCGTTATTCGATTTAATTTAATTATATTTATATATTTATATAAATATAATCGATTCTGGCGCTGTTTTTCTTCAGATTTGAATTAAACATTCCAGACAATACAACCGTTGGATCTTTACAAAATTGGTGTCGTTGGAAAGATATTTCCAAAGCGAACCCAAAGATTTCGGTTTCGGGAAAATCCGATGGTCGGATCTCTCGCACTAATCGTTTGAAATCACGGTTTCGAAACACGAACTGCAGCTTTGTTATTCAATTTATTTTAATTATATTTATTTATCTATATATATATATATATATATATATAATCGATTCTTCGATTTCAAAACTATATGCTTTTCATACATTTGATAAAAATGATATTTTTATCCAACAGACATTCATTTCGACACTTCACTATTTTTTTTTACAACTCATGTATATAGTAAAAATGTGATTTTTATTGTAAAACGATTTATTTCAAAACACGACTATTTTATATAGTTCATATAGATGATTAAAATATGATTTATATTATAAAACAATTTATTTTAAAACACGAATACCATTCAATACATGAATTTCTATTCAACGAATGAATTTCTATTCAACACATGAATGTTTTCTATAGTTTGTATATATATATATATATATATATATATATATATAGTAAAAATGTGATTTTTATTGCAAAACAATTTATTTCAAAGCACTACTATTTTATATAGTTCATATAGATGATAAAAATATGATTTTTATTATAAAATTTTTTATTTTAAAACACGAATACCACTCAACACATGAATTTCTATTCAACGAATGAATTTCTATTCAATACGTGAATGTTTTCTATAGTTTGTATATATATAGTAAAAATGTGATTTTTATTGCAAAATAATTCATTTCAAAGCACTACTATTTTATATAGTTCATATAGATGATAAAAATATGATTTTTATTATAAAACAATTTATTTTAAAACACGAATAATATTCAACACATGAATTTCTATTCAACAAATGAATTTCTATTCAACACACGAATATAGTTTCAACATATAAAAATAATTCTAACACATGAATATTATTAAAAATTTCGGCAGCATAACGGCAGGGTAGTTAAAACCGGTCCCTAGTACGGCTCCTCGCTCTACCTTAAAGCCTCGCAGCTTTTAACAATGGGGATTTCATGCATCTAGTTCGCACGTAGGCGGCTTGTATATTTTTTTTCATTTCCACAAACTAATCCTATGTGGTTTCAACCAAATATTTCTCAACCACAAACGGGTATTTTTCAACCACAATCAATCAATTTCAACCACAAACAATTCTAATCAACCATTCGTAATCAACCAATTTTCACACCAATCACAACCAATAAATATCGTCCATGGTTTGTGAACGAGGGGCGTATATATATATATATATATATATATATATATATATATATATATATATATATACATATAAGCATTTCACTTCTATTTCAACACATATATAATATTTACAATGCATATATAACTTAAACATCGAACGTACAACTTATACAACGCTTATACAAGAGGTGTACAACGCTTATATAACTCATACATCGATTATATAATTTATACATCGTCGTTTTCCATATCATTTATAATTTAGAAATCTCACATTGGGTTCCACTCCACCAAAAATAGCAGAAGGCTCAGAAAAATATGCGGTCTCTTCTAGAATGTAGAAGACGTCCTCACGGTCCCGGTGTCTTTGTTTCACTGAATTTCGACAAGAAACGAGAAAGATATCATTTTTAAACGTTGAATAACTGAAACGTAATTAATTAAATTTATAGCGCTTAAAAACCGCTACCTTTTCCTGTTAATTATCTTCCTCCTCTTTAAAACCTTTCAGACTGCTACCCAACCCGTCGTTCCCAACTAGGGTCCCCATTTTCACGAAAACCGAGGCATTGAAGCATGATCAGATGGTATCACGTGGAGCGCCGCCGAGAACCGTGCCTGTGCCCGCAACCGCGATGAACTCGCGCGCCGAAGGTGACTAGAAAACGCCTGGAAACGGCGTGACTTCGAGCTGACGATTTGAACAATTTACACACCCAAATCTGACGAGGGTGGTATGGATTTAACAATGAAGAGGAGATCTACGAAATACTCCAAAGGAGCAATGGATTTTGTTGAGCAGATTGGCCAGAATCTGGGCTGGAAGCTGGTGAAGCTTTTCCGCCTTCGATCGGGTTACGGGGATAGAGAAAAAGGGAATTTCCGGAATTTTAAAAATAATAAAGGAAATATTCTATTGGCCCGTGTATATTTAAATTGGAAAATACCACTTTGACCATACGAACTTCAATTCAAACCCAACGACTGTCGTCCCTAATGTTTTACCCCCATTCCGAACACAATGGGATATGTTTCGTAGGCCCATTCAACTGTTTCAGTAAGTTTTCCTTCAAATTAAAATATAAAACATTCAATATTTAATTTGAACGTACATTTCAATTTACCGGGGCCACATACTAATTCTAAAAATTCCCGAAAAATAAATCTATCTATGTTTTGACGATACGGTATCAACAAAACTAGTTTCGTCGAATTCTGAGACCGTTTGAAAAAGAGCCTTTTTCTGGTCGATCCAATTTAATAGAAATCGACCAAACGCATTTTCCTTTGCCACGCTCACATACTAGCTTCAAAAATTATGAAATTTGAAACCTAGCAATAATTTAACATCCCGGATCCAACAAAAGTGGTTTCGTCGAATTCCGAGGTCGTTTGCAAAATGGCCATTTTCACGTGCTATATAAACTTCATAGCGACCTTTCAGAAAATTCATTTGGCCATAACTTTTGCTTCCCGCTATGAAACTTCGATTTTTCAGATTCTTTAGAAAGGTATTCACTAACAGATTTAAATATTTTTGGTATCACTAAAATTCGTTTTGTTTTGCACCCGGTACAGTCAGTCAAAGTTTGAATTCAAAATTTGAAACTGCCGCGTCATTTCAGGCCTTGTTTATAATTCAAAGTAATTATATTTATTTTCAAACGTCGATTCAAACTTACTTTTCGTCGTTATTATTTGAAATATTTATTTTAAATATTTAAAATCCACTAAAACAGCCAATTTAAAATTTTTAAATTGGTTCAGATTTTCCGGGTCGTTACATTTATTTATTTGCTTAATTTATTTATTGAAATAAATATATAGAAATTATATTTTTATAAACTAAATATTTGAAAACAGCGACTATAACGCTATCGTTATAATAAACGTTCCGTAAATCTAAACAGCAATTTTAATACTACCATTATAATTAGTGTTTTATAAATCAAATACAGCGATTATAACGTTACCATTTCAATCAATGCATTTCTGTAAAAGAAGTGGATTCTTAGATTGAATCTGAGAGTTGCGTAAGCAATGTTTGTTTGAAGTTGTGGGCTTTAACAATTTCAATGTTAATAATGTCATTCAGTTAAGGTCTGAGAGGTAATTACACCCTAACTTGATTGACTGCATGATTGACGGAGAAATGGTTAAGGTTCGGTAGCAAGGTTTGGTTAGTGATATCGTTAGTTAATGAATGTTTTATGGTTTGAGTTGTAATAACAATGTTTTATAACATCAGTTTAATTTAAAGGATTTTTGAAATGTTTTCCCCAAATAAAATGAGAGATATTTTTTATGCATAGAAAATGAAATGAATTGGTCAATGAGAAATTAAGAAATGGAAGATGGAAATATTTTCCAATATTAATAAGGTATACTTTCTGAATATAGAAAATAAGGATTTGTGAATATTTAGAAATGTTTTCCAACTGGAATAAGAGATATTTTCTTGAATAAAGAAATTAAGATATTGGAAATTTTTCCAAGAATCAACAGAGAAAATAGAGCTTTAAAAGAATACGAAAGACGGGAAATGGGAATTGGAAATGATAATATAATAAGGAATTAATTTAAAAAGGGGCCAGTGTTGTTTGATGGTTGATTGTTAGAATTTCCATTTGGAAATAGGATCGTTGGTTGTATGGATGTTTTCTTTAAGTTTGATTTATTTTATACCTCCTTTGTCAATACGGGGAGACCGGGATCATATATAATATCTGAAAACCACTCTGTATTGGCATAAGCGTTACAAATCAACTTATGCTGAAGATAATTGAAGACGCAGTAAAGTGCAAGGGCTGTTCTGTTAACCCTAAGTAGAAATTGCCCAAGATGGATTAATAGAATGGTGCTTTCGGTTTGTCCAGTCCTAGGTCAACGTATATAGACGAATGTATGACGATGTGACATTCAAAGAATGGTGGCCAGATGTTCTGAAAGATAATTGTGACCTCAAGCCTCATCAACAGGGAAATGACAAAAATCGGGCAGGCAGCATGGCCATGTGGGTCATTCCCATTAGGGGTATTATCACCTGATCTAGAGAAATTTCATTTGCTTCTTATTCTATTCGCTGTTGTATGCCTTCGGTAAAGGGAAAATATCTGAAATGATTTCAGTATTGGACCTTGGACATATAATAGTTCTGAATTGAATCTCTTTTAGAAAGAAGATCTTTTGTCTCATGATAGCCTGCTCGAGTCCCCTTACGGACGAGCCACCAACGACTAGCGGTTGAGCAACCTTCAAAAAGCACAGGATGAGCCAAGGGGGACTAGAATCCGATTTCTCTGGACCGTTGCCGAAGCAACTAGCTTTTTGGGGCGCAAAGACCAGTGCCAGAACCAAGCTAATTGGGAAAGTGAAGACCAACCCGACGGCTGCTGATCACAAACATTGGTGATAATATGCTTGGTACACTCAAGTTAAATGAGTAGTCCGCCATGTGTGGGCCGGGTTGCAAGACGTTCTTGTTAAACCCAGTGTATTCCCCTCTAGAGATACACTATCGGAAGGTGGTTCCATACCTTGTCATGTTGGAAATCCAATCCCCAATAAGCGCCCTGCGGTTTTTGATTTTATATTATATAAGGAATGTAAGATGCAAGTGTTCCACTAGATTCTATTTACTTGTTGTAGACACTATTGTAATATCACTGGATTTGATATCAAAAATATTTTTGGTTATCGCAAGTTAAAAACCATCCGTGTTTATTTGTGGATCGGTCTTACGATTATCATTTATTTCGAAAGGATTTTTAAAGTTAAACAAGTGGTTGGAGTTTACTCACACCAGTCCATTGACTGACCCAATGTTTATTTTGATTGTTTTCCCTAAACTCTTGGGTGCCTAAATTTGTACGGGCAGCCAAGTAGTCAGGATTTTACAGATTCACTTGGAGGAGTTTGAAGCAGGAGGCTTCACCAATTAGCTATAAACTATCATATTTTTCCGCTGTGTATTATGTTCATATCTTGAAATAGGTGTCTATAACTGTTCCAGAAATAGATATTATGCTATGATGAAGGTATGCATATAAAGTTATTGATTTGTATTTCAAAGATTATGTTATTTAATATATTTTATTCGTTCCGCTATGAGTTTGTGATCTTCGTTTTCCTCTGTTCTAATATTTCTTTCCTTCTATTTCTCATCCTTTAACTTCTTTCTAATAATGATTCGTATTTCTATGCAATTTGGGTTAGACGTGTGGTGTTATAAGTCAACTCAAAGAGTATGGAAATTCGGGCCATTACATTTGGTATCAGAGTTGAAGGTTGTTTAGTAACCTTGGCTCTGTGGCGTGACTCAATAGAGATGGGGTTAGAAATACCCTCGGTTAAGTTTGAGTATATATACGAGAGAGCGTATTTGTAGATTTGATATAAAACTGTTTTATGTTGTATTGACTGGTTTGTTGAGTGGTTTATGAATACTGGTCGATACCGGATGTACAACTGTACGATAGGTGTTTCTAAACTCTCGAACAAAACAACTCGATACAATATTGTTTTAAAATGGGTAAATGAAATAATTTTTCCCAAAGTTATTTTGATATAAAAAGGAATAATTTCTGAAATATTATAGTATATGGATGTGTTGATTGTTATTACAATCGAATGAAATTATAAAATATTGAGCTGGTTATATATAACCAAATATAATTTGTATATGGATAATGTATCCAAATAAGATGAACCGAAATTAAATTCCAAACCAGAACTTGGAATTAAATCCCGGATGTTTAGAAAATATTTTCTAAAGTATTTTTTAAGGTAATATAACATTTATTTGAAGATTTTTTGAATAAAAATGATTTTAAATGGATTTTGAAAGTAATTCAGCATTGAAATCGCTTCAGTGGAAAGAAAATAATTCTGATAATGGATCACGACATTATCGGTATTCATTTTCAAGTTTCCGAGTGACGGATTGCTACCATGAAAATTTGTTGATGGAAAATTTGTTTGAAAGGAGCAAGTTGTTTTAAAAATTCAAATGTTTTGAATTTGCAAAAGATTATAAATATATGTGTATAATATATATGATTTCAAACTAATTTGAAATAAAACCCAGGAATTTGAATTCTGAAATTAAAATTTAATTTGTATAAGTTGAATGGATTGAAATGGTAAAAATGTATCAAATGAATTGAAATTTAACTTAAGTTAAGTTAAATAAATTTGGATTGAATTAGAAATAATTCTGAATGAAATTAAATAAAGATAAATGTTGTGGTTCAAATTATTAATTTGAATTCGACTTATGAATAAGCAAGTTGAATATATATTGGATGTTGTTAATTGAAATTGAATTGTGATAAATTTAGATTCAAACATAATAAGTGGATGGACTTAAATAGGAATTGGATTTTGAATTAATAGAATGGAAGTGAACTAATCAGAAGTTGATTAGGGTGTTAAAAACTGGAAGTTAGGTTGATTTGAAACCAAATAGAAATGGATATATGTATGACGAGCAGATATTGGATGGAAGCAGATACTTACAATGCTACTTGGGTTTGATGGTTTTTTGAGCCTATAAGGAAAGCCATTTGGCTTTTTGATTTTTTTTGGTTGAAGAAGGCCTAGAAAGGCGAATTGTGGTTGTACCGATTGAGCCATGCAAAGGATATGCGGATATGGGTGTGGATATGCAGAATTTTTTTGAAAGGCCTAGAATTTTTTGAAAGGCCTAGAAAGGCCTAGAATTTTTTCAAGAATTTTTTTGATAATTTAAAATCGAGTTGTTAATTGTAATTAAAATAAGAAAACCAGAATTGGTTAATAAAATTTCAAGTGGAATAATAAAATTGATAAATGGATTTAAAAATCAACTGGAATGGGTGTGGATATGCAGAAGAGAATATGGATTGAATACAAGAAAATGATGATGGATTGTTCAAAAATGGTGGACAGATCATTTAGAAAGAATTATAAATGGTCGAATATTGGTATGAGAATTAGAAGGTCAGGTAAGAACTGGGTTATGAAGATATGGAATATAAGATTTAAACTAAGTATGTTATGAGGCGTTAGAGTTATAGCATTTTTACTACTTAGCAATTTCGAGGACGAAATTATTTCAAGGGGAAAGGAATGTAACGACCCAGATTTTTGGACATTAAATTCAAAACATTTAAATTTTATTAAATGTTGAAATGGAATAATATAATAGATTATAATAAACAAATATAGTATGACTGTGTGCTTCGCAACATCAGTAGCAGAAATTTTTGACTTAAAGTTGCCTTTGATATAACCCAAACAAGGAAATGTGAAGCAATTCTTTTCCAGATCCTTATCCTACCATGGTCAAAGAATTCGGCTGATGGTGACAAAACATATCCATCTCCTTTCATTCGTACGACTACATATATGTGAAACGCAGCTGCCTTGTAGTCTAAATACATGTGTAATCTATCTGGAGATGGGTTCTAGAAATACAATCTATTACATTAATTATATTTATATATGATACAAAATATTTTAATAGAAAGAAGTAGCCCATGTATCTTTCGAACATAGTAAAAAGGAGACAATTTCTTCTATCCGATCAGTGTAAGTCAGAAGGGGTAGTCCATGCCATGTTACCTTATGTACGATTAGTCAAACATTTGGGCTACTCACCATATATTGTATACAATAAATAAAGAAAATGTCCTGCTAGTGCCACATTGTTCTGCATAGCTCGCTTCGTTATGTCATTCGAAGCCAATAGAAAGAAATAGGTTTTTTCTGATAAAATAACTTCTGGTATTTGCAGACTAATAAGTAATTCAATAAAAAAAGTACTATGTATTTACAAACCTATTTACCCCTAACGCTACGACTATTACATGCCATGGGTGCCAAGATAATTGTAAGCTGTGTTACCCAAGCCATTGAGAACCGTGGTACCCAGGCTGTTCCAAAGTGTGTTTTGCAAGCCATTCCTCCTTTTTAAATATTGTTCCTCTCCACAATTATCATTTTCTCATATCCAAAAATAAAGCATGAGAAAAAAAATCAAATCTGCGATAAAAATTCACGATAACTGATCTATTTGTTTGGTTTTCCTGAGAGCTCAAATCCTATATACTTGTTATAGGGTGCGATTCAATTCATGGGTAATCGGTTTTTAACTCAGCAACCTATGGTTGATTCTCTTTGGTAACATTGGCGACGAGGGAAGGAATAGGTGTCGGCGGGGCGTTCAGGGGTTATAGGTGCACACTTTGATGAAAGTTGGTGTATTTTAGTAAAAAAATGTCGTTGTTTCACCTACAGGCGTTGTGCTATCCGCGAGTTGGAAGTTGAGGGTCATCGTCGAGTTCGACGTCGGTAATGTAGGGGTGTTGAGCTCACAAAGAGGAGGATTTTGGTGTAAGTTTAGGGCGGTCTAGTGGTGAAGAGTGACCGTAGGTGGGTGATTATCGAAGTTGGAAGGAGTCATGCGCGATGTAGGGGAAGAAAAACACAGAAGTAGGAGTGGCGATTTAATTTTGGGTTGAGTTTTTAATACATGGTTAAGTAATTCTTAAAGAGAAGAGTCTTGACCTGTGTGAAGAGTGGGATGGAAGGTATGCTGATGGTGATATACAGAGAGGGGGTACGTTGGAGGTTATCAGTTCAGATGTGGAGCGTTGGGAGTAGACGACAGCAGCGGTAGAAGGAGGATGGGTCTGACAACCTATGAAAGCGGCAAGGGTGGTCTAAAACTTGGTCCATGGGTTCTGTTCGGTTTAGCATGAGAAGAAACTGTGCTTACGAGATTTTAATGATGGGAAGTACGGTTTGAGTTATAGAATTAAAAACTGCATTCCAGTTCCAATACAACTCATCCTATATTTAGAATTTAAGCTTCATCGATATATATACACATTAAAGGATTTTAATGTTTCTGTTACCATGGTGTACTAAAAAAACTTTCTCCAAGATCGCCGAAGAGGACTTAGAAAACGTGGATGGAAATTTGGACAATGAGTAAGTAATTAAAAAGATTAAGAATCATTTAAGGAATTAAAGTAATTTATTTAAGTTTATTAATGATTTGATTAATTATATTAAAAATTATATTAGCCGTAACTGGGTCATATGTGAACAGAATCGAACACGACTGAATCTGTTGGGACCACAACGAGGAAATCTGCAGTAAGGAACTAATGTGGCTAGGAATTGAGCTACTGGAATTTCATGATAAAATAAAATGCTTGTTTGATTATAAACAAAATAAATGTAGAATCATCAACTGCGAAACAAGGTGAGTAAACTCACTAACTCTGACTCGTTTACATTTTTGTGTAAACGAGTTTTAAATTTATTCGTAGTAATTTTATACTGTGATGGTTGTTTGGATGAATGGCTGATAAATTGGTTGAAATGGTTGATATAGTTATATCGTTGATCGATTATTAGTGCTAATTACTATGATATTTCATATTTATGTGAAATAATGTGATTAACATCTGTGGATGCAGGGAAACAGGTTGGAAGGACCCAACTGGATCCCTCAACTTTTATATTATTGTTTGTTATTTATTGTGATATATATTATGACTAATTATATGTGTGTTTGAATTACACTAGCCCTCATATTTTGGTATTTATGTACCATAAATATTTTTGAATGTAGAAAAAGATTGTTAAAAAGGAAATTTATTTCAAAAATAGAAGTTATATTTCGAATAGGCCTAGTAATAGGAACTTTTTTAAATGAATAAAACAAGGAGCTGAGTATAAATGACACTTATAAATTTAGTAAAACATTTACCATTGGATAAATTAAAAATATAAATTCAAATTAGAAAAGTGGAAATCGGATTTTAAACCGACACTTTTAAATGGAAATTGAACTTAGCAATTTTAAATGAAATTATAAACAAGATTATGAATGGATAGAATAAAAATAAGATTTGTGGATGATTCTACCTTAGGATATTAATAAAAAGAATTTGGGTTTTTAAATATTATTTAAATAATTTATTCTTATTTTTATAACTATGTAAAAAGATCAACTAGTCTATTTTTATGAAGAAGTCATCTACCTTAATTGTAGTTGATGTTGAAGTTAACTATTAGTTAATCAATAGAAATAGACGGAATTATCTATTTAAATGTATTTCGATTAAAAAGTAATAGAGTTGTAATAAAGTTTTGGATGAACCTAGAAAAGGATTGGAAAATGAATCCAGATATGACAAACAAGTTATAAAAGCCATCCTAGGGCGAGGCGGTGTTAAGCTAAGCATTTACTTAATAAAACTAAATTTATTAAAGGTGATATAATCAAAAAGAGATTTTCAATTTAATGAAAGTGAAATGGATTGGGATAAATTAGTTTGAAAAGAAATCTAAACAAAGTTTGGAAGGTATTTTAAACCAGGGCGATGGTTTTAAAACCATTACTTAAGAATGGAATTAAACATGGTAATTGAAATAAGGTCCTTATTGGAAAAGAGATAGGAAAGAGTTTGATAAAAATAAAATGTTTATATAAAGATATAAGTTTGTAGTTACATTCTGAAGTAACGCAACAAAATGAGATTTGTTGAAATAAGAATATATAATCTATTTTAATCGATGAAGAGGTTTAAATAAATGTTTAATATAAAGAGCCTTAGCTGTCAATGTACTTAGACATACTTTGGGTTTATTCATATTTGGGAGTGAATAATGATTTGAAAGCAAATATTTTACGAATAGAGATAATTATAAGGCCAATCTGAGTTAATCTGAAACGGTAGATAAATTCCAAAGTTAGGAATATAAATCGATTATAGATTATTCGATAGAGAGTTATTTATTGGAATTCAATTATATCGAAATTAGGGAAGTAGTTATTTTCACTTTTCGTTTTAAATCAAATTTAATTATTTAATTGTTCGATCCAAAATTGGCTCTAACACCCAAATTAACGATAATTCTAATAAAATTAAATCAAAAATAAGATAGAGACACAAGATTTATAGTGGTTTGGCGTTAAAGATCCTACGTCCACTTTATATCACTTGGATTAATGATATGAATGCAATTACAACAAGATTCTCACTCAATCCATACATACATTCACTCAATAATCTTTGAGACATGCTCTAAGTAATGATTTGAATGGGATTAAGGTACTGAAATTCGGTTTGCAAGAATACTTGAGTTCTGAGAATGCCAAAAAATCCTTCCAAATGCCTCTTGGTAGTGTATTTAAAGGTGAAAAATCCTCTTGGAATCGGATCGGTTCGGATCCACGTGGCATCCATCCCATTACTTTCGGGTTCGGATGGATTCTGCTGATGACAGCACATCTGGTTAGTGATAAACATGGGTAGAACGTGTGTATAACCGCCCCAAATATCAAGGGAACGTGGGAGCGAGTGTTGTTGTAGTTCTGGATTCATATCGGATAGGCTAGTAAAAAAGGGGGTTGGATCGGCCTTGTCTCTTCCGATCCGGTCCGGCCTGCATCATATCTTTCCTTGCTTTGTGTTGGTTTGCTTCTACCAAGAGAATTCCATTCCGATCCGGTTATCTGGCAGGGTGCTCTTCATTGTTTGAGTCTTTAACTTTGTGTAGCCTAGTTCACAAAGTAGGCTAACATTTTTTCCCCCTCAAAGGGACGCTTCTATTGAAGATGGAGCGTGCTTTGACATTGCCTGTTCATTGATCTTTGAATTTGAATCATTAGATAGTCATCTCCGTTTGTTTATAGGGATGTATTGTTTCGTAAAGTCGTGTCTCTTGCAACCTATAAATACACCAAAAGGTTCACAAATTTTCTCCTTCCTTTTTGACAAGCTTTAGGAACTTTGACAGATGTCCAGTGACTCTTCCAGGTAAGATTTTTCTTTATTTTTCTTCGATTTCAATTTGCATGCCAAATTAATGTGTATAATTCCCTTCGGGTTCGGACTCCGACCCGAACGACTTTCCTTTTCACCTTGCTTAACATTGGATTAACAGGCCAGAATGTATTCGTGGGCTTACATTCCGGTCCGAACGGGGTGAAAGACGGGGAATACAAAGGGTCGTGTTAGATCTATATAAACTCGCTACCTCGTCTCCTTCTTTCTTCTTTTTATTCTTGTCGTCCTTTTAGTTTTGCACGAAAAACCCCTAACTCTAAAAAACTCCAAAATTCTCATTTTAATCTTCGAATCAAACACATAGGTGGGTTTAAAATCTCGATTTACTTCGTAATAGTTTCTTTTAGTTAGGATTTGTGGTCAATTTGAACGATTTGGGCATGGAGTTTGCTTAACTTCGACGTCGTGACCTCCTCCCCCTTCCACCATCGTCGTTAATGGCGTCATCGCCATGTCGAGGTAGTATTGGAGGGAATTTGCATCTATTGTTGAATGTTTCAGCACATAAGTGCTTGGCTTCAATTGGGGATTTTGACATGAAGTTGGTTTTGGTGTTGGTTGAGTGGGATAGAAGATGGAGAAGAAGAAGAGGAGAGGAGGAGCTGGGATCGGTTCGGGTGGAGAAAGGTTAGAGTGAAGGGAAGGGGAAGTGGTTCCTATGTCCGGATCGGGTCGGAGTAAGAAACAAAGAGTAAGAGAGGCATGGATACTCAAGTCAATCTGGACTGCTCCGAATGCCTATCTTCGAACCAATCCGGTTTTGCTGGCTGGTTGTGAACGTTTTCTTCAGACCAAAACATGGCTCCCCTCTGATCTGATCTCAACACTTGCATCCGAACCGAACCGAAGCAGTTCTACTTAATGCACAAGAATTTGTTCAACTGGACAAATCAATACTTGACACAACCTTCAACTTAAAGAACAGTTAGGATAGCACCTTACGAACATAAACGAACATCAAGAACTATTCCGAACATTACCGCTTTATCGAACCTTTGCATTACGCTCTCATGTGTTTACTTTGCATCCTTTGCACACATAGCACACACTATAGTTCACACACGTACACGAGGGGATACAGGCTATTTTACTCTAACTTATGTTATTGCTTCTTCAGTAGTTTAGCGATCATGGAAGAGAGACGTTCATTTAGGTAAGCAGAGAAGAGAGAAGTTGCGGAAACTTCTGAGAAATTCACTCTTGATGACATATCCTCTCCGTCAAACCCTTAATGGGACGATGAGGGCCTAGATTATGAAGTAGAAGCACACAATAGTGAAATACCTTCTGATAGTGAAGTTTCTCTTGGCGATGAAGAGGAAGGAGGGATAGGAGATAATCGTGCTCCTAATGAGTTTGAGTCTGCCATTATATTGGATTTACCCAAAGATTCTGTTGAATCGACGATTGATGATGACAGACTTGTTTGAATATGTCTAAAGCATGGAATACTAAAAAGAGATACCCTGGTGCCATCGAAAACAGATCGCCCCCACAATCCTCCAGAAGGATTTATGGCAGTTACCTGATTGATGTGTATGGTTGGGGCTATTCCACTGTTTCTGCCTTCTATTATCGATTTTCTGAGACAGAAGCGGATTGCCACCATGCAATTACATCCCAACTCTTATGCTTATTTATACGCCTTATATATAGCATACAAAGAGGTTTTAGGTATAGAGCCTACCTTCGATGACGTCCACTTTTTTTATAATTTCAAGCATCGGACTCAAGAGACTCCTTCCTTCTCATATTTTGAATCAGTCCTAAAAAGGAAAATTATCACAGCTCCATTTAGCAGCAAGGCTGGCGATTCTACGCTCGAATGGTTTTATATCAGGAAGTAGCCGGGTGCGCCAGGAGATGGACCAAATTAAGTAAAGCACCGATTTTCTAGATCTTAATTTTAAATGCT
Organism: Allium sativum; assembly: GCA_030737875.1. Classification (NCBI taxonomy): domain Eukaryota; kingdom Viridiplantae; phylum Streptophyta; class Magnoliopsida; order Asparagales; family Amaryllidaceae; genus Allium; species Allium sativum. The sequence continues at coordinate 827,565,863 of CM060918.1, forward strand.
CATGCCAACACATTAACTTACTTTCTTTTTTATTTGCAGTTGATAACCCAAAGCAAATATCGGATCAATTGTATTTTGATCGTTTGCATCAGCTTCTCAATGGCGATCAAAAGTTCCTAACCATCGACGAAGTTCTTAAGGATGAGTATCTCCATCATCATGGGTTATTATCTATTACCCATAGTATAGGTCATGGGACGGGTCCATATGTATACATACCCCCAGTAGACATTATTCCTGAGATAGGCGAGGGCTCGAAAGGGCCGACAATACCTCTTCAGACTTCGCCTTCTCCATCTTCAACTCAGGACGATGAGTTAGCCAACATAGCTGAAAAACATTTAAAAGGATATATCGTCCCTGACGATGCTATTTCTCCTGAGAAGTCAACATCCCAAAAGAGTTGCTGACAGATGCTTCCCAAGGAGATGCTCCTACTACCGATGATTCCACATTTTAGGGTTTAGGAAATCTCCCCCGCCTGAAACCATCTATACTTCAGAGGACTTTCGCACATATCCTTTAACTTTCACTTCTTCAGAGTAGACTACTACCGTGAAGGCCAAAGAGCCCGCTCATGCTAGTCTGGCTTCAGCCTTGGGTTTGCTGGGGGGAGCACCACTTAGGATGCACATAACACATTAGCACCGCATGTCACAGCACTCATGTCTTATGTGTATATTGACTCTGAATTCTACTTATATTGTTGTGCAAGTACAATGTCTCGCCCTTACTATGATGTCAGATAAATGCACCGTAGCATGTCTAGACCTCCTTCCGATATCGATCATGATCGCCGTGAGAGCCGGGGAAGAGATGGCAGAAAGCCTCACGCTTTTCATCGACCACACACCTCACGCTCTCGTTCCCTTGTCCGTCCGGATCCAGACAGGTATAAGGGCTACAAGAGCTGTCGAGGAGAAGACACGTCGCAATCCAAAGATGTATCTTCTCCTCAAGACAAACATAGTCGGGGAAAAAGTCCACCGAAACATACCGATTCAAGAGACAAACACAAGGTTTCTGAGAAGCGATCTAGAAAAGGTGATGCAGCCATCGTCCCGACTAAGGGAAAACACGTTAAACTAACATATTGCATGCCTCCACCACTGGATGCTGATTCCAAAATTAAGCTGGCATATCTGGAGAAGCAGTTCCCAGATCACTACTTTGAGAATCTAACTTTCTTACCCGCACTTGAGCCTATTTCTTCAAAGTGGGCAGATGAGGCTAAAGCAAAGAATGATGCAGTTGAGAAGCAATACTTGGAGATGTAAAAATACTCACGCAATCTCTCCAGAATCATTCGGGCTTTAATTACAGACGTTGATTCAATGAAAAAGGCTGCGGATTCGGATGAGAATGCCTTGAAAATTTTGGAGAAAGATCTGGAAGACACACAGGCTCAACTCATCATCGCTCAATGAGATGCCAACAACTTCAAACAACAATTTGAGGAATTACAGAAGCGTTATCATGACTTGCTGGAATCTCATAGTCAAGGGCGTTTGGAGTTGAAGAAACAAGCGGAAGACGCTAAGTCAGACAGTGTCAAAATGCAACTGGCTTACAGTACTCTTGAGCAAGAAAAAGCCGAGTTAGCGATAAAAAATGTTGAATTGGAGAAACGAAACGCTGACTTGGAGTCCAAGTTAATGGAAGCCGAAAATAGGGCTGCCCTAGCTGAGGGGAATGTGGATAACGCCATTAAGTCTGCTGAAGAAACCCGTAAACATCTATCAGAGGCTTAGGAAGAAGTGCACAGTTTTGGCGAACTATTGATTGAATTTTTTCTATACATAATTCGTCCGCGAAACATCTCTTGGATTGAAGACTATCCGACTACCTTAGTTCACGTGTGGAGTCAAATCATCGAATGGGAGAAAGAGAAACTTAAGGTAGACTTCATTGATGAAAATAAACTTATGGAGAAGTATCTGAGAGATAACGAACCGGCATGACTGACCGAGGGGCGTCGCCTCATTGCTGCTGCTATGGAGGAGGAGAAATGCCTGGCCAAACAAAAGAATATCCCTGAGGTTGGTTCTTCTTCCGCTACCGCTGAAACTACTGAAGTTGAGGGATGTGATCCCAAGAACCCGGCAATTCCTAAGGCGTCTCTTTTATCTCCTATACCCGAATCAGTGTCAGAGACAGTAGCTACCCCAATTGAGAAATCATTAGAAGGTATTTCTACCTTTTCACCTCAATTTGTCAAGGCCGTCTCCACCTTTCATCACATCATTGGGCAATCGATCGAGGATCCTTTATTTTCTTCAGAGTTGATAAATTATGCTTCTCAGGTGCTGGACCAGCCGAGAAGATTGATGAGCCTAGGGGAGCCTCTATTAGAGAAGAATCCGTGAAAAAGGCTCAGAGAGGACAGGATAAGGCTACCACCGTCGAATCCGGAGGGGGAACTGAACTGTCTAAGGCCGACACTTCTCATGATGATGAGATGATAGATTCCTTAAAAGACGATGGTGGTAATGAGGGGCATGAAGAAGATCCTGATGTGGCTATAATTAGGGATTCAAAAAGTGCCGATGATATTACTTTGGCTGAAATGAAAGCCGAACAAGACAAACGCATGCAGCTAAAAGTTGAAGACTTGAACCCCGAAAGCCTTAAGCCCCTTGCAGTGGTGGATCCTAGATCAAGGTTAGTTGTTAAGCTTTCAACTAGGTCTATTACAGAAGAGCTTGCTAAAAAATCTTCTCTTGATTCCGGTGTTCTGACTCTTGGGAAGAAATGTTCCGACTCTTGGGAAGAAATCCACCGATTCTAGTACTTCAACTACAGAGAAGAAAAGGCTAAAGTGTCTTATGACTGATGCTGAAAAAGAGGCTAAAAATACTCATAAGGCTGCCAAAAAATCCAAGTCTGCTCCAAAGCCCAAGTGATGATGTGTTTTGTTTTATTTTGATATTCAATTGGCCCGCAATTGTTGCAGCGAGTGCGGCCCTCGCATCTTTTGCTTGATTTCCCTGTACAAACTCACGTGTTTGTAAATAAAATAGTTTATTTCCTGCAATGTATGATAGTTGTTAATTTAGTACTTAAGTAAAAATGCAAATAGGCAGCATGTCATATTATAGTTATAAAATAAAGTCATTGTTGAGGGGAACATGTGTACACATATATGCCCCCAATCAATCTTGGATAACTGAGCAAGAATTATTCAAGATTGATTAAATTCAAAATCCATTTGCCCCCGATTCTCCGACGGGGCCATATTACTTTCGTCATTGATGCCTATCCTTTCTAGCATCTTTATACTCTCCTGTTTCATAACCAGGTTAGAGTATTATTGAGGCGATCTCTTATCCGGGTGCACCTTCACGCACCAAGGGACGTCATCTTCCCGTCCTTTATACTCTCTCTTGATTCATGAGAGTTAGAGTTAAGAATGTCACCTTCCCATTCTTTTGCATTTTATCATGCAAGCGGTCATTTTGTTCGCTCTTGCACATATGTTATCTCCATTTTTCCAGATTTAATTTATGTTTTGTGTTTCATGGTCATGATAGAATAATTGTCAAATATATAAATAATGCAGGAAAGTGAATGACACACGATATTTTTATAGTGGTTCAACTAAGTCGTAGCCTACATCCACTTCATAATCCTTCATCCATATAAACAGACTTTTCAAGGCAAGTCGTACCTTTTTACACAGATTATAAAAACAAAAAGGAAGACACTTCATATTTAGCTCAGATATCGTCGTAAGTGCTGAGCGTTCCAAGCTCTGGGAATCTCTTTACCGTCCACGGTCGTTAGCTTGAATGCTCCTGTATCAATCTTCCGTTGGATGGTGTATGGCCCTTTCCATTTTGGACCCAATTAGGTCGAAGGCGGGAAGACTCGTTTCAGTACTAGGTCCCCTGTTTCAAAGGTTTTGAAGCGAACTTTCTAGTCATAATAACGTGCAACTTGATATCGATGTCTTGAGGCATGCAAGTCTACTTCATCTCTTTTTTCTTTAACCATATCAAGAGACTTTAGGAGGAGTGTTCTATTTGTCATCGGGTCATAGTACGCAACTCGATGAGAAGGGACTTCCAACTCTACCGGGATTACTGCTTCCGACCCAAAGGAAAGTGAGTAGGGTGTATGGACGGTGGTTGTCTTAAAAGTTGTCCTGTAGGCCCATAAAGCTAGTGGCAACTCATCTACCCATCTGGCTTTGGCCCGCTCTAACCGCTTCTTAAGAATAGATTTAATGACCTTGTTTATTGGTTCGACCTGGCCATTTGACTACGGGTGAGCTACAACAGTGTACCGTTTATCAATCTTGTACTTCTGGCAGAAGTTTCTGAATTCGATGTTGTCAAACTATATCCCATTATCAGTTATGATGGTTTTGGTACCCCAAATCGATTGATGATGTATCTGACCACAAAATGATCACCTTTCTTGCCGTGATCGTTGTTAAAGGTTCAGCTTCCACCCATTTCGTGAAATAGTCCGTGGCGATGATCGCGTACTTAGCTCCTCCTCTGGAAATAGGTAACACTCCAATAATGTCAATCCCCCACATGGCAAACGGCCATAGGCTTACCATCGACTTGAGCTGAGTCGGAGGCGCTCTGGGAATTTTGGAAAATCTTTGACATCTGTCGCAGCGTTGTGAATAATCAGCCGCATCTTTATTCACAGTAGGCCAGAAATATCCATACCATAATACTTTCTTTACTAGGGTTTGGCCTCCAGTGTGGTCCCCACACTCACCTTCATGTACTTCTTGCAGTACATGTTTAATGTCGTCGTGTGCGATACACCGTAATAGGGGCATTGAAAATCCTTGGTGATAAAGGATATCGTCCTATAAAACGTGCAACCTTGCGTCTTACAGCTCGTCTTTCTCTCTTTTTCAACAAGAGGGTTCTATTATTGAGAAAATTCTTGATCGATGTCATCCACGATTCTCTCTCTGGTCGACTTCCAAGGCTAGTTCCGCTTCCATTTGGTCGAAACTCGGTGATTCCAAAACCTCTATCGGAACCATTTCAGTTTCTTTGGGATTATCAGAACTTGCTAGCTTCGCCAGTCGGTCTGCTTTCTGATTTTCCATTCTTGGAATGTGCGTTATGCTGTAATGCTCCAAACTTCCCAACAACTCCTTTACCTATTTGAGATAAGTAACGAGTCGAGGTCCTTTAGCAGTAAATTCCTCCCGAACCTGGCATACAACTATCTTGGAATCACAATATATATCCAGTGTCTTCACTCCCAATTCTTTGGCGAGTTTCAGCCCGGCAATCAGGGCTTCATACTCGGTATCGTTATTAGTAGCAGCAAACTCTAATCGTAATGCATAGTAAATAGATCGTCCTTCAGGAGCTATTAAAACAACTCCGGCTCCGTCCGTATAAAGCTTCTGCAGACTAAGCTCTAACTCTTGGTACAAAGTAACTACCATGTCACCAACAGTTTCCTCTTCGGGAATTGTGAATTCAGCTATAAAGTCAACCAATGTCTACCCCCTTATTGATCTTCGTGGCTGAAAATTCAAATCAAATTGACTCAGCTCGATGTTCCATTTATGTAACCGCCCCGATGCTTCGGGTTTTTGCAACACTTGTCTTAAAGGTTGATCGGTATATACAACTATTGGGTGAGCCTGAAAGTAATGGCAAAGCTTGCGGGAAGCAATCAGGAGGCTATAAGCAAGCTTTTCTATCTTCGGATAATTACGTTCTGCAGCAGCTATCTTTTTGCTAACGTAGTATACAGGCTTTTGGACTTTATCCTCTTCACGTACTAACGCTGTACTTACGGCGTGAGATGATACCGCTAAGTAGACAAATAAATCCTCATGTTCCACAGATTTTGATAATATTGGAGGCTTTTCTAATAAGTCTAATAGATTCTGGAACGCCTCCACACAATCGGGGGTCCACTCAAAATTTTGCTTTCCTCGTTTTATTAGATCGAAGAAAGGTACACACCTATCTGTAACTTTGGAGATAAACCTGCTCGATGCAGCAACTTTTCCGGCCAAGCTTTGAACGTCTTTGATCTTTCGTGGTTCTTCAATATCCCTTATTGCTGCTGTTTGGCTAGGATTTATCTCAATTCCTCGAGAACTCATTATAAACCCAAGGAATTTTCCAGATGCGACCCCAAATGAGCATTTTAGGGGGTTTAACTTCATTCCATACCTTCGAAGAATATCAAACATTTCAGCTAAGTCCTTGTATGGTCGGAAGATTGTTTAGACTTCACAAGCATGTCATCCACGTAGACCTCCATGGTTTTCCCGATTTGATTATAAAACATGCGGCTGACCAAGCGCTGGTACGTGGCTCCTGCATTCTTTAACCCAAATGGCATTACCATATAACAATATAACCTCAAGTCTATGATGAAACTTGTATGCTCTTGATCTGACATGTGCATGGGAATTTGATTACCTAGAATAGGCATCCATAAAGGATAAAAGCTCGTGCCCGGCTGTCGAATCTACTAGCTGATCAATTCTGGGGAGAGGAAAGCTATCCTTCGGGCAGGCCTTATTCAAATCAGAAAAGTCGATACATGTACGCCACTTCCTGTTTGACTTTTTGACCAGGACTGGATTTGATATCCAGTCGGGATATTTCGAATCCTTAATGAATCCATTATCTTTTAATTTCTCTACCTCTTCTTTCAAAGCTGCTGACTGCTCTGGGCCTAACATCCGTCTTTTTTGTTTGACTGGTGGGTGCTTCGGATTAATAAACAAAGAGTTGCTCATTATGGCAGGCGAAATCCCACACATGTCAGCGTGAGTCTAGGCAAACGCATCCAGATTTGCCCTTAAAAAATCAGCCAACTCTTTCGCCCGAACTGGATCTAGTTGCGAGCCTATCTTTAGTACTTTTGTCGAATCTGTTTCATCAATAGGTATGTCTACTGTTATCTCGTTGGGAGTCGCCTTCCAATCCTCGGGTTCTCTATCCTCTCTGGGATCTATATCCTCGAGCACATCTTAGGACAGCTCTCTTGGGGCTGGACCCCTTAATTGTTATGCTGAGTTCTCCTTCGGAGGGGCTAAATCATCCTTAGTTTCTATATTCAACCCCTTCATTAACATCTTCAACTCCGTCATGTAACAAGCTCGTCCCATAGCTTGGTCTCCCCTCACAACCCCAATTCCTGTGTCAATCGGGAATTTAAGCAGTAAGCACCAAGGTGCAATACATGCCCTAAACTCGGCGAGGGTCGGTCGGCCTAGGAAGGCATTGTAGGGCGGCTCCACATCCAAAACTACAAACGGCAGGATCCTCACTCTCTGGCGATCTCCCTGCCCTAATGTCATTAGTAATTCTACATAGCCTATCGTAGCCATTGATGCTCCGTTGAAGCCACATATCCATCCTTCGCATGGCTTTAGATCCTTTGCTTCAAGTCTAATTTATTCAAAAGCTTTCTTGAAGAGGATATTGACCGAGCTCCCGTTGTCCACCGACACTTTATGGACTAAAGCAGGGCCAATTATCATGGTAATTACTAGTGGATCTTCAGTTGGGGATTGAACTCCGGAATCATCTCCACTGCAGAATATGACATTGTCTGACATCGTCTTTTGTTGTTTTACTAGAGTAATGTCTTCGAGGCTACTACATTCTCCTACCTCAAAATGCTTGGCGGCATTGACGTACTGATCCATCGCTTTGAAACTATGACCAACTAGGTGGGGTCCTCCTACATTGGTATTAATAACGATCCCCTTACCTTTCTGTCGGGCTGTGGGTTTTGAAGTAGGTTGGTTTTGGTCCGGGGCTTGCCCCCTGTCCCTTGGGGCTACCTTTTACTCGTCCAACTTCCCTTCCCGCAGCAATCTTTCAACTATATCTCTCAAATGATGGCATTTGTTGATGGAATGACCGTGGGTTCCATGGAACAAACAAAACTTTCCCGTTGCGATCTCTTTCTCAGTGGAGTCTCTGGGTAGTGGTTTTTTGTACTGCAATATGCTATATGTATCCAAGTAAATATTCTCCAACGTATCATTTAACAGTGTGTAGTTTTCAAAAGTCCGGAATCTGGATCTTTTACTAGAAATATTCCCTTGGTTTCTATTCCTTCTATTGTCGTTCCCATTCCTGTTGCTATTACCTTCGCTTTGGTTGCCAATATTTACCTCAACCTTCCCTGAACTGTCACCAGATTGTTTCACAACAACATTAATTTGGACACCTTCCCTCGAGGCCCCTTCGGACTTTCTCTTCCTATTTGCATGAGCTTCTTCTCTCCTTAAGCGGATATTAGCTTTTTCATAGAACAGTTCTCTAGTAGGAGGCGGTTTCCCAGACAAGTAATACCTGAATTCTGTGTCAGGGTCAAACCCTTCTATCAAGGCCATCAGAATAGTGGGCTCATGAGGATCACTAACTTCGGTGACGGCCAGGTTGAAGCGATCTAAATATGACTTCAAAGATTCTCATGAGGCCTGTTTAATCCGTGACAAATCTATAACGCTCTGGGACTTTCGGGCATGAAGTCGAAACTGGTTCATGAAGCACTCACTCAATTCTGTGATATTTGATATTGACTGGGGAAGGAGCCGGGTGAACCACATTAAAGCCACGTCTTCAAGATAAATTGGAAAGGCTTTGCATTTTACAGTATCTGGAGCTGCTGCAGCATTCATGAACCATGCATACCTCATCAGATGCTGCCCTGGGTCCATTCATCTTAAATATCGATCCATCTGAGGCAAGTTGAACCGCCGAGGGAACTGGAAATCCAATATATCATCTGTTATACCTCCGGCTTTTATACATAATCCGACGCACTATCTCCCATACATCGACATTTGTTAATGTCTGCACCGGTTCTCTAGGTCTAATATTCGGATTACCCCTATGCTCCTGATTAGGGGATAACCTCATATTTCTAGCGGTGGCTGCTCTACATTGCTCCCTACACTCCCGGTCGATCTCAGGAGGGAGGGGCTGAAGAAGTTGTTGTTGCGTAGGATTAGTAATGTTAGGATCCCTAGGTAGAACGTGGGATCCACGCATGGGCAACAACATAGGCTCTTTTAAGCTTGGATCATCAAGCCCTAACACACGAGCACAGTCTTCGCGGGATCCAAAAGATCCAAAAGTCAGCTGATCAAGGTTTTGAGGTCGTTCTAGTGGTCTTCTTTCATGAGGACGTCCCTCATCTGAAGAAGATGAATCGTCTATAGCAAGGCGACGTGTTGGGGAAGATGTCTTTTGCCTCCAGAGCTCTTGGAGTTCTCTACTCATAGTGATCATGTTTTCCTGCATGCGAAAACTGTCATGCCTATGGGCTTCCAATGCCTCCTTAGTACTCTGGAGCATGTCAAGGAAGCGTGAAAATCCTCCTTGGGTGACGGGTGCAGATGGATCAAGCTGATCATTGGTCATAGCGGTTGGAATCAGAGCATTGGAGGGGACTCGAGTAGAAGTTCCAGCTTCACTCTGGATCGGATCGGATTAGAGCAAGGTACTAGGACTGCACCGGTTCGGATGGGGGGAGTGAGTGACTTCAACATCTTCTGATCGGCTCGGATCGGTATCACCTGCTCAGATCGGACCTTCCTTACCGGAGCGGCCTGCTCTAGAATCTTGTCCACGCGACCTCGTCAATACCGTGGCTTGTTGATTGTCTCTAGCAACATTCTCCGCACCGCCTTGCACTTCTTTTCCTTTCATTTTGGCCATAGTGTTCAATTCTTCAATGATTCACCAAAAAGTATTTAAGGATGCCAAAAAACGGAGGATTAACTTCTTTGAACTTTGAAAGTCCAAATAGTAGAATGATAATCACAAAAAGCGAAGAATTCAAAGATTTCTCAGTGAAAGCATCAAAATGTTAGATCCAAAATTGGCTCTAACACCCAAATTAACGATAATTCTAATAAAATGAAATCAAAATTAGGATAGAGACACAAGATTTATAGTAGTTCGGCGTTAAAGAGCGTACATCCACTTTATATCACTTGGATTAATGATATGAATGCAATTACAACAAGATTCTCACTCAATCAATACATACATTCACTCAATAATCTTTGAGACATGCTCTAAGTAATGATTTGAATGGGATTAAGGTACCGAAATTCGGTTCGGAAGAATGCTTGAGTTCTGAGAATGCTAAAAGATCCTTCCAAATGCCTCTTGGTGGTGTATTTATAGGTGAAAAATCCTCTTGGAATCGGATCGGTTCAGATCCACGTGGCATCCATCCCATCACTTTCGAGTTCGGATGGATTCTGGTGATGACAGCATATCTGGTTAGTAGCAAACATGGGTAGAACGCGTGTATAACCGCCCCGAATATCAAGGGAACGTGGGAGCGAGTGTTGTTGCAGTTCCGGATTCAGATCGGATGGGCTGGTAAAAAAAGGGGGTCGGATCTGCCTTGTCTCTTCCGATCCGGTCCGCCTGCATCCTGTCTTTCCTTGCTTTGTGTTGGTTTGCTTCTACCCAGAGAATTCCGTTCCGATCCGGTTATCTGGCAGGGTGCTCTTCATTGTTTGAGTCTTTAACTTTATGTAGCCTATTTCACAAAGCAGGCTAACATTAATTATTTATTTATTTACTAATTAATTAATTTATTGAAATAAATATGTACAAATTTTATTTTTATAAACTAAATATTTGAAAATAGCGACTATAACACTATCATTATAATAAAAGTTCTATAAATCTAAATAGCGATTTTAATACTACTATTATAATTAGTGTTTTATAAATCAAATATAGTGATTATAATGTTACCGTTACAATCAATGTTTCTCCGTAAAAGAAGTGGATTCTTAGATTGAATCTGAGAGTTGCGTAAGCGATGTTTGTTAGAAGTCGTGGGCTTTGACTATTTCAATGTTAAGAATGTCGTTCAGTTAAGGTCTGAGATGTAACGACTCGGAAATTCAAATGTGTTAAATTAATATAGTTAATGAATATTTAACTAAGACATGTATTGACAATTAAAAATTTGTTGAAAACTGATTCAATTATCTCAATTGACTCCGATCGTAAATCAATACTGATAGAAAATCAATTTGTAAACTTGTACTATGAATAATTTGGAATCATTTCATTATTCGAATCGTGTTCTAAAATAGTATTTTTTATAGGAAAAATATCACTTTCGCAAATAATCTCGGAATTCGATGATACCACTTTCATCTTATCTGAAATAGTAAAGTGTTACAAAATCTAAAATTTCGCGCCAACCGAATGATCCAGAGGATTGTGCGAAATTGAAACGTCCAACGGTGAATTTAATCAAATAAAGAAATGAAAATAAGAAAGAAAGGAAAAATTAAATTAAAAAAAAAACTATTCTAAATTAAAATAAAAAGGAAAAGAGTGCAAAAAGAAAAAAAATCAACATGTGTTCATGTGTCAAGGCAACTATTACATGCATATTTCCCCTTTTACTTTCCTTTTATTTCGTTTCCCTGCTCATTCACATTGCCTTCACAAACACAATACCCTTTCTTTCTTTTATTTCCTTGTATTTTTTCCGAATTGAAAAATGGCAGCTGAAAGTCGATTTCCCCTTTTTCTTCCACAAATCAATCGCGCCTTCTTCTCACTCTTCTATTTGCAAACCCTTGAGCCTTGAGAAACACCTCACCCAGTCCCCTATTTCCCTCTTAACCAATCTTTATCCCAATCCAAGTCAATAAAATTCTGGATAAGGAGGGGCGATCGAAAAACTAATGTTGTTGGTAGCCAGTCTCGAAGGAACATCGTGAGTGCTTGGAGAAGGGTTTAGATGAGGCGCGAGATGGGGATTTGCAAGTTGTGGTCGTTGGGGATCCGCGTCACTGTTGGTTGTGGGAAGTCGTGGTCACGAATTGAAAGGAGGAATCGAGTGAGGGGTTCATGCTTGGGATAAATGGTGGTAGGTATGGTGAAATCCGTGGTTGTAGAGTGAAGGTTGATGTTGTGTTCACTATAAATGATTTTTTTGTGGTGTGGATGTTGGAGTTGCCGGCAGTGAGGGAATCATTTTGTGGAGGTTGTGATTTTGGGTTTCCTGAATGGTTTATAGATGAAGATAATGGAGGCAGGGGATCGGTTATGGCTGTGGGTTTGAACCAGAGTGTTTATGCCTTGAATAGAAGAAGCTTATTGTGGGTAATTAGTTAAATAAAATTTTCTTTTTCTTCCATTGAGTGATTGATCATTTTATGATTAATTGATAACTTATTAAACTGATATCTCAATTGTATTAGATATGAACCGAGTGTCATTCGATGTATTGGACTCCAAAGAGCGAATCTACACCGTGGACTTGAATTTGTGAAATTCCAAGTCTTTTGGAGTTTAGGCTAAAATCAAATATCGTTTGGTTTTAGTTTAATATCCAGTCGCTTCGACAATAGTCTCAAATCAAGGTGAGTTTCCCCTCACGCACGACTAGCATTTTTATCAAGTGAATTTAATCTTTTGAAATGATATATGAAATGTTAGGATGCATTAGAAAATTCACAATTGTTACCATATGACTTGCGCACATGTGACACACACACACATAAATGACATAAATAGCACAATATAAATTGCTACATGATTGACTGTTACGTTTGTTATCGTGTGATGTTATATTTATTTCATTTTGTTTTCACACTGCAAGTACCCTTAGATTTAGGAAAAATCACCATGGGTTGAAATGATACATACCTGAACGACTGCATAGATTCAGGAAGTAAATTCGAATTGATTTGTGATGCGGGTTGAAATGATAAATACCTGGGATTCGAATTTAAAATAAAAACGGACTGAAATGATAAATATCTGTATCACTTGACCATTGCATAGAAAATTATATACAGACACCATGGCAAATAAATATAAATTATTTTCAGAAATTTATAAGCATGTATCTATTTTGAAATTAAGATTTGAAATAAATTTTTAACTTGAGTGTATGAATTAAAGAAAGTTGTTTTAGTGAATGAATTTAACATGGTTTTTCTTCTAAGTTGGATTTGTTATTCAGAGATAATTTTATTTTCAAATTTTTTTTTATAAATATGTTGCCTTATCAAATTGACGGCTGATATTTAGTGTATATCTTAAGTTTAAAATTTATGTTTCAAATATTTAAATTTGAATTCATATGTAGAACTTAAATGATTTGAGGAATGGTTTTAACAAACTTTAAAATTAGGTTGTTGTTTTAAAAGTAAAATATAAAATCTTTATTTAGGATTGCAAATGGTTTAAAATTCAAAATTTACTTAAATTTACTGACCAAAGAGATTTGATTTCATTTAAATAAAAATCTTGTTAAGATTAAACACTTAAATTGATTTAAATGATATGTTTTTATAGAATATATTTAAGTAATAAAACCTTTTCTTATGCTGGTTTAAAACCAATGAAATGAATGAATCTAGAATGCAAATTCCGAATTGAATTTAAGCATTTAAATGGAATTCAAGTTATGGTCTAACTGAACACTTTGTTTTAGAGTTGAAATTTATGCCAGTTGATCTTAAGTTAAACGAATTTAACTTCGTAACTTGATTAATAATTAAGTCAGAATTTGGAAATTTCGGATTTGGATTGGATTATTTCTGAAATAAATACTATATATTTTATAACTAGTATATAATATTTATTGCTTCTTATTTGAACTATTTATATTAAACTTATCGATTTTAATCAAACTATTTGGCATATAAACTTAATTATTTTATATTAAATCTATTTATTTATTTTAAAATTATTTATACTAAACTTATCTATTTTATTTCAACAAATTTTATATTGAACCTATTCATTTTACTTAAGCTATTTTGTATCGAACTTATTATTCTATTTAAATTGTTTATATTTAACTACTTTAAACTAAAATATATATTTCCAGTCCGAGCAATTGAAATCATAGAAGATTGATTATAAAGATTAAATTGATTAACGATATATTTGTGATATGTCGAACATGAAGCTTGAAAATGAGTTTATTCGTAAATTAGAAATTGAAGTGGTATCGAATGAAATTCTGATGATGAATCGATTGTAAATATAAATTTGGATTTGAAGTGATATGGAATTATTGAATCGATTTTGAGAAATTGATAATAAAATCAATATTTGATGTTAACTGATTTTTGATATTGGAATATGATTTTAAATGTAATGGTCATGGTGTGAAAAAATGTAAACATTTGGTTGTTAAAGAGACGGGAGTCGGTATTGTCATACTCTCTGCCAATATCGATACCACTTTAACAACTGTGCACGTGGTAGAGAATCCAAAATGAAGTAGGTTGGTATGGAGGCGATTACTGGATTGAAGAAAGAGAACGATGATGGATTGGCCTTGACCTTCAGGTCATAATTAAAAAGACTAAAATAGGTGTTGTACCGTGACTAAGTGAGGTCGCACCTACGATCGGACACGCTTCTTCGATACCATCTCTTACTATTGTGATTGGTTGGTGGCCACCTTTGATTATGGGAGTGTGTTCCGAGGTGGGCGGTAGTTGATAATATGCGTTACCACCGGTCCGGGCATGCAAATGGTAGAATTTTACCCTGGGTATTCCTCGGTACCTTGTCATATTTATCCTGATCGAGCCCCCAACGATTTTGATGTAGCATTTTTGTATCGCGACGCATCCCTATCTACCGACGTACTGATGTTTTATATGCAATGTGTACGACAATGTCTGTAAACGACGTAAGGGTAAAAATGTAATCCCCCTTATGTTATTTTATTTATATTTACTTTACTGAATAGACACTATTATAATAGCATGTTATATTATATATATAGTTCTATGGATCCTTAGAGGATGTGAATCCCAAACACCCTCTAAGTTGTTGATGCATTTCATTGGGCATTTCACTTGAGTTAATTCACTTATATGAGATTGTTAGTCCTAATCGAGTGTTTTAGGTTCTTGCATGATGCTCGAGTCAGACTGAGTATTACAGCTTTGAGCTCTCATCTTTTGGAGCAAGAGATTTTGGAAGACTCCTCTATTGATTTCTATTCCCGTAAATTCCATATGTATTTGAAAATCGAATGTATTTAGTTTCCGTTGTATTTATTTATAAAAACTGTGATATATTGTAATGATTTTTTTCATTGTGAGATGTTGTAATATTTATGTGTCTGATTCTGTGATTTGATTCGTATTAAACCCCATAGCAATAACAATCTATCATTTTGAACAATTCGAGTTGGTTTAATTACCAACTTTTGGAGTGGACAAAAAGTCAGGTCGTTACATTTGGTATTAGAGCGAGGTTTACAAAACCTTAGCTTTTGGGGCTTAAAGTCATTAGAGATAGGGTGATAACACCATAGAATGAGGAATCGTCACTCAAATCACTCTCGAGAGAGAGTATCTTGAAAATGTAGGTTGTTTAAAGTTTAATTTTTTCTGAAATTCTCTTCCGTTTGAAGATATAGAAGTATGCTTCGGATTTTCTAAGTCAACATCAGTAAGATGTCTTTAAATAATAATTTGTGAACAAATGACTTTATTAAAATGGAAGGGCATAAGCTTAATATTAATCATATTCAATAAGCAATATTTGAAATTTGGAATTCCTATTCGAACGACTGTGAAATATAAATGTTATTCTTGAATAATTATAATTGAAATATTATTTAATTGTGAGTGGAATATTTATGAATTCATAAGGCAATGATGGCTTGAGATATAAATAAAGTTAAATCATGTTCGCCAAGTTAATAAAAGTGATTTGTATTCTTTAAGTATGGTTATTTGAAAATAAATTTCAAAGATTATTTAACCTATGGTAATATTAAGAATGGGAAGGAATAATAATGGCTTGAATCTAATTAGGATTGAATTCAAAATAGACCTGAGTGGTATTTAATTTTTTAATAATATTTGAAACTTATTAAATGTGAATTTAAGTATAAGCTTTAAATGATCCAAGATATAGGTTGAATGATCCGTAACTTAAATGAACTATTGAATATGTTAAGAATTATAAATAATATATGTGTTTGAGAATATAAATTTATATGAGTTTCGTTGTTAACTTATAAGCCAATGTACTTGGAAATGAACTGAATAAAAATATAATAAATGAACAAGTGGGGTAGATATATAATCTCCTTATTTGAAATCTTATACTGGAATTGTACAAAGAATATTATTTTGGTATATATACATTTTGGAAATGAGTATATGTCTTTGTTTTAAAAATAATAAGAGGTTCAAGTATTTATTTGAAGTCAAGATTGGACTATCAAGCATGTAAGATTTTGAATATATGCCTAGCTAACGTATATACTAAATCCTATATGTACTTGATGGATATAGAATCACACTCTAGTTGCTTGAAAATAATTCTGGGATGATCGCAACGTCACCAACGTTCATTTTCAGGTTTCGAAAGTGAGATAAGTGTACAATTCCAGTTGAGACATTGAGTTGGTACTTAAAAATATTTTGATAAATGTTAGGAAGTTCTAATGGAAATATGAGAATACTATTTTGATAAATAAATATGAAAAAGATATGATCATATCTTTTGTACAATTGTTGTAAGATATTAGATAAACTTGCAGGAATGTCTTAAAGTTAATTTGTAGTTTGAGATAATTAATAACTTGAGTGTAGTTTCTAATAAAAGAGAAATGAACCTTGTAAATAAATGTAAGAACGATAAATGAAGTGTTTTGCTAATGAACTTAATATCAGATGTAAACGTGAACTGTAATTAGAACCATAAGTATTGAATGAATTCAATCTAGGTGAAAAAGGGAACTTAATTCAATTTATTTTATTGATAATTGAATAATAAATAGTAGAACTGACTGTGTTTTGAAAACAAGGGTAGGTGTTGTTTTTTTTTTCTCATTAATAAAACGCCTTTTATAGGCTACCAGGAATCAAACAATGCGAGGTACTTAGATAAATTCAAGTTCACAAATACCCTTCTACTGTAATATCAGTGGCCATGCAAATTGGTGACGTGCAAGACTTGAGTGCACCCCTGACTATGCTTATGAAGCTAGTGGATTTGCCGCATGGGAAATTCAACCTATTTCTGTTTCGGCCTTTGTGATGTGAATCCTAAACGTGCATTAATAAGTAAAAAAAACTACAAAACCGAAATGAAAAAAAAAACTACCAAACTGAAATTAAAAAAAAATGCAAAACTGAAATGAGAAAAAAACTCCAAAACTGAAATGAAAAAAAAAACTGCAAAACTGAAATGAGAAAAAAACTGCAAAACTGAAATGAAAAAAAAAACTGCAAAACTAAAATGAAAAAAAAAACTGCAAAATTGAAATGAAAAAAAAATTGCAAAACTAAAAAGAAATAAAATAATAATATACTGCTGCAATAGCAGCAGCAGTGGCAAGGCTGCTGCCATGAGCAGCAGCTATTAAAAAGAAAAAGAAGTCATTGAATCTTTCATCGATGATTTCAGCAATTGACTATCTTTAACCCCTTGGCATCTAAAATATGTTTGAAGTAGAGTATAAATATTTACTGTACTAACCTTGTTCTCCAATTATAAACCTCATAATGGGTAAAATTCTTGCCTCGTTATTGACAAGGTGCAATGTTTTATGAAAATAGTAAAACACAAGATAATACATAAAATATTTAGATTATAAGTGATAAGTTTCAATACCTTAATATATATGAAAATTACTACGTTTGGCATTGCATTTTGCAGTAGCATTGTTGAGGAAATCAGTTTGGAGAGCATTAGATTGTCATGAAGCATACATTTCATTTGTCTAAATTAAGAAACCCATTAACCATAATGATGGCATGTATTGTTAAAAGAATTTTAATTTAATATATAACATGTTATCTAAATTATTTTGCTTTGTATATATTTATATATATGTTTGATTCTAATTTGTTTTTGAGTATTTTAGTAGGTGGCAATGGCGTGCGCTTCAGTTTGGAGCTCGCTTTTGCGCTATTTTGCTAAAAATAAACAAACATGCTTAAAACGCTAAATAAGGTGCGTATTCTAGTTTAAATATCTCATTTGGGTTTATTTTGTTTTGTTTCCCTATTATTTGGGATGCCTCATCATGTGGATGAGATGTATATTAATAAATATTGTGTTGTAAATTTTTCCAATCGATCCATACAATGGAGATGCTACCAAAATTTTCCGTAAATTTCGGGTGGTAGAAAAATTTTGAGCCTGTAAAATTTCCATAACTTATATTATTTGAATAAGTTTAAAAACTATGTATAGGCTTTACAAATCAAAGTATTTATAAAAACTATACTTAGGTACGATTCTATGTGACATTCCTTTTCGAGGACGAAAAATTCTAAGTGGGGGAGAGTGTAACGACTCGAAAATTCAAATGTGTTAAATTAATATAGTTAATGATTATTTAACTAAAACATGTATTGACAATTAAAAATTTATTGAAAACTAATTCAGTTATCTCAATTGACTCCGATCGTAAATCAATATTGATAGAAATTCCATTTGTAAACTTGTACTATGAATAATTTGGAATCATTTCATTATTCGAATCATGTTCTACAATAGTATTTTTATACGAAAAATATCACTTTCGCAAATAATCTCAGAATTCGATGATACCGCTTTCATCGTTCCTGAAATAGTAAAGTGTTATAAAATCTAAAATTTCTCGCCAACCGAATGATCCAGAGGATTGTGCAAAATTGAAACGTCCAACGGGGAAACTTAAGCAAATAAAGAAATGAAAAGAAGAAAGAAAGGAAAAATTAAATAAATAAAAAAACTAATCTATAAAAAGGAAAAGAGTGCAAAAAGAAAAAAATCAACACGTGTTCATGTGTCATGGCAACTACTACACGCGTATTTCCCCTTTTATTTCGTTTTCCTGCTCATTCACATTGCCTTCACAAACATAGTACCCTTTCTTTCTTTTATTTCTTTGATAATATTGTCGGGTTGAAAAATGGCAACTAAAAGTCGATTTCCCCTTTTTCCACAAATCAATCGCGCCTTCTTCTCACTCTTCTGTTTGCAAACCCTCGAGCCTCGAGAAACACCTCACCCAGTCCCCTATTTCCCTCTTAACCAATATTTTCCCAATCCAAGTCAATAAAATTCTAGATGAGGAGGGGCAATCGAAAAACAATTGCTGTTGGTAGCCAGTCTCGGAGGAACATCGCGAGTGCTTGGAGAAGGGTTTTGGTGAGGCGCGAGATGGGGATTTGCGAGTTATGGCCGTTGGGGATCCGCATCACTGTTGGTTGAGTGAAGTCATGGTTGCGAATTGAAAGGAGGAATCGAGTGATAGGTTCATGCTTGAGATAAATGGTGGTAGGTACGGTGAAGTTTGTGGCAGTAGATTGAAGGTCGATGTTGTGTTCACTGTAAATGATTTTTTTGTGGCGCGAATATTGGAGTTGTCGGCAGTAAGGAAATCGTTTTAAGGACGTTGTGATTTTGGGTTTGCTGAATGGTTTAGTGATGAAGATAATGGAGGCAGGGGATCTGTTATGGCTGTCGGTATGAACCAGAGTGTTTTTGCCTTGAATAGAAGAAGCTTATTGTGGGTAATTAGTTAACTAAATTTTTCTTTTTCTTCCATTGAGTGATTGATCATTTTATAATTAATTGATAACTTATTAAACTGATATCTCAATCATATTAGATACGAACCGAGTGCCATTCAATGTATAGGACTCTAAAGAGCGAATCTACACTGTGGACTTGAATTCGTGAAATTCTAAGTGTTTTAGAGTTTAAGCTAAAATCAAACATCGTTTGGTTTTAGTTTAATATCCAGTCGCTTCGACAACAGTCTCAAATCAAGGTGAGTTTCCCCTCACTCACGACTAGCATTTTTATTAAGTGAATTTAATCTTTTGAAATGATATATGAAATGTTAGGATGCATTAGAAAATTCATGATTGTTACTATATGACTTGCGCACATGTGACACAAACACAAATGACATAAATAACACGATATAAGTTGCTATGTGATTGACTGTTACGTTTGTGGCTGTGTGATGTTGTATTTATTTCATTTTGTTTTCACACTGAAAGTTCCCTTATATTTAGGAAAAATCACCATGGGTTGAAATTATACATACCCGAATGATTGCATAGATTGAGGAAGTAAATTCGAATCGATTTGGGATGCAGGTTGAAATGATAAATATCTGGGATTCGAATTTAAATTAAAAATGGATTGAAATGACAAATATATGTATCACTTAACCATTGCATAGAAAATTATATACGGACACCGTTGTCGATAAATATAAATTATTTTCAGAAATTTATAAGTATGTATCTATTTTGAAATTAAGATTTGAAATAAATTTTTAGCTTGAGTGTATGAATTCAAAAAAGTTTTTTTTTAACAAAAGAATTTAACATGATTTTTCTTCTAAGTTGGATTTGTTATTCAGTGATAATTTTATTTTCAAAAAAAATTATAAATATGTTGCCTTATCAAATTGATGGTTGATATTTAGTGTATATCTTAAGTTTAAAATTTATGTTTCAAAATTTTAAATTTGAATTTATATGTTAAACTTAACTAATTTGAGGAATGGTTTTAACAAACTTTAAAATTAGGTTGTTATTTTAAAAGTAAAATATAAAATCTTGATTTAGGATTGCAAATGGTTTAAAATTCAAAATTTACTTAAATTTACTAACCGAAGAGATATGATTTCATTTAAATAAAATTCTTATTAAGATTAAACACTTAAATTGATTTAAATGATATGTTTTTGTAGAATATATTTAAGTAATAAAACCTTTTTTATGTTGGTTTAAAACCAATGAAATGAATGAATCTAGAATGCAAGTTCCAAATTGAATTTAAGCATTTAAATGGAATTCAAGTTATGGTCTAACTGAACACTTCGTTTTAGAGTTGAAATTTATGCCAGTTGATCTTAAGTTAAACGAATTTAACTTCGTAACTTGATTAAAAATTAAGTCAGGATTTTGAAATTTCGGATAATTGATTTGGATTGGATTATTTCTGAAATAAATACTATCTATTTTATAACTATTTTATAACTAGTATACAATATTTATTACTACTTATTTGAACTATTTATATTAAACTTATCGATTTTAATTAAACTATTTGGCATATAAACTTAATTATTTTATATTAAATCTATTTATTTATTTTAAAATTATTTATACCAAACTCATCTATTTTGTTTCAACAAATTTTATATTGAACTTATTCATTTTACATAAGCTATTCTGTATCGAACTTATTGTTCTATTTAAATTGTTTATATTTAACTAATATATATATATATTTCCAATCGAAGCAATTGAAATCAAATACGATTGATTATAAAGATTAAATTGGTTAACAGTATATTTGTGATATGTCGAACATAAAGCTTGAAAATGAGTTTATTCGTAAATTTGAAATTGAAGTGGTATCGAATGAAATTTTGATGATGAATCGATTGTAAATATTAATTTGGAATTTGAAGTGATATGGAATAATTGAATCGATTTTGAGAAATTGGTAATAAAATCAATATTTGACGTTAATTGATTTTTGATATTGGATTATGATTTTAAATGTAATGGTCATGGTGTGGAAAAATGTAAACGTTTTGTTGTTAAAGAGACCGAAGTCGGTATTGTCATACTCTCTACCGATATCTATAACACTTTAACAACTGTGCATGTGGTGGAGAATCCAGCACAAAGTATGTTGGTATAGAGGCATTACTGGATTGAAGAAAGAGAACGATGATGGAATGGCCTTAACCTTCGGGTCATTATTAAAATGACTAAAACAGGTGCTATACCGTGACTAAGTGAGATTGCACCTCCGATCGGACACGCTTCTTCGATACCTTCTCTTGCTATTATGACTGATTGGTGGCCACATTCGATTATGGGAGTGTGTTCCGAGGTGGGCGGTAGTTGCTACTATGTGTTACCACCAGTCCGGGCATGCAAATGGTAGAATTCTACCCTGGGTATTCCTCGGTACATTGTCATATTTATCCTCATCGAGCCCTCTACGATTTTGATTTAGCATTGTCATATCGCGGCGCATCCCTATCTACCGACGTACTGGTGTTTTATATGCAATGTGTACGATAATGTCTGTAAACGGCATAAGGGTAAAAATGTAATCCCATTTACATTATTTTATTTATATTTACTTTACTGAATAGACACTATTATAATAGCGTGTTATATATATATATATATATATATATATATAGCCCTACGGATCCTTAGAGAATGTGAATCCCAAACACCCTCTAAGTTATTGTTGCATTTCATTAGGCATTTCACTTGAGTTAATTCATTTATATGAGATTGTTAGTCCTGACTCGAGTGTTTTATGTTCTTGCATGATGCTCGGGTCAGACCGTGTATTACATCTTTGAGCTCTCATCTTTCGGAGCAAGAGATTTTGGAAGACTCGTCTATTGATTTCTTTTTCCGTAAATTCCATATGTATTTGAAAATCGATTGTATCTAGTTTCCGCTGTATTTATTTATAAAAACTGTGATATATTGTAAAGACTTTTTTACATTGTGAGATGTTGTAATATTTCAGTGTTTGATTCTGTGATTTGATTCGTATTAAACCCCATAGCAATAATAATCTGTCATTTTGAACGGTTCGAGTTGGTTTAGTTACCGACTTGGAGCGGACATAAAGTCAGGTCGTTATATGAGAGGTAATTATACCCCAGCTTGACTGACTGCATGATTGACGGAGAAATGGTTAAGGTTCGGTAGCAAGGATTGGTTAGTGATATCGTTAGTTAACAAATGATTTATGGTTTGAGTTATAGTAACGATGTTTTATAACATCAGTTTAATTTAAAGGCTTTTTGAAATGTTTTCCCTAAATAAAATGAGAGATATTTTCTATGCATAGAAAATGAAATGAATTGGTCAACAAGGAATTAAGAAATGGAAGATGGAAATATTTTCCGATGTTAATAAGAGATATTTTCTGAATATAGAAAATAAGGATTCGTGAATATTTAAAAATGTTTTCCAACTGGAATAAGAGATATTTTCTCGAATAAAGAAATTAGGATATTGGAATCTTTTCCTAGAATCAACAGAGAAAATGGAGCTTTGAAAGAATACAAAAGACGGGAAATGGGAATTGGTAATGATAATGTAATAAGGAATTAATTTAACAAGGGGCCAGTGTTGTTTGATGGTTGATCGTTAGAATTTCCATTTGGAAATAGGATCATTGGTTGTACGGATGTTTTCTTTAAGTTTGATTTATTTTATACCTCTGTTGTCAATACGAAGTAACCGGGATCAGATTTGATAACCACTATGTATTGGCATAAGCGTTACGAATCAACTTATGCTGAAGATAATTGAAAACGAAGTAAAGTGCAAGGACCGTTCTGTTAACCTTAGGTAGAAATTTCCCAAGATGGATCAATAGAATGGTGCCTTCGGTTTGTCCAGTCCTAGGGCAACATATATGGACGAATGTTTGACAATGTGACATTCAAAGAATGGTGGCCAGATGTTCTGAAAGATAATCGTGACCTCAAGCCTCATCAACAGGGAAATGAAAAAAATCGGGCAGGCAGTTAGCCCTGTGTGGGTCGGGTTGCAAGATGTTCTTGTTGAAACCAGTGTATTCCCCTCTAGAGATATACTATCGGATGGTGGTTCCATACCTTGTCAAGTTGGAAATCCAATCTCTAATAAGCGCCCTATTGTTTTTGATTTTATATTATATATGGAACGTGAGATGCAAGCGTTTCTCTAGATTCTATTCACTTATTGTAGACACTATTGTAATATCACTGGATTTGATATCAAAAATATTTTTGGTTATCGTAAGGTAAAAACCATCTGTGTTTTTGTATGGATCGGTCTTACGATTATCATTTCTTTCGAAAGGATTTTTAGATACACAAGTGGTTGGAGTTTACTCACTCCAGTCCTATGACTGACCCAAAGTTTATTTTGTTTGTTTTCCCTAAACCCTTGGGTGCCCAAATTTTGTACGGGCAGTCAAGTAGTCGCGATTTTATAGATTCACTTGGAGGAGTTTGAAGCAGGAGGTTTCACCAGTTAACTATAAACTATCATATTTTTCGCTATATGTTCGTATCTGGAAACAGGTGTTTATAACTATTCCAGAAATAGATATTGTGCTCTGATGATGGTATGCATATAAAGTTATTGATTTGAATTTCAAAGTTTAAGTTATTTAATATATTTTATTCGTTCTGATGTGAGTTTTGATCTTCGTTTTCTTCTATTCTAATATTTCTTTCTTTCTATTTCTCATACTCTAACTTCTTTCTAATAATGATTCGTATTTCTATGCAATTTGGGTTAGACGTGTGGTGTTATAAGTCAACTCAAAGAGTACGGAAATTCAGGCCATTACAGGGAATGTCATCTATAAACAAAAGTTTGGCCACGTCAATCTCTGCTCTCTCATGAATATTGTTTGCTCCTTTCACATAAGTTATAGTTGACATAAACCTTTCGACCAATAGCAGATCAAGAGAAAAGGAGCTGAAGTCCGGATATTTTCAAATGTTATTTGCATCGAAGAGCATAAATGAGCCCTTGAACGAGGTAACCGTATTATCATCAAGGGTAGTTTGAAGAAAGGAAGACAGCCTTTGTTTGGCATCATTAATCACGCCAGCAGCTTTTTCCAAGGAGGCCACATTCTTGTCAAGCTTGCTCTTAAGAGAGGCGTTCTTCTCCTTGAAAAGAGAATTTTCTTCTTGTAAAGAATAGCGATTAGAATTAAGTGCAATAATTTCTTCTGTAGACCTTTACAAAGTCTCCCTTCGGGTTCTAACTTCCTTAATTAAAGACATATTGATTGTTTTCTCCTTAACTACCGAAGACTTTGCTTTAGCAAGGGAATTTTCTAACGATTTATGTTCTCTCGTCGTACCTTCGTCAGCATTGGTAAGAGAGGAAATTTCTTCTTTCATGTAAAGATTTTCTTCCTTAAGCTTCGATAAATCTGGAGATGCTCAGGAAACATCTTCTTATAGCAAAAATCACTATTTTATGACCTAAAAGAAATGAAGACATAGTAGAAATAAGGAGTAGAATCGCAAATCCAAAAGAAGTAGGAAATAAGGTTCATACCAAGAGTTCTTGCTCGACTAGGGAATGGCGATAGCTAAAGAAATCAAAATTAGAGGATGAAAGACCAAAACTAGAAAATGAGGAAGAAGACATAATATGCTTTACCAACTCATCAAAACCCTCAATGGTAGGAGGTACAGGAGGTTCTTAATGATTAAGATCCTCATTAGAGGAAGAAAATACCGTTGGAAGAACTAGCTTGCTTGTACTGGGAGTTTTTTGATTTAAAACAAGAAGATATGACTATTGCAGAATATTTAAGCAAGTTCAGAGAGCTTTCTTGCTTTGGACTAGAACTGATAATTAACCCAATAAAGAAGAATGAGAGGTATATTAAAGGATTATAGAAGAAATACTAGGGAGGATGATAACGCATGTGAAGAAACCATTTATGGAGATGGTAGATATGGCATATCGTTTTGAAACCTTCGATAAACAAGATGCATTGGAAGAGAAAGATAGAGATCAAGAAAATCAGGGGTAGAAGTGGAAGTTTGAGGAATTAGGACCCATTAAATCAAAGAAGGGTTCTAAAGAGAGTCGAGTGAAAGATGTTACCTGCTTAAATTGTCATGAAAAGGGCCATTACATAGACAACTTCCAAAAGTCCAGAAAGAAACACCAGAAAAGAAGGAAGAGAGACCAAGAGTCAAAGGGGAAAAGTCAAAATTCTTGGGAAAGTTAAGGCGCCAATTAGTCCACTTTGTAAAAAAAGATCCATTTATAAAGAAGGCTGAGGAAGCACAAGTATATGAAATCAAAGACGAATCGTCAGCTTCCAAGAATGTTATGGGAAAGGATGCACTTGAAAGCACTCTTTCCATTAACAACATTCTAGTTAAAGAATTGTTCGATATAGGCCTTCACATAGTTTTATCTCAATGAGTTAGTTGAAAAAATAAAACTTGAATCCAGGTTTAATGAGAGGCCTATTTACGTTAGAAATTCGATATGAGGTTCCACTAGTCTTCGTTTGCACTACAAAAGGGTGTCCATTTCTTATTCCTATTTTCGGTTTCCTTTCAAATTAATTATCCTAGACTTCAACAAATTTGATACTTTACTTGGGATAGATTGACTGACTCGATATGAATCTATTATCGACTATTTAAAAAGGATCGTATCCGTGAAATCAGAAGGAGGAAAAACTATAGAAATACCATGCGAGAACCCAAATGCAAATTATGGTATGCTTTAGATACTTCCCTTACAAAATTGGAAACTATCCCTATTGTTAAAGAGTTTTCCGACATATTAAAGGAAATTAGTAGTCTTACTGCATGGAGGGAGATTGATTTGATCTTGAATGCAAGACCATTCGTGCATGCAATTCAGAGAATGGATGTGAAGGAGAAGGAGGAGTTGAGTAGGCAGACTCAAGGACTTTTGGAGAAAGGTCTGATATGACCAAGTTGTTCAAGTTGAGGAGGAGGAGCAGTATTTGTGCCCAAGTCTGGTGGTTCCTTATGGTTGTGCATGGATTAAAAAGATCTCAATATCCACACCATTAAGAAAAAATATCCACTTCCCTACGTTGATGATTTGTTTGATCACTTGAGTGGGGCTCCAATATTCTCGAAGTCAGATTTGACTATGGGATTCCATCAACTAAGAATTGCTAAAGATTACAACCATCTGACTTCTTTCTGGGGACCAGATATGTTCTATGAATGGTTAGAATGCCTTTTGGATTATGCAACCCCCCATCTTATTTCGTGGATTTGGTGAACCAGGTATTCCGAAAGGTATTGAATAAATTTTTGTTGATCTTCATTGACAACACTCTTATCTACTTGAGGACAGAAAAGGAGCACGTTAAACATTCATAAGTTGTTTTGGAAATTATGAGAAAGAAAGTGTTGGAGGCAAAGCTTTCCAATTGTCATTTTCAGGAAAATGAAGTTAAATTTCTTGCACATATAGTGTCGGGGAAGGAATTTGTGTGGATCTAAGCAAGACTTCTACTATCCTGAATTGGAGGAGACCCCGGAACCCCACAGATGTTAGAAGTTTCTTAGGTCTGGCGGGAAACTCGTAAAGGATTTCTGTGACGACTGCCCATAACCCCTGCACTAAATAAGAGGAATAATGCATTGAAGGGTATCCCAAGCAGCTATAGACGATTATCAGAGTGGGTATACAACATCAGAACCTGTTATAAAACTCACAGCGCAAGGAAAAAATATAACAGAACATATACAATAGGTTATAGTAATTAAGCCTCATATAGCAAACTTTTGAAACTTTCTCGACATCCTGAAAGGTTATCCAACTGATACCAAAATTTGTACATAAGGCGTCATACAACCCTCATAGAGCACTCAAACAGCGGAAACAGAAATACTAGATAGTAACAAAACTGGTACATCAGCCTCCTGCTCGCCTTCGCACAGCATCACCGTCCTCACTAATCACCTATAACCCGCTACTTAGTCTGCCCATCCACAACGGGATGAACAGCCCAAGGTAATAAGAGGAGACATAAAAGCTTAAGTTAGACAACAGTCTTAGTGAGCAATAAAACAGCTAAGAAACTTTAACAATAAAGTATATGAGAATGGATAGATAAACATACTAATCTGCCCAAAACACCAAAGAAGAACTCAACACTATCTTCCCCACACCGGTCAGTGATAGCCTTTACATTAAACAGTTCAACCATTCATCCATGGAAACCAGAACACTCATTCAATCATGGTAAAGCACTCATGACATCCAGATTATATATCTCATGTAGACCATCCTAATCTAATTCAACATCCCACGAGCACAAGCCCCAGAGGCCTAAACCAACATCAGACAAGCACCCAAGGAACATCTCCTTCGACGTTGGACAATCTACATGAGATGGTACAACAGAGCATACGAACAATCAAACATCCATGACTGACTCTGGCTATCACCGCCAATCCTGCTTTGAAATCATTGTTAATCGTGTGATGGCCAACCTTGCCATATGTCAAGGGCTAATTGTAACCCCAGTTCTGGCATAAACTCCATATGTCCAACCTTGACAAGTGGGCCTTTCTACAAAACCCAGGTTACTCGACCAGCAACCTTCTGGTCTTTAAGGTGCCCCTATTGTATCCCTGCTTTGAGCATGCTAAAACTTACGCCAACGAAAATTTCTCGGCCTTCAGATCACTAGTCATCCAACCCGATGACTCTTCATAGCTCAAGCAACCTTCTCGAGCAACCATTATCCATCAACTCACGACCTTTGAGTTGTCACCTCATTCGCTATTCTGCACCGATCAACGAACACCTTTCAACACTTCGAAACTTCCAACTTGAATTTTCTTCGAAGTAAAATCATCACTGAGCCAACTACATTACTGCGCTATGGCTAGGGTTCGAGGGGTTGCCCCCAAAAAATATTTTCTTAGACCTTTTTGCTCAAATAAGAGTCGCACCCGAAAAATAAATTTTTAGAAAATCAACACCGATCAGCCCTTCCCAGAATAGCGTACTTCTAACTTGCTCTACCGACCGGTCCCCACTGGAGCTCCGATCTTCTGCCTTGTCCTACCGACCGGTCCTGCCCTCTGACCACCGATCGGTCGCCCCTGCCTAGAATACTAAAACACCGAAACACTGACCTCCATGAAACACCCACAGATTTGCATGAAGCACCCGCCGGTCGATCTGAAGCACTCTACCAATCGGTCCCTGAAGAACACTACGATCCGATCTCTGAAGCACACACCGATCCGATCTCCCTGAAGCACACCACCAGCAAGTTCCCTGAAGAACACTACCAATAGGTCCTTGAAGCATACACTACCGATTGGTTTCCTGGACACCCACCGATCGGTCCTCCCCTGGCTTGTTCTCCAAGCCACTCCAACACAGATCGTTCTTGACTGATCGGTCCACTGTACAGCTCCAATCCAACTTCAATTTGGACCAAAACTTCGCCAAACGACAAATTCGACGAAATCAACTCATCCAGTACAATCATAAGCATGTTATGGAACCACTAACATCATGAAAATGACAATTATCATCAAATTATGCAAATTTCACCAAAAACCATAATTAATGAACATATGATCTAAATTAAAGATCTAACTTGCATAAACATGTAAAATGGCATAAGAATAACCGAATTAAACATGCTAAATTAGACCATAGGGTGATATGAAAATGGACTTATCAAGGTATAGATCTATGGTAAAACACTTGAATTTGATGAAAAACAAGATCAAACATTCCTGTGATGGCCCGCCCAGCACCAGCCGACATTTCCAATGAAAGTGCGTTGTGCTAATGCCCGACTAGCACGGGACGGTCGCCAAAGAAAGGAAAAGAAAGGAATTTGAACTAATAAGGAACATGTAGTGTATCTCACAGCGCATGGAAAAAATATATAATAATATCAACTTGATATAAAACAGGCAAGACAGTGCATAAGCTGAAAACTAAACCATCATAGCAGTGGAAAATTCAAAATACAGCTTATGATCCAAACCATCTTTATTACAACTTTTCAAACTGTCTCTAAAGCAAAATAGGAAGGAACACTACTAATGCCCAAAGTAGTGACCAACAACAACACAGGGAGAATATATATAGAAATGGTACGTGTAAGCCTCCTGCTCGTCTCCGGATAGCTACTCATGCATAACCAGCTAACCTGTCTCTAGTCTGCTCGTTTAGGAGCACCCAGAGTAATAAGAAGAGACATAAAACTCTGGGTCAGACAAAAGTCTGGTATGAGCGACAAGCAGCAAAAACTGAACAATAACAGGTATACATAACCATACCGAAACCTGGACCTACAACCAAAGAGTTAGCACAACAGGATGTACAATGCTCTAAGGTGACACTAACACATGATGTGAAAATAATGGTGAGTGGGTGCGCATGCCATGGTGATAGCAAACATCAAACATAGCAATCATCCTTACATCTCTCACTCGATGCGTAAAGTATACTATATCCACCACTTTGATCACCAAATTCTTTGATGCAATCAATCTGCCCTATGGAGTCATGACGGCTCCACTGCACTAATCCGTAACCACTAATACTTCACTATGTCCACTCTGCCCCATGGAGTCATGACAACTCCACTGCACTGGCTCATAGCCTTGCTACGATCACTCCACCCCATGAAGTCCTGACGACTCCACTGCACTGATCCATAGCCTAATCCGTCTCTCGGTTGTGAAACAATGTTATGCGCGTCGACAACTCCTTAGAAACGTCCCGCAGCAAAATCAAATCATGAAGTATGCTCACTGGTTCCCATCTGGATCCTAAGTTACAACTCCTCATTTGTATTACCTTTGCATCTCGGGTTTTGGACATCACCCCGGTTCGGTTTGTAGCTCCAAAATTCCATTCAGTCCGTTCACTGTCCATGCTCACAGACTGGCTTGTGATTCTCCTTTGATTCGTGGCTCGTGGCATCGTACCCAGCTCGTGATGATCCCCAGCTCTGGTTCATGGCCCACATTGTCGGCTCATGACACCTTATTCGGATCGTGGGACCCTCTCGTGATCCCTGACTCGGTCATGGTCTCCTGGTTCGTGACTTCCTACTCTAGCTCGGTTCGTGGTTCTTGCACCAATTCGTGATATATTGGCTCGGCTCGGGGGGAGGGTGCGTCACGGATTGGCTCACCATGGTTCAACTCGTGGCATCGTGCTCGACTCGTGAAGGAGGCTCGTGAAGGGGTATACACGATCAAGGTCGGCTCGTGACAAGTGCCTCACGAACGGGGGTGCCTGACCAATTTCTGCAACTTTTCCAGCAAGTAATTTACGCCATATACCGCGTTTTTGACCATTCTAACTTTGCTAAACAATCACAAAGCATACCATATAGTCATAGAAACATATATAATCAACCATAAACACCAAAACAACAATTTACCATGTTAATATGGATCAAACATACCCAAAAATCCATGTTTTCCCCTTAATCACGTTTGACCATAACTAATGATAGGATTGGCAAAACATGTCTAAATTAACCCAAATATTTATCAGAGCCCTAAATTAATATTTAAGAATCTTTACAAATTTTTCTAGAATTTTAACATGCATAATTTCACTAATTAACAATAATCACCCCTAAGTAGCCGTAATTAGTGAAAACCAATGCAAATCACTCACCTTAGCCACAA
Organism: Allium sativum; assembly: GCA_030737875.1. Taxonomy (NCBI): domain Eukaryota; kingdom Viridiplantae; phylum Streptophyta; class Magnoliopsida; order Asparagales; family Amaryllidaceae; genus Allium; species Allium sativum. Next base: position 827,597,066 of record CM060918.1, read on the forward strand.
ATGAATTATATATTTGAACTTATCTACTGTTTTGGGTCGAATTCCTATTCAACGCAGCATCTCCAACTCTGATTTGGTGTTGATTTTCCTTGATTTGATGTAAATTAGGCTAATATATGCCTAAACGGTGATTTGGGGGTGATTCAGAAGGTGGAGGCCACTGTTAGGGTTGAAGAGAGGTAGTGGCGGCTGAGAAAATAAAAAATAACTTGTTTCCTAACTGATTTCAGCCTCCCCATAAACCTAATTCCAACATGGGTTATGGGCCTAGCTGCTAATCACCCTAATTAGGCCCCGTTAAGCTGATTTTCGCCTTCCAAACCTTATTTCAGCCATATCTCCCAAACGGTAAGTCCGTTTGACAAATGTGATCACTCTACGGAAAGAAAAACCATAATTTGGAACCAAATGAAGTGGTTCCAGGTCAAATCTCCTTACCAATCAAAAGTTATAGGCGAAACAAGATTCGTCAGGGGAAAAACGGTCATTTAAAAATCGGCAAAAATCGTGAACATGGGAAATGACCCTGATAGTCATTCCCCAAAGTTACATGACCATACGACCTCATATGAAAAAGAAATAAATATTCTACGATCCTATGATACGTAGAATGCAGGTCGTTACATTATCCCCCCCTTAAGAAATTTCGCCCCCGAAATTCCTTAACTAAGAAACAACAATGGGTCTTGCATGCCTATCAATCATTTGTAAGAATCAAACATACATAGCAATATAACAAGCCTATCCTAGCATTCGGTTTACTAACAAGAGGATAACTAAATGGTCATTAAAATCTTACCAGGCAAAGAGTTCTGGATACATCTTCCTTATGCTCTCCTCTGTTTCCCAAGTACAGCCATTCTCTTTCTCTCCCCACTGAACCTTGACCAGTTTCACCGCCATCCTTTAAAGTTGCTTCGTATCGTACACGACAATACGGATCGGCTTGCAGTCCCCAACCGTCTCGGGTTCTAATTAGATGTCATCCAATTGATCCAGTGAAATAGTCATATCGGGGTCGTGCACGAACTTCCTTAATTGGGAAACATAAAATATGTTGTGAACTCCCGCCATCTTGTCAGGTAATTCAACTTTATATGCTAAATTCCCAACTTGTTCGAGAACTAGGAAGGGATCAACAAATCTTGGTGTTAACTTGCCTCACCTACCAAATCGAATCACGTTCTTTAACGGAGAAATTTTGGCAAACACCAAGTCACCAATGGAGAATTTTAAATCTCTTCGCCTCTTATCAGCATAACTCTTCTGCCTATCTTGGGCAGCCTTCATTCGTTGTTGGATAACCATGATCTTGTCTGAAGTTTCTTTTATTACATCTAGCCCAAGCACGAATTTCTCACCGGTTTCCAACCAATATGATGGCGAGTTTCACGGTCTTCCGTACAAAGCTTCAAATGGAGCCATACCAATACTGGTTTGATAACTATTATTATATGCGAATTCAACTAGATGTAAATGGTCATCCCATGATGTAACAACCCGAATTTTTAGCAACGTGTTAAGACAAGAATCAAGGCAGAATTAAATTATAAAATATGAATCAGGATAAACGGGTTGCGCCATTGCGTTCGTCTCGGAAAAATACGCGAAATAGAGACCGAAATTTCGTAAATCGGAGTCCGTATGAAGAAGATATGGACGAACGAAGTTAGGCAGAAAAACTGAATACTAGCCAGAATGCACTGGCACACTTGTGAAGTGCGCCAGCACAAAAATACACTGGCGCACTTGGGAAGTGCGCCCGTGTCGAGCCAGAAACCTGCACAGCCTTCTGGCTTGACCCTGGCTGGCCTGGTGCACCTGTTTTGGCCCTTGGTCTTGTTTTGGAGGCTTGTGACGATTTTTGAGGGCCGGGATCTATCCTAGGGTTAATCCTATGGCCTAAAACACTTGCCTAATCTATAAATAAGACCCTAACCTACCCTAAATCATCATTAATCTATCCTACAACTAAACTATGGCAAAATCAATCCTCTCATGGCCTCCACTCTCTTCATAAATTCCTAAATCTAATTTCTAAGAGATTTCCATGCATACAAGTGTATTTAGGCTTGTATGATCCTCTTTAGCTTGCATTAAAGTCTTGTTTCTCTATTGGCATCATAAAGGAGGAGTCTTGGTCAAGTTTGCTTGCATTTTGGGGTTTTAATTTGTTGCATAAGGGGTTTCTTACATTTGCTATACTCATTTGAGTCCACATAAGCATTGTAAGCCCTTCCCTACTCTTAGATATTAACTATGAAGTTAAATGTTCATGTTGAAAGTTAGGGTTTGATTAATTAGAATGATGCATGCTATCATGTTATGCAAGTTTATGAAGTCATTATCTTGATCTTATGAGCTAAAAGCCACAACCTTTATGTTGAAATATTGCATTATGCAACATGAGAATCTTCATAATCATTATGTCAACTTGCATATGAAGTCATAATCCTTATATGATGATATATGTGAGTTTCTAGCCATCATTCCATGTCTTTTGTCACCATGATTCGCTTATGTACCAAGTTTGGGTTGATGCATGTTTTTGAGGCTTAAGAATGTAACATGCAAGCTAATGAACACATTTGTGCCTCATTTGCCACCATGATTAACTTGTGGCTTAATACCCATTTTTGTCATTCCTTTGCCAAGTCTCTTCTTTTAATCCATCACGTTGTTGCGAACGTATATGCTAGTTTAAAAAGCGTTGGGGTCACATTATGGGGAAACATAATGACATGAATATGACTTGGGTAAATGGGTATAAACATGACAACATGTAACGTTAAATATGACATGTGTTTATACTTGAAAACATGACTTGAAGTATAACATGGAAGTTGACATGTAAGTATGCATAAAAACATAAGCTTGGGAATTTACCTATTAAGTTAGGTCTACCCATTGGGAATTTACCTATTAAGTTAGGTCTACCCAATTGCTTGAAAACTTGACTATGAACATGACACTAAACTAAACATGAAAGTGGCCAACTCGAGGTTGGGTTGAGTTTGCAACGTAAAACTACCCGGAACCGACCGGCCTAACTAGTAGTTGCAAACAATAGGACCCAATGTGAGAAGTTGGTCATGTTGTGCTTGAACCCGAGGTTAGACCAAGTTGTGGTGTAAAGCTACCCGGAACCGACCGGCTTAACTAGTAACCACAACAAAGTCTAATGTGAGAGGTTGGGGTGCATTAAGTAATTAATGCCACATGATAGGGTTAAGTTAATTTGATTAATGACTCTTAACCAAATATGACATGGGTAAATGGGTTAAGTAAATTGGTTAGGCTAATGATACTTAACAAAACATGACAAGGTTGGGTAGGTTAAGTGATTTGATTTGCCTAATGACGCTTGACCATTTTTATACGACTAGTGGACGGGGATTAAGTTAACCAACACTTAATCAATCCAACATGATAATTTGGCAAGGTTAAGTAAGTTTTTTTAATGACACTTAACCATACAAGATGATTAGGGAATGGGGTTAAGTAATTTGCACCTAACTAATCCGACACGGTAATTAGATGGGGTTAAGTAATCCACACTTAACTAATCTAAACACGGTAATTCGATGGGGTTAAGTTAAACACTTAACCAATTTAAACTCGGTAATTCAATGAGGTTAAGTAACCAATACTTAACCAACTTAACGTGATAATTTAATGGGGTTAAGCAACTTATACTTAACCAATTATACATGATGATTTGATGGGGTTAAGTAACTTACACTTAACCAATCTAATACGCGGACCTGATAAGGTTAAGTCACAAGACCTTTTTAGAATATACTTAACCATTGTAGTACGATTAGAGGATGGGGTTAAGCCAACCTATACTTAACCAATCCGACTCGATAATTTGATGGGATTAAGATAATCTATGCTTAATCGATCTAGCAAGATAATCCGATAGGATTAAGGTAAGCTAGTACTTGACCAATTTGACTTGATAGGGTTAAGTCATGAGCCTCTGGGTACACTTAACCAACTCGTGGGACTAAGTCTTGAACTTAAATACTTAGCCAATCTTTGACGTGATTCGTGGGCGGGTTAAGTCATGGACTTGAATGATAACACTTAACCCAACAGACAAACCCTAGCTAGAAGAACTAGGTAGAAAACCGTGGTTAATCAAGGATAACGGGAAAAGAAGCTAAGTGGTAAACCTTAGTTAAGGGTAACTAAGTAATAATTCTTAGCTAAGGACATAGGACTAATTCTCAAAACGATGAGTAACTTGATATGGTAGGTCATCGCTTAGTATACGAGGGGGAGCAAGTTATCTGACTTGGATAAAAGCTCCAGCGCGCTGGGTGCCGAAGTGGAAGCTTCGGGGGACGTGAGGATATTCTTGGGATCCCTCTGTGGGCTGCCACGTAATTATACTAGGCCCATGAGAGGTTAAGGTCTGCGTTAGAAGGACCAAGAGTATGCCTTGGTTGCTATGCGAGCAACCTAAAGACTGGGATGGATTAGCGTGGAGTCGACGATTCTTGTTTTTGCCCTGGATAGCACATCGCCGACTACCTACCATCTTTAGTCAATCGTGTACGTGCGGAAAGGCAAGGAACCCCCAACAGACCATGTGCTTGCTATCGAGTCATGGGTGAGGTTGGCCCGTAGGAAAGTGGGCTATAGTGGGGCCGGGGAGTGGTTCTTATACATGATTTTTCTTGGATTGCCTTTCAGTAGTTGAGGGAGGGGTCACGTGGGACCATAGCCACGGGTACAAAAACAGACCTTGATATCTGCATCGGCAGACGATTTAAAGCTCCCGACCGAGTTCCGTATTTCTTGATTTGCCCTGGCACGGAACTCGGATGGCACATTGGGGAACATGTGCATCTAGACATGGAAAACGATTCACGATACATACGTGGGATCAAGGGCGCGGTTGACGGGTGGCGTAATCCCTAGTGGTCCTAGGTGGCCAAAACCCAAACCGAGACACGGAAACGTTCATTAGGTAGCATAATCCCTAGCGGTCCTAGGTGGCATAAATCCTAAGTGGACGCGCGATAGTTCATGGTAAGGAAACACAACTAGATCAAGGGTTGCAGTCCAAAACAACTTCAAGGATAAACCGTTTACATGGGAAAGCCCGTACAGCCTACGGCAAAGGACCGAACTTATACATGGAAAGAAACATATGAGTTGAGTAACCTATATATGCGGCATATTAGGTTGACATGGACCATTACACGACTTTTGAGTAAGGGTCATTCACGGATAACACGTAATACAGTTGGGGTACTAGTACGGTAGGTGCAGAGCGGATATACAGGATAGATGCCATGGGACGTTATACGCGATAGATATCTTGGGATATTATACTTGATAGAAACCTGACAATGTGATACCTTGTTTTATCTTGACATCGTAGTTTATCACGACACCCTAGTGTATCTGAGTTCAGTAGTTCATCCTGTTATTTTGATTTAGCTTATCTATCTTGTTATCATGCTTATGTTCATCTCAGTTTCTCATGTCAGTTAACTTTACTAGTTTTTATACTAATAGTAGATAGGGCTTACTCAGTCTTTTTGACTGACCCGTTTTGTTTCGCCTCTTTTCTTCCGTTCCCCCCCCCCAGGTTACAGGGAGGAAACACTGCTGTTTAGTTCGGACTTCTTCTGCTTGAAGGTCATCATGGATGGCTTGGACTTTTCCTGGCTATGGCTACTTTACTGCTTTTTCTTGGGGAATAATTTATGAAAAAGTCTTTATGCTTCTTTATTATTGCAAGACAGGTTTTGATGTACTCTGATGTAAAAGGCTTTAGACCTTATTTATTCATGTTATGAAAGTTTGATTTTACTTCCGCTATTTTATACATGTTCTGTCTTGTAATATTTCTGTGCATATTTACCAATAATACTCCTCCAAACCTAGTGCATTCCCTTTGTGAGTGACCCTAGCGGAGGTGGGGTGTTACATTTGGTATCAGAGCAGAAGGTTACCAGATTGGGCAAAAGTTTTTAAAGACCTTCTGAAAACTATTTGAAAATCGTTTATAAAGAAGCATTTTTCAAGAAAGTTTTCTTTTAAAAAGAAAAGGCTATTCCCCAAAGGCCATTAGCATTATCCTTGTTTCATTAATTAAATCTCTTTTCCTTTCTTTCCTCCATCTGTAGTCACAGTGGTTTTAACTGCGACTAGTCTTTTCTATCTACGAAAGTACTTTCCATGCGATGGAGGTGGTTCTCGAGAGACCAATGGTCGCGTTATAAGAAAGGATAGTGAGAAAGAGGATGAAGGATGCGAGTTTAAGGATGAACAACTTGTTGGTATGGCTCAACCCAGAATGAGAGAGAAAGTTGAACAATGAAACCCATGACGAGAGAGTACCTTTGGCATGGTGGAACGGGACGGATAGTTAAGTATCATGGGACAAGGACAAGATCATCGGGAGGGCAGTAGTATGCTCTCATTTCTAGAGTACCTCGGAAGGAGGGTAACGATCTCGTTAAAGGTTTAGCTTTTCTTCTCTACCATCCCGTTAGGACTTCGTTGTTCGTATCATTTAAGTCTGCTTCGATAGTTGAGTCTCTGCACCTTAAGTACTAGCGTAATAGAGAATCCCATTTTTGTCTCAAAGTCCTATTGAAGAATCAGTCCATTTATACATGACTTGTTTGGATTTGAGAATGTCTATGCCAAGTGTTGAGTTTGGAAATAATGCTTATGTTTATAAGCCATGGATGGATTCTAGGGATGAAGTGGTTATACAGTAGGGGATGCCACTCTCGGTTTTGATAGGAGGGTAGTTAGACCTTTTGACTAGCCTTGGTAATACCCTCGAAGTATCGTGTAACCTTTTTGAGGTTCTGTCATGACTAGTTACTTAGAATCCCTTGATGCCTTTATTGGAAATTTGAAGCCCGATCGAGTAGTGTTCGCCGATAAGACGGATGGTTTACTTCACTTATGCGTGGGTTATAGAAATCACCCTAGTAAGTGCGCTTGATAACCTGGTTGGCATCTGTTTACTTTCAAGAGAAAGTTCTTCTACGTGGAATACCTTGTGGTACGAGGTCCGAGATTCACTAGTGAATTTTGGAAAGCTTGCATGAGATCATGAGTACGCAGTCATGTTTGCGCCAAGTGTGCAAGTGGAACGAGAGGCGACGAAGAAATGAGTTCCAGCTCATGTTATGGAAACAGGAAATAGGAAGCTACGAAATCGCGAAGTTAAAAGACGGTCAAGGCACAATGGAATTAAGCTCGAGGAAATACGACTCTGATGGTCAAAGACTATATACGCGCATGATATCTCTTTTGGGAGTATATCCTTGATCCCTGTTTTCTGTAGAGCTTACTTGTAGGCTATCTTTTGTGGACATCCTCTCGGTCCTAATTTCTGTTACAAACCCCGTAAGGAGTTTGTCTTGTTTTTCTTCTCGACCCTGCTCCAGGGAATCCTAGGTAGAACCCTATGGATGTAAACATGTATTTGAAACATGTTATGATTGATATGGTTGCAAGTGGTTGCAAGTGGTTGCTCGTGGATGCGCGAATACACATTAGATACTAGCTCGACTCGGTCACATTTCATATTGCATATGCACGAGTATTTATACTTGTTTATGGATGAAATCGAATGTATTATCATGCGGTTGTTGCATATGAATGAATGATTGTGCACGCATATAGTACCTATATGGCTAGGACTATTTGCATACATGTTGGATTCATGGCACTATACATATTTTGCATTAGAAAGATTATTCAGGCCTGATCATTAGCATTAGCTAAGGAACACGTACACACACGTTTTGCATATATTCATATAGCATTAGAAATCATCTAAGGACAATGGTTGCTTGTGGATGATGTTTTGAGTAGATGAATGATGGATGGTAGGATACGTTCTTCCTAACTTGGAGATTTCGGGGACGAAATCCTTTAAGTTGGGGAGGATGTAACAACCCGAATTTTTAGCAACGTGTTAAGACAAGAATCAAGGCAGAATTAAATTATAAAATCTGAATCAGGATAAACGGGTTGTGCCATTGCGTTCGTCTCGGAAAAATACGCGAAATAGAGTCCGAAATTTCGTAAATCGGAGTCCGTATGAAGAAGATATGGACGAACGAAGTTAGGCAGAAAAACCGAAAACTAGCCAGAATGCACTGGCGCACTTGTGAAGTGCGCCAGCACAAAAATACACTGGCGCACTTGGGAAGTGCGCCCTTGTCGAGCCATAAACCTGCACAGCCTTCTGGCTTGACCCTGGCTGGCCTGGTGCACCTGTTTTGGCCCTTGGTCTTGTTTTGGAGGCTTGTGACGATTTTTGAGGGCCGGGATCTATCCTAGGGTTAATCCTATGGCCTAAAACACTTGCCTAATCTATAAATAAGACCCTAACCTACCCTAAATCATCATTAATCTATCCTACAACTAAACTATGGCAAAATCAATCCTCTCATGGCCTCCACTCTCTTCATAAATTCCTAAATCAAATTTCTAAGAGATTTCCATGCATACAAGTGTATTTAGGCTTGTATGATCCTCTTTAGCTTGCATTAAAGTCTTGTTTCTCTATTGGCATCATAAAGGAGGAGTCTTGATCAAGTTTGCTTGCATTTTGGGGTTTTAATTTGTTGCATAAGGGGTTTCTTACATTTGCTATACACATTTGAGTCCACATAAGCATTGTAAGCCCTTCCCTACTCTTAGATATTAACTATGAAGTTAAATGTTCATGTTGAAAGTTTGGGTTTGATTAATTAGAATGATGCATGCTATCATGTTATGCAAGTTTATGAAGTCATTATCTTGATCTTATGAGCTAAAAGCCACAACCTTTATGTTGAAATATTGCATTATGCAACATGAGAATCTTCATAATCATTATGTCAACTTGCATATGAAGACATAATCCTTATATGATGATATATGCGAGTTTCTAGCCATCATTCCGTGTCTTTTGTCACCATGATTCGCTTATGTACCAAGTTTGGGTTGATGCATGTTTTTGAGGCTTAAGAATGTAACATGCAAGCTAATGAACACATTTGTGCCTCATTTGCCACCATGATTAATTTGTGGCTTAATACCCATTTTTGTCATTCCTTTGCCAAGTCTCTTCTTTTAATCCATCACGTTGTTGCGAACGTATATGCTAGTTTAAAAAGCGTTGGGGTCACATTATGGGGAAACATAATGACATGAATATGACTTGGGTAAATGGGTATAAACATGACAACATGTAACGTTAAATATGACATGTGTTTATACTTGAAAACATGACTTGAAGTATAACATGGAAGTTGACATGTAAGTATGCATAAAAACATAAGCTTGGGAATTTACCTATTAAGTTAGGTCTACCCATTGGGAATTTACCTATTAAGTTAGGTCTACCCAATTGCTTGAAAACTTGACTATGAACATGACACTAGACTAAACATGAAAGTGGCCAACTCGAGGTTGGTTGAGTTTGCATCGTAAAACTGCCCGGAACCGATCGGCCTAACTAGTAGTTGCAAACAATAGGACCCAATGTAAGAAGTAGGTCATGTTGTGCTTGAACCCGAGGTTAGACCAAGTTGTGGTGTAAAGCTACCCGGAACCGACCGGCTTAACTAGTAACCACAACAAAGTCTAATGTGAGAGGTTGGGGTGCATTAAGTAATTAATGCCACATAATAGGGTTAAGTTAATTTGATTAATGACTCTTAACCAAATATGACATGGGTAAATGGGTTAAGTAAATTGGTTAGGCTAATGATACTTAACAAAACATGACAAGGTTGGGTAGGTTAAGTGATTTGATTTGCCTAATGACGCTTGACCATTTTTATACGACTAGTGGACGGGGATTAAGTTAACCAACACTTAATCAATCCAACATGATAATTTGGAAAGGTTAAGTAAGTTTTCTTAATGACACTTAACCATACAAGATGATTAGGGAATGGGGTTAAGTAATTTGCACCTAACTAATCCGACACGGTAATTAGATGGGGTTAAGTAATCCACACTTAACTAATCTAAACACGGTAATTCGATGGGGTTAAGTTAAACACTTAACCAATTTAAACTCGGTAATTCAATGAGGTTAAGTAACCAATACTTAACCAACTTAACGTGATAATTTAATGGGGTTAAGCAACTTATACTTAACCAATTATACATGATGATTTGATGGGGTTAAGTAACTTACACTTAACCAATCTAATACGCGGACCTGATAAGGTTAAGTCACAAGACCTTTTTAGAATATACTTAACCATTGTAGTACGATTAGAGGATGGGGTTAAGCCAACCTATACTTAACCAATCCGACTCGATAATTTGATGGGATTAAGATAATCTATGCTTAATCGATCTAGTAAGATAATCCGATAGGATTAAGGTAAGCTAGTACTTGACCAATTTGACTTGATAGGGTTAAGTCATGAGCCTCTGGGTACACTTAACCAACTTGTGGGACTAAGTCTTGAACTTAAATACTTAGCCAATCTTTGACGTGATTCGTGGGCGGGTTAAGTCATGGACTTGAATGATAACACTTAACCCAACAGACAAACCCTAGCTAGAAGAACTAGGTAGAAAACCGTGGTTAATCAAGGATAACGGGAAAAGAAGCTAAGTGGTAAACCTTAGTTAAGGGTAACTAAGTAATAATTCTTAGCTAAGGACATAGGACTAATTCTAAAAATGATGAGTAACCTGATACGGTAGGTCATCGCTTAGTATACGAGGGGGAGCAAGTTATCTGACTTGGATAAAAGCTCCAGCGCACTGGGTGCCGAAGTGGAAGCTTCGGGGGACGTGAGGATATTCTTGGGATCCCTCTGTGGGCTGCCACGTAATTATACTAGGCCCATGAGAGGTTAAGGTCTGCGTTAGAAGGACCAAGAGTATGCCTTGGTTGCTATGCGAGCAACCTAAAGACTGGGATGGATTAGCGTGGAGTCGACGATTCTTGTTTTTGCCCTGGATAGCACATCGCCGACTACCTACCATCTTTAGTCAATCGTGTACGTGCGGAAAGGCAAGGAACCCCCAACAGACCATGTGCTTGCTATCGAGTCATGGGTGAGGTTGGCCCGTAGGAAAGTGGGCTATAGTGGGGCCGGGGAGTGGTTCTTATACATGATTTTTCTTGGATTGCCTTTCAGTAGTTGAGGGAGTGGTCACGTAGGACCATAGCCACGGGTACAAAAACAGACCTTGATATCTGCATCGGCAGACGATTTAAAGCTCCCGACCGAGTTCCGTATTTCTTGATTTGCCCTGGCACGGAACTCGGATGGCACATTGGGGAACATGTGCATCTAGACATGGAAAACGATTCACGATACATACGTGGGATCAAGGGCGCGGTTGACGGGTGGCGTAATCCCTAGTGGTCCTAGGTGGCCAAAACCCAAACCGAGACACGGAAACGTTCATTAGGTAGCATAATCCCTAGCGATCCTAGGTGGCATAAATCCTAAGTGGACGCGCGATAGTTCATGGTAAGGAAACACAACTAGATCAAGGGTTGCAGTCCAAAACAACTTCAAGGATAAACCGTTTACATGGGAAAGCCCGTACAGCCTACGGCAAAGGACCGAACTTATACATGGAAAGAAACATATGAGTTGAGTAACCTATATATGCGGCATATTAGGTTGACATGGACCATTACACGACTTTTGAGTAAGGGTCATTCACGGATAACACGTAATACAGTTGGGGTACTAGTACGGTAGGTGCAGAGCGGATATACAGGATTGATGCCATGGGACGTTATACGCGATAGATATCTTGGGATATTATACTTGATAGAAACCTGACAATGTGATACCTTGTTTTATCTTGACATCGTAGTTTATCACGACACCCTAGTGTATCTGAGTTCAGTAGTTCATCCTGTTATTTTGATTTAGCTTATCTATCTTGTTATCATGCTTATGTTCATCTCAGTTTCTCATGTCAGTTAACTTTACTAGTTTTTATACTAATAGTAGATAGGGCTTACTCAGTCTTTTTGACTGACCCGTTTTGTTTCGCCTCTTTTCTTCCGTTCCCCCCCCCCCCCCAGGTTACAGGGAGGAAACACTGCTGTTTAGTTCGGACTTCTTCTGCTTGAAGGTCATCATGGATGGCTTGGACTTTTCCTGGCTATGGCTACTTTACTGCTTTTTCTTGGGGAATAATTTATGAAAAAGTCTTTATGCTTCTTTATTATTGCAAGACAGGTTTTGATGTACTCTGATGTAAAAGGCTTTAGACCTTATTTATTCATGTTATGAAAGTTTGATTTTACTTCCGCTATTTTATACATGTTCTGTCTTGTAATATTTCTGTGCATATTTACCAATAATACTCCTCCAAACCTAGTGCATTCCCTTTGTGAGTGACCCTAGCGGAGGTGGGGTGTTACACATGACCCTCCAAACTCTAATATGCAAGCTCTTAAGAGATCTTCTGATACTTAATTCACCCTCTCTGCTTGACCGTCGGTTTGAGGATGGTACGCGGTACTGAGATGTAACTCTGACCCTAAAGCCTCTTGTAAGCTTTTCCAAAATCCAGTAGTAAACAACAGATCTCGGTCGCTCACAATGCCTTTGGGTATTCCATGAAATCTCACTACCCACCTCATATTTTGGTAATTTAGTTATCGTTCTATTCGACTTGACGGGTATAAACCTTGCACTCTTGGTCAATCGGCCCACAATCACCCAAATGCTATCATGGCCCTATCTAGTCCTTGGTAGCCCATCAATGAAATGCATTGAGACTTGTTCTCATTTCCACTCTGGAATTTCTAATGGTTGCAACAAACCACTAGGCTTCTTTTTCTCGGCTTTAACTAGCTGGCAATTCCTGCATTTGGATACAAACTTCCCAATGACTCTTTTCATCCCTTCCTAGTAGTAGGTCTGCTTCATGTCTCAATACATTTTGTTACCAACAGGATGTGCAGTCAGTTTTGAGTGATGACATTCTCTAAGCACTTCATCTCTCAATCCATTGACATTGGGCACAACTAATCTCCCATTCTTTCTAAGCCATCCATCTCGATCAAGCCCATGCTTGTTCATCTCCTCGTCGATTCCCATTTCTAATTTGGAGATGATTTCTAATAGATTAGGTTCGCCCCTCTAGCTGAAACCAATCCGCTCAATCAAAGTGGGTCTGATTGTCAAACTTGCTAGCATTTCTGGATCCAATTCGCACTTTGTTCTGAAATCATACCCAGTGATATACTCCAGTTGCTTCCATTCTAGAAACATGGCCCCTAAACTGGCATGTCTCCTACTCAATGCATCGGCTACCGCATTGCCCTTTCCTAGTGCATATGCGATATCGAAATCATAGGAAGCCAAAAATTCTAACCATCTTTACTGTCGGAGATTTAGATCCTTCTGAGAGAAGAGATACTTTAACGACTTATGATCGGTAAACAACTCAAATCTTTCTCTCAAGAGATAATGTCTCCACATCTTTAATGCAAAGACGATCGCTGCCAATTCCAAATCATGGGTAGGATATCTTTTCTCATGCGGATTCAGTTGCCGATTACCATAAGCTACAACCTTGCCTCTTTGCATCAATACAGCACCTAGTCCAGTACCACATACATCCGTGTATACTGCCATCTCTTCATTCCCTTTAGGAATGACTAACACAGGCGCACACGCCAACTTTTCCTTTAGACTCTTGAATGCATTTTCACACCATCCGTCCCAGACAAAAGCTTGATTCTTCTTGGTCAAATGAGTTAACGGTGTCGCTATCTTGGAGAAGTCTTGGATAAACTTACGATATTATCCAACTAACCCCAAGAAACTTCTTACATCTGTTGCATTCTTAGGCGTAGACCAATCTTGTACCGTAGCCACTTTCGTAGGATCCACGGCAATACCATTCTCTAAAACCACATGGCCCAAGAATCTCACTTCCCTCCTCTAGAAGTGACACTTAAAAAATTTCACTTTCAATTGGTGTTTTCTCAATACCTCCATCACTACTCTCAAACGTTCCTTGTGTTCTTCCTCTGTCCTCGAATAAACAAGTATATCATCCATGAACACAAGAACAAACTTATTCAATTGATCTCAGAATACTCTATTCATAAGATCCACGAAATATGATGGTGCATTGGTCAACCCGAATGGCATGACCAACCACTCATAGAATCCAGACGGTGTCCGAAATGCCGTTTTAGGAATACTCTCAGCTGCTACTCGGAGCTGATGAAATCTTGTCGTGAGCTACAATTGGGAGAACACTCTTTCTCCCTCTAGTTGATCAAACAAATCACCTATCTGTGGAAGAGGATACTTATTCTTCTTAGACACTTTATTCAACTCGCCATATTCCACACATAAACGAAGGGAACCATCTGCCTTGGCAGCAAATACAACTGGTGCTCCCCACTCAGATACACTCCTTTAGATAAATCCCTTCTTTAAAAGATCGCTTACATTCACCCCGAGCTCTCGCTGCTCCCTTGGTGCCATACGACGAAGTGGCATCACTATAGGTCTGGCATCTTTCATTAAATCAATACTGTAACACCGCGTATTTTCTATGAACATAAAAGTAACAAAATAAAGTATACTTAATTTTTAAAAGAAGAATTAAGGGAAACATGTTACTCCATTTCGTTCGTCTCGGAATTCTGCTTTAGATAGAGTCCGAGTTTGCGTAAATCGGACTCCGTATGAAGAAGTTATGTCCCTCAGAAGTTTCAGGAATTTAAATAAAATAAAACAGCTCAGATTTAAGTTTGAAATTCAAATCACACACCCGAGCTGGGCTGGAAATTTCCCGCCTAGGACCCAGGTTGACCTGGGGGTCGACCTGGGTCACATTGGTCGACTAGGGGGTCGTCCTCCCCCCTATTTCCAGATCCGAGGACTGGTTCGTTTTTCTGTATTTCTACGCCCGTTCTGACCAGATTTGTTGATCCTTATGTATTTAAACACCCCCAAACCCCACTTTCTCTCCACACCAAACCATTGTAACGCTATGTTGCCTCAATTCTAATTAAAATAAATCAATGGTGTTCTCTACTATGTTGAACCTAAGCTAGAACTAGTGCTTCTTCTTCTTCCAATCTGAATATGTTTAAAAGAGAACAACTACAACCCTTTTTCTTTTAGAATCCAACCAAGGTGAGTACAATTATTTTCAGATATGAAATTTAATTATGATCTTGACATGGCTATAAATCTGAATTTGGGACTATGCATATCCTTATTTATCAGATCTGTTTTTCTGTGTAGATCTATCGTATTAATATTATAGTAACTATTCTGTATCTCTTCCTTCCTTCTGTTCTATAGCCAAGCTACCATGAGCCTGAGCCAAATCTCATAAGAGACTGACGCACGAGCGCAAAATTTGGGAAAAATAGTGAATGATGCATAATTAGACATGGCTGATTTGTTACTGATTTGAGAAAAGAACATATGTTGTAATTTAAGATCTGGATCTGGGCATACAATATATGATAGTCTGTGATTTGGAAGAAGGAGAATTATTGTGCATATGACTTAGGCGTAAAGATCTATATTATAATAGGATATCTATTAAATGTGAATACGCCTAAATGGGGATTTTGGATATTAGGCATACGCTGAATTCAAAGGCTATAATTTGGCATAATTCGTATTGTAAATCATGATTTGGGGTTTTTAGAGAATATTCTGTACTGTGTAAATTTAACTAAAATTTGGGGCATATGTTATATTGTGAATTCTGACCATAATTTAGGCATGTAATATTAGGCTTAATTTTAAGATTAGGCGAGGTATTTCAATGGAATCTTAAAGGATGATTAAATCTGTTAAATTGCCTAATCTGCTAAATCTGTTGAAACTGAATACGGTAATTTGGGGTATGAAATTTTAACACCCCGTGTATTCTTTAACTGTGGAATTAACAAATTAAAGTATAATTAATTTGAAATCAAAGAACTAAGGCAAACGGGACACGCCATTGCGTTCGTCTCGGAAAAATACGCGAAATAGAGTCCGAGTTTTCGAAAAACGGAGTCCGTATGAAGAAGATATAGCCTCCGGAAGTTTCTGAATCAAGTGTAAAATTAAAACCGGGCCCAATTGGCCAAGGCGGGAAAACTCCCGCCTAAGACACCCAGGTCGACTGGGCTGTCGACCTGGTCTAACCAGGTCGACAGGGCTGTCGACAGGGCTGTCGACCTGGTCCAGACCCAGGTCGAACCCAGTCCACCCTGGCTGGCCTATTCTATGTTGGTCGATTTTCTGTGGTCTGCTTTGTCATTAGGGCTAGGTGGCAGGCTCTAATTGGTCCCTCTTGCGAATGAATGGCTACGATCAATCCAAGCAACATCGATGGTCCTAATCAGTTCATAAACTCTATAAAATGACCCTAGACTCTACCTAGGTTTCTTACACAATTCTCTAGCCTCCATTGCTCTCTTCTTCTAATTAAAAATAAAAAATGGCGTCTCTGCTCTGCTGGAATTAAAACTAGAAGATAATCAACATCAGCCTAAGCAACTCAATTCAAACTAGAGATTAAAGTTTCTGCAAAGATTCTACAACAAGTTAAAGTTCTTTCTTTAATCCAATCAAGGCAAGTACAGTTATTTTCCGCTATAAACGTTAATTATAATTTTGATATGTTTTTAATTCTGAATCTGAGATTGTATATATATTCTCTTCTGTCAGATTTGTTTTTCTGTGACTGTTCTGTATCCCTTTTCTTCTTTTCTGTTTTTATAGCCAGGCTACCACGAGCCTGTGCCTAATCTCATAAGAGAAGAACGTATGAACGCAAATTTTGGGATAAATAATGAATGATGCAAAATTTGACAAGACTAAATTGAATGTATGACTTTAGGTCTGAGGCATAAAATATATTGGGCATATGCATAAATTTGACTATGAACATATAATTTATGCATGTTGTATGCATAATTATATTGTAATTTAGAACTGTAATTAATGAGCATATGTTGTAAACTAGATTTGGATTTATGCATATTCTATGATAGAAGAAAAGAGGAACCATTGTAAGATTACATATGATTTGAGATTTTGGACAAAAGGCATATAAAAGTCAAGATCTGATTTGTAGAAGATATGATTTAAAGATTTATATTGTTGGGTATAATTTGCATAATGATTCATGACTCAAAAAGAAGAAGATATGGAAACTTAGGTGTAAAGATTTACATTAATTAGGATATCTATTATTGTGATTACACCTAAATAGGGATTTTTGGATATATGGCATGCATTGAAATTAATGGTTATATTTGGTATAATTTATATGTGAATCTGCTGTAAAATGCTAGTTTAACAAAAATTGGAACATAGGTTATATGGCAAATTATGTCCATATTCTGCGCTTATGCAAACATGGAGTATATGTTGTAAATCATGACAATTATGTAAGCATATGAATTTAGGCCAATTTATGATTGGGCAAGGCATGTAAATAGAACTTTTAGAAATATTAAATTTGCTAAATCTGCTAATTTGTCAAGTTGCCTAAACTACTAGTTTTATTATATTTCTTAGACTGCTAATTAGATTGAAATGCCTAATCTGTTAAATTTGTCGGTTGAAATGCCTAACCTGTTATATGCCAAAATCTGCTAAGTTGCTAAATCTGTTAAATCCGTTAAGTCATATAAAATCTGTTATCTGCTATGTTGATATAATCATCCTGTTATTGATATAATCTGAATTGGCATATATATTGGGCGTGCGCATAAATAGTAAATTATTAATTAATTGGCCGCAAAGATAAACATGGCTAACTCGAGGTTAGAATGAGTTTGCGGCGTAAATCTGCCCGGAACCGCCCGGCACATCCAGTGGCCGCAAACAATAGGTTCTAATGTGAGAAGTTAGTCATAACATGCGTAAGACACGAGGTTAGGTCGGGCTTGTGGCAGAAGTCTGCCCGGAACCGCCCGGCATATCCAGCGGCCACAAGCTACCGACCTAATGTGAGAGGTCTGTGCATTAATAAATAAATTAATGCAAAATCTAAGATAAGAATGACGTCTAAAACGTATTGGGGAAAATAGGGTTAAACCAAAGGGATTAATAGATGTAGTAAAACCCGTCCATGAATCTGTAGGCCCAATACAAAGTTAGACAAATCTGAAAAATCTGTACATCTGATCCGTTAGTCTGAAAACTTGTTAACTTAATTTGTGAATTAGTAAATCTGAATTCTGTATGTCTGAACTTGTAAACAAGTTAATCTGAAATCTGTTAGTCTGGGGACACAAGGTTAGGAGGGGAATTACTTGTGTCATCTGTTGTTCGGGACCCATATTAGTCAGTAACCCTTTCTGGTATCAAAATTTGACCCAACAGTAGGTAGGGTCCGGGCACGCTTACTGAACTAATTATAAGTGGTTCATTCTGATAATGGCGAGGGGTGTTGATGGTGCGTTCCAACCGGGTCATGTGCGTGCATAGATCCCGGTCTGCCTCTGAGGATGTAAGACGCCGTGACATCTGTAAATAGGTCTGTGCCAATTGGTTGTCACTTTAGGGAGTGATACACCCTACTGTGGGGCCGATCACTTGGGGTAGGGTTTTAGGGTATGCTTAGTTCTGTCTGTTTCTGTTGGTACCGTCTGTTTCTGTTGGGTGGTAACACCTGTCTGTTTCTGTGTGGTACCGTCTGTTCGGGTGGTAAAGGCCCATTACTAGTGTACACCTAATTCCACATTCTGTCTCCATAGGGATAAATCTGTTTCTTCTTCTGTCTGTTTCTGATCGGGTAGTAAAGGCCCATTATTAGCATTCTGTTTCTGTTAAAGTATTCTGTACCCGTTCCTGCTTCAATTTAGACATTAGGGTGACACCTAATTCTGCTATACTAGTATTAGTGCAGAGAAGTGTAAAACAATAGTTTATATCATTCTGTTTTTCTGTTATATCTGCTACACATGTTTATAGTTATCTCACATCCAGTTTTATGTTCATATCATATTATTATTATCTGTTCATATGCTGAAAGTCACTGGACTTGCCAGACTTTTTGTCTGACCCTTGTTGTTTCGCCTCCTTTCTTCCGTTCCCCCCCCCCCCCAGGTTATCCAAGGAGGGAAATACTTTTGCTTGATCCGGATTTCTCTTTGCTTGAAGTGCTTAAAGTATGGCTTGGCTCTGTATAGCTTCCGTTCCATGGGGATTATGATTTTAAACTATGCATTTTGAAGGCTTTTGTACAAGACTGATATTTTGTACTTGAATTCTGAAATTGAAAGGATGTAACCATATTAATTTCTGTTTCTGCTGTAATAAAGTTAAAATTTTGCAAGTACTGTTTTATCTGTCTTGTAAGTTTCTGTTCTGTTTACTAAAATGCTCCACCAAAGTTAAGGCATTCCCTTTGTGAGTGACCTTAACGGAGGTGGGGTGTTACAAAAATCTGTAGACTCGATCTAAAATTGAGCAAAACAAGTTAATAGAACTTTGAATAATCTGTTGTAACTTGTAAAGAAGTTTTACTTTGTTGAATTGACATAATTAGTCTGATATTGGCATAATCTGTGAATGAATACTTTAGCTAAAAATAAGAATGTTGAGATACGAGGTTAGACTCTGTTTGCGGTAGAAGCCTGCCCAGACCCAACCGGCTTAATCAGCAACCGCAAACTGTCAGTCGAATGTGAGAGGTCGTAGGCATAGCTAAAAGATGCTTAGACAAGATGTTAAGTCTGGCTTGTGGCAGAAGTCTACCCGGAACCACTCGGTACATCCAGCGGCCACAAGCTACCGATCTGATGTGAGAGGTCTGTGCATTAGTAATTAATTAATGCAAATCTAGGATAAATATGATGCCTAAAATGTGTTGGGTGGATAAGGGTAAATCAATTGGGCGGATGAATCTAATAAACCCGTTTCGTAAATCTGTAGGCCCAATACAAGGTTAGGTAAAACAATATGTAAGTTTGTTAATCTGGATATCTGATCCATTAGTCTGAAAAACTTATTAACCTATTTGTCTGAACTGAGAACTAGTTAATCGGAACTTTGTACATCTGAAATCTGTAAGCAAGTTAATCTGAAATCTATTAGTCTAGGGACACAAGGTTAGGAGGGGTAATTACTTGGGTCATCTGTTGTGTGGGACCCATATTAGTCAGTAACCCTATTCTGGTATCAAAACTATGATCCAAAACTAGGAGGGGTCCGGGCACGCTTACTGAACTAATTGTAAGAGGTTCACTCTGATAATAGCAAGGGGTGTTGATGGCGCATTCCAACCGGGTCATATGCGTGAATGGATCCGGTCTGCTCTCAGGATGTAAGACACCATGACATCTGTAAATAGGTCTGTGTCTATAGGTTTCCACTTTAGAAAATGATACACTCTTCTATGGGGCCGGTACAGGGAATTTATGTATTAGGGAGCCGATCGCTTGGGGCAGAATTTAGGATACACTTAGTTTTATTTGTTTCTGTTGGTGTACCATCTGTTTCTGTTGGGGTGGTAAAGGCCCATTAGTTGGGGTGGTAAAGGAGCATTATTAGCATTCTGTTTCTGTACCTTCTATTTCTGTTGGGGTGGTAAAGGCCCATTAGTTGGGGTGTAAAAGCCCATTATTAGCATTCTTTTTCTATACCTTCTGTTTCTGTTGGGGTGGTAAAGGCCCATTAGTTGGGGGTGGTAAAGGCCCATTAATAACATTCTGTTTCTGTACCTTCTATCTCAGTTGGGGTGGTAAAGGCCCATTAATAGCATTCTGTTTCTGTAGAGATTATTCTGTTTCAGTTTCTATTTCAGTTTAAACATTTGGACAACACCTAATCCTGTTATACTAAGTATTAGTGCAGAGAAGTAAGATATTGGTAAGAAGCACATCTTGGTCTATATCATTATGTTTCTTCTGTTTAATTTAAGCATACCTACTACTCCTGTTGCTGTAATCTCTCATCCAACTTTATTTACATGTCATGATACTACTATCTGTTTATATGCTAAAAGTTACTGGACTCGCCAGACTTTATGTCTGACCTCGTTTGTTTTCGCCCCTTTTTCTTTCCGTCCCCCCCCCCTAGGTGCTCAGGGTGGAAACATAGGAGCTTGATTCATATTCTCTCTGCTTGAAGTGCTTGAAGTATTGCTTGGCATTGACTCTACCTTCTTATGGCAGTTTATGTTGGGGATTATGGTTTTAAAATTACGCATTCTGAAGGATTTTGGTATAATACTGATACTTGTGTACTTGGGTTTTGGTATTGTAGTTTTGAAGGTTGTAACCAAACTTATTTCTGTTTTCTGCTGTAATAAAGTTATAAATTTTTCAAGTACTACTTTACGTATCTGTCTTGTAATATTCTGTTCTATTTACTTATAATGCTTCATGGAAGTTAATGCATTCCCTTTTTGAATGACATTAACGGACATGGGGTGTTACACTTGGTATCAGAGATGAAGGTTACCAAATTTGATAAAAAGTTTTTGAAAACTATTTTCAAAAAGATTTTAAAAAAGGAATTATTTTCAAAAGTAAAGTTATTTTTGAAAAATGTAATCCTCAAAAGCCATATATCTGTCTTTCGATTCTCCATTTTGAATCTCTTCCCTATTCTTTTCAACATGTCTGGGGTACCCGAGATACCCGAGGGCATATCGATACCAACTTGGTTCAGAAGGTATTTGGAGGCTAGGGCCACCACCGCAGGCCCAGCAGTCGTTCCTCCTCCCCCAGCTGCTGTCGCTCCTCCTCCTCCCTCTCCCCGCGTTGATACTTTTTCGAAGATATGCAAGGACTTTTGGGCAATGGGTGGGAAACCTTTTCACGGGTTAGAGACGTTTGTTGAAGCTCGAAATTGGCTTACGGAGGTTGAAGATTTGTTTGGTATCTTCGAGATAGAAGGTGGAAGAAAGGTCTAATTAGCTGCTTGGTTAATGAAGGACGAAGCCTCGTTTTGGTAGGAGGTTACGAATGGAGAGCGTCCAGTGGAGACATGGAAGGATTTCAGGCATAGGTTCGAGATGAAATTTCTCTCACGAGCAGAAGAGAATTTATACATGGAGAGGTTCTTGGCATTAAAGCAGGGGAATTTATCAGTAAAGAAGTACGTTAACAAGTACAATCAGTTGGCGAGATTTGGCTTAGACTTGGTGAATACACCTGAAAAGAAGGCCCCGAGATTCATTAAAGGTTTGAATGAGCCGCTACACGAGTTGGCTATGACCCACATTCCTATGGGGGCTACCTTGGAGAAATTGGTTGACATGGCATTGATGCATGAAGAGGAAGCCAAAACTGAGAAAAAAGAGGAAACGCTTGAAGGATCACAGAACAAGAAAGCGTAGCCCAAAAAGGAAACACAAAAGAAGGATGAAAAGTCTAAAGGTAAGAAGGAGAAAAAGTGCTTTACTTATGGAAGCTTGACTCATCTGAAAAAGATTGCAGAAAGAGGAAGGGCATTTGCTTCAACTGTGGTGAGATGGGACACTTCATTAGGGATTGCTCGAAGAAACAAGGGCAAGGGCAGAGGACATGACATACTTCTGAAGGGCAGGTGAATGCTCACGTGGCTGGTGGATAGGATAGCGATAGTAAAATTTCTATAGAAGGTTTAAATTTTCTTATCTGATTATTGAGTTAAAACTCTTTTTGATTCTGGCATTTTGATTCTTTAATTGAGACTCTGCACTTTAATACTGATCTTGTTTCTGATCCCGCTATAGTCAAACCCCATAAGGGTTACGACTCATCTGTTTGTGGTAGGTTGGGGTTTGAGGGTATCAGTGTTGGGCGTTAAGTTGACTATGACGCATACATTATGGGATATGGTGGGGTTTTATCATGCTTAGTTTCCTAAGAATCATTTGATATTTTGATTTGTACCAGTAGTCTGTAAGTATCTGAATATTTCTGAAATGGATAGGGGTTTTTACTCGAAGCGTGAAGTAGATTTCTAGTTTTGACATTGTTTAATGAGAGTAATTCTTTGAGTATCAATCTGATGTTGATTTCGGTCTTCGGGGTTGATATTTAGAGATTTATTCTCTTAATTGATGTCTAATGGGAACAGAACTTTTGTTTTAATTATACTTGCTTCTATCACTTGGTTGTATCCTATTAATCGAGTCTTCGACCTTTAGGTAGAAACTAATGAGTGTAAACATGTGTTTGAGACATGTTATGTTTGATGGTTGCAAGTGGATGCAAGTGGTTGTTAGTGGTTGCTCGTGGATGCATATACACACACTAGGCACTAGATCGGCTCAAAAGCACTCTCATGCTGCATATGGATGTGTGCGCATTTTTCAATTTTTGTGGATGCAAAATGATTGACTTATCACATGGATATTGCATTTGGATGAATGGTTATACACTCATATAGAAATGATGTGTATCAAATAGGATTTCTTGCATACATAATTGGACTCATGGCA
This sequence comes from Allium sativum, assembly GCA_030737875.1. Lineage (NCBI taxonomy): Eukaryota > Viridiplantae > Streptophyta > Magnoliopsida > Asparagales > Amaryllidaceae > Allium > Allium sativum. Next base: position 827,620,457 of record CM060918.1, read on the forward strand.
CTAACATAATTCGCATTGAGGAGGTCAACTAAATCAGTAGACCGCCTGGTCTTTGCATTAGATAAGAGACATACACACACACTTTTGCATATGTTCATGCAACATTAGAAGTTTTCTAAGGACATTGGATGCTTGTGGATGATGGTTGAGTAGATGGGTGATTGGATGGTAGGATATATTCTTCTTAACTTAAAGATTTCGGGGACGAAATCATTTAAGGAGGGGAGAATGTAACACCCCGTATTTTCTGTGAACATAAAAGTAACAAACACTACAAAAAAATTGCCTTTTTATAGCGTTTAAAAAACGCTATAAAAAGATACGATGGCGTTTTTATAAATGCTGTATATCAACATGTTGTAATATATCAGTGGTCTATAATAGCAACCTAATAATTGCTATAAAAACATGCTATAAATGATGTTACTCATAGCGTTTTGGATTTGCTATTAAATGGATGATTTAGAACATACAAATTCTTATCTATAGCGTTTATTGCTTGCTATAAAAAAATTAATTTCTATTTATAGCTGCTATAAATGCTATAGATAAATATTGCTTGATTATTATAACAACTACAGATGTTGTAGAAATTTCATAGCCTAATTATTATAGCAACTATAAACGCTATAAAAAGCTTAATTTTGTATTTTATAGAATTATTTACTTGCCATGAAAGTTGTTTACTCATTGCAGAATATTTTTATTGCACTAGCATAATGTTAGTATGTATAGCCATCATTAATAGTATAAACAAGTAAATATTATCATCAAAAAGTATGTCATACAAAGTTCAGTAACAACTCTTACAATCTTTGCTAACTAAAACAATACATACTAAAAAAACAATCCATACAACCTTAGCTAACTAAAACGATACATAGTAAAAGTAAAGATGTATGAACAGAGACGCAAAATACATTTTCATGCCTTTCACATAGCATAAACCTAGAGCATCATACAACGCCTGCCAAAAAAACATATGTCGATTAATCATGAAATCCGAGCATGCAAAGTTTAATGTTTAGTATAACAAAGTACACTTGGCCACCTGAAACTAGTACAAACTAAAAAAATTATTTGACATGTACTAATGGGATGCCTTGGATTTAACAAAACTTGGAAGATGCATTTACATGTGCCAATCACAGAAGCCAATGCAACGATCAACTACATGGATTCAAAAAGCCTGATTAGTGTATAAGGCAAGGAGTCCTTCTCTCCCTTACTTTTTTTACTATAGTGGGATTTCCAACCACTATCATAGCTACTGAATTATTAAAAGGCAATAATATTCCTTTTCATTATACAGAGTTCATGATCACTCATCTTCTCTGTTCATATGACTTGCTAATATTTGCAAAATTAAATGTCAGATATGCACAAATAATTGAAGTTGTTTTTGGCAATTAGAAAAATACGTAAGGTTAACAGTGAGGTTAAATAAATCTAAGGTTTTGTTTAGCACAATCTCAATAAGCAAGCATCAAGTTACTGGTGTATTGAAGATTCAATTTGAAGAGTTGATTGTCACTCATGTTGGTATCCAACAGACTTAAACTAAACTTAAAACTTCTAATTGGTGCTTCGATAAACTAAATTAGGTCAACTCTTGAACCATGGACAAACATACTATTATCAGTAGTAGGAAGACTTGAATTAATTCATACTGTTATATACTTTATCATTTCTAATTGGTTACCGGTTACAAATATGCCATTTAAAATGACTAAAAAGACGTAACAACCACACGTTAAATTTTTACGGTAGAGTAAACAATATAAATAGGCATCGTCTTAAGTTAGAAAGCCAAACAAAGGTGGTTTAGGTCTAAGAATATCTGATTTTTTTTAAAGTTACTGATCTGAAGTCAAATTGGAGATTCCTTCAACAAAAAATCATTATGAATTGTCTGAATGCACAATAAATTCTACAGTATGAATAAACTTTAGACTATAAAAATGCAGATTAATGCTTCTCATTTGCGAAGCCACGCTTGACAATAGGGAAATATTTAAAGCTAGACTAGAAAGAGGAATTGACAATGGAATAAACATTAAAGTATGCATGGATCCATCAGCCATGGCTTACTGGCTCAATTTTAGTGCATAGAATGGGTTAGGATCGTATGCAGCTGTACAATGTGTTTGGGCTTATTTAGAATTATGACAGCTGCCTCAACAATAGTATAAACAAAATCTATTAAAATCAATGAGAACTAAGAAGTGAATATTGGATGGTGTAGATAAGAGCATGAAGGATAATTGAACTTCAAATGTGCATGGGAAAGAATTAAACTAGGAGAAACACACTTATATTGGTTGAGACGAATCTGGAACAAAGGTTCATGCAAAATGTCAACGTGTTACTGTTTTGCAATATTCAGTCGGCTTCAAATCAAAAGCACTGAAGTCAATGTAATAATAACCTAAATATTATGCTTGTGCTGTGTGAAAAAGAAGCAGAGGACATTTTTCAACTGCTATTCATTGCAGTTTTGGAACAAGGTGAAAAGGGTACTATAATTGCCCAGTGTTCTATTAATTAACTTGAATCAAATCACAGAGTATATAGTGGTGAATCCCGGAAATGGTAAAATAGCCATGGAAGACATTGTAGTAAAATGCTCCCATTAAATTATGGATATTGATTAATTTGTATGTACTTTTATTTTGAATATTTTTCCCAAGGAATACACTGTCGATTAAAGCTTGAATTTAAAGTAAGTACTTCCTTTTTGTTTCTTATACACAACTTTATTTGGGCAACCACTATGGTAATTAATCAGAATATTATCTTGGTTACATAAAAATCGGGTGTTGTACTATGTAACCATATTCTTGCAAAATTAGTTCAAAAATTTAGAATATTAATTATTCATTTTCATGCACATGTGCATTGTGGTTATTTTCTGTTATTTGTAGATGTCCTACATTCCAACACGTAAGAACACATAATAACCAAGTTCAAAATAGGTAATAGAATTAGTCATAAAAATTTAATTAGTGATAGACACTTTCAAAGTTGTTTCTGTAATTTTATTAAACCAAATCGTCCAAATGTTGTTTTATTCTTATTCTATGGAAATGAGTTTAAAATTATTTTAAAACAATTGTAACTGTGATTTTTTGCTTTTTAGTAAAGCATATTGTGACCTTTGTGGAAGCAAGGTTTTTCTTGTTATAAAATATTTTGTTATGTTTTCCAAATAATATTTTTTTCCAGTGTTTTTGGTATATTGATGTTATTTTCATGAAAATTCTCTATGTTCATTTTCAACAAAAATACCGAATCTACACTATAAATAGTTTGTAGTATACAATGTAAATATTTATTTACTAAATACCTATAGTTTACACAGAATATATTTATTCCAGGAAATCAATAATTAGAAGTGCAAAGATTTGCAGTTTTAAGTATTGCAAATATCTGCAATATAGACTAGATAGTTTCATTGGAAATAATGACGGAGCTTTTTGTACATCATGATTTTAGGAAAGGCTTTTCTGGTATTTTAAACAGAGGGAACAAACTGTAATTTCAGCTTTTTTTATTATCTGCATGATTTACAATAACAATCTCATAACTAAATTATTTTATTGTCATTCTCCAACAATGATGTGTGATATTATCATGCACAATTATTACGGCATGTATGCTATAAAACAGTCATATTTTTCCATCTTTGATAATTAATTAATTGTAATAAAAGTACGATATTAATGGGAATTAATTCATTTAACTATCATTTAAAAGAACGAATAAAATATCAATTTACGGACAATTTCTTAGTTTAATTAAGATCCAAATATGACATTAAATTCATGTTTTGCTAGATGAATTATGAATAATCAAAAGTTGTTTTACAAGATAATTATTAATTTTATTACTATTGAGCCAGATAATGTATAATGTAGAGAAATATTCCTATTCCAAAAAAACAGTCTTTTTGTTAGAAATATATTATGCCTTTGATACGTTATAACGTAGAGAAATATTCCTGTTCCAAAACCGACATTCACCGTGAAGGGTGAGGAGAAAATCCACTATCAAAATCACTTAAGGTGAAAGACAAAATAATGCGATAGCCACTTTCATCATACACGTACCATAACAACATCAGATCGTGCATACTGCCAAACCAATTGCCTCAGAAAAACCATCTTGCTTCAAAACAGAATACCTTAGAAAAACAACGCTCAAATCCTACAGCTAGGCCACTGACAAAAGAGCGTTCAACATGTTGGATTGCCAAATAAGATGGTGACTGGTTATGTAATTTTTGTCTTGAATCATTTGGTCATTTTTATTCTCACTTCATAGAGGCTGAGCGTACAAATATGTACACATTATAATTGAAAATTTCAAATAAATTATTTTTTAGGCTCAAAATGTCCTAGCTATTCTGATAAATATTTTGATGTAGTGCTTCCTTATTGTTGTACATGCAAATAGCAATGTGATTGCAATTATTTTGCAACACTCGTGTGCAAAGCATAGGTTCACACTAGTAGATACTGAAAGTGCTATCATGTATGAAAGCTAGAAAAATGTACCCTTATTCTTTTCTCTAACTCCAACCGCCATGTAAGCTCTTCCACTATCTTTTCGAGCTTATCCTTTGCATCCTTGAGGGCATCGGTTTCCCTTGTTTCCTGTACATAGCAAAAATGTACACAAATCATTATTATCTTAGACCGACAATGATATAATGCAAGGCCAATTAATCAAGACAATAACTGCATTCATGTTTCATACTTCTGCAATAACCATCTACAGGCCTCGTGTAAAAGATTTTTTTTTTTTTTTTGACATCAAAAAATACTAACTCGGGTTGGAACAACAAAACATGTCGGCACATGAGCGGAAAGGATACCACAGTAAAGAATATTTCGCCATATTTACATATGCCTACTTAGTGTGTGTGAGATTTGCTATGATATTGAGATACCGACCATTTTGAGCTTCTGAAGTTCCTTCTTAGCAACCCGTCCTCTCCACCTACACTGAGTAACAATGGCTTCCTTCTTCAGCTTCTTATGATATGAGTATGCTTTGTTTCGTCTCCATTGGGTCTGCATTAGAAGACAGGATATGTCAGATTTTTTTACCAACACGATAAAGAAATTCATCAGTTTATTCTATATATAATTATAATCCGACAGTCAATTTTTCCTACAAAGTTGTAAATTTCAGGTGAACCTTTATTTACTACTCGAATCAAACTAAAATGAAAAATTCTTCTCTAATAATTGTGAAGAAAAAAAAAATATACTTGGAGTAATACAATTCACAGAAGTTATTCACCAGAATACATGCATAAAGCATGAGTCCTTTTTAATGTTCATTCAATATGTATGTAACTTGCACAGTCATACATGTGTGTGCATGCATATATGGTTGTTCAGCTTTTCAGACATGTAAAAATGCAACAGATAAGACCATGACATCTTGCAATTCTGCCAAAGCGTTTTTGTTTTTTGATAGCCAAAAAAGAAAAAAAAAGAAAGAAAAAAAAAGAACATTTTGATGCAAAAATAATCCGTAAATGCGTAATGATGAGATGATGTTAAGAGGAGGCAAATGTAATGAGAATAAATTTGCCTACAACAACTAGTAAAAAAGAAATGCTTGATATTTTTTTTTTCCTAAAGGATATCTTTTTAAGTCATATTTTTTTACATTCAATATAATTTGTCCACCTTTGTATCTACAAAGAAAATTGGCAACTTTAGAAGGCCATCGAAAGAGGCATCTGCACCAAGTTTTCTCCTTTTAACATTTTTGGAATTGTTTTAGCAAAAACTAAGGATAATAATAGATGAATGAATGAATGTAAATAAAACATTAGGTAATTCATTAGTTAATCCATATTTTAATACCTTGGCCCGAGTTCTCTTGTCTCAGCAATTTCTCTTCCATATGCATCTGTCCAACGAATTTTCCTCCTATCTCTACAGGAAACATTACATTGCTCCTCTTCCAAACAGCTGTTTTCATTGCATAGCCCAATCGACTGCTCTTAAGTAACACTAGTACTATATCACAAGTAATACATCATCACAAACCACCTGCAGGAAACAGGAACATGCACGATGTCATCATTTTTAACCAAGTGTTGTGATAATGGGGTTTCACCAGTAATACATCACAAGTTCGACTTTGCAGAATGAAACCAAGTATGGGTGAATACTTGTAAGTTCCATTTCGTAGAATGAAACCGTTTGTTTTTTCATAAAGGAATAAACATAAACATCAAGAGCAAGCATGATGTCATTGATTGTTCTATGTCATTCGGTACTGATATGCTGAAAGTATGGGATAAAATGGTGGGGGAAAACTAATTCAAGTCATTAAAATAGCAGAAAAAAGGAGAATTTTGAGGTGTACTTAGAGTTGCTCGAGGTAAGTTCTGAGTTTCAGACACATCATTAGATGATGTGATAGCTCATAATTGGATTCTTCAAAATATTATCATCTACTAATTATTATTTATGTAATCATATGGGCATAGGAACAGAACAGAAATGCATTGTCGCTTACATAGGAACATATGGCATCTTAGACGTCACCCCATTCACAAAATCTTCTCCATACATTTTGGCTAGTTCCTGCAACCTACCTAGATTAAAAAACATTCAAATAGTATTTCATTACTAACATCAAATTACATCAGGTCTCAAGCATGTACTTGCATAAGAAATTAAGAAATCTCACAACTTATACTTGTTACAATTAAAAGCTCATTCTTAGTGTGCACGTCTTATTGAATAAATATAAAGCCGATAAAGATAATATCTAAGCACCAAAAACTTGAGAAAATGTACAATTGAATCATAACATTCCATGTCTAACAATATATTTTCTGAAGCAAATGGAGTAGTAACGGTTTTAATTATAAAATACCCATGTTATGAGATTAAATATCTAATATATGATTCCCTCACAGCCATCATATTAAAATTACATCATGAAATAAATACCCATGATACGCTCTTGAGAAGACGTAAAAGCACTTTATGAGAATAGATACATTGCAAACAGTAGATTTGTAAAGTTATAGTTTTGAAAGTTTCAAAAAGGCTTCAGCCAAGGTGCGGCCATTATTAGCTGAGAACAAATGTAGCTAAAATGATGTGTAGTCCGATAAATTTTGAGTAACAAAACAATGAGTGAAGATTTTTAAGGTTTATCTGTTCAAGTACACAAGATCGAATTATTGCAATAAACTGAGCAAAGATGCCTAGCATCAGGTTTAAGCTAATGAAAGGATCCAATAGCAAATCAACTTTCAAAACAAAACGTACAAAAATAAATTAATCATATAAAATGTTGTTGTGATCTTTCCAAAAAGTTGACAGTTTACTTTTCTACTTCTATTCAAAACTGAAATCATAGAGAATAATGAAAAGAATAAAAAATAAGAGCATATATTATGAATAAAACAAACATTAACCCATTTTTTTTCATTTAATATTAACATCGTTTTTATTGGAATTTAACATGAGTACATGGAGAAACCAGTCGTCATTTCTTTTCTGTAATCTTCATTTATGCATGCAAATCAAAACAAAAGATTAATCAAAATATATACTCTCTCCTGTTAATATACCCATCCTCTTCATACATTGTTGTCTACTTCAGAACTTAATTACCCCTTCAATCAACCATACTATCGCATTCAAAACACCCTCAACTCATTACTCAACAACTGAACCAGCAAACACCGACTGCTTCACAAATCTGCACCCCTGTCATACTATGAAAACTTCCCTCACTACTCCCTTTCAAACTGCAAATAAAATAGCTCGACTCGATACCTTCCTCTACGTACACAAACATACCTCATTTGACTCAATGCAGCTACACTGAGACTAGCTGAGTGTATTTTTAATGAACCGTCGTGAGTGACGACTAGTGTGACCAAGTCCTTCATGAATAACATGTATAGGTAGAGATTAAAGCATGTAAGAGATATCAGATTGTGATAAAAAAGTTACCAGATTTTCGTGGTTCTTGTTCTTGCGTTTTTCTCCTATATTACTTACGTAATATTCTATGTTTCACCTTTTCGTCTTCCTTCTGCTATTCTGTTCCCTTATTCTGTTAACTCCACATGCATCCGAACCTTTCTTTTCAACCTGGACATCTCCATTCTCCCATCCACCATGAGGAACACTCAGCCCAGGCATTGAAAAATAAAGAACCTACCAGTCCCTGAGGGGAAAAAACTTAACGATGGGGTGGAAAATTTTCCAATAGTAGAGAAAAATAAACTTTGGTTTATTACAATTATGACATGCACTATGGACTGCCTATATGGACACAAGTCCAGTAGAGTAAAATATTAAACAAATAATACTAACCATATTTACACAATAGCTTCAAGTATGATACAATCGAAAATCCAACGCCAATGCAAAAAAAATTTGGTTTATTGCAATTACTCCGCCTGTGTAGTTTTCTATGCAGCCTGTCCCAAGTCAGGGTAAAGGAGGAGGGTTGTGATAGGCTTGGCGAGCCAACGTAAAAACTTAGCCACTCTTATGGATATGGAACCTTATTTTAATTTTGGGTTCCATATCTAGCCAACCCCAACTTGTTTGGGATATATGGCTTTGTTGTTGTTGTTGCTTTTGATTAGATCTCAATGTTGATGTAAACTTGTGTCTATAAACCACATTTCTTTAGTTCCAACATATGACGTCCACGTTGCATTAGACAATACATTGAAACTGTTCATATGTCACAACAATAAAATGTAAATTACAACGCAAAGGAAGCAAAATTTTGATACACATCCACTGGATTCTATGGCTATACGGATAAAAATGCTTAGTATTAAACACATGTCAGGTTTAAATAATTAACACCGTGAATTTAGCAAAATCGACACATTTATTCCATTCCCATTATGTATGTTTCTAACATTAAATGTCACTTGAACATTCATCCATTACGTCAAATTACCAGAAATCAACTATCACTAAAATTAAGTATCTGCATTTAAATAACTTTCATAAATTGCTAATACATCCCTACAAGGACACAAACTACCTATATAATTTATTTAGGTCATCAATTTATTCTCTAGTTAAACTACCAAATTGTTTGAGAATATCCATCAGAAAATGGTTTCTTATTTCACACCAAAATTATAACCAAAAGTAAATGGGTTAAGATAAAAGATAATTTCAAAAAAACTTTAGGAGATGATGTGATTTCATTCTCCCGACTCTTCAGTAGAATTTTCTTAATACAATGCCGCCTGCATAATTCATGAAATGGAATACTGGCACACTTCCCTACAAATTGAAAATTTAGACTGAACATCTCAATGTTTATTTTATTCGTTTTGCCTTCGAGACTAAACTTTGCCGTAAAAAATGATAATTTGGTATAGTATTCAATAGAATGTGATGTAATATTTGACATATGATAGTCAGTCTGGTAAAACAGACGTTGAAGGAATAATGTAACATCCCGAAAATCTGGGCCAGTTTAAAATTTTTATTTTGGCAATTTTAGCGAATTTTGATTATTTAAAATGAATTATTTTAAATAATATCGACAAAAAATTTATTTTGAATATATTTAGAACGAATATATTTATATACATCGTCGTTAGAATATAAATATTTATTTTAAATTATAAAAGGAATTGAAAATGGCACGGTAGTTCGATAATTCGATTTCAAACTTCAAATGAATGTACCGGGTGCAAAACAATCCGGATTTTAGTGAAACCAAAAACATTAGGATCTAATTGATAATATCTTTCCAACGAATCCGAAAAATCAAGATTTCATAGCGGGAATCAAAAGATATGCCCAGTTGAAAATTCTGAATAGTCGCTATGAAATTCAGGCCCTTAAAAATGGAGATTTTGCAAACGCCCTCGGATTTCGACGAAACCACTTTTGTTGGGTCCGGGATGTAAAGTTATTGCTAGGTTTCAAATTTCATAATTTTTTGATTCAATATGTGAGCGTGGCAAAGGAAAACGCGTTTGACCAGTTTCAGTTGATTTTAATCGACTGGAAAATGGCCATTTTTCTAACGGACTCAGAATTCGACGAAACTAGTTTTGTTAGGACCGTATCATCAATACGAAGCTAGAAAATATTTTTCTGGAATTTTTAGAGTCAGTATGTTGCCCCGGTAAATTGAAATGTGCGTTCAAATTCAATATACATTGATTTATAATTTAATTTTGATGGAAACTGATTCAAACGATCGAATGGGCTTATGAAACATATCCCATTGTGTTCGGAATGGGGGTATTACGCTAGTGGCGATAGTCGTTGGGTTTGATTTCGAGTCCCCCCCCCCCGCGTATACCTTTCTCCCGGATCAAATAAGAAAACAAAATAAAACAAAAGAAGAGGAAGGGGGCGATCGACGTCGCTCCTCCCCAACAGGCCGCCCACCGCATCGAGCTCCCCCCCGGGCTTCGCCGTGACGCCGGAGATCCCCCCAGCTCGCAGTCGCCCTCTCTCTCCGTTCCCTTTTGAAAAACCCCGATGCCCCAAGCCTGAGACCGCCCCTTCTACTCACACCTATTGGCCTGCCGAGCCTTACCCACCACCTGTGCAGACTCCGACCACCCCATACCCCCCAGCATCGTTCTCTCTCCTCTTTCTTCTTGGATCCCCAAAACCGCCGTATGTGGCCTGCCTCCGATCACACCGTCGCGTCGTTCTGCATCCCTTCCCCTTCTCAGTTCAACGTAGCGAGCCCCCTTTCTCTGCAGTTGACCAGCGGCCTCTACGGGATCGAAACCCTAAGGAAAATGTGAGTTTCCAGTCTAAATTCTTGGATCTTTACTTCTATGAAAGGTTAGGATGGTTATGATAGGAAAGTTCATATTTTTATATAGAAAATTTCATAGGAAAGTTCAGATTTTTATATATTGAACATCGAAGTAAAAATGTGATTTTTATATATTGAACATCGAAGTAAAAGTGTGATTTTTATATATTGAACATCGAAGTAAAAATGTGATTTTTATATATTGAACATCGAAGTAAAAATTCGATTTTTATATATTGAATAGCAAAGTCAAAATTCGATTTTTATATATTGAATAGCAAAGTCAAAATTCGATTTTTATATATTGAATAGCGAAGTAAAAATTCGATTTTTATACATGTAGTGGCTACGGGTGAAGAAAGTGACAAGAGGCAAGAACGATGAAGATTTCTACCTAAGAAGAGTCGTGGTATTGGATAGCTTTCGGTGAGAACTTCTCACCTTTCAATTTAATTTTTCTAGTTATATATATATACTAGGATGCAGACGGTGTTTAGTAGCACCCGACACCCATCATCCACAGACCATGGATGGCTTGTTTGTTAAATTGTTTGGTTGAGTAGTTAGTTAGAATATTTGATTGAATGGAATTGTTTGGTGAAATGAAATTGATTTGATTGATGTGTGAATGGCGTGGGACTTCACTAGACCGGGGATAAGGCTAGGCCTTGTCCCGTTTCTAGTATCGTGCCGTTATGCCGCCGAAATTTTCTAAAATAAGTTAGAAAAATATAAAAATATCATTTTATTTAAAGAATGAACCGAATAGAAATTAATATGTTAAAATAAAATGTTTTATCGTTAAAAGTATAATTTTTAACGTGAATATGAATAAATGAATATTTATAAACAAATCGGCCGATTTGTTTATATACACCTATTTGAATGACATTGATTGGGACGATAAATTTTACACATCGCCCAACTGCACAAATAAAATATGTGTTTGATGGTTTGAAACCCCACACGGGTGTTGGGATGAAATATGAAGTTCACTCATCCTGATTGATTAAATATGCCGATCGATTGATTGACAGGCTGTTATAAGCGTTAGATATCTATATTTGATGCTTATACAGTGTAGTGCACTTTGGTTGATGGTTGATTATTTTTCAATGCTATTATATACATGTGTTGTATGAAAATCCATATAATTAATTTTATATGGTGATTGATTGGGCCTCATTCCAATTTAGAGAATAAAGAATACTATTAAATAAAGGTTCATGTGTTGACTGTACTCATCCGTTGAGATTAGTCATGTGTTGAACGAAATAATTTAACAAAAATAGTCACACGTGGACAGTACTCATCCGTTGAGATTAGTCGTGTGTTGACAAAAATAAATATTCATGTGTTGAATTGAAAATAGAAATATATGAAGCCGTGTTGATTAGATTGACGCCATTTTGACGTGAACGATATTTATATCGATTTTATTCATTTTGTAATGAATGTCGAAAGTGATTTCAAAATCTGATATTTTGAAAAGATTTGAAATTCGAACTATACTGAAATGATTTGAAATTCGAATAGAAATGAATTCAAATTGAAATCGAATGGAAATGAATTCAAATTGAAATCGAATTGAAATGAATCCAAATTGAAAATGAATAGAAATGAAAACGAATTGAAATTGAATATGAAGTTGAAACCGTTTTGAAAATGAATTTAAAACGATTTATAAAGCACGTTTTGAATTAAAATCGACGAAGTATATATTATGTATATTATATATATATATAATATAATGGCCTGAATAGAACGCGCCGCGCCGCGGCAGTTTGCGAATTTCGACCATTGACTTCGAACGGATATTACGGGAGATCCGACCGTCAGATTCTCCTAAAACCGGAACCGTTGGGTTCGTATCGAAAAGAGCTTTCTAACGAATATTAGAAATTAGAAATCTAACGGTTGGATTTGGAATTATGTCCAAATCAAATTTGAAAAAGGTCGCTGTAAGTGCAGTTCGATGGCCGTTGATGGAAATCGACTGTACGGGCCTTGATAAAATTATTAAAAATAGTAATAATTTGTGTAAAATCATAAGAAATGATTTGGGAAAAAGTGGGATGAAAAACTCCATGTTTGAAAAGAGAAAAATAGATTTTTATCGAAATGAACTAGTTTTGAACTAGAATTATAATTCTATTTATTTTTAAAATAAATAAACTGGATTTGAAATGGTTATGAAAATAACCAGAATTTCCAACAATTATATTGGAATGGATTTGAATCGAAATTGTCTTTGGATTATTTCGATGTTGGATTTCGTGATGATACAGATTTTGTTATGGGAATTTGAAAGATATATATATATATCGTTATTTCCAATACGATATTTGTTAGTCGTATAATTTGATATTGAATATAAGCCGGTATATTTTCTATTCAGAGCCTTGTGTTTAATATCAAATGTGATTTGGGTTTGTCGTGAATGGTGTCTTCATTAACACTGTTCTTAAGCCCAGTTGAGAAAAGATTAAATCTTTTTATTTAGATTTAATGAAGTATACCAATTAAATAATATTTAATTGGAATTGAATTCGAATTGATTCTTGGGTTTATCGTGAATGGTGTTTTAAATAACACTCGTTCTTTAACCCGACAATTAATGGAATGTGATTTTGGGTTTATCGTGGACCGTGTTTTAAATGACACTGATTCTTTAACCCAGTTAACGATTAAAACTAAGTGGAGTTTTAATGAATCTTTAATTAGATTGAAATGATCGAGGATGGAGTATCACCAGTTTTGCTCCAGGCGATAGTTAATTCTTTAATTAGATTTGAACGTGAAATGGTAATTGAATTTACCGATAACACCGTGGTGTTAGATATGAAGTATAACCAGTTTTACTTCATGGGATGAATAGGTTGGGATTGGGAAATTAAAACAAATGATTACTTCGGTAAGGTTCGTTAATCCCGACTAGTTGAATCGAAATTCAAAAGGATAGATTAAAGAATAAATTTAAAGGATTTATCTTTGATAAAATTAATGGGAACCTTTCCCTATGAATGTGAAATTTAGAAACTAACTGTCGGTTAGCTAAGCAGAATGGTTTTCTGGATATTGATCTGATGTTGGTTTCGGCCTTCGGGGTTAATATTTGGGAAATTATTCTCTTGATTAATTTACGGTTAGTGACTGATGAATTGGAATGAGGCGTATGTTGTGTTTGTGTAACACTTATTTAAAATATACGCGAGTTATTTGGAAAGACCGGGTTTATCCCATTCTGAATAACCGATACGACGATAAGTCGAAGATGAAGACGATGGTCGAAGACCAGAGGTCTTCACGTCGTTTGAGTGATTACTGATGATCTTGATTGGGCTGTACACCCAAGAAGATGGAAACAGTTGGTGATCGTCCAGATGTACTTGGAGATCGATGGATATGCGGGGTACTAGGTGCCTCCGGTTTCGTTCAGACCCAGAACGGACTTGTAAATGGACTGTGTGCCTGACATTGGATTTTAGTCCGTGCGATTGATCTCTATTAACTATATATCTGTTTGGCGGCGGAGAATTTATTCTCTTGCTTAACGCCCTTCTCTGAGACGTACGAGCTCAGGGGTTATATATTGATGGATATCAAACGCATGGAGTGAATTGCCTGTGTGGCATGCCTAAGTGGCAATTGATCGAGGCTTCTGTTGAAAAGCAAAGTCTTGTGGTGATGATCAAAGCACGGCCTTTGTGGCGTAGCTTTGTGTAACGTTTACTTCGCGAGTTTCGCACCCCGGTTGTGAACCAAAAACGGGAGAGGACCTCAGGGAGGGCATGCGTTTCTTTCTAGCTAGGGTGGTGTCAGTGACCTTCCAGCCCTGACATTTATATACTTTTCACCTGTGTGGTTGTTGCTGTTGCGAGGCGCCTCGGTTAGATCGGACGATCCGGGTCCGATGGAGCCATTCGTTGGCTCATTTACACCCCCAAAGGGCGGGGAAACGTAGTGTTCAGGCATTTTAATCCACATCGGTGGACCGGCCCTGTCGCTCCAAGGCTTGACTGAGTACTTGCCTGAGACATGGGCTAGATTGTCTCGAATCGGTAGAGGACGATCCCTGGCCTCGGTTCATAGATGGAAATCCAACTTCCAAATACGTGACATTTGCGGTTTTATTTGTAGAGCCTAGTATGGCGACATAGTGGGATGGAGCGCTTATGCCGCCTATGATTGATATTTATGATTTGAAGTTGTTTTATACACTATGCACTTATAATAGTATCAAATGATTTGTTTTAAATGTATCAAGCATTCTTGGCTATTATAAGGTAAAAACCCTATCCTCCGGCTTGCGTTGCATTGTGTGATGGGACCTGAGTCTTATAATAGCTTCATTTTTCTTTATTTAGCATTGCGCTGTTGTTTTATGCGCTGGTATTCTTGGGAGGAAACCCGTTCCGTGTTATACGGCGTGGTCCCTTGATTTACCGAACTTTAAAATAAAGATTAATAACTGTTTTAGTTCTCACACCAGTCACATGACTGACCTGGAGTTTATTGTTTTAACCTAAACTCTGGGTGCCCCTATTTTGACACGGGCAGCTAGTAGTTTTGGTTTTGCAGATTTATATTCACAGGATCCTGGTTTACAGGCTGGAATGATATCCGGAAAGCTTTGTATCCGTATACCTACTTCTAGTTGTGTATTGTATTATTTTCCGCTGCGATGTATTTAAATGTAATTTAAATCTCTGATATTTCGGTGTAATATTTATTTGTTTATACTCTGTATATTCTTGTAATCTGATGCATTGTTGTAATATACAATGAAATGTTCTTCCGTCTGCGTTCTATTGTGGCTTGTTCTCGACTCAATCCATTCTTTCTCATCTCTTCGGAGACCGGGGGAGTTCGGGTCGTTTCAAATAAGTCTCATATACCAATTACTAGCATATGAGCTATGTCAAAACATCTTAGAATATGTTGTACATGATCCTCAAGTGTGGTTGAGATCCCTGTTGTCCCATACTATTAGAGGATATTATATCAAAGATTATCATTTAGTCTGGTATATCCTTAAAACTGTATAAATTAGTATTTGCGATTGACTTCATGTATAGCTAAACAACAAAAACAAAAAGCTTGTTTAAATGAACTTACAAAGTATCAGCAAAATATTAGTTCTCAAAATCAAAACAAGTTATTTGCTTCTTACTTTTTGCATTACTAGTATATTGATTTGATTATTCTCTTCTCCTTTGACTCGGTTGCAAACCAGAACTACTCCCCAAGTTTACATAATATGCATTTTACGTACACGCTATTTTGCGAATCCTCTTTCTTTACAATACCTAAACGATAGGATGATCTAGATAACAACTGATGAAGCTCATAAAAATCCAATGGTATTCTCTTTACGACCATATCACATAGTAAATTGTCACACAAGCACACACAGTATGTGAGGGTGAGATTGATCTGCAATAATGTATTAGACTAGCACATACTGGTACATTGTTGAATCAAACAAAGCTTTGATAGTTTTATCACCATTCAGTTGTTGACCAGTTCGCTCACACACAAGCGCATGCGCGCACACACACATATATACCATGTGCATATACAAACAAAAGTAGTTAATTACAAATAGTGCGAAATAGCATAAGGTTTGCGCTATGAGCTATCTTGCATTATGCTCTATAGCATGTTCTACTTCGTTCAAAATGTTAGATTTTGTTTTTCCCCATATACAGCTTAGTACAACAGTTTCAAAGAAACATTTGCAAATGCAACCAGTTTATTCTTTATTTTAATTTTTGAAAAAATGCTCTAATAATTAGAAATGCAACAGGAAAATAATAACGAATTTACTAAAGAACCAATACATGCATTGTAAATAAAACAATAGTGCATCATTTAGTATTCAATACCGCATCATTTATTTTTTTGAGAAAATACCATAGTTATTAATGGCGCACGACGCAAAAAGGCGCAACATCAGTCTGGAGCCTTGGCGCACGGCGCGGCAAATGGCGCGCGCCTTTCTGATTTACTGCGCATGTCTATTTTTTAATTTAACATATAACAACAAATTTAAAAGTTTAGTATTTTTTGCTAAAACATTTGTAATCAAAGTTTTTACAATTTTGCAAAAAGAAACATCATCATATTTGACATCATTAACATAGAATTTCAAGCATAATAGTTTTCAAAATCCAAAATAACAATATATATTACTAACAAACTAGAAATTCGAATCTGATTCAACAATCATATTTTCCAAAAGTTCTGGTCTAAAACATTAGCTGATGCACTACTTTTGTAGCATGCAGCAATTTGTATGTAGACTTACTGTATGCAACAGGGAGCATAGGAATGCATACTCACAGTATGCTAAATATATGTATGCAGCAATTACAAAGTTAACATATTACCGTGTACGCATGCAACAATTTGTAGAATTGTTTGTATATAACTACGTATGATATATATTTGATTTACCTGCTAATAGATATGTTTGTATACAAAAAAACAAGCAAAAAACAAAATAAAAAACAAAAGGCCCACCATTTTGCGCCGTGCGCTTTTTTTGCGCTGCGCGCCTTTTGCGCCATTTGCTGCGCCTTCTCATATGCGCCGCGCCGCAAGAAGAAATGGCGCAGATGCCGCGCCGCGCGCCATTCATAACTATGGAAAATACTCTAATAATTAGAAATGCAATAGGAAAATAATAATGAATCGACTCTTATTGATTGAAAATGAATCGATAGTTCACGATTAAATACAGTTTCAATTTTAAGTTCAAATTTTAAGAACTATGAATCGAATCTTATTTTGAAAACCTTCTTTTAAAATAATTAAACATTATGAAGTTTATGATAGTGGGCTGTTAGTTAGTAGATTACAATTGGATTACCTAGACAATTGAAAATATTTACAAATACTACTCACAAAAGAATGGAAAAAAGATAACTATAAAGTATTAACCAGCAAAAAATAGAGAGACTAACTCGTGATGAGGAATTGGAACAAATAAGATGCATTAGATTTGGTAATAACTATAAATTGATAAAAGATAAGGATATACTATAAGTTGTCATAACAATCGGATCATTAATACTAATTCAGACAGCATATGTCTTTCTTGCATTAGGCAATTAAGAAAAGATGATTAATTTATTGCCTAAATCTAAATGGTTATAAAATAAAACAAACTGAAGTCTACAAACTAAAGTCACCAAGAACAACCTAAATTCAGGTCGCAAATTTAATGATCGTTTAATGATTCAAAGAAGAAGAAAATCGAGTTTGTAAGTTTATACCAAAAATCAAGTTCGGCAGTCGAGGAATCTACTTCCCTGACAATCACACGCAAGCATATTCAAACCAGGAATCGCACGCGAGATTGTTCGAAACAGGAATCGCTCTTCGCCATGTCGAGGAATCCATTTCCGTGGCAATCGCACGCGTTGACTCAAGAATCCAAGGGAGTGGCGATTGAAGTGAGAAGAGTTTTCGTGAGTGGAGAAGGGATTTGGGGCAAAGGGAATTGGGGTGAAAGGAATGACGATTGAAGAGTTCGTGAGTGGAGAATGGGATTTGGAGTGACTGATTTGGCGGTGCAGAAGTGAAACGAAAGGGAAAATTTAGCGGCACAGGAATTAGAGGGAACCGTAAAATTTCGACCGCTAAAATTTTAGGCATTGGTTAAGCGTTGCACCGTTCAAAGCAATGTTTTACTAATTAAAACTGTGTTTTAGATTAAGCACTAACTAGCGTACTTAAGCATAGCAAGTTAAATTTTCGTGCAATCCTTGCTTGTTGTTAATTGAACATTTTCTTGTAGTGAAAACAAAGTATACTTAATTTTTAAAAGAAGAATTAAGGGAAACGGGTTACGCCATTGCGTTCGTCTCGGAATTCTGCTTGAGATAGATCCGAGTTTGCGTAAATCGGACTTCGTATGAAGAAGTTATGGACCTTAGAAGTTTCAGGAATTTAAATAAATTAAAACAACTCAGATTTAAGTTTGAAATTCAAGTCACACACCCGGGTTGGGCGGGAAATTTCCCGCCTAGGACCCAGGTCGACCAGGGGGTCGACCTGGGTCACATAGGTCGACCAGGGGGTCAACCTCCCCGTATTTCCAAATCGAGGTCTGGTTCGTTTTTCTGTATTTGGACGCCCGTTCTGACCAGATTCGTTGATCCCTATGCTATTTAAACATTCCCCAAACCCCACTTTCTCTCCACACCAAACCATTGTAATGCTATGCTGCCTCAATTCTAATTGAAATAAATCAATGGCGTCTCTACTCTGCTGAAACCTAAGCTAGAACTAGTGCTTTTTCTTCTTCCGATCTTGATAGGATTAAAAGAGAACAACTACAACCCTTTTTCTTTTAGAATCCAACTAAGATGAGTACAGTTATTTTCAGTTATCAATTTTAATTATGATCTTGACACGGCTATAAATCTGAATTTGGGATTATGCATATTCTTGTTTATCAGATCTGTTTTTCTATGTAGATCTATCTTATTAATATTATAGTAACTATTATGTATCTCTTGCTTCCTTCTGTTCTATAGCCAGGCTACCACAAGCCTAAGCCAAATCTCATAAGAGATTGACGCACGAGCGCTTAATTTGGAAAAAATAGTGAATGATGCATAATTAGACATGACTAATTTGTAACTGATTTGAGAAAAGAACATATGTTGTAATTTAAGATCTGGATCTGGGCATACTATATATGATAGTCTGTGATTTGGAAGAAGGAAAATTATTGTGCATATAACTTAGGCGCAAAATCTATATTATAATAGGATAACTACTAAATGTGAATACGCCTAAATGGGGATTCTGGATATTAGGCATACGTTGAAATCAAAGGCTATAATTTGACATAATTCGTATTGTATATCATGATTTGAGGTTTTTAGAGAATATTCTGTACTGTATAAATTTAACTAAAATTTGGGGCATATGTTATATTGTGAATTATAACCATAATTTGGGCATGTAAAATTAGGCTTAATTTTATGATTAGGCGAGGTATATCAATGGAATCTTAAGGGATTATTAAATCTGTTAAATTGCCTAATCTGCTAAATATGTTAAAACTGAATATGGTAATTTATGGTATGAAAATCTGTAGACTCGATCTAAAATTTAGCAAAACAAGTTAATAGAACTTTGAGTAATCTACTGTAACTTGTAAAGAAGTTTAATTTGTTGAATTGGCATAATTAGTCTGATATTGGCATAATCTGTGAATGAATACTTTAGCTAAAAATAAGAATGCTGAGACACGAGGTTAGACTCTGTTTACGGTAGAAGCTTGCCCGGACCCAACTGGCTTAACCAGCAACTGCAAACTGTCAGTCTAATGTGAGATGTCGTAGGCATAGCTAAAAGATGCTTAGACACGAGGTTAGGTCGGGCTTGTGGCAGAAGTCTGCCCGGAACCGACCGGCACATCCAGCGGCCACAAGCTACTGACCTGATGTGAGAGGTATAAGCATTAGTAATTAATTAATGCAAATCTAGGATAAATATGATGCCTAAAACTTGTTGGGTGGATAAGGGTAAATCAACTAGGCGTATGAATCTAATAAACCCGTTTCGTAAATCTGTAGGCCCAATCCAAGGTTAGGTAAAACAATCTGTAAGTCTGTTAATTTGAATATCTGATCTGTTAGTCTGAAAAACTTGTTAACCTATTTGTCCGATCTGAGTACTAGTTAATTTGAACTTTGTACATTTGAAATCTGTAATATGTTAGTCTGCGGACACAACGTTAGGAGGGGTAATTACTTGTGTCATCTATTGTGTGGGACCCATATTAGTTAGTAACCCTTTTCTGGTATCAAAACTATGACCCAACACTAGGAGGGGTCCGGGCACGCCTACTGAACTAATTGTAAGAGGTTCACTTTGATAATGGCGAGGGGTGTCAATGGCGCATTCGAATCGAGTTATGTGCGTGCATGGATCCAGTTTGCTCTGAGGATGTAAGACACTGTGACATCTGTAAATAGGTCTGTGTCTATAGGTTGCCACTTTAGGGAATGATACACCCTTCTGTGGGGCCGGCACAGGATATTTATGTATTAGGGAGTCGATCGCTTGGGGTAGAATTTAGGGTACACCTAGTTCTGTTTGTTTCTGTTGGTGTACTGTCTGTTTCTGTTGGGGTGGTAAAGGCCCATTATTTGGGGTGGTAAATGCCCATTATTAGCATTCTGTTTTTGTACCTTCTGTTTCTGTTGAGGTGGTAAAGGCCCATTAATCGGGGTGATAAAGGGCCATTATTAGCATTCTGTTTCTGTACCTTATGTTTCTGTTGGGGTGGTAAAGGCCCCTTATTAGTATTATGTTTTTGTACCTTCTGTCTCAGTTGGGGTGGTAAAGGCCCATTACCAGCATTTTGTTTCTGTAGAGATTATTTTGTTTCCGTTTCTGTTTCAGTTTAGACATTTGGACAACACCTAATCCTGTTATAATAGGTATTAGTGCAGAGAAGTAAGAATTGGTAAGAAGCATATCTTGGTCTATATCATTATGTTTCTTCTGTTTAACTTAAGCATACCTGCTACTACTGTTGCTGTAATCTCTCATCCAGCTTTATTTACATGTCATGATACAACTATCTGTTTATATGTTGAAAGTTACTGGACTCGCTAGACTTTACTTCTGACCTCATTTGTTTTCGCCTCTTTTTCATTCCGTCACCCCCCCCCAAGTGCTCAGGTTGGAAACATAGGAGCTTGATTCATATTCTCTCTGCTTGAAGTGCTTGAAGTATTGCTTGGCTTTGAATCTACCTTCTTATGGTAGTTTATGTTGGGAATTATGGTTTAAAATTATGCATTCTGAAGGATTTTGGTATAAGACTGATACTTGTGTACTTAGGTTTTAGTATTGTAATTTTGAAGGATGTAACCAAACTTATTTTTGTTTTCTGCTATAATAAAGTTATAAAAATTTCAAGTACTACTTTACATATCTGTCTTGCAATATTCTATTTACTTATAATGCTTCATGGAAGTTAATGCATTCCCTTTGTGAATGACATTAACGGACATGGGGTGTTACAAATACGAAACTCAATCTCTTGGTGTGGTGGAAGTCCGATCACTTCCTCGAAGATATCCGGATATTGGCCAGCAATGGGAACCCCTGATAACTCGTCCTGCAGGATGTTGAGGGAATTTAGAAAACTAGCCATCACCTAATCACTAGATAGGCAACAAAACAATACCCTCCGTCCATCATCAACCCTAATAGTCATCGAAAATCCCTCACAATCTACCACCACCCCATATCTTTGGAGCCAGCCGACTCCCAAAATAATGCCAAACCCAGTAAAGCCCAAAACAAAGCAATCACAAGCAAACATACATCCATGAATCGATAAGACCAAATTTCGACAAATCATACTAAGGCTAGTCGAACCACCAATCGGGTTCATCACCACTAAAAGTCTATCAACTATCTCGGGTTCCAATCCCAACCTATCTACCAGGTCACCAGATATGAAGGAACGGGAAGCCCCAGTATCAAATAATACTTGAACAGGAACATCATAAAAAGAAAGCATACCTTGAATGAATACATTCTTTCCTTTCTCCGCCGCAGTTGGGGAATTCGACGAAGAAGGAACAACATTAATAGCATATGCTTTCACAATCTGCTTCTCTTTAGGGGGTTGCGGACATTTATCCTTGTGATGTCCTACTTTGCCACAATTGAACCACTTCCTGTCTACTGGATTTGCTCGACATTCTTTAGCATAGTGGCCCTTCTTTCCACAGCTAAAGCACTCAACATCTTTCTTATCTTTCTTTTTATGATCATCCTTGGTCTAACTCTACTTCCTTTTATACTGAGAATTATTCTTGCCTCCACCGCTTGCCTGCGGGTTTGGTCCCTCTACAGATGCGACAACGACTTCAGCCTTGGGCTTAGGATAAAGGCTCTTTGATCTCAATGCTTTTCCAACAATCGATTCAAAAGTCTCATCAATATGGTTTATAAGCCTTTTACCCCAAGTATTGATCTAAGCCTGTTATGAACTTCTCATTCTTCTTCTCGGGAGTGTCAATAAGGGATAATCCATATTTTGATAAAGCATCGAACTCAGCAATATACTCCGAGACTGCCCAACCATTCTGCTTAAGCTCCAACAACTTCCTAAACAATTCTAATTTATGAGCAGCTGGGATAAACTTATCACTGAATCGGACCTTAAACTAATCCCAAGAGACTTGATCCTCAGGGGTAGCTGCCTTAATAGCGTTCCACCAATTCATAGCCCGTCCTTGCAGTTGACGCGATGCTAGCTTTCTCTTCACCGTGTCATCGATCCCTATGTCCTCGAAGATGCGCTCACAACTATCGAGCCAATCCTGAACTTCTGTAGCCGATTCCGTTCTGCGGAACGGCTTCCCACCAAGACTAGTGTAGTCCTTACAGAGTTTGGCGAAATCGGCCCTAGGCGCCTGCATCGCTGCACCACCACCATTTGCAGCATTAGGAGCTGCCCTCTGAACATCCCTAAGTATCTCTCTCATGAAGTCAGCGAACATTGTCCTCATATCAGGAGCATTCCTATTATTGGCTCCGAAACCATTATTCCTCGTATATCGGCTCATCGTTCAATCTGTAAGGAGAAAACGATTAACCATCTCTTCAGTGGTGCCAGTGCAGTGCGACTCCATCCTTAGATATACTAATAGTACATATATATATATATATAGATTTTGAAAACAAAAATATCACAAATATGCGCTCTCATATACATACTATCTCTCCCTGGTGTCTTTCCCTAGGTTAACAACGCAACTTAGAGCTCTGATACCAAGTGTGACGGTCGCCCCGCACCAACCGACATTTCCAATGAAAGTATGTTGTGCCAATGCCCGATTAGCATGGGACGATCGTCAAGAAAGGAAAAGAAAGGAATTTGAACTAACAAGAAACCTGTAGTATATCTTACAGCGCATGGAACAAAATTTAAAAATATCATAACTTGATAAAAAAAACAGGCAAGACAGTGCATAAGCTGAAAACTAAACCATCATAGCAGCGGAAAATTCAAAATACAGCTTATGATCCAAACCATCTTTATTACAACTTTTAAAACTGTCTCTAAAGCAAAATAGGAAGGTACAGTACTAATGCCCAAAGTAGTGACCAATAACAACACAAGGAAATATATATAGAAATGGTACGTGTAAGCCTCCTTCTCGTCTCCGGACAGCTACTTGTGCATAACTAGCTAACATGTCTCTAATCTACTCGTTTAGGAGCACCTAGAGTAATAAGAAGAGACATAAAACTCTGGGTCAGACAAAAGTCCGGTATGAGCGATAAGCAGCAAAAACAGAACAATAACAGGTATACATAACCATACCTGAACCTGAACCTGCAACCAAAGAGTTAGCACATCAGGATGGACAATTCTCTAAGGTGACACTAACACATGATGTGAAAATAATGGGGAGGAGGTGCGCATGTCATGGTGATAGCAAACATCAAACATAGCAATCATCCTTACATCTCTCACTCAGTGCGTAAAGTATACGATATCCACCACATTGATCACCAAATTCTTTGTTACGATCACTCTGCCCCATGGAGTCATGATGGCTCCACTGCACTGATCCGCAACCACTAATACTTCGCTATGTCCACTCTGCCCCATAGAGTCATGACAACTCCACTGCACTGGCTCATAGCCTTGCTATGATCACTCTGCCCATGAAGTCCTGACGACTCCACTACACTGATCCATAGCCTAATCCGTCTCCCACTGGTGAAACAAAGTTATGGACGTCGACAACTCCTTAACACACGTCCCGCAGCAAAATCCAATCATGAAGCTCACTCATTGGTTCCCACCTGGATCCTGAGTTACAACTCCTCATTTGGACTACCTTTGCATCTCGAGTTTTGGTCATCACCCCGGTTCGGTTTGTAGCTCCAAATTTCCATTCAGTCCATTCACTGTCCATGCACATAGACTGGCTTATGATTCTCCTCTGATTCGCAGCTCGTGGCATCGTACCCAGCACGTGATGATCCCCAGCTCCGGTTCATGACCCACATGGTCAGCTCGTGACACCTTATTCGGGTTGTGGGACCCTATCGTGATCCCTGACTCGGTCGTGGTCTCCTGGTTCGTGACTTCCTACTCTAGCTCGGTTCGTGGTTCTTGCACCGGTTCGTGATGTATTGGCTCGGCTCGTGGGGAGGGTGCATCACGGATTGGCTCACCATGGTTCAACTCTTGGCATCGAGCTCGACTCGTGAAGGCGGCTCGTGAAGGGGTATTCACGATCGGGGCCGGCTCGTGACAAGTGCCTCACGAACGGGGGTGCCTGACCAATTTCTGCAACTTTTCTAACAAGTAATTTACGCCATATGACGGCGCTTTTGACCATTCTAACTTTGCTAAACAATCACAAAGCATACCATATAGTCATAGAAACATGTATAATCAACCATAAACACCAAAATACAATTTAACATGTTAATATGGATCAAACATACCCAAAAATCCATGTCTTCCCCTTAATCGCGTTTGACCATAACTAATGGTAGGATAAGTAAAACACGTCCAAATTAACCCAAATTTTTATTAGAGCCCTAAAATAATATTTACAAATTTTTACAAGTTTTTCCAGAATTTTAGCATGCATAATTTCACTAATTAACACTAATCACCCCGTAATTAGTGAAAAACAATGCAAATCACTCACCTTAGCCACAAAAGAATTATAGATCTGAACTTCTCTGCTGTTTTGGGTCGAATTCCTATGCAACACAGCAGCTCCAACTCTGATTTGGTGTTGATTTGCCTTGATTTGGTGTTGATTAGGCTAATATATGCTTAAACGGTGATTTGGGGTGATTTAGAAGGTGGAGGCCATTGTTAGGGTTGAAGAGAGGTAAGTGGCGGCTGAGAAAATGAAAAAAAAATCGTTTCCTAACTGATTTCTGCCTCCCCATAACCCTAATCCCAAAAAGTGTTATGGGCCTAGCTGCTAATCACCCTAATTAGGCTCGGTTAAGCTGTTTTTCACCTTCCAAACCTTATTTCAGCCATTTCTCCCAAATGTCAAGTCCGTTTGACAAATGAGATCACTCTACGGATAGGTAAACCATCATCTGGATCCAATGGTAGTGGTTTCAGGTCAAATTTCATTACCAATCAAAAGTTATAGGCGAAACAAGATTCGCCAGGGGCAAAACGGTCATTTAAAAATCGCAAAAATCATGAACATGGAAAATGACCCTGATAGTCGTTCCCCAAAGTTACACGACCATACGACCTCATATGAAAAAGAAATAAATATTTTACGATCCTCTGATGCGTAGAATGCGGTCGTTACAATTCATATACTTCATTGAATCCATGTGAGAGATGTAAATCACTCACCGATTTGCCAAAACAAGCTAAAATCAAAGGAATATGAAACCGGACAGCAAGCACTTCGCACCAAACACCTTGATCCAATAAATCCTTGCCTCAATTAATGTAGAGCTAGCCTCCAATGTTGTAGACTTATGATTTCCCTCCTTAGATTTGGATTTTTAATGGTGGAAAGGTGTTAGAGGAAGGAGGGGCTCAAGGCCTCCAAATGAGAGAATGGAAAACTAAAACTATTTCCCATATCCCTTACCCTCTATTTATTGTTTCCACTAGCCCATTAATGGGCCTCTCCCAAATCAGCCCATTAGGCTCCCAAAACCTGGACAGCCAATTGAAAAACGTTAAAACAGCGATTTCTCCCAAACCACTGAGCCAAATCTTTAATGTAACCACTCTACGGAAAGACAATCATCAATTCCTTTCCAATGGCACAGGTCTCACCCTCTAATTCGACATGAGTCAAAAGTTATGCCTTGTACAAGACTGACATAGGCATAATGGTCACAAACAAAATTGGTAAAAAATTATGGATATGTCTAACATCCCCATAAACAACATATTAAAAAATGAGAATGATCCAACACTCATAGAATAAAATAAAAATATTTTACGATCTTTAGATATGTAAAATGCAGGCTGTTACAATTTCTTGAAGTTTTCTAGCCCTGTGATGAAGCTAATGAAGAAGCACACGAAGTTTGTTTAGACTTCAAAATGTGAAGAAGTTTTCCTAAAACTGAAAAAGAGGCTAAAAACTACTCTAGTTCTAGAAATTATTGATGGTAATAAAGGCTAACCATTTGCACAGATGTCTGTGGAGAAGGAGTTGGTGCAATCCTGATGCAACAGGAAAGGGAAATTTCATTTGCTAGTGGGCAATTAAAGCCACATGAGATGAGTTATGTGACTCATGATCTAGAATTGCTTGCAGTTGTATTTGCTTTAAAGATCTGGAGACATTTTTTATCGAGTGAGAAATTCGAGTTATTTACTCATGACAAATCATTAAGGTATCTTTTCACTCAGATGGATTTGAATATGAAGCAGCGACAATGGTTCGAGTTTATGGCGGCATATGATATGGATATTCTCTATCCTCCAAGGAAAGCCAAAGTTGTAGAAGATGCACTTAGTAGAAAGCATGCCATTATTGCTCGTCTGGTTGTTACTCCAACATTAATTGAGAAGATTGTTATCCAATAGAAAGGTGATGAATTTATCCAAAAGATATGCACAAGGATTCAATAAGATGAAATTTTGAATTTTAAGATTAATGAGTGAGGAGTTCTCAGATTGAACGGGCGTATTTGTGTTCCAGACATTCTAGAGCTCAAAAGAGAAGTGTTGGACGAGTGCCATAAATCCTAGTTAAGTATTTATCCAGGAATCCACAAGATGTATAGAGATTTGAAACATGCATTTTGGTGGATGTCGATGAAGAGGGATATCTCAATATATGTCAGTAGGTTCCTAACTTGTCAACAAGTTAGAAGTGATCAGCAGAAAGTTGCTGGGTTAATTCAACCAAAGATTATTCCAGAATGGAAGTGGGTCCAAATATCGATAGACTTTATTAATGAGATATCTTGTACCTGAAGAGGTAATGAAGGAATTTGGGTCATACTGGATCGTTTAACAAAGGGTTCCCATTTTCTTCCAGTGAAGCCAATAAGAACCGCTACTAGTCATGTAAAGTTATACATGAAGGAAATTGTTCATCTGCATGGATAGCCCTTTTTGGCAAGCACTTCAGACCGCTTTAGGAACAAAGTTGAATCTTAACACCACTTATCATCCCCAAATGGATAGGCAAACTGAAAGAGTAAACCGAATATTGGAAGATCTGTTGAATGCTTGGATTCTTGATTTTGGAGGATTGTGGGAAGATCATTTACACTTTGTAGAGTTCTCCTACAACAACCGCTTCTAAGCAAGTACAGGTATGTCACCTTTTGAGGTGTTATATAGTCGACCTTGCAAGTCACCGGCCTATTGGATTGAGTCTAGGGATAGACTTGTGTTGGGCCTAAATCTTGTTCGTGAAGCAATTGAAAAGGTGGATTTCATTAAGAAGAAATTGAAAGTAGCTAAAAGCAGGCAGAAGAGTTATGTCTATCAGCGGAGAAGAGACTCAGAATTTTCTATGGGTGACTAGGTATTTATGAAGGTTTCCCCACTAAGGAGAGTCATCAAATTTGGGAAGAATGGGAACTTATCACCTAAATAAATTGGACCTTTTCTGGTTTTGGAAAGGATTGGAACTTTGGCTTACAAGATTTGATTTTCTGAATGGCTATCCGAAGTGCATTATGTTTTTGATATTTTCCATCTTCGAAAATATGTTCATGATCCAAATCTGATCATTGAGGAAGCTAAACAGCAAGACATAGAGATCATGCCAAATTTGGAAGTTCCAAGGAACATTTCAAGATTATTGGCATGGATGTAAAGGAAATGAGAAACAAGGCGATAAAATTAGTCAAAGTGCAATGGAGTGGTGATCCGAGAGATTGTTTGTAATGAACCGTATTTTTACGTATCGACCGATCATAAAATAATTATATTGTATTCTCTAATGCTCTGATTATTCTCTGATGTCGATATGTTATTCATGGGGATATTAGACATGTCCATGATTTTTACTGAATTCTATTATGACTATTTTTCCATTTATTTCCGTTTGTGGCTTTGTGCTATAACTTTTGATAGTGATTGAATCACGTGCTGAGATCAATTCCATTAGATCAGAATGGTTGTTTATGATTCCGTAGAGTAGTCACATAAGGGATTTTGTCCATCGGTTTAGGAGGAATCGCTGTTTTAAGTTTCTGTTGTTGTTTAGGCAGACTGGTCAGCAACTAATGGGCTAATCAGCCAGGCCCACTAGACCTACGACATGAAGATATAAATAGGGGTGCTTGGGGAGAGAACTAGGGTTACTCTCTTCATTCTAAACTTTAGGTTGGTGGTCTGTGATTCTCCGGTTAAACCAAAAGCCTTATTTCGCCATTCTTTTCAAAGCAATTCATAATAGATTACATCTAGAGGATGGATCAACATCAAAGGATGTTAGATCACATCAGATTGTATTGAATTCAAGTGGTTTCAGCGTAGTCCAGATCTGATCTCATTGAATCTACATCAAATAAAGCATTAGGTGAGTGATATTTATCTCTCACACGGAAGCTACAAATTGTACTGGTAAATTAGGATCATATTCATATGTTTCATGTTAAAAACACCTCAGATCTGATTATATATGCTTAACCCTTATTTATAAACCCAAGGAAACCTAATTTGATCATATTAACCAGATAATTTTATATTAATCATGTTTATTATATATTTAGATCCAAATCATGCTAGTTCTCATAATTAGGATATGCTTTTGCTTAATTGGAATTTGTTCATGTTTGTATGATCATGTATTGTTGAACTACTATTTGTTTTGATTGAATTGATTGTGTTTCTTGAGTTGTATGTTAGATTGTTTGTTGTAGAATCTTAGGATTGAAAAACAGAGCAAATCAGAGGTAAAAATAATTGGATTTAGACGAAACTTGACCGAGGCGCTCCGGAAGTTAAGAGAATAAGGCATGAAAATTTTTATGTCCCAAAAGATTAAGGGAATGGGTTGGCACCGACCCATGATAGTTCGGCACCGACCCATGTAAAGGGTCACAACAAAACCCCTTTTCACAACTGGCAAAGTCTACTGTAGTAGGTCAATTTTAACAGACCCGTGCCCGTCTGGATATCCGAAGCTTTAACGGATCGATCACTTTTCGCAACTATTGTTGCCAGTTGCAATAATAACTTGTGGTAGGCTTTTTTGCAACTTGCTTTTATTGTTACAATAGATCCTTTTACAACAACAAACGACAGTTGTAAACCTATAATAAGCATTCGGCAAACAAGATACTACACTTATGTTTGACCGTTGCAAAATCTTTTGCAACAGTCTTAAGTTGTTGCAATGGGTCATTTTGCAACAACAAACGCCTATTGTATCAAATAACTGGTAGTGATAATAAATGTATTTGTTTTACTTATATTTTATATTATAGAATGAAGTAAACAAATAAATATCTTATTTCAACAACATTTTAATAGTACAAACAATTGCAACAAAAAATTACATAATTTTGATACACTATTCACTCACAGTAATATATTCTCTCATACAACACATTTTTTCAAATAGAATATTTTCTAACCTTATTCTACTCTTTCGTTAATTTACATATCTTATAACAAGAAAATCAATATTATTAATTCATTTGAACGAATCTGCAGCTTATGCTTCAAAGTTCGTTATCTATCATGAACATGATATTTCCAAGCAAATGTTATGACAATGTTGTTATGACAATGTTGTTGGCGGCTTATGGTTATGCTTCATTCTATGATAAATGTTATGACAATGTTGTTATGACAAATGTTATGACAATGTTGTAATGACAATGTTGTTATGAACATGATATTTCCAAGCAAATGTTGCAGCTTATGCTTCAAAGTTTGTTAATTTACATATGTTATGACAATGTTGTTGGCGGCAGTAAACATGATATTTCCAAGCAAATGGGACATTAACAGGACCCGATATCTAATTATTTGAGAGCGATAATGTTAGTTAAGAACAAAAGGGGGCATGTGAAAGATTTTTGATATTTTCCATTCAGAATACAAAATAAAGAGCTGCTGCTACGATGAAAGACCTTAGCGCCAGAATTCCACTCAGCAAAAAGAATATTTTACCTCATAGCCATAGGTATGGATATTAGCATTTTCAGGTGTTTCATCCAAAATTACTATTCTTTTAGCTTTTCTAGAGGCAATGCTCCGCTAGATGCCATTACCTAGAGTTGAACCTCAACCCATGCCACTACCTCCCCTAAATCCATATTCCTCCAGATGGGAAAAAGTTAGTATACTTGCAAATTTGTGTACTTGTAAATTGTTTTATCAGAGGTTAGAAACAAGTTAATTATATCTATCCTATGTGATACAAAGAGCGCAAGGGGAAGAAAGAGATAACAAACAAATAGATCCCATATGGAGATGAAACTTTTCACATTGAATGGGTCTCACTACACTCACTGTGTACTTCTAGCATAACTAGTCTGGCACTCTAATTAACAGTGAACATTATGTACCCACCATATATTGGGCAAAGTTCATCAAAGCATACCCTTTCCTGGGTTAGCAATGACTTCCAACTTGTTTGGATCGGCAATAGAAACATAGAAACAATGTTGATGACTTATGTGGAGGTATAACGTCCAATAATAGTTACAGCGAAAGACATATATTCCCCAAATAACACTCAATAGAAATGCACCGTAAAATAAAGTAGTCGGTCATGGTCGCTAGCTACATGCAGATTGAGGCTCCACCTATACCATTAAAAGATTGTGGACACATTTTATATTTTCGTATGGATTTTTTTTTAACTTAAACCACTTTTATAATCAAGTTACATTTAGACCAGAACACAAACTTATTACAAAATAATCCACTTTAAACCAAGTTAACACAACGCTGATTTACAACATTTAAAATAGGAGTTTTTACCTATATAGGTCTGTTTTACAAAACAATAACTGAAAGAGCCATGTTCTAAAAGTATTCACAAATGTAAACCTGTTTCGGTCTACATATTTTCTGAAGGCGAGTATTGGAAACTCGCCTTCAGAAAAATGCAAAGGCGAGTTTCCAAAACTCACCTTCAGATATACCCTGCACAAACAAATACCCAACCCGAGAGCCATCTTCCCAACATTTATCATTATTTCATCCTCCCCTAATACTTCAGCAACCGAAACCCCACTCCAAAAATCCCAAATAAACCCTAATTTCATCCAATTTTCGTCCTTTAAGTTCCAAAAACATGCAATGGCTAGCTCATCCGGCGTACAACACGAAATCGGTAAAAAAACTAAACCCTAACTTATTGTTTTTCATATTAGGTCATATAATTTCAAGAAATAGAGGATATAGAACTAATAGTAGCGTACTAGTATGTAGTTTGTTTGTTGAAAAAACAAATTTTGGTGTGTGCCCTGTTCAAATTATACGTTTGTGGCTATGGCTTTGATTTTGGCTTACTATTTATAAATTTGTACATAGTTGTGTACATTGTTCGCATTTACGATTAGGGGGTTTTGGTGTGTAAACTGTTCACATCACTGAATTGGGTTTTTTGATTATTATTCGTGGGGTATTGGATGTCATGTATTGGATATAGTATGAATCGAGGTATTGCGGTTAATTACAAACGAGTTTGACGACGCATGTAAGCCGTGTACTGTATTGCTGTGAAAATCATTATATTGGTTTGGAAATGTATGTAATAGTTAATCCTACATTTGTGCATAGTATTTTGAGATGGAGCCCGGACCAGTAGATCCATGCGTGTTATATTTGCAGCCGCGACACAGGACATCGAATGCTGATCGGACACAGGTAGCAATTTGTTACTATTTTCATATTTTGATGTTTAGTTTTTTACTCGTCACACACCAATTTTTGTTATCTATTAAATTTGCAGAGTGTCAGTACTGAGTTTGTCATAGACCACTCATCGTCACTTTCGAAAGTGACGTCCGAGGATCCTCGCATACTTGTCGAGATACAGAGGGCTGGATTCATGCATATTTTTCGCTTAGGTTACGCCCAGCTAGATCATAGCCCTGTTGGTGCTTTACTAGATAGGTGGAGGCCTGAGACATCCACGTTTCACCTGCCAGTCGGTGAGATGACTATCACCTTGGTAGATGTTGCGATTTTACTAGGACCTCCTATTGGCGGCGATGTTGTTGCATTCAATGGTGCGGAACATGATTATTTGCAGCTATGTCACGACCTACTAGGGCTGGATCCACCAACCAATCAAGTAAGGGGTGGCAACACGATTAATGTTAGATGGTTCCGTAACCAGTTGGCAGATGATATTTTTGCAGATGCCACCCAGATAGAGGTTGAGCAACGGGCTCATTGCATTTTACTACATATTATAATCTGCAGAATGATGGTCGATCATGCTAAGACCTGTATAGATTTGAGACGGCTACCTTTTTTAGCTGACATCGGGCAGTGCGGTACATATTCGTGGGGTAGTGCAGTGTTAGCCTATGCATATCAGGAACTGTCTAAGGTCGCGCTGCAACAGTATAAATGTGTTGCCGGTTGTCCGACACTACTTCAGGTATGAAACGAATTTTTATAATTAACTGTTATACAATGTGATGCATCATTCTCTTGTACTAATAGTATATTTTTGTGTACTTAGCTTTGGTCGTGGACTTATCTTCCCGTCGGAAGATTAGTAGTGACTCCTGATCCCATCGACGCATCGATGCCGCTTGGAGCTAGGTATACTTATTTGATCATTTATTTTACTAAACAAAACACATACCATTTCCAATATATGAACCTTTTATTATCATGTAACAGGTGGGTAGGAAAAAAGAACACGCGGTATACACCGCGACGAGAGTTGGCATTTTACCGCAATGAGCTGGACGTCCTTACGGACGAAAAGGTTTCATGGTATCCGTACACTAATGAGGTACTTGCCCCACTACCAGTCATGTGCAGAGCTCATAGATACCTTTGGACGGCGAGAGTACTTATGATAGCCTACAGCTTCACCGCTTGGCACCTTCCCGATAGGTTATGAGGCAGTTCGGCATGAGGCAGCATATACCGGATGATGCACCGCCTTACATTGAGGGCTACAGTGCGCAGGACTTTCACCTACATCATGCTATTTGGGATGATTGCGATAACCTTATTGAGTTCGAGAGGGAGCCCCCCATATCTGCGGCGCAGTACATGAGGTGGTACTAGAACATAACACGACACTACGTCCTTAATCCTAGAGTAGATACTGCTTTAGCACCGTACGTTCCTAGAGCACCAATAGAGAGGAACGTGGTAAGTTGATGTGTGTACCATTAAATACATTCAGTTTCATTTATTCATTCTATCTAATTTTCTTTTAAATGTGCAGGTTGCTGGTATTAACCATGCGTGGGAGGAGGCAGAAAAGCTTAGAGAGAGGCAGACTGACGATGAGGGACGGACAATGTGCACGAACATACAGAAGATTTTAGATGTGATTTTGTGCAGGAACAAGCTAGATCGGCCGAAACCACCGTCTCCTCCAGTTCCTCCTCCTGCTGCAGGTCCTCTTTCTCCTCCTCCTGCAGTTTCTCCTCCACCTCCAGCAGCGCACGAAGAAATTGTGCATGGTCCATCTCAACCTGCACCTACATTACCACGTACCAGCAGTGCACGACGTACTAGGAGTAGCAGCGGCAGTGGTTCGTCTTCAACTTCCACACCACATGTTAGGCGGCCGAGGCGAACCTAGTGCACATTTGATTGTTCTAACTGGTAGTGTATGTTTAATTAAGTGGATTGTAGTCTTTGTGTATGAATTTGCTATATTTGGTACGTTTATTTATTTCGTATACATGGATGAACCTAATGCATGTTTTTGTTTTGTGTACGAACTTGTTTTGGTATGCTTATTAATTGGAAAACCCTGTTGTGTATGAATTTTCTTTGTGTATGAACTTAGTGCTTGTTTTTGTTGAAGGCAAATTTGTGCAGGTATGTATATGCAGGTTTTCAGGTGTGCAGGGTTTTTACGAAGGCGAGTTTTGGAAACTCGCCTTCGTATTTTTGTGAAGGCGAGTTTCCAAAACTCGCCTTCGTAACCAAAACAGGTCTAAATCTGAATTTAATTTTAAAACAAGCCTATTCGTGTTATACTTTCCACAAACAGGGCTACACACGTGAATAGTCCTTTAAAATATATTTGGAAAAATGTGCGATGTTCTAATAGTTTTGTGAACAGAAGTCTTTGGATACTCGTGAGGATGTTTGACATATCTGTGAGCCCTCCATTTAGATTTTAAAGAATGAACTTCATATCTTTGGACACTCACGAGGACGTTTAATCAAATATAGATGATATATGTATGTATCATTGTCGATCCAAAAAGGCTATCTATATATATGGGGACAGTGATCATATCGTCCTTAATAGTTGCGAGTATCATTTGTTATATAGTCAATTAGTGATGCTGATATTGATGTGGGATTAGTAGTTGTCATCAAGCTAATCTGGGTCCGTACAGTTGGATAATAAATATTGATGCTGGGATCAACATGAAAATCTATACTTGAACTAAAATAATACATCTGAAATCAACATGAAAATCCAGTTAGGAGCTCCAACTAACAAAATGAGTGCATTAAACAATGAAACTAGCTTACAACACCTAAATCAAAATCGAAAATGATAACTTGAAACATAGAACAAGCATTTAAGTCTAAACGTATGGAAGAGCTAATGGCATATACACAAACTAGTCTAATTTTGATCGATTGGTGGGATGGAGCAATGTCAGTAGTGATTTTCAGTGCCACTGCCTGAAAAGAGGCGACATATTATGAAAACAACCCATGCCAACATGCTACCAAACACCAGAAAAAAAAACCCATCAGAACCAAAAACCGACCGCTGCAGCGACAACCATAATAAGACAAATCCAAGATATCATCGCAACTCATAACATTACACAAGACGAAACACAATTTTTTTGTTTATTCCCAAGAACATCCCTAGCGTTGAACAAAGTCGATCCATAATAAAATCGCAAAAATTTAATAGGTCGGTAAAGTAAAAGGTGGATCCTGGTAAGCAGGGAACTCAAACGGTGAGAGGAGAAGCAATGATATAAATTGGTGAATAGGCGCACCTGTTGATCACAGCCGCAAATCGTGAAGAAGGAAGAGATACATATGGAACTAGAATTTGGGATTTATGATTGATGAAGTTAGAGAAAAAAAGGGGGCTTGTTATCGAGATTCCAGATATGGTCAAGGGGCGGCCAATTTAAAAAGAAAAAAGAATTTGTTAAGGTAAGTAGTAATGCAGAGAGCACCCCCTTAACAAATAAAGTTTATTTTATCAAATTAGCCTTCGTTATATTTATTCTTTTTTTAGTTGCTAATTAAAAAAAATTATGAAATATTAGTTAAACTGCATCAGATTTTTATATCAAATTATCAATAATCTCATTTTCCGATTGCTTTTTCTTAAAATAATTTCAATTTTCATTTGTCGATCGCTTTTTCTAAATAATTTCATTTCTCATCTATCAATCGTTTTTTTAAATAATTTCATTTTCCATATGTTAAATAATCACATTTGTTTCACGTTCTTCGTTTGCACCATTATTTCTACCCAAACGATCGCTCTTTTTTTGGCAAATAATTTAGAGATTTGTTTTTTTTTTTTTGCATTTGAAATTGTTTAGGATTTGGGATGGTAAGTAATGTTATTACCAGGGTAAAAACAAAACATAAAAAAAATTAAGTATGTGACTCCCCCTAACATTCTTTTTATGATTGAATTGTTTTTAAAATTTGACCTCCCCTTAACAATATTTGGAGTGTTAATAACAATACCTAAAAAAAAGGGTGCGTTTTTTAGAGGTCCCTATTAAGTTTCAAAATATAAAAAAAACCCGGTCATAAACTTATTGTAAATTAGGTCCCTATTTTCTGAAAAGTCATCAAAAAAATATTAAAAAAATATAAAAAAATCACGTAAATTCGTATTTAAATAAAACATGTGCTCGCCTAAAAATTCAGATCATAATAAAATCAAAACATGCATCAAAATCAAAAAAATACAGAAAACAGCGAAAAATGCAGTAATCTGCATCAAATCATGCACATATTTGGAATACTTGCATTCATCTGTGCAAGTATTTCTCTGTTATATTTTTACATGCAATACTTGCATACATGTGTGCAAGTATTTAAAATAGTTGCATACATGTATGCAGGTTTCTGCACACATTTTATTTTCACATGTAAATACTTGCATACATGTGTGCAAGTATTTCAAATAGTTGCACACATGTATGCAGGTTTCTGCATGCATTTTCAACTAAAACAGCTTCAGAAATACTTGCATACATGTATGCAACTATTGGCAAAAGTTGCATACATGTATGCAACTATTTGCAAGTTTTTAAATTCACAGTACATCCCTGTAATTAATGTTTTCTCTGTAAACCCGCCCCCTATTTTAGCTGCCGCCTGGAATCTTCCGCCTGCCACTTTCCATACCTCCGCCTCTTTCGTTTTCTGTCCAAATTTTCAGGCGCTATCACTTAAAAAAAAAAAAAAAAATTTCTAAAATCTGTAAACATTCCCAGAAGTCCACAGAAATTAAAAAAAAAAAGTTGCATAAATGTATGCAACTTTTATGAATAGTTGCATACATTTATGCAACTATTCGAATACACATGCATATATTTATGCACGCCTGTTTGAAAAATTGCATACATGTATGCAGTTTTTCTATATAACTGCATACATGTGTGCATATATGTCAAAATACATGCAAACGTGAATAAGTTGCACGTAGGTATGCAGTTTTTAAATAAATGCATCGGCAGATGCATGTTTTAACAATATGTGCATACATGTATGCATTTATACTGCAGTTTTGACGCAGATTTGAAATAAATGCATAGATGTATGCAACTAATCGACTTATATGCATGTTTTGATGCAATTTACTGCATTTCGTTGATTTTCTGTATTTCGTGATTTCGACGTTGTTTTTGATGTTTTTTTGGTCTGATTTTTTTCACGATTATTTGATTTAATTAATTACGAATTTACATGATTTTTTTATATGTTTTTATATGTTTTTGAAAATAGGGACTAAATTTACAATAAGTTTATGACCGGGGGTGAGCCTAATTAAGTTTCGTTTTAGGGACCTGTGCCTAATATTCACTAAAAAAATGTGGTGACCGGTTTCTGATTTAGTGTAACACGCCGTATTTTCTGTGATCGTATAAGTAACAAATCAGAGAATAATTAATTTTTAAAATAAGAATCAAGGTAAACGGGTTGCGCCATTGCGTTCGTCTCAAAATTCTGCTTGGAAACAAGTCCGAGTTTTCGAGAAACGAAGTCCGTATGAGGGAGATATGGGCCCCCGAAGTTTCAGAGAATTTCAGAATCGAAAACAGCTCGAAAATTCGAATTCAAATTCGAATTCAAAATCCCAGAACAGGCTAGGCGGGAAAATTCCCGCCCATGGACTAGGTCGACCTGGGGGTCGACCGTGGTGTCGACCTCCCAGGGCCAGATCGACCATAGTGTCGACCTGGGGGAACCAGGTCGACCATAGTGTCGACCTGGGGGTCTACCTGCCTCCCGAACCCTCTTTCTGAACCTGATGCATTCTGATGTATTTAGACTCGTTTTCTGTCTACATTCGTCTGCCTAATCCTATATAAATAGCCCCCTAGCCTCATTCTCTCCACACAATTTCATTCTGTCTATATTTTGCCTCTGTTCTAATTAAAAAATAAAAAAATGGCGACTTGGACTGATGAATCTTCCTCCAACCTGAATAGTATTAAAAGCTAAATCAAATCTCAAATCCAAGTTTAGAGCTACGACAATTAAAGAGGAATAATTCAGCATTTCTGCATTAACACTAGTTTATTTCCTTTCTTAAACGACGAAAGGCAAGTACAGTTATTATCCGCTATAAACGTTAATTATGATTGTGACATGAACTGTAAATCTGAATTTGAGGTTATGTCTGTTCTGTTCTGTTTAGATCTATCTTATTCTGTATCCCTTTCTTCTTTCTGTTCTATAGCAAGGCTACTACGTGCCTGAGCCAAATCTCATAAGAGATTAACACGCGAACGCAAAAATGTTTGGGACAAATAATGAATGATGCATAATTGGACAGGACTGATTCGAGGACATGACATAAAATCTGAGGCATACAATTGGACATGTGGCATATTTAACATATGACTTGAGATTGAGGCATTAAATATATTGGACTTATGACTTGGGATTCGGGGCGTAGATTTTACCGTAAACATGAAACTAATTTAGATACATAGTACATGTTGTAATCTAGATCTGTAGTTAATTTGAGAAATAAACATATGCTAGATCTAGATCACTTCATACTAGGTATGATAATCTGTGATTTGGGAGAAGGGGAATTATAGGACAACTTGAAACTTGGGGGCATAATGCATGTCTTAAATCAAGGTCTGATGTTAGAGTTTAAAGATAATTTACAACATGTTATGCATGAATGATAATGTATGTTGAGGACATACTACATGTTATAGTTTAAAATTTTAGGTTTTTGGGACATGTTCTTTTATGTAAAAATTCATGACTTGAAAAAGGAATATGTGACTTAGGCATAGAGACCTATACAAAAATAGGATAACTATTAGTGTGAATGCGCCTAAATAAGGGTTTTTGGATATCTGGCATCATAGGCTATAATTTGGCATAATTCATATTGTTTATCGTGATTTATGGAGAATATTCTGTACTGTGTAATTTTTAACTAAAAATTAGGAGCAAGATGTGGTATTATGAATTATGACCATGATTTGGCAAGTGAGTTTAGGCTAAATTTATGATTAAGCAAGATATGATATATATAATCTGCTAAATCTGTTATCTGCTAACCCGACACTCCTAGTTCAGTTGGTTAGAGGTGGGCGAATTGGGATGAGACATAGGTCTCAGGTTCGAGGGCTACCTCTGCCAATTTCTAAGGGTGACTACCTAGGTAGTGTGAAGGCGTTGAAAAATCGGGGTATATCACTACCCGTGGGGTTTACTAAGACCGACAAGCAATGGCTTGAGTGAAGTCTTAGGTTCCTCACGTAAATCAAAAAAAAAATCTGTTATCTGCTAAATCTGTTGTATTGCCTAATCCGCTAGTTCTGTTTATTGTCTAAACTGCTAATTAAATTGAATTGCCTAATCTGCTAATTACGTTAAATTGCCTTATCTGCTAAATCTGCTAAATAGCCTAATCTGCAAGATCTGCTATCCGTTTAATCTGTTGAATGACGTAATCTGTTGGAACTGAAATGCTGAAAATTTGAAGTATGTGAATCTGTAGGCTCGACTTAAAATTGGGCAAAACTTTTTAATAGAACCTCGAATAATCTGCAGTAACTTGTACAAAAGTTTAATCTGTTAAATAAACAGAATTAGTCTGATATCTGAAAAATCTGTATTGGAATTAATTGGCTATGACACGAGGTTAGACTCTGTTTGCGGTAGAAGCCTGTCCGGAACCAACCGGCTTAACCAACAACCGCAAACTGTCAGTCTAATGTGAGAGGTCATAGGCATAACTAAAAATATGCTTAGACACGAGGTTAGGTCTGGCTTGTTGCATAAGTCTGCCCGGAACCGCCCGGCATATCCAGCGGCCACAAGCTACCGACCTAATGTGAGAGGTCTGTGCATTAATATTAATGCAAATCTGGGATAAATATGATGTCTAAAACGTGTTGGGTGGATAGGGTTAAACCAATTGGACTGATGAATTAAACAAACCCGTGTCATGAATCTGTAGGCCCAATTACAAAGTTAGACAAATCTGTAAATCTGTTAAATCCGTATATCTGATCCGTTAGTCTGAAAACTTGTCTGATCTGTGAACTAGTTGATCTAAACTTTGTATGTCTGAACTTGTAAACAAGTTAGTCTGGAGGAAACAAGGTTAGGAGGGAAATCACTTGTATCGTCTGTTGTTTGGGACCCATATTAGTCAGTAACCCTTTCTGGTATCAAAACTTTGACCCAACAGTAGGTAGGTCCGGGCACGCTTACTGAACTAATTATAAGTGGTTCATTCTGATAATGGCAAGGGGTGTTGATTGTGCGTTCCAACCGGGTCATGTGCGTGCATGGATCCCGGTCTGCCTCTGAGGATGTAAGACGCCATGACATTTGTAAATAGGCCTGTGCCAATTGGTTGTCACTTTAGGGAGTGATACACCCTATTGTGGAGCCGACACAGGGTATTTATGTATTAGGGAGCTGATCGCTTGGGGTAGGGTTTTAGGGTACACTTAGTTCTGTATGTTTCTGTTGGTACCGTCTGTATCTGTTGGGTGGCAACACCTGTCTGTTTCTGCGTGGTACCGTCTGTTCGGGTGGTAAAGGCCCATTTACTAGTGTACACCTAATTCTACATTCTGTTTCCATAGGGATTAATCTGTTTCTGTTTTTGTACTTTCTGTTGGGGTGGTAAAGGCCCATTACTAGCATTCTCTTCTATGGAAATTATTCTGTTCCCGTTTCTGTTTCAGTTTAGACATTAGGGTGACACCTAGAACTGTTATACTAGTATTAGTGCAGAAAAATGAAAACTAATATTATTTTGTTCCTTCTATTTAACCTAAGTACATCTGGTGCTCCTGTTACTGTTATCTCTCATCCAGTTTTATTTGCATGCCATGATTATTATTATCTGTTCATATGCTGAAAGTCACTGGACTTGCCAGGCGTTATGATTGACCTTGCTTGTTTTCGCCCCTTTTCTTCCGTTCCCCCTCCCCCCCCCCCCCCGGTTTTCCAAGGAGGGAATACTTTAGTTTGGTCCATATTTCTTTTGCTTGAAGTACTAAGAGTGCTTAAAGTATGGCTTGACTCCTTATGGCTGCTTCTGTGGGGATTATGATTTTAAAGTTTTGTACTCTGATGATTTTCTGAACAAGGCTGATATTTATGTACTTGAGTTTTTGAGAAAGATGTAACCAAACTGATTTCAGTTTTCCGCTGTAGTAAAGTTAAAATTTCTCAAGTATTGTTTATCTGTCTTGTAAATTTCTGTTCTGTCTACTAGAACGCTCCACCAAAGTTAAGGCATTCCCTTTGTAAGTGACCTTAATGGAGGTGGGGTGTTACACTTGGTATCAGAGCTGAAGGTTACCA
The DNA here is from genome assembly GCA_030737875.1 of Allium sativum. Taxonomy (NCBI): domain Eukaryota; kingdom Viridiplantae; phylum Streptophyta; class Magnoliopsida; order Asparagales; family Amaryllidaceae; genus Allium; species Allium sativum. The sequence continues at coordinate 827,662,491 of CM060918.1, forward strand.
GACTGGGTAAAGTTTTTGAAAACTATTTTCAAAAAGGGTTTTAAAGAAAGTATTTTCAAAAATGAAGTTTATTGTGTAAAACATAATCCCCAAAAAGCCATATATCTTTCTTTTCCGTTCTCCGTTTTAAATCTTTTTCTTTCATTCCAGCATGTCTGGGAATCTTAACTTTCTAGAGGGCGTGCCAATACCTGGCTGTTTCAGGAGGTACTTAGAGGCTAGGGCCAACGATGCAGGCCCAGCAGATATTCCTCCTCCAGCTGCAGCGATCCCTCCTCCTCCGCCCCCTCCTCGTGCAATTGCTTTTTCAAAGTTCTGTAAAGATTTTAGGGCCATGGGTGGAAAGGATTTCAAGGGAACTGAATCATTCGTAGAAGCGAGGAACTGGCTCAAGGAAACTGAGGATGTGTTCGTTATCTTCGTGGTGGACGATAGGCAGAAGGTACAATTGGCGGTATGGTTGCTCAAGGACGAAGCTTCCTACTGGTGGGAAATCACCAACGCCGAGAGGCCGGTTGAAACATGGATGGATTTCAGAACAAGGTTTGAGATGAAATTCCTTTCGCAAGCTGAACGAAGTCTATAACTGGAAAAGTTCTTATATCTTAAGCAAGGAATATGACGGTCAGGGAATACGTCAATCAGTTCAACCAACTGGCCAGGTTCGGGCTAGATTTAGTCAACACCCAGCATAAAAAGGCTCTCATCTTTGTTAATGGATTGAATGAGCCACCACACAGCCTAACCATGACCCATGTACCCATGGGAGCGACTTACGAGAGATTGGTGGATATGGCACTACTGCACGAGGAAGACAACGACAAGAAAGAGGCCAAGAAGGAAGAACCACAGAACAAGAAAGCATGGCCCAAAAAGGAAACACAAAAGAAGGTTGAAAAATCTGAAGATAAGAAGGATAAAAAGTTCTTTACTTTTGGAAGCTCGACTCATCTGAACAAGGATTGCAGAAAAAGAAAGGGCACTTGCTTCAACTGTGGTGAGATGGGACACTTCACTAGGGACTGTCCGAAGAAACTAGGGCAAGGGCAGAGGGCAGGACCAACTTCTGGAAGGCAGGCGAACACTCTCGAGGCTAGTGGATAGGATAGAAATAGGAAAAACTTTCTATAGGAGGTTTAATTTCTTTATCTGATTTTTGGGTTAAAACTCTGGCATTTCGATTCTGTAATCGATACTCTGCACTTGAATACTAGTATTGTTTCTGATTCTGCAGTAGATTCAGACCCACAAGGGTTGTGACTTATCTAAGCGGGGTAAGTTGGGTATCTGTGTTGAGCGTTAAGTTGACTATGACACATACATTTTGGTTTTTTTTCTCATGCTTAGTTTCCTAAGATTCATTTAGTAATCCGCTCTGTACCGGTAATCTGTAAATATCTGAATATTTCTGATAAGATTGAGATTTCCAGTTTTGACATTGTCTAAAACAGGTAATCCTCTAGGCATCAATATGATGTTGATCTCGGTCTTTGGGGCCGATACTTAGGGAATTTGTCTCTCAACCAAGGCCTAATGGAAACCAAGTTTTTGTTTATCCGCACTCGCTCCCATCATTCGACTGTATCCTATCAATCGTGTCTTCGACCTATAGATAGGAATCCTATGGATGTAAACATGTGTTTGAGACATGTTATGTTTGATGGTTGCAAGTGGTTGCTAGTGGTTGCTCGTGGATGCATATACACACACTAGGCACTAGATCGGTTCGAAAACACTCTCATACTGCATATGGATGTGTGAGCATTTTCAATTTCTGTGGATGCAAAATGATTGACTCCTCACATGGATGCTGCATATGAATGAATGGTTGTCACTCATATAAGAATGATATGTATCAAATAGGAAAATTGCATACATTTTGGACTCATGGCACTAACATAATTCGCATTAAGGAGGTCAACTGAATCAATGGAACGCCTGATCTTTGCATTAGATAAGGAACATACATACACACTTTTGCATATGTTCATACAACATTAGAAGTTTTCTAAGGACAATGGATGCTTGTGGATGATGGTTGAGTAGATGGATGACTGGATGGTAGGATACATTCTTCTCAACCTGAAGATTTCGGGGACGAAATCCTTTAAGGAGGGGAGAATGTAACACCCTGTATTTTCTATGATCGTATAAATAAAAAATCAGAGAATAATTAATTTTTAAAAAAAGAATCAAGGGAAATGGGTTGCGCCATTGCGTTCGTCTCGAAATTCTGCTTGGAAACGAGTCCGAGTTTTTGAGAAACGGAGTCCGTATGAGGGAGATATGGCCCTCCGAAGTTTCAGAGAATTTCAGAATCGAAAACAGCTCGAAAATTCGAATTCAAATTCTAATTCAAAATCCCAGAACAGGATGGGCAGGAAAATTCCCGCCCATGGACCAGGTCGACCTGGGGGTCGACCATAGTGTCGACCTTCCAGGGCCAGGTTGACCATAGTGTCGACCTGGGGGGCACCAGGTCGACCATAGTGTCTACCTGTGGGTCGACCTGCCTCCCGAACCCTCTTTCTGAACCTGATGCATTCTGATGTATTTAGACTCGTTTTCTGTCTAGATTCGTCCTCCTAATCCTATATAAACAGCCCCCTAGCCTCATTCTCTCCACACAATTTCATTTTGTCTATATTCTGCATCTGTTCTAATTAAAAAATAAAAAAATGGCGTCGCTACCCTGCTGGAATCAAGACTTGGACTGATGAATCTTCCTCCAACCTGAATAGAATTAAAAGCTAAATCAAATCTCAAATCCAAGTTTAGAGCTACGACATTTAAAGAGGAATAATTCAGCATTTCTGCATTAACACTAGTTTATTTCCTTTCTTAAACCACGAAAGGCAAGTACAGTTATTTTCCGCTATAAACGTTAATTGCATGAACTGTAAATCTGAATTTGAGGTTATGTCTGTTCTGTTCTGTTTAGATGTATCTTATTCTGTATCCCTTTCTTCTTTCTGTTCTATAGCCAGGCTACTACGAACCTGAGCCAAATCTCATAAGAGATTAACACGCGAACGCTAAAATGTTTGAGACAAATAATGAATGATGCATAATTGGACAGGACTGATTCGAGGACATGACATAAATTCTGAGGCATACAATTGGACATGTAGCATATTTAACATATGACTTGAGATTGAGGCATAAAATATATTGGACTTATGACTTGGGATTCGGGGCGTAGATTTTACCGTAAACATGAAACTAATTTAGATACATAGTACATGTTGTAATCTAGATTTGTAATTAATTTGAGAAATAAACATATGTTAGATCTAGATCTGTTCATACTAGGTATGATAATCTGTGATTTGGGAGAAGGGGAATTATAGGACAACTTGAAACTTGAGGGCATAATGCATGTCTTAAATCAAGGTCTGATGTTAGAGTTTAAAGATAATTTACAACATATTATGCATGAATGATAATGCATGTTGAGGACATAGTACATGTTATAGTTTAAAAATTTAGATTTTTGGGACATATTCTTTTATGTAAAAATTCATGACTTGAAAAAGGAATATGTGACTTAGGCGTAGAGACCTATACAAAAACAGGATAACTATTAGTGTGAATGCGCCTAAATAAGGGTTTTTGGATATCTAGCATCATAGGCTATAATTTGGCATAATTCATATTGTTTATCGTGATTTATGGAGAATATTCTGTACTGTGTAATATTTAACTAAAAATTAGGAGCAAGATGTGGTATTATGAGTTATGACCATGATTTGGCAAGTGAGTCTAGGCTAAATTTATGATTAGGCAAGATATGATATATATAATCTGCTAAATCTATTATCTGCTAAATCTGTTGTATTGCCTAATCCGCTAGTTCTGTTTATTGTCTAAAATGCTAATTAGATTGAATTGCCTAATCTGCTAATTTTGTTAAATTGCCTTATCCTCTAATTCTGCTAAATAGCCTAATCTGCAAGATCTGCTATCTGTTTAATCTGTTGAATGACGTAATCTGTTGGAACTGAAATGCTGAAAATTTGAAGTATGTGAATCTGTAGGCTCAACTTAAAATTGGGCAAAACTTGTTAATAGAACCTCGAATAATCTGCTGTAACTTGTACAGAAGTTTAATCTGTTAAATAAACAGAATTTGTCTGATATCTGAAAAATCTGTATTGGAATGAATTGGCTATGACAAGAGGTTAGACTCTGTTTGCGGTAGAAGCCTACCCGGAGCCAACCGGCTTAGCCAGTAACCGCAAACTGTTAGTCTAATGTGAGAGGTCATAGACATAACTAAAAATATGCTTAGACATGAGGTTAGGTCTGGCTTGTGGCAGAAGTCTGCCCGGAACCGCCCGGCATATCCAGCGGCCACAAGCTACCGACCTAATGTGACAGGTCTGTGCATTAATATTAATGCAAATCTGGGATAAATATGATGTCTAAAACGTGTTGGGTGGATAGTGTTAAACCAATTGGACTGATGAATTAAACAAACCCGTATCGTGAATCTATAGGCCCAATTACAAAGTTAGACAAATATGTAAATCTGTTAAATCCGTATATTTGATCCGTTAGTCTAAAAACTTGTCTGATCTGTGAACTAGTTGATCTGAACTTTGTATGTCTTAACTTGTAAAAAAGTTAGTCTGAAATCTGTTAGTCTGAGGGACACAATGTTAGGAGGGAAATCACTTGTGTCATCTGTTGTTTGGGACCCATATTAGTCAGTAACCCTTTCTGGTATCAAAACTTTGACCCAACAGTAGGTAGGGTCCGGGCACGCTTACTGAACTAATTATAAGTGGTTCATTCTGATAATGGCGAGGGGTGCTGATGGTGCGTTCCAACCGGGTCATGTGCGTGCATGGATCCCGACTTGCCTCTGAGGATGTAAGACGCAGTGATATCTGTAAATAGGTCTGTGCCAATGGTTGTCACTTTAGGGAGTGATACACCCTATTGTGGAGCCGACATAGGGTATTTATGTATTAGGGAGCCGATCGCTTGGGGTAGGGTTTTAGGGTACACTTAGTTCTGTCTGTTTCTGTTGGTACCGTCTGTTTCTGTTGGGTGGCAACACCTGTCTGTTTCTGCGTGGTACCGTCTGTTCGGGTGGTAAAGGCCCATTTACTAGTGTACACCTAATTCTACATTCTGTTTCCGTAGGGATTAATCTGTTTCTGTTTCTGTACTTTCTGTTGGGGTGGTAAAGGCCCATTACTAGCATTCTCTTCTGTGGAAATTATTTCGTTCCCGTTTCTGTTCCAGTTTAGACATTAGGGTGACACCTAATCCTGTTATACTAGTATTAGTGCAGAGAAATGAAAAGTAATATTATTATGTTCCTTCTGTTTAACCTAAGTACATCTGGTGCTCCTGTTACTGTTATCCCTCATCCAGTTTTATTTGCATGCCATGATTATTATTATCTGTTCATATGCTGAAAGTCACTGGACTTGCCAAACTTTATGTCTGACCTTGCTTGTTTTCGCCCCTTTTCTTCCGTCCCCCCTCCCCCCCAAGGTTTACCAAGGAGGGAACACTTTAGCTTGATCCAAATTTCTTCTGGTTGAAGTACTAAGAGTGCTTAAAGTATGGCTTGACTCCTTATGGCAGCTTCTGTGGGGATTATGATTTTAAAGTTTTGTACTCTGATGATTTTCTGAACAAGGCTGATATTTATGTGCTTGAGTTTTTGGGAAAGATGTAACCAAACTGATTTCTGTTTTCCGCTGTAATAAAGTTATAATTTCTCAAGTATTGTTTATCTGTCTTGTAAATTTCTGTTCTGTCTACTAGAACGCTCCACCAAAGTTAAGGCATTCCCTTTGTGAGTGACCTAAATGGAGGTGGGGTGTTACATTTAGGGATACTGAAAAATTAATGGGACAGACGCGGCAAAACAAAAATTATAGTGGGCACTAAAAAATTTCACATTGGCGCTTCTTTTTTGGGCACACGGTAAGCTGGGAGATTCGTTAGCCAGTAATTTTTTGAATTTGTTAAGGAGGAAAACCGGCCGGAGTCGTAAGACCTTCCCTAGTGGACCTAGCCTGGTCCGCAAGTCATTCCGGATTTCGAACTCACACCACATAAATGGCTGATCTTAACATAGATTGAGTGGTCCTCATTTCTTAAGCAATTGCTAACATATCATAGTTATGTATAAATAACTTAGAGATTTGAATTTGTAATTTAATCCAATAAAATATCAAGTCCAAATATTAAGTATGTATTATTATTACATGTTATTCTTTCATTATAATAGAATTTCAATTATTAAAAGTGAACTATTATATATATATTATTAATTATTAACTATCATATAACTAAAATTAGTCATTGGATACGAATATTAATTATTGATAGTTACTTATAAACTAGCAATCATTAAGCGCAAATAAATAATACTATTTATATTAGTGGACAATTAATGACAAGGACAAAAGTCCACTAAAATTTATCCATAAGGACAGCCGTCTAATATTTTTTCCAAAAGGACAATACACTGCAATACTCCCATTCGACTTTCAGCCGCTATCTTCTTCTCGTCGTTCATCCCTCTCTTCGTTCATCATCTCGTTCGAATTTCTATCACAAAATCACGAAATCATTTTTAATAGCAACCAAATCAAAATCCGCGGCATGTTGTATAATCGAACCTCAAACATCAATCGAAATAGCAAAATTCATCATAAAATCGATCTCAAAAATCAACCTCGATTAAAAAAAAATTGGTTGCTACAATCATTAAAATTTAGTGTTCATTTCTGCTGATTAGGTTTTTTTATTCCACAAGGTGATTCATGGTTTTTTCTGGTTCTCCAATTTTAATGATCAGCTATTCAGCAGTTGGGTATCAGTTTTATATTTTTTTTAGGTATCGTTTTTGTATATTTAACACTGTTTTATATTCGTTTGTTGGGTATTTAATGTTGTATTTATTTTGTAGTTGTATTATTGCATTATCTATGTATTACAGTCGAACTTATTTCATTATAATCAACCAAACTGTGATGTAACATTTTTTGCATTAGTTTTAGTTTTAAAATAGTTCAGCAGTTTTTAAGTATCAGTTTGTTATTTTTTAGGTATCAGTTTTCTTATATTAATAGTGTTATGCTGTTTTGTTTATAGTTTTGGTGCTATTTTACTTTTGTTCTTGTACTGCTGTATCAGTTTTGCTACTCAAACGAATTTATTTCATTTTAAACAATCAAATTGTGATTGAAACATTTTCTGTATTACTTTTGTCATTAAATATTATAGCAGTTTTTAGGTATCAGTTTTATATTATTTAAGGTATCAGTTTTATGGCTTAGTGTATGAGAACTGTGGCAAGTAGGTAGATTTGTGTTGTTTGCTTTGGTAATTGACTTTTTTTGATACACAACATTAATTCTAACTGATACTCACTGATTAAAATTAAAACACCCACCTACTTAATTCAAATCTCACAAAAATAATATATTTTTCTCGGTAATGCCTACTGATTAAAAAATAATAGCAATCAATTCAATTGAATTCTCACAAAAATGAGATTATTCTCAGTAATACACAATAATACCCACTTGTATCATAGGATACCTACAATGATACATAACTGATTTAATAGCATGCATTGTTTTCCTACACAATCTAAGTACATAGAACACTGTTCCCCATTCCAAGCATGCATTCATGCATTTACTTTTACTTGTACTCAATCCAGTCTTGAATTCAAGTAAATTCTAGCAGTATGCAGTATCTACAAGTATATCATACACAATCAAAACTTATACCAACATAACACTATAAATTCAACTAGAAAATATAAAACTGATACCTAAAAAATATAAAACTAATACTTAAAAACTGCTATGATGTAAATTCAACTAGAAAATATAAAACTGATATCTTAACAAATATAAAACTGATACCTAAAAAATGCTAGGATGTAAAATCAACTAGAAAATATAAAACTGACACCATAAAAAATATATAACTAATACCTAAAAACTGTAATGATATTTAACGAAAAACTAATAAAAATTGTTTACATCACAGTTTGATTGATTAAAATGACATAATTTCGATTGAGTTGCAAATCTAATGCAATAGTACATATAGAAAACTAATATAGCACCAAAACTATAAACACAAAAAGCATAACACCGTTAAAACACAAAAACTAATACATAAAAAAATAGCAAACTGATACCTAAAAACGGCTGCTAACTTCACCATAAAAAAAGTATTTTCCGGTGAACTTTTTCTCGTTCATCTCTCTTGTTCAATTTTCTACGACGAATTCACAAAATCAAAAAAATCATGAAATCATATTTACTGCCAAACGAATCAAAATCCGCGACATCTTAATGAATCGATGAAGCTTTTGAGACAATTAAATTAGGCAAATCGAATAAATTGAGGAGCTCAACAAATTCTGAAGATGATGATGAAATCGCGTTGGAAATCAGTGAGGTGATCGAGTAATTTGTGCAATTCGGATTGTTGAGGAAGAAGAAATCAGCGCACGTGAAGAAGAAAAGAATTAATGTATTGTCCTTTTGAGTAAAATTTTAGTGGGCTGTCCTTGTTGTTAAAAAAGCCTTCAATTTTGTCCTTACGGATACTTTCCTGTTATATTAAATGTAATTAGAAATTAGCACTCATTAACTGTAAGTAATAATTGGTAAATATAATTTACACAATATTAATATCTAACCATGATAAATTATTTAAAGTATTAATTCATATTAATTAATTATTATTATTACTATTTATACTTATTATATTATATCTGAATACTACTAATTACTTTGTACTTTGTATTTAATAGTAATTATGTTTATCAAGGGACGGAAAAAATAATATTTAGAAGTATGTTTTTTTGCAATTGGCTTTATCAATTGCAAAAAAATACAGTTATCGCAAGTGGCAAAAACAGTTGCTAAAGACATTTTTTTGCAATAAGTTTGGAAGCGCAGTTGCATATAATATGTTTGTTGCAATTCTTATGGAAGTGCAGTTGCTAAAAGTTTGTTTTTGCAACATCAAGAGAAGTGCAATTGCTAAAAATATGCTTTTCGCAACAGAAAGAAAAGGTATGATGTTAAATCTCATCTATTGCAACTGCTACGTAAGGTCTATTGCAACTGCTACGTAAGGTCTATTGCTAAATATCAATTACTACCACTGTCAAGTGTCACAAGTTGTGATAGGGTATTTTTCTTGTAGTGGTATGGTATTGGAACTAGTTGTGTGGCATCGTGGTGGTGAGTTGAAGCTACAAGTGAATTTCTAAGTCGATCGGATGTGTTTTATATGGGTTAAAGACTAATTGCGTGAGAGACGAATAGACCGACATAAGTTTCTGTAGATGTGTCGAAATAATTGGAGATTGGACCATAGGAACATGCTCGAAGAAAGATGGGATGTGGGCCAACCACTTAGCTAATTTCGGCTAAGTGGATGGTTCAGCACCGACCCATGATGGGTTGACATCGACCCACGGGGGTAGGCCAGATTGCTGTGAGTTTCTGGGGGCTTGGCTGTCTTGGCATCCTAAAGTTGTTGGAGAAGTTAGGACTAAAAAGGACTTCAGATGATTGATATGCGACTCAAAGATGGACGGTGCTTCGATTGTGAACTCCCTTTGGAGTGGTCAGAGTCGGATTGATGTGAAACTAGTCGTGGTTCAATATATGATCCAGTACAACGACAGATTGACATGATGGGAGCCAATCATGAATGATAATTGAATGATTCGAGAATGAATTGAGTCGCCAAGATGAAATGCTTGACAAGTTTGATGTGCCAGGGAATCATCGGTAATCGAAGTGTTCTAGCTGACTCAAAGCAGGGGTATCGTGGGGACGCCGGTTTGGATCGAATTTGAGAGATCGTATACATGGGTTGTCATGATTGTCCTAGTTGTCGAGAATGGGAAAAGACAAAAACACGAGTCAGGATGGTGTATGGTATTTTGGCTAGAACTGAGTTTTTTTCCATTAGCCCTTTTGATCATTGAAAGAAAGTTCGATTATCGATGGATTCAAGGCTATAGTCGGTGATAGCTAGGATAATGGATGTTATAGATGTTATGGTTGATCATGTGTCTTCTTCTTCTTTTTTCTCTGGATAGGCTATCACCGTAGGATGTCGAAGAGAAGCGGGATTGGGGTTGTCCTTTCCTATTCCGTAATGGCATGTGATGGATGAATTTCACATGTTAACTTGTTGGTTGTTGGGCAGGTCGTATTGTCGATCCACTTAATATTATCCTATGTAATTATTGTTAGTTATTTTATCGTTCACTAAGACTGTTGTCTGACTCAATGTTTTATGTTTCCTTCTTATTACCTTGGGATGTCATCAATGTTCTTGATGAGCAGACTAAGTAGTAGGTAGCAGGTTTGGTGTCGTTGATGTTGTGTGGTGACGAGCAGGAGGCTGACATACTATTATTACCTACTATAGTTATTTCTTTTCTATTTATGATGTATGTTGATGTTATTGAGACTCTAAGGGATGTAGTGAGGCATATTGTATTCAGAGATTCTTGTATCGAGAAGTATTGTACTCAAGATTCGATGGATTTATGGAAATTTGATTCTCTATTCGGTTGTGCTTCATTACTATATCATGTTGTATATTTTATTATTGTATATTACCCACGCATTGAGAGTTATACGACATGTTATGTATTCAAGTTATTCTACCCTGATGATTGTCTCGTATCGGCCGGGCACATCATACAGGGCACCTTTTCCTTAGTTCGGTGTAGGAGGTACGGGGCGGTCGTTACATTGTACTTGGAAAACAGAGGGCAGTGTGAAGAATTGTTATTCCTGGTGCATAGTAGATATCTTGAAATAGTCCATTTTTGAGGTAAACTCATTTCTTATATATCATTATTTTCAGCTTTCTCTTTCATTTCAGTTTCGAGGGTGAAATTCTTTTAAGTTGGGGAGATTGTAACGACATGTAATTTTGACAATTTAAAATAAGTATTTTATTATGCTTAAATGTACTTTTCAATATATATATATATACACACAAACACACACACATGTGTATATATTATTTTAATTAGAGAATATACCATTTTAATTTCAATTAAATTAAATATTGGATAAACAAAATTTTCAGCTTTGAAAATATTCATCGATATTGAAATTTGATGTAGTAAGTAGCTAAGTATTTTATTAGTAACATTAGTATTTAAATTAAGTTCTTAAGTAAAGATTATGTTAAAATTAAGCAATTCCTAAGCTAATTAAATAAAAACACATCCATGCGCTTATTTTTGAGGTATCACCTTCTTCCACCTCTTTCCCTTCCCTTTACACATCATTTTCCACCCACTTTCCATTCATTATTACCTACTTTTGAGTTGTCTTCCTTTCTATGCATCCTACTTTTGAGTTGTCAAGTTACTATGGCATCTCCATTTTCATAAAACAACTCTTCCTCTTCTCTCTCATTTCACTTTTCTACTTCTTTCTTTTTCTCCAAAACCTCCTTTAATGGATTCTCCTCCTTCCCTCCTTTAGGCCAAACTCTTTTCTTTCTCTCCACACAGTTTTGCACCGCCAAACACTTCAAAACACCTCCACTTCCTTCTCCTACCACACGCCTAAAGCCTCCCCCTCTACCTCGAAGATCATGCGCAATACCCCCTAGGTCGATCCCCATTTCACTCAAAGACTCCACCTCTCCACCTTTAAACCCCTCACACGCTTCATTCCTTCACATATCCAAGCCTTAAGCCACCAAAGATTCAACCTTTAACACTTTAAACTCAAAAGGATACCTCCTTTTAAAGTTCGTTTAAAGTTAGTAAGCGTATAAAAGTTTTTTTGAAATCTTAAGTGAAAAATAATACGTGAAGCCTGAGTACCATCCGTGTGAAGTTTTGAAGCAATCAGAGTCACATTCAAGTAGGGAAGCTAGGGCATTTAGCCATAAAGAAAGGAGTGGATCCCTCGGTGAGAAAACTATACACTTAAGGGATAAGTTAGTGTATAGTAGCTTTTATATATATATATATATATATATATATATATATATATATATGCTTAAATTTGTTTTGATTTGATAATGAATGGACATGATATTGGGTTGTTATTGGATGCTATGTGGTTTATGAGATGATATTAGATTGGTTTGATTTGATAATTAAGTGTTAATGATGTGAAAACTTAAGTTAAAGAAGTAAAAATATGGTTTTTTTTAGTCTTAATGATGGGAATACTTAGGGTAATAAGGTAAAAATACAATCTTTAAGTGATGATGAGGTGAACACTAAAGTTAGTGACACCTTATGTTGATTATATCATTATTGGATGTGGATTTTATTGGTATAGGACCCTAAATGGTTATTGGATATTATGTTAATAGTAAATGGTTGTTGAATATTAACTTATTCAGTGATTGACATTTTATTTGGTTGCTACTGGATATTGTTGGTTATGATATGATATGCATTATCATGATTGATTATACCAAAGAGTTAGATTATTGGGTTAGTGGTTAAGTTTCCAGTTAACAAAATGGTTTATCAAATTTTTATTCAATTAAACAAGGATGAAAAATAAAAGTTCAAATTTGATATTCGAATTTTTATAGAAATGAAATTAAAGCCATTACGATAAACTTTCGTAAAAGAAAGAAATTGATTTGATAAAGTTAAGACCAAGTTATGGCGTATTAAAGTTTTGAAATTAAAAATAAATCAATTTCAATTTAATAGAAAAGTGGAGTTTGGTTTGCAATGCAATTGAAGACCAAATATCGATTTTATTGTTTCCATAGTCTTATATATTATTTAATTTGACTTCAGCAAAGTTTGGGTTTCAAAAAATAAAGTTCAAAAAATAATATTATTTTAATAATTAAGTAATATTTAATAGTCAATAAGTAAATTATAACATCCCATATTATTGGTACTCGGATATTTAATTTATTTTATTATACTAAATATTGATTTAGAATTATAAATGGAATCATAATCTAGAATTCGTTATATAAACCAAAGCCGAACGGATAATTAATATTTAAATATAAATGAACTGGTAACACCGCGGTAGTTCGTAATTTATGATTTGAACTTCAATTGAATATACAGGATCCGATGTAAGTCAAAATTCTTTAAAACAAGAATCTCTGAATCTATCTAATTATAATTTTCTAATAAAGAGAAAAATGGAGATTTCATTTTGTAGATTGTTAGTTATGTCCAAATCAAATTTTAAGAAAGTCGCTATGGATTCGATAATAAACCATAACGTTTATTTAATTAATTTAAAAGGATTTTTAACATAATTAAATGTCGCTTAACTAGAAATTTATAATGTTGAGTTTAAAATCCATATTAGTGTATACTGGAAGCTATATGATATTCCATTTGGGTATATACTATAAAAAAACAATTTATTATTATTTTATTGGATTGTTTTGGAATTTAATTAATATTTTATCGATATTAATATAATCCTTAAGAATGACCATTTTGCAAACAACCTTGGTTTTTCAATGAATCGAGTTTCATAGGATCCGTAACGTTAAATTAATGTATGAAACCAAATTTTGTGGCAATCCAATGTCATACGTGACAATGGTAGCCATAAACGCTTAGTTGTTTGTATATCGTGTAATTAAAAAAACTTAATTGAATTGGATTAGTATTTTTGTGTAACTTGAGATAGCGATCAAATTAAGACGCGAAACAAATTCCATTGAATTCGTATTGACGTTTAGAGTCTGGAAAGGTATATAATTCGCCATTTTTGGAGATCGGGTAGTTTGGTGTTTAAAATAGCATATTTTGCATATAAAATACCATTCCAGGAGAACATTCTCGGAATGTAACGTAACTTGTGTTGTTGGATTCGTATTAGTAAGTTATTGTAGGATTTCGATTTTCGTATTGATCGGACTTACCATTTGATCGTACAAATATTAAACGCCTAGATTTTTTTTAATCGTTTATTCGTTTTAATATGTAATTATAGTATAGTCAATTTTCAAACGAACTCGTTTTTCAATAAAACTGATTTTATTAAATCTGTTGTGATTAATAATCGTAAGATTTCAAATTTCAAGTTAATTGGATTTATTTTGTGATCGTACGCAATTTAAGCGTGTGTCGATTCACATTGTAAATTTATAAAGTAACTATTACAAACGATCTTGGAATTCGATGAAACCTGCTCCATCATGTCCGGAATATTTGTTATGCTAGGATTACGAGTTTTATCTCGATTAGAGGTTGTATGTGGGGATTTTTATATGATAATTCACAGTTAAGTTTCAATTAATAATATTATATTAACATGTCACCCTATAAATACTGTACAAAACACTCATTTTCACGTCAAACTTATGCTTCGTGGTCAAACTATTTTCACTGCGCTTCCATCAACACAGCGAATGATCCAAAACCACCTAACATCCTACAACTTTTTCTGACGACCCGTTTATCTTTATGCAAGGTTTCCAACTACAAAAATGTCAAGGGCAGTGAATATTCAAGGTGGATGGTTATGATGGGGTGTGGCATGACAGAGTGACCGGAATCTGGTCAAACTTGGCGGGCATTCGAGGGGAATCTGCCGTCGACAGGGGAGGTCTAGTGATGTAACAACCCGGAAAATCTAAGCCAATTTAAAAATTTTATTTTGGCAATTTTGATGAATTTTGAATATTTAAAATGAATTATTTTAAATAATAACGACGAGAAATTTATTTTGAATAGAAATAGAATGTATATATTTATATAGATCGACGTTAGAATATAAATATTTATTTTATATTATAAAACGAATTGGAAATGGCGCGGTAGTTTGAAAATTCAATTTCAAATTTTAAATGGATGTACAGGATTCAAAATAAACCGGATTTTAGTGAAACTAGAAATATTAGAATCTATTTGAAAAAAATATCTTTCCCACGAAAAATTGAAATTTCATAGCGTGAATAAAAAGTTAGGCCTAGTTGAAAATTTAGAATAATCGCTATGGAATTTTGGGCCCTTAAAAATGAAAATTTTGCAAACGTCCTCCGTTTTCGACGAAACCACTTTTGTTGGATCCGGGATGTCAAGTTATTGCTAGATTCCAAAATCCATAATTTTTTGAATCAATATGTGAGCGTGGCGAAGTAAAATGTGTTTTGACAGTTTCAATCAATTTGGATCGACCAGAAAATGGCCATTTTTCAAACGGTCTCCAAATTCGACCAAATTAGTTTTGATAGGACCATACCGTCAAATCATAGCAGATTTATTTTTCGGGAATTTTTAGAGTCCGTTTGTAGCCCCGTTAAATTGAAATGTGCGTTCAAATTCAATATATAGATTTATATTTTTATTTTGGCGGAAACCAATCGAAATAGCCGAACTGTCTTATGATACATATACCATTGTGTTCGGAATGGGGGCAATTAGTTATGGACGACAGTCGGTAGTTCTCATTTGGAGGTCGAAATACAAAGTTACTTTTTGAAATTAAAAATAATAATATATATATATATATATATATATATATAATATCATCACCCCTCTCTACCCTCTCTCTCTTCAGTTAATCGAACAAATAAAAAAAACACTCGAGGAAGGAAACCGCAGCCACGCTCCACCCTCCACCGCCGCCACCCGCGCTCAACCCCAAGCCCCCCTTCAAACGCCGGCGCCGACCTCCCGACGACCCTCCAATGTTCCCCCGTCGCCCCCCCCCCTCTCCATCTCCGAAAACCTTAACCCATAAACCCCCAAATCGAACCACCAGAGCATGCCACCCGCCATCATCTCCACCCCGGGTCCGGCTGTATGTTTTTTTTTATATATATTTTTCAATATGTTTAAGGTAATTAGTTTTAAAATGGATAAAAAAATCAGTTTTTACATGTTTTAACATTGCGAAAAAATGGATTTTTATATGGTATGACATTGCTTAATAAAAATTGGATTTTTACATATATAATTACAAAATAAAATATGATATATATATATATATTAGCATTATAAAAAAAATCTATTTTTATTTATAAATTAGTATTGTAAAAACTGATTTTTTATATACATAGGATTGAAATAAAATAAAGATTAGTTTTTTATAACAATAAAGATTATTTTTTTATAACGATAAAAATTAGATTTTTATAATGATAAAGTTATGATTTTTAATAGAGAAAAGAATTGATTTTTAAAACTGAAAAGAACTCTTTTTTAAAGCTGAAAAGAACTGATTTTTAAACCTGAAAAACATTGATTTTTATATAATCAAATTTAGATTTTTAACTTTTAAAAGATTCGATTTTTAACTTTGAAATGATTAGATTTTAAATTATATACATATAGATAATAAAAATATGATTTTTATATTATAGAGATAATAAATATATGATTTTTATATTATAGAGATAATAAAAATATGATTTTTATATGATAGAGAGTATAAAAAGGCGATTTTTACATATGTAGTAGAGATATAAAAACACGATCTTTATATATCAAAATGTGATTTTTATATAGAGAATGGCTAGAGAAAAATATGATTTTTATTATATATGAAGCAAAATAAAAAATCGATCTTTATATAAGAAGTAGAAATATAAAAATATAATTTTTATATAGAAAGAAGCGTTGTAAAAATATATGAAGTAGAAATAAGAATATGATTTTTATTTATTGGAATGAAGCAATAAAGATATGATTTTTATATATGAACAGCGGGAAAAGGTCGCATTAGAATTTTAGGCATATCCAAATCGTTTAGAAGAAAGAATGACGGAGTGGAACCCAAAGGTGAGAACTTCTCACTTTTATTTTATTTTCTAGTTAAAATATATACTAGGATGCAGACGGTGCTTAGCAGCAGCCGACGCCCGTCGTCCACAGACCATGGACGACTTGTTTGTTTGATTGTATGTTGTTGTGAAAATTGGTTGTGATATGGAATGGATAAATAAAATATTCATAAATGGAAATAAAATATTTTATAGTTAAAAATATGATTTTTAACTTGTATATGAATAAAATAAATATAAACAAATCGGACGATTTGTTTATGTACACATATTTGACTGATATTGATTGGAACGGGTATTGGGATGATATATGACATACACTAGTCCCAATAATTAGTTGTATGTCGATCGATTGATTGACAGGCTGTATGAGTGTTGAATATTTATTTTAATGCTTATATGGTTGTAGAATGCACTCTGAATGTTGTATGAATTTTTAATGATTGTTTATCGTTATTATTGTATACATGTGATGTTGAAATACATATAAATAAAATTATATGGTAATTGGCTGAGTCTGATTCCAGTTCAGAATTATTGAATATTTTAAAATAATATTCAGAAAACATTGAAATGTAAAGCCGTGTTAAGTAGTTAAACACCATTTTAATACGAACGGAAATTTGGTCGATTTTATTCATTTTATAATGAATGTCGAAAAGGGATTTCAAAATCTGATATTTTGAAATGAATTTGAAATTCGAATTAAATTGAATACAAATTGAACTGAAATCAAATAGAATTGAAATCGATTGAAATGAATATAAATTGAATTGAAATTGAATTAAAATCGAATAGAATTGAAATCGATTGAAATGAACAGAAATCGAATTGAAATCGAATTGAACTGAAATCGAATAGAATTGAAATCGATTAAAATGAATATAAATTGAATTGAAATCGATTTAAATATGAATTCAAAATGAACTGAAATTCAAAACAAACGGAAATTGAATTGAAATCGTTTTGAAATGAATTCAAAATGAATTTATAATGGAAAATTCAATTTTGATTTAGAATTGAATATGAAGTTGAAACTATTTTGAAATCAAATTTAAAACGATTTATAAAATACGTTTTAAATGGAAATCGATGAAGTACATATTATATATATTAAATATATAATATAATGGCCTGAATAGAATGTGTCGCGCTGCGGCAATTCGCGAATTTCGACCATTGACTTCAAATGGACGTTACGGGAGATCCGACCGTCGGATTCTCCTAAAACCGGAACAGTTGGGTTCATATCGAAAAGTACTTTCCAAAGAATATGAGAGATTTGAAATCTAATGGTTGGATTTGGAATATGTCCAAATCAAATTTGGAAAAGGTCGCTGTAAGTGCAGTTCGATGGCCGTTTATGGAAATCGACTGTACGGGCCTTGATAAAATTATTAAAAATATCAATAATTTGTGTAAAATCATAATAAATGATTTGGAAAGAATTGGGATGAAAAATTCCATATTTGAAAAGGTAAAAATATATTTTCATCGAAATGAACTAATTTTGAAATGGAATAATAAATCCAATATTTTTAAAATAAATAAATTGGATTTGAAATGGTTTTAAAAATAACCAGGATTTCCAATATATGAATTGGAATGAATTTGAATCGGAATTATCTTCAGCATATTTTGATATTGGATTTCGTGATTATACGAATATTATGGAGGAATTTGGAAGACATATATCGCTATTCCAATACAATATTTGTTGGTTTCAGAATTTGATATTGAATATAAGCCGATATATTTTCTATTCAGAGCCTTGTATTTAATATCAAATTGGATTTTGGGTTTGTCGTGATTGGTATCTTTAATAATACTGTTCTTGAACCGAATGTAGTTAAGAAAATTAGAAACTGATTGGAGATTAGTTAGGTTGAATGGTTTCCTGGGTATTGATCTGATGTTGGTTTCAGCGTTCGAGGTTAATACTTAGGCAATTGTTCTCTTACTAGTTTACGGTTAGAGACTGATTGGATTTTGGGGTTTGTTGTGAACTGTGTTTTCAACGACATTCGTTCTTTAACTAGATTTATAGTGAAATGAGATTTGGAATTTATAAATCTTTTATTATGATTTAACGGAAATTTTCCAAAGTAAAGTTTTCCAATTTATTATATTTAATTGGAATTCAATTGAAATTGGTCTTTGGGTTTATTGTGAACGGTGTTTTAAATAACATTGGTTCTTTAACCTGATTAAGAATGGAGTTAAGAGAATCAGAAACTAACTGGAGATTAGTTAAGTTGAATGGCTTCCTGGGTATTGATCTGATGTTGGTTTCAGCCTTCGGGGTTAGTACTTATGGGATTGTTCACTTGCTAATTTACGGTTAGAGGGCCTCTCCCTTGTATTGGACATATGGGGAAGGAATAAGGTGCCTCCGGTTTCGTTCAGACCCGGAACGAACTTTTAAATGGATTGTGTGTCTGACATTGGATTTTATTCTGTGTTGATTGATTTCTGTTAAATATATATCTGTTTGGCGGCGGAGAATTTATTCTCTTGCTTAACGCCCTTCTCTGAGACGTATGAGCTTAGAGGTTATATATCGATAGTTATCAATCGCATGGCATGAATTGCCTGTGTGGCAAACTGAGTTGCATAGATCAAGGCTTATGTTGAAAAGAAAAGTATTGTGGTTGATCATCAAAGCACGGCCTTTGTGGCGTAGCTTTGCGTATAACGTGAATTCGCGAGCCTCACACCTCGGTATGAGTTGAAAACAGGATAAGGACTACAGGGAGAGCACGACGTTTCTTTCTAGCTTTAGTGGTGTCAGTGACTTACCAGCCCTGACATTTATATACTTTTCACCTATGTGGTTGTTGGATGAGGCGCCTCGATTTTAGGTCTGTAAGGACAGGGAAACGTGTGTTCAGGAATTGCCAATCCTCAAACGTAAGAGAGGACCGGCCCTGAAGCATCCAGGGGTTACCCAGAGTGTGTAGTCCCGAGGCATTTGCTAGAGTGTCTCGAAGCGGAGAGGAGCTTGCCCCTTACCTCGACTCATGACGGAAATCCAATTTCCAATACAAGATACTTCGGTTTTATTTGTAGAGCCTAGTATGGCGACATGATAGATGGTACCCATGCCGCCTAGGATTGATATTTATGATTGAAATTGTTTTGACACTATACACTTATAATAGTATCAAATGATTTGTTTTAAACGTACCAAGCATGTTTGGCTATTATAAGGGAAAACCCTATCCTCCGGCTTGCGTTGCATTGTGTGATGGGACCTGGGTCTTATAATAGCTTCATTTTTCCAAAGAGCATTGTGCTGTTTTGTTATATGCACTAGTATTCTTGGGAGGAAACCCGTTCCGTGTTATACGGCATGGTCCCTTGAATTACTCTCTTTTAAAGTAAAATTTTAAATAACTGTTTTAGTTCTCACACCAGTCACATGACTGACCTGGAGTTTATTGTTTTAACCTAAACTCTGGGTGCCCCTATTTTCTACACGGGCAGCTAGTAGTTTTGGTTTTGCAGATTTATATTCATAGGATCCTGGTTTACAGCTGGAATGATATCCGGAAAGCTCGGTATCCGTATATCACCTTCAGTTGTGCTTTGTATTATTTTCCGTTGCTATGTAATTTATTGTAATCTCTGATATTTATCAAATGTATAGTATTCATTTATACTCTGTATATTCTTATATTCTGATGGAATTGTTGTAATAACAATGAAATGTTCTTCCGTCTGCGTTCTATTTTGTCGTGTTCTCGAAGTATCCGCTCTTTCCTTCACAGGGAAGTAACGGGTCCTCACAATCGTATTGAAGAGCTAAGGTCATATATATATGAGTATTTAGTCGTGTTAGATGTTTGTTAAAATCTATCCTCAAAGTATAATATGAATGAACAAAACATTATATATATATATATATATAAATGGCTATAAATAGCCATGACTAGAAAAAATTCATCTGAACCAATCGACTGGTTCAAAACAGACTAGTCGACTGGTCAGAGAAATTCTGTTTGGTAATGGCTAGTTTCTACAAGATTTAAATATATACAATTTTCAGTATTTTTAACTAATTGACTGATTCGAAACAACAACCTTTTTTATGAAAGGTCGCCATTCTTCATGAAGGGGTTTCTCTTCATTTCTGAAAAGAAATGGGTGCGTCTCTTTTATTAAACTCTTCATGAAGGATCACTACCTTTTAACTATTATATATACACTTCAATCATAGTTTTCAAATCATCAATTCTTTTGAAATCCAATCTATTTTCGGATCTACATTTCTATACTCTTGCATTCTAAAAAGCTTTCAAATATTTAAGTTACTTGTCAAATCATTGAAGTTATTTCATATCTCTTGAGTCAATCAGTAATATACTTCCTTCAGTCTTCACATACACGTTATACACTTGAAGATAAGATTATAGGAAGGGTGTACTCAATCGTTTCCTATTCAATGTTGTTCAAGAACACAATTAGAAGTCAAACTCTTATTGTTTGTTAAAAGTCCTGTGTTGGTTCTTAGGTGAGATATCCTTGTTGGGGCTTGGATTTATCCTTGTTATGTCTCAGATTGTTGTGAACATGTTCCTTCGGATGAAAAGAGGGCGTTGATAGTAGAATTCTAGATGGAGCTGGGACTGGACGTTGGACGGGAAGTTCGAACCAGTATAAAATTCGTGGTGTCATTTTACTTGCTGCTTTTACTTATCTATGATATTCTATATCGTTTATTTTTACTTGCATAACTACTATATTCTACAAGTTAGAATTTATATTCAACTCCGCAATATTCCATGTAGAAAGATCCTACACTAAGTCACACGACACGACTTTTCAACACATGTCCTCTCTGCTATCTGTCATCCCCTTTTTGGCTCATACCGAGGAGTGAAGCTTACCGAAATCACGTCTTAACACAAAGCTACGCTATATTAGTCATGCTTTGATCATCATCCACAAATCTCTTCTTTTCAACAAAAGCTTTAATCAATCAGCATCTTAGCATGCCACATTTTCATTCCATATCATACAACTGATATCTATTCATATATAACCTCTTAGCTCATACGCCTCAGAGAAGGGTATTAAGCTAAGAGAATAAATTCTCTACCACCTAACAGGTATATATTTAATAAAGATCAATTAATACAACATAAAATACAACTTTAGACACACATTCCATTTGGAATTTTGTTCTGGGACTGAACAAAACCGAAGGCACCTTATTCCTTGTCTCATATGTCCAGTACATGAGAGAAGCCCTTGCATATCCGATCGATCTCCAAGTACGTCCAGTTGATCGCCACTTTAACCTTATAACGGGAGTTACCTAAGGCTTTAGCAATAATCCAAACGATGTGACGATCTCCGGTCTTCAACCATCATCTTCAATATCTTCGACATTTAATCGTCGTATTAGTTATTCAGAATAGGTTGAAACCTGGTCTTTTCGAATAACTATCGCATCATTGAAATAAAGTGATATATAAACATACCATTCGCCTCATTCTATTGCAGAATATTCTTTTATTCAAATATTCTTTACATTAGGAGTTGACATGAGGAATTGTCGCTTTATTCAGCACACACCAACCCCAAAGGTATGTTTAATGTGAACGTAGTAATTTAAATCCAAAGTAAAGTAATGCGGGAGAACACAACTTTTTATATTGCTTCAGAACTAACGCGTACGTTCACTTGATAATAATCATTCATCGTATATTTATCGATTACAAAGTTGTACAGATTTGGGCAATGTTTGAGTGCAAAGCATTACAACAGAATAACAAAAAGTATGTTAGTTCCAAACTTTGATTAAATTTCCCTTCTCCTTCGTTGAGTAGAAAATGAGTTGACTTGGTCAACTATGTCCAATTTTAGCTTCAATGTCCAAGAAGTCCAAAACCATCCAAAAGTAGCATAATTATCCTTGTAAATGTCCAAAAGTTGATGGAAAACGTGTATGCAATGTTTTAATGGTCCAAGCAATATCTAATATCCTTAGAGAAGAAGATGGAAGCAATTAATGATGCTTTTGGAGCTCTAGAAGTCCAAAAATTCAAGCCAGAATGGATCCAAATGAAGGCCATGCTTGGGGGTATTTATAGTAGAGCATTGATAGTGGAGTAGGTAGGAAATATGGCCCATGTAGAAGAATTTCATATCCGTGGAGGCCATCACCTGAAATTTCGAATCCCCCGTATGAGTATCAGAAGATTTTGTATCCCACTAGATGGATACAAAATTCGTACCCCAATGGATATGAAATTCATATCTCTTGGGATACGGTTTCTTCGTAACCCCCGGCGACACGAAATTTGTATCCCCTTTGGGATTTGAATTCATATCCCTAGGGATACTTTCTTTTGCATCCCCCGGGGGACAGGTTGTGGAGGCATAAAGGAGGGATTCAAAATACTAGTAGAGTGATCTGAATTTCTTGTTTGTAGGATGAGGGAGTCGAAAACATGAGGGACACGAAATATTGGAGGTGAGGGATCTGAAATGTAACAACCCGCAAAAATCAGGACCAATTTAAAATTTTATTTTAGAAATTTTTTAATGAATTTTGACAATATAAAATAATTTATTTAAATAATAATGATCACAAATTTGATTTAAATCGAAGTTAGAATGAATGATTTAATTTTAATTAGCAAAAGAGTTAGAAATAGCGCGGTAGTTTGAAAAGTCAAACTTGAACTTTGACTGACCGTACAGGATGCAAAATTTAACGGATTTTAGTGAAACCAAAAATATTAGAATCTATTTAAATATATCTTTCCAACGAATCTAAAAAATTGAAATTTCATAGCGGAAATCAAAAGTTATGGCCAATTCAATATTTAGAAAGGTCGCTATGAAATTTATAAAGGTCAAAATGCTACTTTTTGCATACGAAGGAATTTGAACTCGAAACCACTTCCATTGAGTTCAGAATGATGTTTCTACATTGAAAAACAGTAAACACTTATATATTTTGAGTTTCGGGATTTATTTGTTTAAAAATATATTTTTAATATTAAATATATTGGCCTTAAAAATAGTCATTTTTCAAACGACCTCGGTTTTCGACGAAACCACTTTTGTTGGAACCGGAATGTCAAATTATTGCTAGGTTTCAATTTTCAGAATTTTTCGAATTAATATGTGAGCGTGGCGAAATAAAATGTGTTTTGACTATTTAAAGTTAAATTTGAACGCCTTAAAAATAGCCATTTTTCAAACAGTCTCAGAATTCGATGAAAATAATTTTGTTGGATTCCTATCGTCATAAGAAAGCTAAAAATATTTTTTTTATAATTTTCTGAGGTTGTATGTGACCCCGGCATATTTAAATGTACGGTAGGAATTAAATAATTAATTTAGTATTGTATTTTCAATTAAAACCGAAAATAAAACGTGTAGACATCAGAATTGGACCTTGGGACATAGCCCATCGCGTTCAGAAGGCCTCAAAACGTTAAGATCGACAGTAAGCAGGCCCAAATCCGAGAAAGTCCAAAAATCCACTTTATTTCATGAAATTCGGAATTAAATATTAAAATAATATAAAAATCCGAAAACCCTAACCCTAATTCTCTAATGGCCAGCCGCCGCCCAGAAATTGATGGCCAGAATTGCTCCAACTTCAAATGCTAATATCTCTCAATCCGTTCGACGAAAATTGATGTATGACCTACCAAATCGAAGAGAATTCAGAGAGCTACAAATCTATACGGTCAAGATCGGGTTTTGATTCACGGATTTTGCGAATTTTGACCGAGAAGGGGCTGCATTTTTGGGTGTTTTCTGGGCAAGATAGGGGACCGGAATTCGAGGGGTTCAGGCCGTGGGTGTGTCTCGAGATGGTCTTCGCGTGGGTGGTCTCTGATCGGAAGTCGGCCTCCTTTGGTGCGTGCGTGCAGAAGCTTTGAAGCGGTCACGATGGGTTGCGACGGGAGTTTCACGGTAGGGAAGAAGGACCGCATTTGTATATTTAATATTATTTTATTATTTTAATTTCCCGATCTTTAAAAATTCATAACTCTCTCATACGAGGTCCGTTTGACAAACCGTAAATTGAGTTGGAATCGCAAAATTAAGAGCTTCGCGATGGCGCAGACCGCAGCTGAAAAGGAGACAGTAAAATTTTGGCCAAAATTCAATGTGAGAATTTAAAATTCTATTATTTAATTTATTATTAAATTATTTTCTCGCTTTAAAATAATTGCATGATGATGTTTATTCAATTCTGAAATGTTTGGTGTTGTATGAATCATTGGTTGTGATTGCAATATGTTTTGTTGTGTACGATGTGTTAGATCTGTATTAAAATTGCAGATAATATTGAATTTTATTTACGATTAGAAATCAGATCTAAAATTTGATCTAAAATATATTATATTTAGAATTACGTCATATTTATTCAGATTTAGTTATTATAATTTATTTCATGTTATTAAATATTATTTCTATTATTCTATAATGAATAATAGAACTTGATCGACAAATAAAAACTCATTTTTATTTGTTAATATTATAATAAGAACTTGAACGACAATGAAAGCTTATTTTTATTTGTTGAATTTACAAAAGAAATTGAGCGATAAATCAATCCTTATTTTAATTTGTTTACATAAAAAAAAAAGATTTTATGTAAATTTGTTTACATTAAAAAGAGTGATTAAAAAGGATATATTTTAATATGAGGTTTTATCATTAAAAAGAATGAAAACAAAAGATTTCATTTTTTTTAGGTAAAAATAGTTTTCAATCAAAAGTCATAATTTATTTGTCAATTTGATGTCAATAAAAGTAGCAACATTAAAAATCTCATTTTTAATGTAATATTATTTCAATAAATGAAGTAACATTAGAATGTTATTTTTAATGTAATAAGTGTTTTCAATAAAAAGAAGCAACGTAAAAAGATCATATTTTTATGTGTCCATTGTTTTCAATAGAAAGACCTTGCATAAAAAAATCACATTTTTAATGTGATTTAGATTTCATTGTAAAGATGAAGATAAAATGGATTTTATTTTTATTTTTATTTTCATTTTTTGCAATGGGAAGTTTACAAATTAAAATTGCATCTTTATTGAAATTTTGTTTATTGTAATGAATAGAAAAGATCGCATCCATATGTGTAATGAGAAAAAAGATTACAATTATATGTAATGAAAATGAACTGAAAAGGATTACATTTTTAATGTAATCAAAGATTAAGAATCACATTTTGGTTTGCATATCATATGTAAATTAAAATTCATTTTAGAAGTAAAACTTTTGTTTACATTTTTATGTAAATAAAAAAAAAGGAACATGTTTTGAAAATCACAACGTTTGTTTACATTTTTATATGTAAATAAGAAATTATTTTCAGAAGTTACATTATATTTGTAAATATATTTTGTAAATAAAAAGTTGTTCTTTATTTTGCATTCACCAATGCAAAGGTATATTGAAAATAAAATTATTCTTTTATTTTCATTTACCAATGTAAATATACATTATACATTAGAAATAAACTTGTTCTTTTGTTTGCATCTAAAAATGCAAATATATATTTAAAAATGAAACTTGTTCTCTTATTTGTATTTACGAATACAAATATATATATTAAAGTAAAATTTATTCTTTTATTTGCATTCACTTATGCAAATACATTTTGAAAAATGAACGAACCTTTTTATTTGTGTTCACAAACACAAATACATTATAGAAAATGAATGATCATTTATGTTTGTGTTCTCAAACACAAATATAACCTAGAAAATTAAAATGGTCTTTTTATTCGTGTTCTTAAACACAAATAAAACAATAAAAATAAAAGAACATTTTTTGTGTACTCCAACACAAATATAACATGATTTTAAAGTAGTGCATTTTTATTTTTATTTGCATTTTCAATTCAAATATTCCATGAAATCAAAAATTCACATTTTTGTTAACATTTCTTAATGTAAACAATACAAGAAAAAAATACATTTTTGTTGGCATGTTACAATGCAAACGAAATGTAGAAAAGAGAATATGCATTTTTATTTGCATTCTGTCATGCAAATAAAATAAAGGAGATAAAATTACATTTTTGTTTGTAACTTCAGTTGCAAACAAACAAGAAATAAAAATTACATTTTGTTGCAAATTTAGATGCAAACAAATTTATTAAAAAACAATGTTACATTTTTGTTGCATGTTTTAAAGGTGAACAAAGCATTAAAATAAAGGTTACATTTTTATTTATTTATTTACTTCACTTGATGTAAATAGACATAAAATAAGAAGTTTTTTCTTTTATTTACATTTCTTGATGTAAATAAAACTAGAAATTTAATATTACATTTTTATTTGCATTACTCAACGCAAATAAAACATGAGAATAAAGGATACATTTTCATTTGAAATCATTAATGCAAATAAATTATGAAAAAAAAAGTTAGAATTTTTATTTACATTCCTCTTTGTAAATAAACATCAAAATAAAAAGGTTGAATCTTTATTTGCATTCTCTATTGCAAATAAAGCATGAAATGAATAGTTATATTTTGTGTTATTATTTATATCCCCTATTACGAATGGAATTAAAGGATTACATTTTTCTTTTCATTTATTTACAATGAAAGGAATCGAAATAAAGATTATATTTTTATCATCATTTTTGATGCGATAAAAGAATAGAAATAAAGATTACATTTTTATTGACATTTTACATGCGATAAAAAGAACAGGAATAAAGAGATATTTTTATCATCGTGTTATATATTGTTTATTACACTGCCATAGGCAAGTTACCTGACTTGTTTATGTGATTAGGTCGATAATTTTCACACATCGCCCAAGTGCACAAATAATTTATTATTTGTTTGTTGGTTGAAACCCCACACGGGTGTTGGGATGAAAATTAGCATACACTAATCCCAATATTTAGTTGTATGTTGATCGGTAGATCGACAGGCTGTGATGAGCGTTATTATTTAATTTTAACGCTTACACAGTTGGATTTTACACTTTGGATGAAATGGATGATTTGATGATTATATTGTTATTGTCATATATATGATGTGTGTGAAATCCATATAATCCAAATTATATGGTAAATGGTTGAGTCGCATTTCGATTCAGATGTTCTTTTAAATAAGAATATTTTTACATTAGAAATTCTTTTTATTTAAATATATATATATATTTTAATTAAGTATATGTTAAACAAAGAATATTTGTAAAAGGTAAAAATCTTTTATATAAAGAATATTTTTAATGATTATCTCTAAAATACGTTTTTCTTATAATAATAAATATTTAAAGAGAAATCTTTTATTTAAGATTATTAGAATTTGCAAATCTTAATTTATAATATGAAATAAATTGAGATGTGAAGTGGATTTATCGTGGACGGTGTTTTTAAATGACATTTCTCCTTTAATCCAATTTACATTGAAATTATTATTTGGAATTTATAAATCTATTTTATAGATTTAAAAAGAGCATTTCCTAAAAATCTAGTTTTCCAATTTTATATATATTCAATTGGGAATTAAGTGGAAAATTCGATTGGTAATAATCGAGGTGGGCTTCTGTAATAGAAGACCGATATTATATATGGAATTTAAGAGGCTTTGCCGTTATTCCATGTATATTGTTAGTCCGATACAGAAATTCACATTGATTATGTATTGATTGATTTCTGTGGAATTCCATATTTTGGAAATTGATTTATGGGTTTATCGTGAATTGTGTTTTAAATGACACGAGTTCTTTAACCCGTTTAAAAGAAGATTTATTCTTTAAAATAAATGATCTGTGAAAATGATTTTTGATATTAAATCAAATTCAGAATTTTTAATAAATCTTTTAAGGAAGATTTATGATTAAATTTATTAATTTATCTTTGATAAAATTAATGAGAATCTTTTAATATGAATATCTTATTAAAAGAATACTCTGAGTGGGAAATGTGGCGTAATGTGTGATTTTCCAATATTTGATTTTTAATCACAAAATACGCGAGTTATTCAGAAAGACCGGGTTTAACCCATTCTGAATAGTCATCACGACGATCAAGAGTCGAAGATGAAGATGGCAATTGAAGACCGAAGTTTCCACATCGTTGGGATGATGATGACTGGTATCTTGAATTGGGACTGGACACCCCAAGGCAAGGTATTTGGTAATGATCGTCCAAATGTATTTGGAGATCGACGGACACGTTGTTTCGCTCAGACCCAGAGCGGACTTGTAAATGGATTGTGTGTCCGACATTGTATTCTTTTCTACTGTATTTGTTGAACGCTACTGATTATATATTTCTGTTTGGTGGTGGAGAATTTATTCTTCACTTAACCCCCTTCTCTAAGACGTATGAGCTTAGAGGTTATATATATATTGGTAGATGATCAATGATATAGTAGAGTCTGACAATGTGGCATGCTAAGATGCAATTGATCAAGGCTTTGTTGAAAAGCAGGCCTTGTGGTTGATGATCAAAGCACAGTCTATTTAGGCATAACTTTGTGTATATCGTGACTTCGCGAGCCTCACAGCCCGGTAGAGTCTAAAACGGGAGAAGGGAACGCAGGGAGTGCACACGTTTCTTTCTAGCTAGAGTGGTGCCAGGGACCTACCAGCGCTGGCATTTATTCATTGTGGTTGTTGGATTTTTCGAGGCCTCGGGTTTATGCTGTCGCTACTGGCTGTAGTATAGGTCCAAAAGGACCGGGAAGCGTGTGTTCAGGCATAACCAATCCACAAAAGCAAGTGTGGACCGGCCCTGCAGGATCCAAGGGTTGGACAGTGTACCAATCCTGGGGCATTGGTAGAGTGTCTCGAATCGGTAAGGATCTCCTCCCTAGCCTTGACTCAGATGGAAACCCAAATTTCCAATACGACATCACGCGGTTTTGATTGTATACCTCTATATGGCGACATAGTGGGATGGGGCACTCATGCCGTCTAGGATTAATACATTTACTTTGATGTATTTCAAATTGGTTGCACACTATTATTATATAATACCATTTTTATCGTATCAAGCATCTTTTGATCATTATAAGGTAAAACCCTATCCTCCGGTTTGCGTTGCATTGTGTGATGGGACTTGGGTCTTATAATGGTTTCATTTTTCAGAAAAAACATTGCGCTATTTTGACGATTTACTTTAGTCATGCACTGGCAATCCAATGGAGTAAACCCGTTCCGCGTTAGCGGCGTGGTCCTGTGATTAGCCTTATTATTAATTAAGATTAGTTTAAGAATTCTCACACCAGTCCCACGACTGACCTGTAGTTTGTTTCACTTTGCAAACTCGGGTGCCCTCTTTCCACACGGGCAGTCGAGTAGCTTATTTGACAGAGATATAAAACAAGATCCTGGACTGAAGACTGAAGTTGTGGCCATAATGTTGATAGCCTTCCACTGAGATTAGTTCCGCTGCAATGTATTCATTTATTGTAATTTATTCTTCCGCTGTAATTTTATTCCCATGTACTATGATATATATATTATGTACTCTGATGTAACATTTATTATAGTGTTATAAAAGTCTTCTGTTATCTGTTGTAATGTGTTGTATGCCCAAAGATAAAGTATTCGTAGGTTTCCACTTTTTGGGTCAGACCTGGGTGGTTTATGGTCGATTCAAAGGGCGGGGATTTCCGGGTCTTTACAGTTGGTATCAGAGCTCTGGTTAGCTCAAATCTTTGGGGTACAACTTGTTAGAACTGAACGGAAGACTCATCAGAGATTGGATTAGTAATATCCAATAAGAATACTCATTAGAGATAGGATCAGTAGTATCCTAGAATGAGTAAACTCGTTAGAGATGGGGTTAGTAATGCCCTAGAACGAGTTAAGAGTTACAAATTTATAATTAACGTATTTTTGATATTTATAATCTATTCTTTGAAATATGATTATTTTGAAAAGATAATTAACCATTAAAATTTAAAATTAAGATAGTTAATTTTACAATTTTTAGCTACGTTCCTTTTCGAGGACGAAAAGTTTTTAAGTGGGGGCGATTGTAACAACCCGCAAAAATCAGGACCAATTTAAAATTTTATTTTAGAAATTTTTTAATGAATTTTGACAATATAAAATAATTTATTTAAATAATAATGATCACAAATTTGATTTAAATCGAAGTTAGAATGAATGATTTAATTTTAATTAGCAAAAGAGTTAGAAATAGCGCGGTAGTTTGAAAAGTCAAACTTGAACTTTGACTGACCGTACAGGATGCAAAATTTAACGGATTTTAGTGAAACCAAAAATATTAGAATCTATTTAAATATATCTTTCCAACGAATCTGAAAAATTGAAATTTCATAGCGGAAATCAAAAGTTATGGCCAATTCAATATTTAGAAAGGTCGCTATGAAATTTATAAAGGTCAAAATGCTACTTTTTGCATACGAAGGATTTGAACTCGAAACCACTTCCATTGAGTTCATAATGATGTTTCTACATTGAAAAACAGTAAACACTTATATATTTTGAGTTTCGGGATTTATTTGTTTAAAAATATATTTTTAATATTAAATATATTGGCCTTAAAAATAGTCATTTTTCACGACCTCGGTTTTCGACGAAACCACTTTTGTTGGAACCGGAATGTCAAATTATTGCTAGGTTTCAATTTTCAGAATTTTTCGAATTAATATGTGAGCGTGGCGAAATAAAATGTGTTTTGACTATTTAAAGTTAAATTTGAACGCCTTAAAAATAGCCATTTTTCAAACAGTCTCAGAATTCGACGAAAATAATTTTGTTGGATTCGTATCGTCATAAGAAAGCTAAAAATATATTTTTTATAATTTTCTGAGGTCATATGTGACCCCGGCATATTTAAATGTACGGTAGGAATTAAATAATTAATTTAGTATTGTATTTTCAATTAAAACCGAAAATAAAACGTGTAGACATCAGAATTGGACCTTGGGACATAGCCCATCGCGTTCAGAAGGCCTCAAAACGTTAAGATCGACAGTAAGCAGGCCCAAATCCGAGAAAGTCCAAAAATCCACTTTATTTCATGAAATTCGGAATTAAATATTAAAATAATATAAAAATCCGAAAACCCTAACCCTAATTCTCTAATGGCCAGCCGCCGCCCAGAAATTGATGGCCAGAATTGCTCCAACTTCAAATGCTAATATCTCTCAATCCGTTCGACGAAAATTGATGTATGACCTACCAAATCGAAGAGAATTCAGAGAGCTACAAATCTATACGGTCAAGATCGGGTTTTGATTCACGGATTTTGCGAATTTTGACCGAGAAGGGGCTGCATTTTTGGGTGTTTTCTGGGCAAGATAGGGGACCGGAATTCGAGGGGTTCAGGCCGTGGGTGTGTCTCGAGATGGTCTTCGCGTGGGTGGTCTCTGATCGGAAGTCGGCCTCCTTTGGTGCGTGCGTGCAGAAGCTTTGAAGCGGTCACGATGGGTTGCGACGGGAGTTTCACGGTAGGGAAGAAGGACCGCATTTGTATATTTAATATTATTTTATTATTTTAATTTCCCGATCTTTAAAAATTCATAACTCTCTCATACGAGGTCCGTTTGACAAACCGTAAATTGAGTTGGAATCGCAAAATTAAGAGCTTCGCGATGGCGCAGACCGCAGCTGAAAAGGAGACAGTAAAATTTTGGCCAAAATTCAATGTGAGAATTTAAAATTCTATTATTTAATTTATTATTAAATTATTTTCTCGCTTTAAAATAATTGCATGATGATGTTTATTCAATTCTGAAATGTTTGGTGTTGTATGAATCATTGGTTGTGATTGCAATATGTTTTGTTGTGTACGATGTGTTAGATCTGTATTAAAATTGCAGATAATATTGAATTTTATTTACGATTAGAAATCAGATCTAAAATTTGATCTAAAATATATTATATTTAGAATTACATCATATTTATTCAGATTTAGTTATTATAATTTATTTCATGTTATTAAATATTATTTCTATTATTCTATAATGAATAATAGAACTTGATCGACAAATAAAAACTCATTTTTATTTGTTAATATTATAATAAGAACTTGAACGACAATGAAAGCTTATTTTTATTTGTTGAATTTACAAAAGAAATTGAGCGATAAATCAATCCTTATTTTAATTTGTTTACATAAAAAAAAAAGATTTTATGTAAATTTGTTTACATTAAAAAGAGTGATTAAAAAGGATATATTTTAATATGAGGTTTTATCATTAAAAAGAATGAAAACAAAAGATTTCATTTTTTTTAGGTAAAAATAGTTTTCAATCAAAAGTCATAATTTATTTGTCAATTTGATGTCAATAAAAGTAGCAACATTAAAAATCTCATTTTTAATGTAATATTATTTCAATAAATGAAGTAACATTAGAATGTTATTTTTAATGTAATAAGTGTTTTCAATAAAAAGAAGCAACGTAAAAAGATCATATTTTTATGTGTCCATTGTTTTCAATAGAAAGACCTTGCATAAAAAAATCACATTTTTAATGTGATTTAGATTTCATTGTAAAGATGAAGATAAAATGGATTTTATTTTTATTTTTATTTTCATTTTTTGCAATGGGAAGTTTACAAATTAAAATTGCATCTTTATTGAAATTTTGTTTATTGTAATGAATAGAAAAGATCGCATCCATATGTGTAATGAGAAAAAAGATTACAATTATATGTAATGAAAATGAACTGAAAAGGATTACATTTTTAATGTAATCAAAGATTAAGAATCACATTTTGGTTTGCATATCATATGTAAATTAAAATTCATTTTAGAAGTAAAACTTTTGTTTACATTTTTATGTAAATAAAAAAAAAGGAACATGTTTTGAAAATCACAATGTTTGTTTACATTTTTATATGTAAATAAGAAATTATTTTCGGAAGTTACATTATATTTGTAAATATATTTTGTAAATAAAAAATTGTTCTTTATTTTGCATTCACCAATGCAAAGGTATATTGAAAATAAAATTATTCTTTTATTTTCATTTACCAATGTAAATATACATTATACATTAGAAATAAACTTGTTCTTTTGTTTGCATCTAAAAATGCAAATATATATTTAAAAATGAAATTTGTTCTCTTATTTGTATTTACGAATACAAATATATATATTAAAGTAAAATTTATTCTTTTATTTACATTCACTTATGCAAATACATTTTGAAAAATGAACGAACCTTTTTATTTGTGTTCCCAAACACAAATACATTATAGAAAATGAATGATCCTTTATGTTTGTGCTCTCAAACACAAATATAACATAGAAAATTAAAATGGTCTTTTTATTCGTGTTCTTAAACACAAATAAAACATTAAAAATAAAAGAACATTTTTTGTGTACTCCAACACAAATATAACATGATTTTAAAGTAGTGCATTTTTATTTTTATTTGCATTTTCAATGCAAATATTCCATGAAATCAAAAATTCACATTTTTGTTAACATTTCATAATGTAAACAATACAAGAAAAAAATACATTTTTGTTGGCATGTTACAATGCAAACGAAATTTAGAAAAGAGAATATGCATTTTAATTTGCATTCTGTCATGCAAATAAAATAAAGGAGATAAAATTACATTTTTGTTTGTAACTTCAGTTGCAAACAAACAAGAAATAAAAATTACATTTTGTTGCAAATTTAGATGCAAACAAATTTATTAAAAAACAATGTTACATTTTTGTTGCATGTTTTAAAGGTGAACAAAGCGTTAAAATAAAGGTTACATTTTTATTTATTTATTTACTTCACTTGATGTAAATAGACATAAAATAAGAAGTTTTTTCTTTTATTTACATTTCTTGATGTAAATAAAACTAGAAATTTAATATTACATTTTTATTTGCATTACTCAACGCAAATAAAACATGAGAATAAAGGATTCATTTTCATTTGAAATCCTTAATGCAAATAAATTATGAAAAAAAAAGTTACAATTTTTATTTACATTCCTCTTTGTAAATAAACATCAGAATAAAAAGGTTGAATCTTTATTTGCATTCTCTATTGCAAATAAAGCATGAAATGAATAGTTATATTTTGTGTTATTATTTATATCCCCTATTACGAATGGAATTAAAGGATTACATTTTTCTTTTCATTTATTTACAATGAAAGGAATCGAAATAAAGATTATATTTTTATCATCATTTTTGATGCGATAAAAGAATAGAAATAAAGATTACATTTTTATTGACATTTTACATGCGATAAAAAGAACAGGAATAAAGAGATAATTTTATCACCGTGTTATATATTGTTTATTACACTGCCATAGGCAAGTTACTTGACTTGTTTATGTGATTGGGTCGATAATTTTCACACATCGCCCAAGTGCACAAATAATTTATTATTTGTTTGTTGGTTGAAACCCCACACGGGTGTTGGGATGAAAATTAACATACTCCAATCCCAATATTTAGTTGTATGTTGATCGGTAGATCGACAGGCTGTGATGAGCGTTATTATTTAATTTTAACGCTTACACAGTTGGATTTTACACTTTGGATGAAATGGATGATTTGATGATTATATTGTTATTGTCATATATATGATGTGTGTGAAATCCATATAATCCAAATTATATGGTAAATGGTTGAGTCGCATTTCGATTCAGATGTTCTTTTAAATAAGAATAGTTTTACATTAGAAATTCTTTTTATTAAAATATATATATATATATTTTTTAATTAAGTATATGTTAAACAAAGAATATTTGTAAAAGGTAAAAATCTTTTATATAAAGAATATTTTTAATGATTATCTCTAAAATACGTTTTTCTTATAATAATAAATATTTAAAGAGAAATCTTTTATTTTAGATTGTTAGAATTTGCAAATCTTATTTTATGATATGAAATAAATTGAGATGTGAAGTGGATTTATCGTGGACGGTGTTTTTAAATGACATTTCTCCTTTAATCCAATTTACATTGAATTTATTATTTGGAATTTATAAATCTATTTTATAGATTTAAAAAGAGCATTTCCTAAAAATCTAGTTTTCCAATTTTATATATATTCAATTGGGAATTAAGTGGAAAATTCGATTGGTAATAATCGAGATGGGCTTCTGTAATAGAAGACCGATATTATATATGGAATTTAAGAGGCTTTGCCGTTATTCCATGTATATTGTTAGTCCGATACAGAAATTCACATCGATTATGTATTGATTGATTTCTGTGGAATTCCATATTTTGGAAATTGATTTATGGGTTTATCGTGAATTGTGTTTTAAATGACACGAGTTATTTAACCCGTTTAAAAGAAGATTTATTCTTTAAAATAAATGATATGTGAAAATGATTTTTGATATTAAATCAAATTCAGAATTTTTAATAAATCTTTTAAGGAAGATTTATGATTAAATTTATTAATTTATCTTTGATAAAATTAATGAGAATCTTTTAATATGAATATCTTATTAAAAGAATACTCTGAGTGGGAAATGTGGCGTAATGTGTGATTTTCCAATATTTGATTTTTAATCACAAAATATGCGAGTTATTCAGAAAGACCGGGTTTAACCCATTCTGAATAATCATCACGACGATCAAGAGTTGAAGATGAAGATGGCAATTGAAGACCGAAGTTTCCACATCGTTGGGATGATGATGACTGGTATCTTGAATTGGGACTGGACACCCCAAGGCAAGGTATTTGGTAATGATCGTCCAAATGTATTTGGAGATCGACGGACACGTTGTTTCGCTCAGACCCAGAGCGGACTTGTAAATGGATTGTGTGTCCGACATTGTATTCTTTTCTACTGTATTTGTTGAACGCTACTGATTATATATTTCTGTTTGGTGGTGGAGAATTTATTCTTCACTTAACCCCCTTCTCTAAGACGTATGAGCTTAGAGGTTATATATATATTGGTAGATGATCAATGATATAGTAGAGTCTGACAATGTGGCATGCTAAGATGCAATTGATCAAGGCTTTGTTGAAAAGCAGGCCTTGTGGTTGATGATCAAAGCACAGTCTATTTAGGCATAGCTTTGTGTATATCGTGACTTCGCGAGCCTCACAGCCCGGTAGAGTCTAAAACGGGAGAAGGGAACGCAGGGAGTGCACACGTT
The DNA here is from genome assembly GCA_030737875.1 of Allium sativum. Lineage (NCBI taxonomy): Eukaryota > Viridiplantae > Streptophyta > Magnoliopsida > Asparagales > Amaryllidaceae > Allium > Allium sativum. The sequence goes on from CM060918.1 coordinate 827,699,334, forward strand.
TCTTTCTAGCTAGAGTGGTGCCAGGGACCTACCAGCGCTGACATTTATTCATTGTGGTTGTTGGATTTTTCGAGGCCTCGGGTTTATGCGGTCGCTACTGGCCGTAGTATAGGTCCAAAAGGACCGGGAAGCGTGTGTTCAGGCATAACCAATCCACAAAAGCAAGTGTGGACCGGCCCTGCAGGATCCAAGGGTTGGACAGAGTACCAATCCTGGGGCATTGCTAGAGTGTCTCGAATCGGTAAGGATCTCCTCCCTAGCCTTGACTCAGATGGAAACCCAAATTTCCAATACGACATCACGCGGTTTTGATTGTATACCTATATATGGCGACATAGTGGGATGGGGCACTCATGCCGTCTAGGATTAATACATTTACTTTGATGTATTTCAAATTGGTTGCACACTATTATTATATAATACCGTTTTTATCGTATCAAGCATCTTTTGATCATTATAAGGTAAAACCCTATCCTCCGGTTTGCGTTGCATTGTGTGATGGGACTTGGGTCTTATAATGGTTTCATTTTTCAGAAAAAGCATTGCGCTATTTTGACGATTTACTTTAGTCATGCACTGGCAATCCAATGGAGTAAACCCGTTCCGCGTTAGCGGCGTGGTCCTGTGATTAGCCTTATTATTAATTAAGATTAGTTTAAGAATTCTCACACCAGTCCCACGACTGACCTGTAGTTTGTTTCACTTTGCAAACTCCGGTGCCCTCTTTCCACACGGGCAGTCGAGTAGCTTATTTGACAGATATATAAAACAAGATCCTGGACTGAAGAATGAAGTTGTGGCCATAATGTTGATAGCCTTCCACTGAGATTAGTTCCGCTGCAATGTATTCATTTATTGTAATTTATTCTTCCGCTGTAATTTTATTCCCATGTACTCTGATATATATATTATGTACTCTGATGTAACATTTATTATAGTGTTATAAAAGTCTTCAGTTATCTGTTGTAATGTGTTGTATGCCCAAAGTTAAAGTATTCGTAGGTTTCCACTTTTTGGGTCAGACCTGGGTGGTTTATGGTCGATTCAAAGGGCGGGGATTTCCGGGTCTTTACATGAAATTTCTGCACATGTTCACGGAAATAGACGTAACTTTTAAACTGTAACTTCTATTTCGGCCAAAAGAAAGTTGTACCTGAAGCAGCTTCAGAGGGCTACCAGATTTACAGTTCAAAGCACGTAATTGATATTTTCGGGCCCAAAAGAGGTCATCTAAAGGGTTTTGGGTCATTTTTATGTCCATGTCGCGACTTCGACCAAATCGCTTTGTGTGTTCTGGTGATGTTATTGACATGTGAAAGCTTTGCTTATCAGGAAGATGTGTTTTGCGAGAATAACAAAAATCCATAAACCAAAGCCAGGAGAAGTCCAGAGTAAGCTTCTATAACCATGGAACCAAAGAGCCACGATGACGCTGGATCATATTAACCAGAAATCGAAAGCCAGTAAACCAAGAAACGAGAAATCCTAAAATCCAATGAAAGCCAATGATTGCCTGATCATTTTGAGAGATAACCAGAATACCAAAATAACCAGATGAACCAGAATAGCTAGAATAACTGAATGAAATGCCTTGTGAAGATGATCCAATAGCCAAACGAGTAGGGTGCACCGACTAGACGCCTGATACTCGAGACTCACCACAAATCGAGGCAATCTTATTTAAGTAGGACAAGAGGCCAAGATTGCCACGCGTGAATAATCTAGTCGTGTCACTTACAAGTCCATCCGATGTAATCAAAGATTGTCTTGACAGGACGACCCTATAACCAAATGTGATACCCCACGCCTGTTAATGTCACTCTGTATCAGAATGCATTAAGTTTCGTGAAGCGTTATAGGTAAATAGAAACAGAAACAATACAAGACAGATATAAAATAGCAGCGGAATTAAACTTTATTAAATAGAAAGGCTTCGTGGTCCAAACCCAATTACATAATAAGTCTGAAATACTGAAAACTCATTACATTAACATAAAATTCTGTCTTGTACCAAAATCATCATCAGAGTACAATAATACCTAAAAGGATCATAATCCCCGAAATATAGTCATAGAAGAGAAGATACAAAATCAAGTAGTACATCTAAGCAGCTCCAAGCAAAATGAAAGAAGAATCCTAATCAAGCTTGAGTATTCCCACCCTGAGACCCTGGTGGGAAAAACGAAAGAGTGAAAAGAGGAAACAAAATGGTTTAGACATAAAGTCTGGCGAGTCCAGTTACTTTTAGCATATAAATAAGTAAAAGCATCATGACAGGCATATAAACTAAATGAGAGAGATAATAGTATCATAAGGCAGGTATAACAGGATAACAAAACTGGATATGTTGCGCTGCCTAAGTACTTTTCTCTACACCAATACTAGTATAACAGATATGTAACATGATTACATACTCCTTAATTACTTAATAGAAACAGGATTATCCCAACATAAATATAATGGTAGTTTTAGATGTACTCTAGTAGCGGGTTTTACCCCAAACAGAATCAACCGGTACCTAAATAAAAATAACGGGTGTTAATCCAAACAGAATTACAGGTACCCCACAGAAATAGACAGGACTAGATGTACCCTAATTACTACCCCCCTAATCAATTGGCTCCCTATCCCGTAAATACCTTGTGTCCGCCCCACAGTAAGGTGTATTACTTCCTAAAGTGGCAAATTATAGGAGGACACAGACCTATTTATTGGTTCTACAACGGCTTATTTTCCTAGAGCAAGCCGTACTCATGCACGCACATGAGTCCATTGGAACGTGCCAGTACACACCTCTACCCAGATGAACCTCTTACAATCAGCTCAGTAAGTGTACCCTGACCCCTATTTAGTGCGGGTTCCTCTTTAATACTAGAATGGGTTACTAAATAATATGGGTCCCACACAACAGATGACACAAGCCAACCTTACAACATCTTGTGTACCCAATGAAACAGGATTTTGACATGTTTTTCCTAACAGATTTAACAGATTTGCTTAACCCCCTACAGAGTTACTGGTTAAACTTTACAAGTTAACGGGTCCATATAACTCCAATAGATTTAAACGGTTAAGTTTTCTAGATTAACAGGTTCGTATTACCTCCCACAAATTAAATAGGTTTGCTTAACCCTGTAGATTTAACAGGTATACTAAACCCCATAAATTTAATGGGATTACTTAATTCCACAAGTTTAACAGGTTTACTTAACCCTACAGATTTAACGGATTTACTTAACCCCACAGATTTAACGGGTTTCCAGATTAACAGACTACTTAATTTATAATTAAGTACAACTTATCTTATTCCATATGTTATCCCCTTCCTCTATCGTTTATTATAACCTAAGTTATAATTACCACTTGTCCGTAGGATAAGCCTACCTATTATCTTTCCTTTTTCCCATTTGGGTTTTTTCATATTAAGTTATTATCATTCCCTGTTCATGTATGTTAATGCACCAGACCTCTTACATTAAGTTGACCACTTGTGGATGCTGGATATGCCGGGCTGTTCCGAGCAGACTTATACCACAAGTCGAACTTAACCTTGTGTCTTAGCACCGTTACATGTACATTTACGCACTTTACCCCACACATTAGATTAACCACTTGTAGACGCTGGATTTGTCGGGCGGTTCCGGCCAGACTTCAACCACAAATGTAGTCTAACCTCATGTCTAAGTGCAGTTACAGTTTCTAACTACTGTAAATCTAAGCATATTCATTCTTAGACAATTATTCATGCTCATTGTAGGTTTTTCATTTACAATATTCAATTTCAATGGATTAGACAGGCTACACAGATTCTTTATAGTTCCATTAACAAGTTTTGCTTAATCTTAAATTAAGCTTACAGATTTATATGTCCCAAACCATAAGTTATAATTTATAGTAGAAATCATGCCCTAATTTTTAGTCCATTTTCACAATGTAGTTTATGCCCTCAAATTCCAATCGTGATTCAAAGTACAAGTTATGCCCCTAAATTACCATTTCCAATCATTCCCAATTTAACATAATTTCGTTCGTACGCATATTTTAGCGATATCGGCCTAGGCTCGAAGATAGCCGAGTTATAAAAATCAAAAGGTAATGAGAGAGTAGAACAGAATAGGCATAAAACCAAAAGTAACAGAAATGGGCATATGATGGCAGAAATAGGCATATAAGAACAGATCTGTTGAATAGAATTAGGCATATAGGAACAGATCTGATGAACATGTAATAACAAGACTAATTAAGCATAGGTTTAGATCCAGATTTATAAACATATCAGGATTACTTATTAAATGTTTATATCTAAAAATAACATGAACTCACTGTGATTAGACCTAAAGAACAGAGAACAATAGGCTGAAGCTGTAAAAGGAATTCTTATATGCGTAAAAGTTGTTGTTGAAGAAAATAGGCTAACTCAATCTAAGCTGGGAAGCATCTCATTGTCTCCATTGTTTTTGATGTGTAAAAACAATAGAAATGGGGTCCTACTTATAGACTGAAGGCAACAAATAAGGTCAAGAAAAAAGTCCAGACACAAAAAGTGAATTCTGCCCAGATCTGTATAGCGGTTGACCCCCCTTTGGGTGTCAACCCTGGGATTGACCCCAAACACCCTGGGTCAACCCAGCAGACGACCCCCAAAATAGGTCAGTTCCGTGATTGGCCTTCCCGCTTTGTTCTTTTGAATATATTTTTTTGAATATTTGATTTGTTTGTGTGTATATATATAATTCTCTTGTGTGCATACAAACTTCTAGGCTTAATAGCTTCTTCATACAATGTCCGTTTTAAGCAAACTTGGGGTCTATCTTAAGCAGAATTCTGAGATGAACGCGATAGCATAGTCCGTTTTGCTTATTTTCCAATATTTAATTAAGTATTCCTTAGTTTATCATTTTAGTGTCTTATAAAATTACGGGGTGTTACACCAAACGAGCAGGATCCGCCGACCAAACGCACAAGACCCAATACTCACCATAGATCAGGGCAATTTTGTCACGGAGGGACAAGAGGCTAAGATAATTAGGCAATTATTAGAGTTTGCAATCTCGTTGTCAATTTCATATATCATTAGTAAGCATCCTTACTTTGTTAAGTTATTTTATTAAAGTTATAAAATTTTGGGATTTTTAGTAAAGCCAAAAGAAAACTCAACGGTCGTCATCCATAAAGAGCATACCTAGGGAGCTGGCTTGCCCTCCTGCATGGGTAGGCGGACTTGGTCATTTTCTGTTTTCAAATTCTTCGTGAAGGAAAGCGAATGGTTTATCATACTTGAAAAGCATGCCAAGGATCTCACCAGTTCTTATTACATGGCTAAACGAACATAACCATTTAAGATCCAAAGCTGAGAAAAGTAAACTTTTCATTAATATCCAAGAGGATACATCTAGAGGATCAAAGTCCTTAAAGTCAAAACTATGTGCCGAGGTCCGAGTAACCAAATTAGAGAAAGCCATGACAACCAATGCCAGAGGCTTGAGAAATCCAAGAGACCTAAAAGCTGGGAAAGCAAAATTAAGAATGCTATAAGCGAGATGATCATTTTTTGTAAGCCAGAAAACCAGCGGACCATAAGCCAGGGGTCCAAAAGCCAAACAAACAAAGAAAACCAAAATCCAAAGCCAAAGCGCCGAAAGCCTTAAAACCAAAATCTGAGAAGCCAAAGAATCCACAAGAAAAAAGCCAAGAAACCAATCCAGAGAGTCCGAAACTAGGAGACCGGAAAACCAAGACCAATATACAAAAGACCAAGAAGAACCAAGATATAGTAACCAAAATACCCACCATGCCAGAAGACCAAATCCGCAAGCCGAAAGATGTTGATTCCACAGAGACTTGCATCCAAGGCACAAGAGCCAATAAGCGGTTTAGTTTGAAGTGAGGCCTTAGGCTTTGAGCCCAGGCCTATCCTCAGTGTTAGCTGGGGGTTTTGCCAGTCCAAGCAACACAACCCTCATTTTAACAAATCGTTCAAGCTCACCGCGCCTGACGCGCTCCTCGGTCATATTCCTAAGGTCCCAACGCTCGTTTGCGTTATAATCGAGAAGTTCATGGAATAAGCAATACCGACCAGGATCACTTTGCTTCTGAGTGGGCTCCTACATAGGAGGCTGACTAAATGGAGAAATCGGGTAAACTTCCAAAAATAAATCATGTACAGTGTAACTACGTTTTGAATAGGATGAGAACTTAGATCATATTTTAGTCGTCGAGTGATTGTTCCAGGACTTTCCTTTACTTGTCATCATAGCTCGAGTGCTCAAAATTTGTAGAACTGCACTTCCATTGTGAATGGGGTGCCCCCGAATGTAGCAGGAGATGCGCTGATCCGAGGATCGGCGTTGTCCTTCTGTAGAGTTTGTGATGTTGCCCCCCAAGTCCCAAGCTATGAACTGTAGGATGTGAGAACTTGTTCCAATGATGTCCATTTGGTCAGTGGACCTTCCATAACCATGCAATCTACTATCCATCCGAGCAAGAAAGTTGTTCATAACCTCTGCTTGCCGATATAGACAAGCGATCAATCCTATAGCGAATTCCTCTACGTCCACCCGAGTGATTAAGTCCAAGAGTTCCTCATTCGTGGAATGTTCTTGACTTCCTTCGCTACTAGTAGTCTGACACTCAGAGGTAATAACGAATCTTTTGTGTTTAACCCTAATGAAAAGCGAGTGACAAAGTCGAAGTCGAAAGATGAAGCCAAAGACAAATTCCGAAGGCAAATCCGAGAATCCAATCCGAAGCAGAATTCAAAGTTGTGCGTCCAAAGTTGTGCGTCCCCTTCCTGGCATACCAAAATTTTGACGTGGGGAATTGTCTCTTTATTCGGCACACTCCAATCCTAAAGATGTGTTTAATGTGAACACAACAATCTAAATCCGAAGTAAAGTAATGTGAGAGAACACACTTTTTATAGTGGTTCGACACTAATGCCTACGTACACTGCATAATAATCATTCATCGTATATCTACTGATTACAAAGTTGTACAAGTTTGGGCAATGTTTGAGTGAAAAGCGTTACAATAGAATAACAAAAAGTACGTTAGTTCTAAACTTTGACTAAATTGCCCTTCTTCTTCGTTGAGTAATAAATGAGTTGACTTGGTCAACTATGTCCAATTTTAGTCTCAATGTCCATGAAGTCCAAAACCGTCCAAAAGTAGCATAATTATCCTTGTAAATGTCCAAAAGCTGATGGAAAACGTGTATGCAACGTTTTAATGGTCAAACTATGTCCAATAGCCTTAAAGTAGAAAATGAAAGCCATAAATGATGCTTTTGAAGCTCTAGAAGTCCAAAATTTGAAGCCAGAATGGATCCAAATGAAGGCCATGCTAGGGGTATTTATAGTAGAGGGTTGGTAGTGGAGTATGTAAGAAATAAGGCCAATGCAGCAGAATTTTGTATCCCTGGAGGCCATGACCTGAAATTTCGAATTCCCCATATGTGTACCAGAAAATTTCGTATTCCACTCGCGGGATACAGATTTCGTATCCTAAGGGATATGAAACTCATATCCCTTGGGATATGATTTCTTCGTATCCCAGGTGATAAAAAAAATTCGTATCCCCTTAGGGGTACAAATTCGTGTCCAAGGGGATACGGTTTTTTCGTATCCTTTAGGGATACGAATTTTTGTATCACTTGGGGGATCCAAAGTCGTATCCCATAGGGGATAGGATTTCGTATCCTAGGGATAGGTTGCGGAGGCCAAAAAGGAGGGATTCAAAATATTGGTAGAATGATCTGAATTTATTGTCTGTAGGATGAGGGAGTCGAAAACGTGAGGGACACAAAATATTGGAGGTGAGGGATCTGAAATTTCTGCATACGTTATAGAAACGGACGTAACTTTCAAACCATAACTTCTGTTTAGTTCAAACGACAGTTGTAGCTGAAGCTACTTCAGATGGCTACAAGATTTACGGTGCAAAATTGATGTTTTCAGACTCTAAAATAGGTCATCTAATGGGTTTTACGGTCGTTTTTATGTCCATGTCGCGACTTCTACCAAAACGCTTTGTGTGTTCTGGCAATGTTATTGACGCTTGAGCGCATTGCTAACCAAAATCCCGACATGTGATAGCTTTAACCAAAAAGCATATCAACATTTTCTCCCCAAAACATATCGTTCTTGTCGAAGGAAGATGTGTTTTGCGAGAAGAACAAAAATCCAAAAACCAAAGTCAGGAGAAGTCCGGAGTAAGCTTCTATAACCGTGGAACCAAAGAGCCACAATCATGCCAAATCGTATTAACCAGAAATCCAAAGCCAATAAACCATAAAACCTACTAAAATCCAATGAAAGCTGATTATCGCCCGATTATTTTGAGAAATAAGGAGAATACCAGAATAACCAGATGAACCAGAGTAGCCAGAATAACCAGATGAAACGCCTTATGAAGATTGTCAATAGCCAAACGAGCAGGGTACACCGACTGGACGCCTAATACCTGAGACTCGCCATAAATCGAGACAATCTTGTAGAAGTAGGACAAGTGGTCAAGATTGCCACAAGTGAATAATCTCGTTGCGTCACTGACAAGTCCACCACATGTAATCCAAGATCGTCTTGACGGGACGACCCTATAGCCAAACGAGCAGGATTTGCCGATCGGACACACAAGACCCAAGACTTGCGACAAATCAAGGCAATTTTTTCATGGAGAGACAACAGGACAAGCTAGTTAGACGTTATTGGAGTTTGCAATCCCGTTGTCGATTTCATACTTCACAAGTAAGCGTCCTTACTTTGCGAAGTAATTTTAATAAAGTTATAAAAGTTTGGGATTTTTTTGTAAAGCCAAAAGAAAACTCAACGATTCATCACCCGTAAAGAGAATGCCTAGGGAGCGGGCCTACCCCCATGCATGGGTAGGTGGACTTGGCCGTTTTCTATTTCCAACTTCATTCATGTAGGAAAGCGAATGGTTTATCATTCGTAAAGAGCGTGCCTAGGTTCTCACTGTCTCCTGTTATATGGGTAAACCAACATAACCATTCAAATCCAGGAAAAGTAAACATTTCATTAATAACCAAGAGGATACATCCCGAGATTCAAAGTCATTAAAGCCAAAACTTTGGGCCAAGGCCCGATAAAACACCCCACATTTTCCGGTGCCCAAATTTTGACAAAAATCAAAACTTGAACATTGCCAAGCATGGAGCATGTAGATTTGGTACCTGCAATAAATAAGCATAAGCATAATAAGAGTATGATTAGATAACTCACAGCGGAAACAAAATAGGATAAACTAGTATTAACTAAAGTAACTACCTTTTTCAAAGTAAGTCACTTTGCCAAAACCAAGCATGAGAGAGAACAAGAACCTAAAGATAAACTAAAACACCTACGAGATCCTGACCTTCTCTAGAAAACCTGGGTGGTTATAATAAGGAGGGGGCTAGAACAACACGATTCTGGTGAACATGAAATTTATAACACAAACTATAATACACAGATGTATCCCGTTTGGTTCAACCCAAGATGTATGCCTAACAATGTTAGTGATTCTAGCCTAACCTTGTAAATGTTTACGGATGACTCTACGACTCTTCCCAAAGTGGTATTTTAAGATGTAATACTGAGTTAGAATGTTTATGCATATATTTAGGAAGCCCTTTTAAATTATAATTTAATTGATTACTAGACCATGAAGTGAACCCCTAACCGTGGAGTTCTCACATGCATATATACCTTTCCATCCACTTTCCCTTTATTGTTTGTTCCTCAATATGAATGATAGATAGGGTGGATTCTTCCAATCACTTAAGACAACAGCTAGACTTATTGGTCACTTAATACCTCTCGATAACTTGTTCCACATTCTTATAAACTAGAGAGCACTAGCTACTGGCCCTACTAGTTAAGGCTTCCGTCATTCACGCATATACCCTTACCCCGTATAAGGTGAGAGATGGTATTTTATCGCTCACTATACCTCTAGTTGACAATATTGGATAACCCCCTTAGTCGCTTATTACTTCCCATAGGGTAGGTTGCCATATCTGATATTTTTAGTTTCCAAGTTTGGGAAGAAAATCCGCACAAATGCCATTTAAGACCCCTATACTGAAAGACCTATCCCCAGGTGGACTCTTCAACCCTAACCGCTTAGGACCCAAGAAGTGGACAACACACGAAGGTTATTAGGTTCATACCCCCATTATCCGTTAATACCTTTACCTATTCGGATAAAGTAGGCTACGTTATTACGCCCTTTCTTTTTAGTTTCTCTCCACACATGTCACGGGTTCTTATGGTTAATAATATTTTGGCATGATTAACCTACTAAGTCCAACTCTAATTATAATTATAAGTTCTATATTCATTAATAATAAGGAAGGTTGTATCCTCTTTTACCTAGGACATTTATTTGATTTCTTCCCTAAATGGACTTAGTTTTTAAGCAACAATCAATATCCAATAATCCCCTTATGACACCCATTTTCTTTTATTCAAAGTTTATTACCCTTTATGAACATAACGGTCATATTTTCCTAAGGAAACCGTTTATCCGTCCCTAGATATCTATTTGTTATACCCCAATAGACAATTACTATTTTTATTTATTTATTAGTTGACTCTTATACATAAGTTTATGTACCAGGCCACTCTCATTTAGTCGACTACGTGTGGATGCTGGATTTACTGATTGATTCTGGGCAGACCTCTACCATAAGTTAAACTTAACCTCGTGCCTTAGTACATTTATATTTATGCATTAGACCCCTCACATTAAGATGACTACCTGTGGTACTTGGATTTGCCGGTCGGTTCCGAGAAGGCTTATACCACAAGTTGAGCTTAACCTCACAAGTAAATGCGGTTATAATTCAAATTTGCTAATTTGGCGTATACAACATTTATCCTAATAAATTTTAGGAATTATACCCATTATCCTATTATATTTAATTTTCCCAATCCACATTGGTTACAATTGTTATTTATTGATTTGTGGTCCTATTTATAATAATTAATTATATTGATTGCTACAAATGATCACACAAATATATTAATTCAATATGGATTACATTTACATATAATTCCATAATTGAACCTTATCCAAACATTCAGACACTTCGTACAATATATATTTTAGTGTTTTACGCTGATTTGGATGGATAATATGTATACATTTATATTTATGTTTTTGCGCGATAAACGTAGTTATTATTTTTAAGTTTATTATAACTACGATAAATTAAATGATTTGGTCAAGTAAATAACCAAACCTTCCTTTTTGCGTTCGATCTTGCCAAAAGGTTCAAATCTTACAAAAAGACTTTTAGCTGTAATCATTGTAAATTATGCCATATTAATTATTTCTCTCCACACGATTTATTATCGTCATGGGTTCTTATGTTAATTTTATTTTTGCATCATTAACCTACTAAGCCCAACTATATTTTTAATTATAATTTCTATATTCATTAATATAAATAAGGAAGGTTATATCCTCTTTTATCTAGGATATTTATTTGATTAATTCCCTAAATGGACTTAGTGTTTAAGCAACAATCAATATCTATTAATGATATTTTTCTTCAACACCTGGAGTATAGTATGTAATGTATACGTTCATGGAATTTTCCATGGTTATGACAAAGAGTTTTCTGAATATAATCCTGAATCTGGAATTGGTAGACCTCTGAGCCATGACAACGGCATCGTGTATTCCATTGAGAAGAAAACAGGCTAACGCTTCCCTTGATTTCATGGATGAGGGCGTCGTAACAATCACTAATCGTGCCAGACCTTCCCAAGAGAGGGGTCTTGATCACAACAGGAACCGGGTTATGAATTCATATATGATTTTGTCACATCGATGTTTAAGAAGCATTAGGCTCAACATGAGAGTATAGATTAATCATGGCGACCCATTTTTAGGTGGAGAGAAGGGAACTTCATGTTTCTGCAAAGCCCACTTCTCCCGCTGCCGGGCGCCCTGGTTGATCTCCTCATCCGGAAGGTTAGTGTTAACTCCCTGTTTCATCATTATGATACTACAAATTAAAGAATACAAGACGTATAGGACTCGGAATTCTCCATTTATGGATTGTAGATATTTTACAAGAATTGATGATTTGCCCCCTTCAAGAAGGAAAAAAACCGAGAAATGAATAGATCGTCCCCCCTTAACGTAGTTTCTGGGGTCCTATTTATAGAGAATTCACGGTACTCCTATTAGTAGGGTGTTAGGCCGGAACGATTCTATCGGCTGCTATTTCTCTTGGTCTCGAGCATCTACTATCGGTCGTCCTTATGGTGCCGGTTATAGTCTTTGAAGCGAGAGTTCCAGGTGAATTGTGCCCTCCCTTGATGGAATGAAGTTTGCTACCGAGACGGACTGCGGAGGCGTTTCTAGTTTCTCAGTGGATGCTTCCAATTTTCGGTCCTTGGTCGTAGGCTTTCGGATATAGGCTTTCGGCTTTATCACGGGTACTTGGAGGGGCTTGCCCTTATGATGTATGTGTATATCTACCGATTTAGAACCTTTGATGGTTCAGGTACTAGGAGGATTAGTACTGGTAGCCTGTATCCTTGCTTGAGTCTCGGTTTAGCCTTCTGGCTTGGCTTTTTGGAAGATAGCTTTCGATGATACAAAGGTAACCCCTTTTGTCACTTGTGGAACTGTTCTTCAGAGGTTGGATTGAGGCCACCTTTATGCTCTGATCTGATACTTTTTCTTTTTTAATGTGTTGGTGTCCATTGGTTGACTCTTGACATGTAGACCCTGTCGGATGTACGTTTGCTGATGCCTATTAGGTTTCAGGTCCCTTTTCTCCAAAGTGGGTATCGTTCTGAGTTGCTCTCGAATTCTTCATTCCTCCTTCATTTGACATCCCTTCAATGTCGTCTCGTGCTAAGATCATTTTGGTAGTAACATTTACCCCCTAGTGAAGGGGTGTGTTCGACTTTGCAAGTCAAGCTTCTTTTTCCAAGCTTTCTCTTATTTGTTTGCCAATTTCTTTCTAATGTTAAGTTATGCAATAGGTCATGCTGAAGAGATTCGGTTCCGACATCTTGTGGAGGAATGAAGTGACTTAGATTTAGGACTTAATGGAAGATGGAAAACTCATTCCAGCAATGATGTTGAGTCGAATACTATCCAGACTCGAATGGATCAGGGTTAAGGAACCAAATTCACCTGGATTCGGGGACTTAAAGTTTGAAGGCCGGGCACCTTCTCGGTACTAGTGAAGAGCCGAATCCACCCAGATTCAGGTATTTTTAGATTAAGGACTGGAAACCCTTCCTGCACTAATGAAGAGACGAATCCACCTAGATTCGGGTATTTTTAGATTAACGACCGGAAACCTTCTGGCATTAATGAAGTGCCAAATCCTCCCAGATTCGGCTATTTTTAGATTAAGGACCGGAAACCCTTTCGCCATTAACGAAGCGTCGAATCAATCCATATTCGGATATTTTCAGATTAAGGACCGGAAACCCTTCCGGCATTAATGAAGCGTCTTATCCACCCAGATTTGAGTATTTTCAGATTAAGGTCCGGAAACCCTTCCGGCATTAATGAAGACCCGAATCCACCCAGATTATGGTATTTTTAGATTAAGGACCGGAAACCCTTCTGGCATTAATGAAGAGCCGAATCCACCCAGATTCGGTTATTTTTAGATTAAGGACTGAAAACCCTTTCGGGATTAATGAAGAGCCGAATCCACCTAGATTCGGGTATTTTTGAATTAAGGTCCGGAAACCCTTCTGCATTAATAAAGCGCTGAATCGACCCATATTCGGGTATAAGAGTAGAGAACTATAACTGCTTCCGGTATTAGTAAAATGAGTATCCCCTTCGTATTTGTTTTGGGAAGCAGAGGTTGTATGTGCTTCTTGAGCCTCCCCTTGGGCTTTCGTTGTCAAAGAAGAGGATGTACGTGCTTTGTTGTGCCTCCCCTTTGGCTTTCGTTGTCAAAGCAGAGGATGCACATGATTTGTTGAGCCTCCCCTTGGGCTTTCGTTGTCAAAGAAGAGGATGTACATGCTTTGTTGGCCACTCTCTGGGCCTGTGCGTCCGGAGCGCTTGATTAACTTATCCACAAGCAGGGCCCAAGGACTTACCCGACCTTCCTCCGGGAGGTGCTTTATCTTGACCATCGTAGGCGATGATAAGGGCTTAGAAACTTAGACATGGCCATCGTAGGCATAAAACTAAGGTTTATTCTTTTGACGCTCTACATAGGACATCGTAGGCATTGATAGAGGCTTGTAAGCCACTCCCTCCAAGGGGTGCCCTATCCTAACCATCGTAGGCGATGATAGGGGTTTTCGCTCCCTTCTGTGGGTAACATGGAACATAAGCAGAGGTAGGACATGCTCTTCTGCAAGCAGAGGTAAGATTTTCTTAGTTCGAGCAGAGGCAGGGCGTACTCTTCTACGAGCAGAGGCAGGGCATGCTAATTTTTTTAGATGCACCACCACGACCATCTCCGGTGTGAAACGGCGTCTTACGCTTTCGATGCTTTAACCCTACCCCTTCTGGTTTAGGCAAGGAGAAACACTAACACAATCGTCCCCCTTCGGGGGATGCCTCGCCCCAGCCAATTTGGTGATGATGAGGGATTCAATCCTTTTTCCAGCTCGACCTCTTTTGGGTTTCTCACGAGCTGCTAGGAGGGTTTCCATGCCCCTAGTTTTATGACGATTTCTTGGGGAAAGATCTTGTACTCTATTCTTTATGGATGAGAAATATGGTCTCAACTGTTCCAAGTTCCATGTCCTTGGAACATGATCGCCGTTGGGTCTCCATAGCCGATATGTGTTGGGTATGGCTTCTTGATGGATAACTAAGGGTCCTTCCCAATTTGGACCGAGAGGACCATCAGTCGGATTCTTGGTGTTAGCCATTACTCTTCGCAGTACTAATTCACCCTTAGTGAAGGTTCTATCTTTGACCTTCGAATTGTAATATCTTATGATCCTTCTTTGGTATTCGGCGGTTCTAATTGCAGCCTCATCCCTTAGTCCCTATATGAAGTCTAATGACTCTTCTTAACTCTGATTGGGGTCAAACGCGTATGCTACCCTTCTATGTGATGGAATTTGGACCTCAACCAGAAGAATAGCTTTGCATCCATATATCAGGGAGAAGGAGGTGGGTCCCATAGTTTTTTTTTGTAGAAGTTCTGTATGCCCATAGTACTAGAGGCAGCTCCTCTGCCCAGTTTCCTTTAGCCTGATTTAGGCGTTTCTTAAGGATTGTCTTAATGGTCTTATTTGCAGCTTCCACGGCCAATAATAACCTTTTTGCATGACCCTTTTGGCTAGCATAACTCCACTGGAATGGTCCCCGCACCATCCTTCATGAGCTTCCCTTAATAGGCTGAGTCCATCTTCGAAACCTACACACCTTAGATAAGGAAGTGAATATCCCTTTTTATGAAGTACGCTATCTATGATCACGAATTTGGGTACTTGATGTTTTATCTTTCTTGCATCTTGCTTATTAAGGGGCAATGTCCCTTTTAGGAGGTAGTCCTATATGGGAGTCATCTACATAGTTTCTTGTTGATGGCGTGTTTCTGTTATGGAGGATTCCTTCCCGGAGTTCACTTCTTGGTTTTCTCCGTCTCCCCTTCTTAAGGCTTGGGCTCTGGTCAAAACTAGTAACTCCTTTCCCTTTTCTGTTTCTACCTGTTCGATGGTGGGCATCTCCTGATATCCCACCGGCACTATACGGGTTTTCGGGAGCTCCCCGGGAGCTGGCTGATTTGGCTAGTGAATCTGCCTGGGTATTCTCCCCGTGTGGTATTTGATGAATTGAGAAGTCCCCAAATCGGGAAAGCATCTTTGCCACCTCCTTCACGTATAAGATGAGCCTCTTGTCCTTGGTTTGATATGTCTAATTTATTTGGTTTACCATTAACTGTGAGTCGCTGAAGATTTATATCCTCGGTATCTTCAACTGTAATGCCAGATTCAGACCGGCTATCATGGATTCATATTCAGCCACATTGTTGGTTGTTGGGAATCCTAACTTCATGGCGTAGTGCAAGAGGTGTCCGCTAGGGGTATTATAATGTATCCTGCCCCTGCTCCCTGCTCGTTGGAGGCTCCATCTATGAAGAGTTGCCATTTGGTCTTTGAATCATTTTCTTTAATTGACTGTTCCGAAATAAATTTGTGCACTCGTTCATGAAATCTGCGAGAGCTTGCCCTTTGATTGTTGCTCGAGGATGAAACTCAATTTCATATTGGCTAAGCTCGGTACCCCATTTTACTAGACTTCATGAGGTTTCCGGTTTGTTGAACACTTGTTTAAGTGGGAAACTAGTTAAAACTTTAATAGGGTGCGCTTGGAAATATCCTCTGAGCTTTCGTGCAGTAAGTATTAAACAATACACTAGTTGCTATATGACAGGGTATCGGGTTTCTGCGTCCTTTAGCCTTTGGCTAACATAATAGATAGGGTGTTAAATACCTCTGTCCTCTCTTATCAAGACTGAGCTCACTGCATATTCGGAGACAGCCATGTATAGGTATAGAGTTTCTCCCTTCTCGGGGCTGACCAAAACCTGAGGCGTTCCCATATAAACTTTCTATTCTTAGAATTCCTTCTTCCACTCTTCGTTCCATTCGAAATTCTTCTTTTTTCTTTATGACATCGAAGAAATGGACACATTTGTCGGTGGCGTTATAAATGAACCTGCTGAGTGCCGCTACCTTCCCGTTTAGGCTCATAACTTCCTTGCTGGTTTTAGGTTCCTTCATGTCCTTAATGGCTTGTATTTGGTCGGGGCTAGCTTCAATTCCTTGCTCGCTTATCACATATCCCATAAACTTCCCTGATTGAACTCCGAAGGAACACTTTTGAGGGTTTAGATTCATCTGGTAACTTCTCAAGACACCAAATATTTCTTCCAGATCCTTTAGGTGATCCTCTGTTTTGGTGAATTTAACTAGCATGTCATCCACATATACCTCCATATTATGTCCTATCTTCTCTTGGAACATCCGATTTACCAGCCTTTGGTATGCTGCCTCTGCATTTCTCAAACCAAAAGGCATTACTTTATAACTAAATGTTCCCCAGTCGGTGATGAAGCTTGTGTGTTCCTCGTCGGGTTTGTGCATTGGGATTTGGTTGTACCCCGAATAAGCGTCCATAAGGGATAGTATCTTGTGTCCACTCGTGGCATCAACCAACTGATCTATCGGTGGAGAGGGTAACCGTCTTTCGGACAAGCTTTGTTTAAATCTGTGTAATCAACACATCTCCTCCACTTTTCGTTGGACTTCTTCACTAGCATGGGATTGGCTAACCATTTCGAGTAGTGGACCTCTTGGATAAACCTGTTAGCTTCCAACCATTTGACTTCATCCTTCAAGGCCTCTATCCGGTCTCGATTATATTGTCTCTTCTTTTGTCGGATTGGGGTTACCGAAGGGTCGATGTTTAAGGCATGGCTCATAATTGAAGGATCGATACCGATCATGTCTGAATGGGTCCAAGCGAAAACATCTTTGTTGAGCTGGAGGAAATAGATTATGTCGCTTCGGAGAGGTTCTGTTAGCTTCCTCCCTATGTTGATGACCTTCGATTTATCTTTCATGTCAACGTTTACTTCTTCTACTTCTTCTATTGGTTTTATCCTTTCGATATCTCCTCTGGAATCTAAATCTATGATAATTTATCCTTCTTCAGTTGAGTTCACCTTAATGGATTTTTCCCTCTTCCTTTTCAAAGAAGCGTACCTACCATTAGTGCATTTTCAGTCTTATTTGTTTTTATCTTGGCTTCAAATGAGGGATGTAAGAATCCCTTATTTAAAGGCATAAAAATAATATAAGAATCAAATTAAGAAGAATACTCCCTTTTGTATTTTTAGACCATTGCGAAGTACAACTCTCGGGAGCTAAACTGTTCTCCCCAGATGGTACCCCCTCCCTATTTGGTTAGAAATTTTAACATGAGATATTTGGAAGAAACGAAGGCATCCATTTCCTCTAAAGCTGGTCGTCCGAAGATGGCATTGCAATAGGACGGCTGATCAATCACCACGAAGAGAGTCTCGAAAGTCCTGTGAAGAGGGGATAACCCTACTTGAACCAAGAGGTTGATTTGACCCACTAGGGTTGACCCTTTATTGTTGAACCCGAAAATTGGTTCGTTGCTAGGCTCCAGCTTCTTTTCGGAAATTCCCGTCTGATCGAAGGCGTGCTTAAAAATGACATTGACATCGCTTCCGGTATCCACCAATATTTTAGAAACGACCGAGAGCCCTATCTGTGCCGTTATCTTGAAGGGGTCATTATGGGGGTTACAGTCTCCTTTCCTTATTTCTTCCAGAGAGACCACGAGGTTATGCATTTTAAGGGCACAATGCGTGTTATTCAATGATGGCTCTTCCTGGATGGAGAAGATCCCCTCTAAGGCTTCCTTCTTTTATTGGTTTCTGACCTTCGGACAACTTCTGGAAGGGTGTTGTCCTTCGTGGATTACATTGATTCGGTTTACGGGAGGCCCCAAATCCAAGCTATTCTTTCCCGTAGTGACTCCCATCGTGTTTATTGAAACCTTCTGTTGTCCTCCTACACGTTGAGCTGGTGCTTCTTTATTTGAAACAAACTCCTTTAGGTGTCCCTCTCGTATTAATTTCTGGATAATCCCGTCCAATACCTTGCACTCGTCTGTCTTGTGCTCGTTAGTTTTATGGGACTCGCAGTACTTACTGCCGGCATGAGGTTCAGGGCAATTTTTAGCTTTGAAGGAGACGGGGAAGTTATTGACCCTTTCTTTAGCGACAACATACACATACGAGATGGGCTTGTTCAAGGCAACTGAGTTGGTGTTAGAGCCTTCCCACCTCAACCTCCTCTGGTTGCCTTCCGGGAGCTTTCATCTGAAGTTCGGCCTTCCTCCTTCCCCTCGAGTCCCAAACTTCCTCTTCGTGAAGTACTGCTTATCCATGCGGATAAACATGTTGGCTTGGAAGTGGAAAACCTGCAAGTCTTTGTAACCGTGGATATATAACACCTTCCAAAAGGGAGTGTTCTCAATCAATCTTGAGTGTACGGTGATCATCTTGTCGTGGTCATTCATATCCTTGGCCTTTATGGCTTCGATGTTGAACCTTTTTAGATAGTCCCCTAGAGACTTCCCTTGTCTCTGTTTAATGTTGGCGATGACCGTATATTCTACGGTCGGATCTTTGCAAATGCAAAACTGTGCGGAGAATTCGTAGGAAAATTGTTTCCACAAGTAAATGGTGTTTTCCCTATACCGGCGATACCACTTCGCGGCAAGCCCCTTGGAAGGTCACCGAAAAGAGGTTGCACCTGACGGCTCTGGAAGCATTGTAAAGATCCATCTGGCTATCGAAAGCCATCAGATGATTGTCGGCGTCAGTTATTCCTAGATATTTTATGGTATGAACGCTGACTCTTGACGGTATTACGGTACTCATAATCTCATCGATGAATAGTGCCACTCTTTCGTTATCGTTAACCTTGTCATCCTGGGTTTTCTTCCCCTTGCTTCCCAGCAAGTCCTTGACGGTCTTCTAAGTTACATCTTTGATATAAGCTTCAGTGTTGTCATAGTTTTCCCTTTTGGGATTATAGCCTTTGGAGGTGGAGCTGCCAGACTGTTCCTGCTCGGACTTATTCCCTTGATGATCTACTCCCGTCAGATGGGACGCCTTTTTCTTGGAAGAAGTTGCCTAAGGCTTCCCCTTTGCTTCTGACTGTTGAACGGGAGATTTCCTTTTTGGAGATTCATTCATCTCTCTCTGACTAGATCTTGTGAGCCTTGAGGATTTTTGTGCCTGGACAGCGTTGACTTGAGCCTGCATTTCTTGAAGTTGCTTTTCCAAGACCGAGATTCTTGCTACATTATATTCCACGACGTTTAAGTTTGGTGGTTGTTGTGGATTGGGCGTGGCTCCTTTCTCATTATTATCCTGGTTGAGCGCTGGGCCCTCGTTTCCTTCGAGGGTAATGTTGGGATTTGGCTCCTTGTTTTGTTCTTTTAGTTTCTTCAACTTCATTGTTTCCTGCCATGGAACGATAAATTCACCCAGTTAGCTTAAACAAAATTAACTACAAGGTTGGAGGTTCAGGCCCTCCTTCTAGCACCAAAATGTTAATGATATTTTTTGCCAACACCTGGAGTATAGTATGTAATATATACGTTCATGAAATTTTCCGTGGTTATGACTCAAAGTTTTCTGAAAATAATCCTGAATCTAGAATTGGTAGACCTCTGAGCCATGACAATGACATCATGTATTCCATTGAGAAGAAAACAGGCTAACGCTTCCCTTGATTTCATGGATGAGGGCGTCGTAACAATCACTAACTCCGATGATCCTCTCGTGCCAGACCTTCCGAAGAGAGGGGTCCGGATCACAACAGGGATCTGGTTAGGAATTCGCATATGATTTTGTCACATTAATGTTCAGGAAGCATTAGGCTCAGCATGAGAGTATGGATCAATCATGGCGACCACTTTTTAGGCGGAGAGAAGGGGACTTCATGTTTCCGCAAAACCCTCTTCTCCCACTACCGGGGGTGCCCTGGTTGATCTCTTCATCTGAATGGCTAGTGTTAACTCCTTGTTTCATCATTATGATACTACAAGACTAACAAATCGAAAGATGTATAGGACTCAGAATTCTTCATTCATATATTGTAGATTTATTACAAGAATTGATGATTTGCTCCCCTCAAGAACGAAGGAATAAAACTGAGAAATGAATAAATCGTCCCCCTTTATGGAGTTTTTGGGCTCCTATTTATAGAGAATTCGGGGTCTTCCTTTCAGTAGGGTATTGGGTCGGAACGATTCATGTCGGCCGCTATTTCTCTTGGTCTCGGGCATCTGCTGTCGGTCCCCTTTATGGTGCCAGTTATAGTCTTTGAAGCAAGAGTTCCAGGTGAATTGGGGTCTCCCCTTGATGTAATGAAGTTTTCTGCTGAGACGGACTGCGGAGGCATTTCGAGTTTCTTAGTAGATGCTTCCAAGTGTCGGTCCTTGGTCGTAGGCTTTCGGATGTAGGCTTTCGGCTTTATCACGGGTACATGAAGGGGGTTGCCCTTATGATGTACGTGTATGTCTGCCGATTTAGAACCGTTAATGGTTCAGGTACTAGGCGGATTAGTGTCGGTAGCCTGTATCCTTTCTTGAGTCTCGGTTTAGCCTTCCGGCTTGGCTTTCTCGAAGATAGCTTTCGGTGATACAAAGGTAACCCTTTTTGTCACTTGTGGAACTATTCTTCAGAGGTTGGCTTCAGACTACCTTTATGTTCTGATCTGGTACTTTTTCTTTTTTAATGTGATAGTGTCCATTGTTTGACTCTTGACGTGTAGACCCTGTCGGATGTACCTTTACAGATGCCCAGTAGGTTTCGGGTCCCTTTTCTCCAGAGGGGGTACCAGCCTGAGTTGCTCTCAAATTCTTCATTCCTCATTCATTTGACATCCCTTCACTGTCGTCTCGTGCTAAGATCATTTTGGTAGTAATAATATCCATTAATCCCCTTATGTCAACCATTTTCATTTATTTCTATGTTCATTGCCCTTTATGACCATAACAATCATATTTTCCTAAGGCAACCATTTATCAGTCCCAAGGTGTCTATTTGTTGTACCCCAACAAACAATTAATATTTTATTTATTTATTGGTTGACTGTTATACATATATATATGTGTGTATATATATATATTTATGTGCCAGGCCTCTCACATTGAGTTGACTACTTGTGGATGTTGGATTTGTCGGTCGTTTCCGGGCAGACTTCTACCATAAGTTAAACATAACCTCATGCCTTAGTACATTTATATTTATGCATTAGACACCTCACATTAAACTGACTACCTGTGGTCGTTGGATTTGTCGGTCAGTTCCGGGAAGGCTTATACCACAAGTTAAGCTTAACCTCATGTCTAAATGCGGTTATATTTACTTTCTTCTTCCTCCGCAAGATACGGCATGGAGGGCGGAGCGGGAAGTTGGGAGGCAGAGTTCCATGAAGATTCAGCATGGAGGAGGGAAGATGTAATAGTAAGTATAACAGACATAATGTATTAAAGAAAATGAGGTACTGTTGTTTTTCGATGGGGATAGAAAGAATGGCCAGGGGAAAGAAAACTGAAAGGGAAAAGCTGCTAATATTCATACATAAATATATGTATAGGCACATACGTAACGTACCACAGAAATGAACAGACTAGGCTTTTGGGAATCGCAACAACCATTATGCTGAAGAAAAAGTTTGGCCTTAAGGAATTCGAAAAGCAAATGGATGTATTAGTAATGAAAGGGTAAATAATGGATTAGCATTTCAAAAAGAAGAAACGGAAATATAAAGAATGAATAGAATAATTTGAATTGGAACATGTACGTTTGGTTTCATGTGAATAAAAAGGGCATAAATATTTTGGAATTAAAGAATGGCTACTGCTTGGGATTAAATACTTTTTTTAATATTGCATGGCACGTTTGGCATATGGAAGGAGATGAAACTCATGCCTTCAAGTTGAAACGCAAGAGACACAATGGAAAGCTTGTGAAAAGGAAGGACGCAGGAGCTCAAACATTTGGAATGAAAACGGTCATTACATGTGCATGCATTTGCATGTAAATGGAAAATTGATTATCCTATTATATTTACTTTCCCCAATCCACATTGGTAACAATTATTGTTTATTGATTTGGGGTCCTATTTATAGCAATTAATTATATTGATTGCTACAAATGGTCACCATAATTATATTAATTCAATATGGATTACATTTACATATAATTCCATAATTGGACCTTATCCAAACTGTGACACCCCACCTCCGCTAGGGTCACTCACAAAGGGAATGCACTAGGTTTGGTGAAGCATTATCGAGGTAAACATGCACAGAAATATTACAAGACAGAACATATATAAAACAGCGGAAGTAAACAAATTTCATTACCTTATAAAATAAGGTCTAAAGCCTTTTATATCAGAATACATCAAAGCCTGTCTTGCAATAGTAAAGAAGCATAAAACTTTTCATAAATTATTGCCCAAAATAAAGCGGTGAAGCGGCCATAGCCAAGAGAAGACCAAGCTATACATGATGACCTTCAAGCATAAGAGGTCCGAACTAAACAACATCATTTCCTCCCTGAAAATATGGGGGGGGAACGGAAGACAAAGAGGCGAAAGAAAACGGGGTCAGTCATAAAGACTGGTAAGTCCTATCTACTTCCAGCATAAAAACAGGTAAATGTAACATGACATGCATAAACTGAAAGTAAACATAAGGATGCCGACAAGATAGATTAGCTAAACCAAGATAACTGGGTGAACCACCGTAGCAAGATAAACTAAGGTATCATGATAAACTACAGGGTCAAGATAAATCAAGGTATCACATTGTCAGGTTTCTATCAAGTATACAATCCCAAGGTATCTATCATGTATAACATCCCACGGTATTTATCATGTATATTTGCTCTGCACCTCTCGTACTAGTATCCCAACCCGCGTCGTGTGTTAACTATGAATGTCCCTTGCCCAATGTCATGTAATGGTCCATGTCAACCTAATATATAGCATATGCAGGTTTTCCCAACTCGTATGTTTCTTTCCATGTATAAGTTCAGTCCTTTGCCGTAGGCCGTACGGGCTTTCCCATGTAAATCTATACCCCCTCAACATAGTACCATTTTATCCTTGAAGTTGTTTTGGACTTCCACCCTTGATCTGGTTATGTTTTCTTACCATGAACTATCGCGTGTTCACTTAGGATTTATGCCACCTAGGACCACTAGGGATTATGCTACCTAATGAACGTTTCCGTGTCTCGGTTTGGGTTCAGGCCACCTAGGGCCACTAGTGATTATGCCACCCGTCAACCGCGCCCTTTATCCCGCGTATGTATCGTGAATCGTTTTCCAGGTCTAGACGCACATGTTCCTCAATGTGCCATCCGAGTTCCGTGCCAGGGCAGATCAAGAAATACGGAACTCGGTCGGGAGCTTCAAGCCGTCTGCTGATGCAGATATCAAGGTCTGTTTTTGTATCCGTGGCTATGGTCCCACGTGACCCCTCCCTCAACTACTGAAAGGCAATCCAAGAAAAATCATGTATGAGAACTACATCCCGGCCCCACTATAGCCCCACTTTCCTATGGGCCAACCTCACCCATGAATCGATAGCAAGAACATGGTCTGTTGGGAGTTCTCTGCCTTTCCGTTCGTACACGATTGACAAAAGATGGTAGGTAGTCGGCGACGTGCTATCCAAGGCAAAATCAAGTATCGTCGACTCCACGCTAATCCATCCCAGTCTTTAGGTCGCTCGCATAGCAACCAAGGCATACCCTTGGCTCTTCTACCGTAGACCTTAACCCCTGTGAGGCCGGGTTTCATGGACCATCTGCCACCTCACAGAGGGATACCAAGAGTACCCTCACGTCCCCCGAAGCTACCGCTTCGTCACCCAGTTCATTGGAGCCTTTATCTGAGTCATATAATTTGCTCCTCCCCGTGTGTTTAAGCGATAACCTACCGTATCGGGTTACCCATCTATCTGTGAACTGGTCCAAATCTCTTGACTAAGAATTATTACTTAGTTTCCCCAAACTAAGGTTTACCACTTAGTCTCCTTTCCCATTATCCTTGTTAATCCCGGTCTTCCACCTAGTCCCCTGAACTAGGGCTTTGTCTAATGGGTTAAGTATTGTCATTTAAGTTCATGACTTAACCTGCCTACGAATCATATCAAGATTTGGCTAAGTATTCAAGTTCAAGACCTAGCCCTACAAGTTGGTTAAGTATACCAAGAAGCTAATGTCTTAACCCTATTCAATCATCAAGTCAAATTGGTTAAGTATTTGTTTATCTTAACCCTATCAGCTTATCGTGTTAGATTGGTTAAGCATAGATTATCTTAACCTCATCGGATTATCGAGTAGGATTGGTTAAGTATAGGTTAACTTAACCCCGTCCACTAATCGTATTAGAATGGTTAAGTATATTTAAACGGTCTTGTGACTTAACCCTATCAAGTTCTCACATTAGATTGGTTAAGTATGGTTGCTTAACCTCATCAATCATCATGTAAAATTGATTAAGTATAAGTTACTTAACCCCATTAAATTATCATGTTAAGTTGGTTAAGTATTGGTTACTTAACCACATTGAATTACCAAGTTTAGATTGGTTAAGTGTTTAACTTAACCCCATCGAATTACCGTGTTTAGATTAGTTAAGTGTAGTTTACTTAACCCCATCTAATTACCGTGTTTAGATTAGTTAAGTGTAGGTTACTTAACCCCATCTAATTACAGTGTTTAGATTAGTTAAGTGTAGGTTACTTAACCCCATCTAATTACCAAGTCGAATTAGTTAAGTGTAAATTACTTAACCCCATCCTCTAATCGTCTTATATGGTTAAGTGTCATTAAGAAATCAAGTCCGGTTCCACTTAACCTACCCATTCGTGTCATATCGGTTAAGTGTCATTAGTAAAAATTACTTAACCTTTTCATGTGGCATTAATTAGATTAATGCACCCCCAACCTCTCACATTAGACTTTGTTGTTATTACTAGTTAAGCCGGGCGGGTCCGGGTAGATTTACACCACAACCTTGTCTAACCTCGGGTTTTGAGTGCCATATGACCAACTACTCACATTGGGTCCTATTGTTTGTAGCCACTAGTTAAGCCGGGCGGGTCCGGGTAGATTTATGCTACAAACTCAACCCAACCTCGAGTTGGCCACTTTCATGTTTGGTCTAGTGTCATATTACATTTACAACCCATACGTGTCTAGTCTCAAGTCCCATGTTTACCCCACATGTCATGTCCCCATTTAGGTGTATCATGAGTGTCATATTTTCATGAAATCCCATATCAAATTTTCATGTCATAATCACGCTCGTCTATCCTACCCCAAATCGTGTTTCCAACCCAAGTAAAAGCGAGTCAACATAGTAAGGATACTATGCTACATGTTGACCTCGAAACATACACGATGTCAAGAAGGGATTGGCCACAAACATGCATAGTGTCATAAGGGGTTTGGCCTCAAAATATGCATAGCATCATAAGGGGTTTTTGGCCACAAACATGCATAATATCATAAGGGAATTTGGCTACAAACATGCATAGTATCATAAGAGAATTTGGCCACAAACATGCATGATAACATAAGGTGTTTGGGTTCAATTACATGCATAAGCCCCAAAGCCAAATCTTTGCCAATGTTTCACAAGTCAAATGGTTCCCAAAGGTTCATGCTAGCATTCCATAGATAAAGATTCAAACTTGCAAGATAAACTAGGTTAATCATAACATGAATAGCATGGTTTAGTCACTAAGCATAGCCAAGAGTCATAGGTTCAAGCAAAAGAGGCATGACAAGGTTCATATAGGCTAGCATACTTAGTTTAATCTCATTTTATTCCATGCCATCATTAAAACTACCATTTAGATCTAGAAGTAGCTAGAACTTACATATCGTGGCAAGAGATTTAGGAGCATGAATCGTCTTGTCGAAGAATCCATGTTGAGATGATGATCAAAACCCTTGATTTGGTGTAGAAAGCTTGCACCTTCGTCTTGAATCTAGTTTGCAAGCACAAGCTCTTGAATTTGGGGATGGAGGCCATGATCAATTTAGATTTGGGCAGCACTTCGTTGCAAGAGTGATTTGTGAGGGTTTAGGGTAGGCTTAGGGGTCTTTTTACAGAGATTAGGACTAGTTTAGACCCTTAGATTAACCCTAGGATAGATCTGAACCCTCAAAATCCGTCATAGGTCCATAAAACATGTCTTGAGAAACAAGTCAGGTGCACCCAGGCCCAGGTGGTCGGACCACCCAGGTCGACAGGGGTGTCGACTGGGCAGTCGACACCACCTGGGGGTTGTCGACTCCCAAGTCGACTCCCCAGTCGACTTGGGGTGGCGGGAATTTTTCCCGCCTCTTCTGCTTTGCTGAATTTGAAATCTGAATTCAAATTTGAACTGTTTTTGAACTTGAAATTTTCTGAAAACTTTGACGGGCCATAACTTGGTCATACGGACTCCGATTTTCGAAAACTCAGACTCTATTTCACGTATTTTTCCGAGACGAACGCAATGGCACAGCCCGTTTCCCTTGATTCAGATTTTAAAATTAAATTCTGCCTTGATTCTTGTCTTAACACGTTATTAAAATTCGGGTTGTTACATTCTCCCCTCCTTTAAGGATTTCGTCCCCGAAATCTCCAAGTTAGGAAGAACATATCCTACCATCCATCATCCATCTACTCAAAACATCATCCACAGGCAACCATTGTCCTTAGACGATTTCTAATGCCATATGAACATATGTAAAGCGTGTGTGTACATGCTCCTTAGCTAATGCTAATGATCAGGCCTGAATGATCTTCCTAATGCAAAATATGTTTAGTGCCATGAGTCCAACATGTATGCAAATAGTCCTAGTCATATAAGTACTATATGCGTGCACAAACATTCATCCACATGCAACATCCACATGACAACACATTAAATTTCATCCATAAACAAGTATAAATACTCATGCATATGCAATGCAAAATGTGAGTGCATCGATCTAGTATCTAACGTGTATTCGCGCATCCACGAGCAACCACTTGCAACCATTTGCAACCATATCAATCATAATATGTTTCAAATACATGTTCACATCCATAGGGTTCTACCTAAGGTTCCCAAGATAAGATCGAGGAGATAAACAAGACAAACTCCTTTCGGGGTTTGCAACAGAAACAGGACCGAAAGGATATCCACCAAGCGATAGCATGCAAGCAAGCTCTACAGGAGAACCAGGGATCAACGATATACTCTTAAAAAGAGACATGATGCGCGCGTCTAAGCCGCATTTCCTTGAGCTTAATTCCATTGTGCCTTGACCGCCTTTGACTTCATGATTTCGTAGCTCCTTGATTCCTATTTCCAAGGTATGAGTTGGAACTCATTTCACTATCGCCTCTCGTTTCACTTCCACTTATTCTTTCCCTAGTATGCTTGGCCCAAACATATCTGCGTACTCATGCAAGCTCTCCAAAATTCACTAGTGAATTCTGGATCTCGTTTACCGATGCCAATCCATGTTACCACGTGCACTTACTAGGGTGATTCCTATAACCCGTGCTTAAGCGGGATGAACCATCCGCCTTATTGGCGAACATTACTCGATCGGATCAGAGATTTCCGATAATTGCATCAAGAGATCTAGGTAACTAACCATGACAGAACCCAAAAGGTTACACGAGACTTCGAGGGTATTACCAAGGCAAGCTAAGAGTTTAACTACCCTCCTTTCAAAACTGAGAATGGCATCCCTTACTGGATAACCACTTCATCCCTAGAATCCATCCATAGCTCAACAATAGAAGTATTGCTTCTAATCTCAACACTTGACATTTACACTCTCAATTCCAAACAAGTCATGAATAAATGGACCGACTCTCCAACCAGATTTTTGGGCCAAAAGTGGGATCTTCTACCATGCTAGTACTAAGGTGCAGAGACTTAACTATCGAGGCAGACTTAAATGATGCGATGATCAATACAAAGTCTGGACGGGATGATAGAAAAGAAAGGCTAAGCCTTTAACAGAAACGGTACCATTCCTCTTAGGTACGCTAGAAATGAGAGCATACAATTGCCCTCTTGCTGATCTTGTCCTTATCTTCCTTTGTGGATCAAGCCATAGCAACAAGTTTCTTATTCTTAAGCTCGTGTCCTTTATTCTTGCTCTTATTATCCCTTCTTATAACTTCGGTAACAGGTCTCTCGAGAACTTTCTCCATTGCACGGGGAAAACACTCACGTAGTTAGTCAAGGATTAGTCGCAGTTAAAACTACTGTGACTACAGATGGAGGAAAGAAAGGAAAAGAGATTCAATCAAGGAAACAAAGGATAGTGCTAATGGCTTTTGGGGAATAGCCTTTAAAAACTTTTCTTGAAAAATGCTTCTTTGTAAACGGTTTTCAAATAGTTTTCAGAAGGTTTTAAAAACTTTTGCCCAGTCTGGTAACCTTCTGCTCTGATACCAAATGTGACACCCCACCTCCGCTAGGGTCACTCACAAATGGAATGCACTAGGTTTGGTGAAGAATTATCGAGGTAAACATGCACAGAAATATTACAAGACAGAACATATATAAAACAACGGAAGTAAACAAATTTCATTACCTTATAAAATAAGGTCTAAAGCCTTTTATATCAGAATACATCAAAACCTGTCTTGCAATAGTAAAGAAGCATAAAACATTTCATAAATTATTCCCCAAAATAAAGCGGTGAAGCAGCCATAGCCAAGAGAAGACCAAGCTATACATGATGACCTTCAAGCATAAGAGGTCCGAACTAAACAACATCATTTCCTCCCTGAAAATCTGGGGGGGGGGGAACGGAATACAAAGAGGCGAAAGAAAACGGGGTCAGTCATAAAGACTGGTAAGTCCTATCTACTTCCAGCATAAAAACAGGTAAAGGTAACATGACATGCATAAACTGAAAGTAAACATAAGGATGCCGACAAGATAGATAAGCTAAACCAAGATAACTGGGTGAACCACTGTAGCAAGATAAACTAAGGTATCATGATAAACTACGGGGTCAAGATAAATCAAGGTATCACATTGTCAGGTTTCTATCAAGTATACAATCCCAAGGTATCTATCATGTATAACATCCCACGGTATTTATCATGTATATTTGCTCTTCACGTCTCGTACTAGTATCCCAACCCGCGTCGTGTGTTAACTATGAATGTCCCTTGCCCAATGTCATGTAATGGTCCATATCAACCTAATATATAGCATATGCAGGTTTTCCCAACTTGTATGTTTCTTTCCATGTATAAGTTCAGTCCTTTGCCGTAGGCCGTACGGGCTTCCCCATGTAAATCTATACCCCCTCAACGTAGTACCATTTTATCCTTGAAGTTGTTTTGGACTTCCACCCTTGATCTGGTTATGTTTTCTTACCATGAACTATCGCGTGTTCACTTAGGATTTATGCCACCTAGGACCACTAGGGATTATGCTACCTAATGAACGTTTCCGTGTCTCGGTTTGGGTTCAGGCCACCTAGGGCCACTAGGGATTATGCCACCCGTCAACCGCGCCCTTTATCCCGCGTATGTATCGTGAATCGTTTTCCAGGTCTAGACGCACATGTTCCTCAATGTGCCATCCGAGTTCCGTGCCAGGGTAGATCAAGAAATACGGAACTCGGTCGGGAGCTTCAAGCCGTTTGCTGATGCAGATATCAAGGTCTATTTTTGTATCCGTGGCTATGGTCCCACGTGACCCCTCCCTCAACTACTGAAAGGCAATCCAAGAAAAATCATGTATGAGAACTACATCCCGGCCCCACTATAGCCCCACTTTCCTAGGGGCCAACCTCACCCATGACTCGATAGCAAGAACATGGTCTGTTGGGAGTTCTCTGCCTTTCCGTTCGTACACGATTGACTAAAGATGGTAGTTAGTCGGCGACGTGCTATCCAGGGAAAAATCAAGTATCGTCGACTCCACGCTAATCCATCCCAGTCTTTAGGTCGCTCGCATAGCAACCAAGGCATACCCTTGGCTCTTCTACCGCAGACCTTAACCCCTGTGAGGCCGGGTTTCATGGACCATCTGCCACCTCACAGAGGGATACCAAGAGTACCCTCACGTCCCCCGAAGCTACCGCTTCGTCACCCAGTTCGTTGGAGCCTTTATCTAAGTCAGATAATTTGCTCCTCCTCGTGTGTTTAAGTGATAACCTACCGTATCGGGTTACCCATCTATCTGTGAACTGGTCCAAATCTCTTGACTAAGAATTATTACTTAGTTTCCCCAAACTAAGGTTTACCACTTAGTCTCCTTTCCCGTTATCCTTGTTAATCCCGGTCTTCCACCTAGTCCCCTGAACTAGGGCTTTGTCAAATGGCTTAAGTATTGTCATTTAAGTTCATGACTTAACCTGCCTACAAATCATATCAAGATTTGGCTAAGTATTCAAGTTCAAGACCTAGCCCTACAAGTTGGTTAAGTATACCAAGAAGCTCATGACTTAACCGTATTCAATCATCAAGTCAAATTGGTTAAGTATTTGTTTATCTTAACCCTATCAGCTTATCGTGTTAGATTGGTTAAGCATAGATTATCTTAACCTCATCGGATTATCGAGTAGGTTTGGTTAAGTATAGGTTAACTTAACCCCATCCACTAATCGTATTAGAATGGTTAAGTATATTTAAACGGTCTTGTGACTTAACCCTATCAAGTTCTCACATTAGATTGGTTAAGTATGGTTGCTTAACCTCATCAATCATCATGTAAAATTGATTAAGTATAAGTTACTTAACCCCATTAAATTATCATGTTAAGTTGGTTAAGTATTGGTTACTTAACCACATTGAATTACCAAGTTTAGATTGGTTAAGTGTTTAACTTAACCCCATCGAATTACCGTGTTTAGATTAGTTAAGTGTAGTTTACTTAACCCCATCTAATTACCGTGTATAGATTAGTTAAGTGTAGGTTACTTAACCCCATCTAATTACAGTGTTTAGATTAGTTAAGTGTAGGTTACTTAACCCCATCTAATTACCAAGTCGAATTAGTTAAGTGTAAATTACTTAACCCCATCCTCTAATCGTCTTATATGGTTAAGTGTCATTAAGAAATCAAGTCCGGTTCCACTTAACCTACCCATTCGTGTCATATCGGTTAAGTGTCATTAGTCAAAATTACTTAACCTTTTCATGTGGCATTAATTAGATTATTGCACCCCAACCTCTCACATTATACTTTGTTGTGATTACTAGTTAAGCCGGGCGGGTCCGGGTAGATTTAAACCACAACCTAGTCTAACCTCGGGTTTTGAGTGCCATATGACCAACTACTCACATTGGGTCCTATTGTTTGTAGCCACTAGTTAAGCCGGGCGGGTCCGGGTAGATTTATGCTACAAACTCAACCCAACCTCGAGTTGGCCACTTTCATGTTTGGTCTAGTGTCATATTACATTTACAACCCATATGTGTCTAGTCTCAAGTCCCATGTTTACCCCACATGTCATGTCCCCATTTAGGTGTATCATGAGTGTCATATTTTCATGAAATCCCATATCAAATTTTCATGTCATAATCACGCTCGTCTATTCTACCCCAAATCGTGTTTCCAACCCAAGTAAAAGCGAGTCAACATAGTAAGGATACTATGCTACATGTTGACCTCAAAACATACACGATGTCAAGAAGGGATTGGCCACAAACATGCATAGTGTCATAAGGGGTTTGGCCTCAAAATATGCATAGCATCATAAGGGGTTTTTGGCCACAAACATGCATAATATCATAAGGGAATTTGGCCACAAACATGCATAGTATCATAAGAGAATTTGGACACAAACATGCATGATAACATAAGGGGTTTGGGTTCATTTAAATGCATAAGCCCCAAAACCAAATCTTTGCCAACGTTTCACAAGTCAAATGGTTCCCAAAGGTTCATGCTAGCATTCCATATATAAAGAGTCAACTTGCAAGATAAACTAGGTTAATCATAACATGAATAGCATGGTTTAGTCACTAAGCATTGCCAAGAGTCATAGGTTCAAGCAAAAGAGGCATGACAAGGTTCATATATGCTAGCATACTTAGTTTAATCTCATTTTATTCCATGCCATCATTAAAACTACCGTTTATATCTAGAAGTAGCTAGAACTTACATATCATGTTGAGAGATTTAGGAGCATGAATCGTCTTGTCGAAGAATCCATGTTGAGATGATGATCAAAACCCTTGATTTGGTGTAGAAAGCTTGCACCTTCGTCTTGAATCTAGTTTGCAAGCACAAGCTCTTGAATTTGGGGATGGAGGCCATGATCAATGTAGATTTGGGCAGCACTTCGTTGCAAGGGTGATTTGTGAGGGTTTAGGGTAGGCTTAGGGGTCTTTTTATAGAGATTAGGACTAGTTTAGGCCCTTAGATTAACCCTAGGATAGATCTGAACCCTCAAAATCCGTCACAGGCCCATAAAACATGTCTTGAGAAACAAGTCAGGTGCACCCAAGCCCAGGTGGTCGGACCACCCAGGTCGCTAGGGGTGTCGACTGGGAAGTCGACACCACCTGGGGGTTGTCGACTCCCCATTCGACTTGGGGTGGCGGGAATTTTTCCCGCCTCTTCTGCTTTGCTGAATTTGAAATCTGAATTCAAATTTGAACTGTTTTTTAACTTGAAATTTTCTGAAAACTTTGACGGGCCATAACTTGGTCATACGGACTCCGATTTTCGAAAACTCGGACTCTATTTCGCGTATTTTTCCGAGACGAACGCAATGGCATAGCCCGTTTCCAATGATTCAGATTTTAAAATTAAATTCTGCCTTGATACTTGTCTTAACACGTTATTAAAATTTGGGTTGTTACATTCTCCCCTCCTTTAAGGATTTTGTCCCCGAAATCTCCAAGTTAGGAAGAACATATCCTACCATCCATCATCCATCTACTCAAAACATCATCCACAGGCAACCATTGTCCTTAGACGATTTCTAATGCCATATGAACATATGCAAAGCGTGTGTGTACATGCTCCTTAGCTAATGCTAATGATCAGGCCTGAATGATCTTCCTAATGCAAAATATGTTTAGTGCCATGAGTCCAACATGTATGCAAATAGTCCTAGTCATATAAGTACTATATGCGTGCACAAACATTCATCCACATGCAACATCCACATGACAACACATTAAATTTCATCCATAAACAAGTATAAATACTCATGCATATGCAATGCAAAATGTGAGTGCGTCGATCTAGTATCTAACGTGTATTCGCGCATCCACGAGCAACCACTTGCAACCATTTGCAACCATATCAATCATAACATGTTTCAAATACATGTTCACATCCATAGGGTTCTACCTAAGGTTCCCAAGATAAGATAGAGGAGATAAACAAGACAAACTCCTTACGGGGTTTGCAATAGAAACAGGATCGAAAGGATATCCACCAAGCGATAGCATGCAAGCAAGCTCTACAGGAGAACCAGGGATCAACGATATACTCTTAAAAAGAGACATGATGCGCGCGTCTAAGCCGCATTTCCTTGAGCTTAATTCCATTGTGCCTTGACCGCCTTTGACTTCATGATTTCGTAGCTCCTTGATTCCTATTTCCAAGGTATGAGTTGGAACTCATTTCACTGTCGCCTCTCGTTTCACTTCCACTTATTCTTTCCCTAGTATGCTTGGCCCAAACATATCTGCATACTCATGCAAGCTCTCCAAAATTCACTAGTGAATTCTGGATCTCGTTTACCGATGCCAATCCATGTTACCATGTGCACTTACTAGGGTGATTCCAATAACCCGTGCTTAAGCGGGATGAACCATCCGCCTTATTGGCGAACGTTACTCGATCGGATCAGAGATTTCCGATAAATGCATCAAGAGATTCTAGGTAACTAACCATGACAGAACCCAAAAGGTTACATGAGACTTCGAGGGTATTACCAAGGCAAGCTAAGAGTTTAACTACCCTCCTTTCGAAACCGAGAATGGCATCCCTTACTGGATAACCACTTCATCCCTAGAATCCATCCATAGCTCAACAATAGAAGTATTGCTTCTAATCTCAACACTTGACATTTACACTCTCAATTCCAAACAAGTCATGAATAAATGGACCGACTCTCCAACCAGATTTTTGGGCCAAAAGTGGGATCTTCTACCATGCTAGTACTAAGGTGCAGAGACTTAACTATCGAGGCAGACTTAAATGATGCGATGATCAATACAAAGTCTGGACGGGATGATAGAAAAGAAAGGCTAAGCCTGTAACAGAAACGGTACCATTCCTCTTAGGTACGCTAGAAATGAGAGCATACAATTGCCCTCTTGCTGATCTTGTCCTTATCTTCCTTTGTGGATCAAGCCATACCAACAAGTTGCTTATTCTTAAGCTCGTGTCCTTTATCCTTGCTCTTATTATCCCTTCTTATAACTTCAGTAACAGGTCTCTCGAGAACTTTCTCCATCGCACGGGGAAAACACTCATGTAGTTAGTCAAGGATTAGTCGCAGTTAAAACTACTGTGACTACAGATGGAGGAAAGAAAGGAAAAGAGATTCAATCAAGGAAACAAAGGATAGTGCTAATGGCTTTTGGGGAATAGCCTTTAAAAACTTTTCTTGAAAAATGCTTCTTTGTAAACGGTTTTCAAATAGTTTTCAGAAGGTTTTAAAAACTTTTGCCCAGTCTGGTAACCTTCTGCTCTGATACCAAATGTGACACCCCACCTCCGCTAGGGTCACTCACAAATGGAATGCACTAGGTTTGGTGAAGCATTATCGAGGTAAACATGCACAGAAATATTACAAGACAGAACATATATAAAACAACGGAAGTAAACAAATTTCATTACCTTATAAAATAAGGTCTAAAGCCTTTTATATCAGAATACATCAAAGCCTGTCTTGCAATAGTAAAGAATCATAAAACTTTTCATAAATTATTCCCCAAAATAAAGCGGTGAAGCAGCCATAGCCAAGAGAAGACCAAGCTATACATGATGACCTTCAAGCATAAGAGGTCCGAACTAAACAACATCATTTCCTCCCTGAAAATATGGGGGGGAACGGAAGACAAAGAGGCGAAAGAAAATGGGGTCAGTCATAAAGACTGGTAAGTCCTATCTACTTCCAGCATAAAAACAGGTAAAGGTAACATGACATGCATAAAATGAAAGTAAACATAAGGATGCCGACAAGATAGATAAGCTAAACCAAGATAACTGGGTGAACCACTGTAGCAAGATAAACTAAGGTATCATGATAAACTATGGGGTCAAGATAAATCAAGGTATCACATTGTCAGGTTTCTATCAAGTATACAATCCCAAGGTATCTATCATGTATAACATCCCACGGTATTTATCATGTATATTTGCTCTGCACCTCTCGTACTAGTATCCCAACCCGCGTCGTGTGTTAACTATGAATGTCCCTTGCCCAATGTCATGTAATGGTCCATGTCAACCTAATATATAGCATATGCAGGTTTTCCCAACTCGTATGTTTCTTTCCATGTATAAGTTCAGTCCTTTGCCGTAGGCCGTACGGGCTTTCCCATGTAAATCTATACCCCCTCAACGTAGTACCATTTTATCTTTGAAGTTGTTTTGGACTGTCACCCTTGATCTGGTTATGTTTTCTTACCATGAACTATCGCGTGTTCACTTAGGATTTATGCCACCTAGGACCACTAGGGATTATGCTACCTAATGAACGTTTCCGTGTCTCGGTTTGGGTTAAGGCCACCTAGGGCCACTAGGGATTATGCCACCCGTCAACCGCGCCCTTTATCCCGCGTATGTATCGTGAATCCTTTTCCAGGTCTAGACGCACATGTTCCTCAATGTGCCATCCGAGTTCTGTGCCACGGCAGATCAAGAAATACGGAACTCGGTCGGGAGCTTCAAGCCGTCTGCTGATGCAGATATCAAGATCTGTTTTTGTATCCGTGGCTATGGTCCCACGTGACCCCTCCCTCAACTACTGAAAGGCAATCCAAGAAAAATCATGTATGAGAACTACATCCCGGCCCCACTATAGCCCCACTTTCCTATGGGCCAACCTCACCCATGACTCGATAGCAAGAACATGGTCTGTTGGGAGTTCTCTGCCTTTCCGTTCGTACACGATTGACTAAAGATGGTAGGTAGTCGGCGACGTGCTATCCAGGGCAAAATCAAGTATCGTCGACTCCACGCTAATCCATCCCAGTCTTTAGGTCTCTCGCATAGCAACCAAGGCATACCCTTGGCTCTTCTACCACAGACCTTAACCTCTGTGAGGCCGGGTTTCATGGACCATCTGCCACCTCATAGAGGGATACCAAGAGTACCCTCACGTCCCCCGAAGCTACCGCTTCGTCACCCAGTTCGTTGGAGCCATTATCTAAGTCAGATAATTTGCTCCTCCTCGTGTGTTTAAGCGATAACCTACCGTATCGGGTTACCCATCTATCTGTGAACTGGTCCAAATCTCTTGACTAAGAATTATTACTTAGTTTCCCCAAACTAAGGTTTACCACTTAGTCTCCTTTCCCGTTATCCTTGTTAATCCCGGTCTTCCACCTAGTTCCCTGAACTAGGGCTTTGTCTAATGGGTTAAGTATTGTCATTTAAGTTCATGACTTAACCTGCCTACGAATCATATCAAGATTTGGCTAAGTATTCAAGTTCAAGACCTAGCCCTACAAGTTGTTTAAGTATACCAAGAAGCTCATGACTTAACCCTATTCAATCATCAAGTCAAATTGGTTAAGTATTTGTTTATCTTAACCCTATCAGCTTATCGTGTTAGATTGGTTAAGCATAGATTATCTTAACCTCATCGGATTATCGAGTAGGATTGGTTAAGTATAGGTTAACTTAACCCCATCCACTAATCGTATTAGAATGGTTAAGTATATTTAAACGGTCTTGTGACTTAACCCTATCAAGTTCTCACATTAGATTGGTTAAGTATGGTTTCTTAACCTCATCAATCATCATGTAAAATTGATTAAGTATAAGTTACTTAACCCCATTAAATTATCATGTTAAGTTGGTTAAGTATTGGTTACTTAACCACATTGAATTACCCAGTTTAGATTGGTTAAGTGTTTAACTTAACCCCATCGAATTACCGTGTTTAGATTAGTTAAGTGTAG